>CM076577.1:1395747702-1396347702 GCA_034641835.2 Pinus albicaulis
TTACACTCATGCTTTCCCAAATAGAATGAGTTCACCAAATCTTTTTTGCCTGAGTCAACATTGGCTTATTCTATTCATTAATCTAGCCCTTATCTCCCTAAACAATTCAACTAATTTTTTTCTCTTGGTTAGATATCAAAACTTTTATTGGGAAAACCAAAATTATAAATAATAATAAATAGCTTTATAAATAAAAATAACAACTATGGACATAATAATTTTTATTAAACATGAAAATAGATATCAAAATTATTTGTCCTTGGCTTGCCTCTCATATTTTATATTTTTATGTAATGATTGAGATCATATTTATTAGGGAGTTGTTCTACTCCACATCATATTTGCAATCCAATAAATTTATGAGCTTTCTTCTTAATGAATAATGTGTCTATATTACAAACACTTTCTATATTGAGTTGTTGTAACTTGAGAGGTGCAACTTTCATTTTATATTGTTTTTGTTGCTTTCAATCTGGTATAGCCGAAGGCTACTGCTGAGTTTGTGAAAGAGATATGACTCACTGGTGAAGAGGCATGGTTGAACTATTGAAGTTTTAAAAAAAAAATCACATGAAACAGAGTATTTATGAAGAAGATACACCTTATGGAAAAATCATCCTATTTTTTGTGATTTTTTTTTTAATTTTGGTGTTTTTTTTTTCAATTTTTCCACTTAAATTTTCAAGTTTTTTTGTTTAGAACATGTTATTTGTTGGATGCATTTTCTATTATAAAACATATCATATCTCAGCATACTCTTAGTGTTGGATCCAATTTTTCAAATCTGTTTAGTTGATCAAGTAACAACTAAGATTTGTTTTTTATTTGAATTTTGACTTTATTTGCCGTTCGTCACTTGTTTCTAAGTCATCATTTTCTTCTCTTATTAATTTCCGTCATAAATGGTGGCATTGTGATCATTTGTGTAGTTGTCATCTAGATAATTTCATGTCACTTTGGTTCCATTTCTTTTATTGCTCTCATTTGATCTTGTTTATGCCTTCTCGCCTCTAGGGTCTCGTTTTGACCTTTATAGAACACTGGACTTTGTTGAGCCTTTGTGTTACAACACTAACTTGTTGACATCGTCTTCCTCTTTTCACTTTTGGATTTGTTTTGATCACTTGAGTGCGTTTTATTATTTAATTTGTTTCCATAGCTTTGACACTTTTGAAGTGCTTTGTGTTCTCTCTTGAGGATTTTTCTTTGGCTTATTTTCAGTTTCTTTTTCTTTTTGGTTTGTTTTTGGGTCAACATCTTTATAAATTTTGGATTTTTTGCATTTAATAATTTAGTGAGAGGCACACTATTATACACATTGGTGTTTTGTGGAAGAAACTCTTATTCTCCTGTAGTTAGAATTCATTGAAGTGAAAAGAATAATTTGCATATAGATGCATTAGGGTTACTAAAAACAGTCACTCACACCATCTAAGTTTCACATCGTATACCAATTGTGTAAACAACAACCTCTTAAAATTAATGCAATAATAAAATCAATTGTACTCATCCTTTTCTTTTTACATGTAATACACCAACTATTATACGTTAATTTAGGCACCATTCCCAACGGCCTGGTTAACTGGAGATCATCCTGAGAACCAATGAATAGGGCTTATCATCGCCTACCATTTCAGTTGCTACATGCCCTAAGACAAAGAACAAGAACAAATCATCCATGACTTCCATTTCAAGGTCTCCAAGATTTAAAGTACATGTTATATCACCTATGACCTCACCAACATATTCTCTCAAGGGGGTAAGTGCGTTGCATATGTAGAAACCTCCATTCAAGGGTGCTCTGCAAAGCACTTCTCAATAATTAAGGGATAATTAAATTTGACACATATCCAATTTATTAAATAAATTTAATTTCACACTAATGTATCCCTAGGAACCATCACTACACGACCTGTGGTCCTACACTAGTGTAGGTGTTGTCATGTTGTTTCTCGATGCCAATTTCACTATTACTTGTTGCAAATTTCAACAATGTTTATAAAGAGATATTTTTTGGTGATAATCACATATGAACAAATATTCTCGATGCATTTTGAACCAACTATTTTGGTTCATCTTCAGGAAATGATGAGAGATCAGATTATGGCCTTATATTTAAAAAGATGAAGAGAATATTTTTACTAGTCGTTATAATATAATGACTAGTTTGAATTAAGAAGGAAAATTAATAATTTTATTATTTATTTAATTACCAAATTATTTATTAATTATTTCTTAAAATTACATATTTTAATCGTATTATATTCTATATTATTTTATTTTAGATTTATTAAATGAATAACCATCATCGTAGGAGAAAGTTAAATAGTTAATGGTCCGAAAATGAATAATAAATATATTATATTCATATTTTTAATAATAAATCTATTATATAATTATTGATTAAGGAAAATAGTCATAAAATCAAAAGGTAAGAGGGAAAGAGAAAAGAGTAAGCAATAGTGTTCAAATATATATATTTTTTATCAATAAATCTCTTGTATTTATATTTAAATAAAAGATTAATTGTTTGATTAATTACGATACAAAAAATAAAATGGAATAATAATCGAAACATCAAAAAAGAATTGAGAAAGAGGGGTGGGGCGGTTAAAGAAAATGAAAACTAAGAGTGTAGGGCAAAGATCTAGCGCCTACTAACTCTCCATTCATCATTTATATTAGGTTTTACTTGTCTTTTATTAATCTATAAGTCCTCCCTTAACTTATAACGACAAAAATGGTAATTCCTACAAATGACCTTAGCTTCTTCTATCTAGATGTGATCGTTCGTCTTTTCAGTATGCTCTGATAAGGAAAAAAAGTGATAGCTTTCATGCTTTAGGTAAGACATGTGTTTGCAAATCCTTTGATTAATGGATTTATGAGCTTCAACAATATACAGGATCCCACAAGAGTAAATAATGATGTAAACACATTTTCTATATCTTGTTTCCTAACTTAAAATTTTGTTATGAAACATGTGCCTCTAAAATGATACAATGAGTAAAAAGCATACAAAAAATGCGTTGATACTTGCAAGTGGTATAATTGCATTTTCTTTGGTGAACAAGGCCCTGAGACATGCCCTGAAACATAGGGTGATAGAGAATGGGACCACGTAAAATTTTCTATTTCCCTTTCCCTTTAAATTTCATTGTTAATTTCTATCTCCCTTTTTATTTAGTTTTCATTGTTACTTTATATTTCCCTTTTTCTTTTAGTTTCATTGTTTTCTATATCATTTCATTTAGATCTGTAGATAAGTCACACAATACACTACAGTTTCCCCTCTCGATGTGTAGAGAAGTGTTATTCATTGCAATGCTATCAACCTTAACTTAGGTCTTTGGAATGCGAGAGTATTAGGAATTATACATCAAAGGGTTCCGTCAAATTTTTCTAATGTGTTTTACAATGGTGGTCCCCTAATTCTTAGTTCTTTGTTGAATGGTGATGAACATATATACTTGCATATTATAATCATGACAAGCTAGAGTTGTTTGTTCGATGGACCTTATGTGCAGATGTTGGAAATGTGTACCAATTCTTGATTGATATGAAAAACATCCACTTGTATATGTATGTGAAAGCTACAAATGGCCATGTTGGATGAATATGTGATGGAAATCAACTCATCCTCTTTGAGTGGAAGAAATCGAGCAACCATAAATGGAAGCTCCAACTCGTCCATTGTAACTAATTTATTAAAAGTAAGTGTTATATATACAAGTTTATCAATAGTATGAATAAGAAAATAGATAAGATAACTAGAATTATGAGACTTGATTCGTTGCTATGTACAAGTTTCTTGGCCAACATAAATCCATATGAACCTAAAATTTATTGTCAAACCATAAGAATTTGGCCAACATAGATCTTATCCCAATATATTAAGCACCCATAAGAATTATAAACACATCAGTACAAATTTCTTGGTCCCTCAAAGCCTTCTATAAGGATTGGGCAACGCCCTAAAATAATATGGATCAATGGTATGTTTATGTTTTATTTTATTTTAGTTTAGTTTCATTTCACATGTGACACTCTTTCCACCTATGTTATTCCTGGTGCAACACAAAAAGTATTTGAAAACAAAATTGAATGTATGAATATGACTGCTACATTTAAAAATCTCTACTTGCTGGCATGTGAGGTTTCTATGGTAGTGCATACCGTCTAGTAAGGGATGTACAATATTAGTAATTTCACTAGGATGTATACAGTGTGTAATGTCCTTATTTATATTCCTAGAAAGGGTTGTATAGTTCAGGTAATGGAAAATGCACTTGTATGTATTTCTGAAACTTGCAAGGGATTCACTTTATAACTAATTTTAGTGGTGCTAGAAAAATATATACCACATCTCGAAGAGAGAGTAGGACCTCTAGACATACATTTTGTTGGACACCTAATCCTCTATGGGTAGGTGTGGAAGGAAAATAGTCACAAAGGAGTCCAAGTGACCTTAGAAGATAAATCCAAGGGTCACACCAATGCAACATAAATAGACATCTATGGTTAATAATAAAAAAAACAGTGAATGTTTATTTTCTATTTGTGTGTTTTATCTTCTCATACACCATGTGTTTTTTTAACATGGTATCATAGCCATGATGTGTGGCCTTTGTAAAAAATTACTCCATTCTCTGTGTTAAGTGATCGCCTTGGTTCTGTCAATTTATGAAAATGAGTTGATGCCTCCACACAAATCAAACTGGTGCGTCTACTGGGAGATATCTATGTTGAATGGTATGTGTTAATATTACTGAAGACCACAACATTGAATTGTTTAAATGTATTCAATATGAGTTGAATGACTAGTTTACATATGATCCCTCGATGAATGTGTTCAAGTGCTCGAGTTCCCAAAAAATAACGTACTAATCTGAGGTCAAATTCCATTGGTTCGATTCATTGTATGAGCGCTTCAGTTCCTCTCGATGCTCATCCGCCATATATCGAACGACCTATCCTATTGATACCATTCCTGGCATGTTTTTTCCCTCAACAACAGGAATATTCTTGATACGATTGCTATCATAAGTTGCATTGCCTTTAATACCTTTTTATCAGAAGTTACTGCTATAAGCTTATTTTCCTTAGTCATGATATCCAAAACTTTGGCAGTTTTTGAATATATTCCCTATACAATTAGCCTTCTAAGATAATATATTTCTTTGATAATCCCTGCAAGTGATATTTCTGCCATTTTCACCCACCTTCAATTATAAATTTTCACTTATTCATTTCGTAAAATTGAACGATTTGTTGGAAATTAATTCCAATTGCTGAAGTCAATCAACAGTAATTGCAAAAGTTGAAATATTGCGGCACATTGAAGCCAAGGCTAAGGCGATTGCCATTTAAATCTTGGAAAATTTGCAAAAGGATTGGAAAGCGCATAGGTGCAGAAAAGAGCAGATGGGATTTGATCCCCTTTATATTTTATCGAAGGCGGTAGCCATTTTATTAACAGCAGAGTTAAATGGTAGAGGCGGTGAAGAACTTTTATAACAAAGTGTCTTATTGATGTGTTGAGTTCCGCGAGCGGAACGAACATATATATATATATATATATATATATATATATATATGTTATATATAAACAATTGCCCTCCCATAAAGCGTGAGGCCCGTGGGTCCCATAGTCATCGCAAAAGTTGAATATTGCGATATGCGATCATCGCGCAGCTCGCAACATCGCAATATCGCATCTTCCTTATATGTGTTCCGCCATGTGTCATCGAAAAAGTTGAAATTGCGATGTGCGATCACCACACTATCGCACCATCGCATTTCTGTTGTTCCACCACATATGCTTGATCGCAGATGTTTGCGATGCGATCTCATCGCAACATCGCAAAATCGCGAAATCGCAATTTCAGAAAATTTGTTTTGCTTGATCGCGCGTTCAATGCGCTATGCGCGATGCGCTAAGGTGGTGGGCCCGACAGTCAGTTGGTTGAATAGTTTAAAGTTTTTTTTGTTTATTTTTTTATATGTTTTAAATATGTGCGGCGGCATATATAAAGAAAAGGCCCGTGAGGCAAATTGTAATGTTTTTGTATTGTACATAGAATAGAGTCGTTTTTATGCACAGCAGTGCGAAACGAAAATACACAGCAACATATTTTTCTGAGAGAGAGAGACAGAGATTTGTTTTGAGAAGCACTGTGTCTGTAGCAGTCAATCATATTTTGTAAATCCCTCTATGTGAGGAAGAATTTGTAACAACATTTTTTTATGGAATAAAAGTTTGTTTTATGAGTTGAAACTCTGTTTCCTAAGTGAAATTTTATTAATTTATCTGTGTTATAGAGAGGAGTTTATTCTCTCTATTATTGTTCTAGAATTCTTCAGAAATTCCAACATGGTATCAGAGCAGTTCAGGCTATTTGAAGGTCAAATAAGCTGAAGAAAAGGAGTTCATTATTGCAGAAGCCTCTCCAGCAGAGTGAAGGCTCAAAGAAGAAGAATACAAAGGTATTTCTCTATACATTTTTAGTGTTACTGTTGCAGAACATTCAGTTAATTTTATACACAGTCAAGTGTTTTTAAATCATAGTTAAGATTGCAAAATGGCTGGAGCCAGCACTGGAATGGGTATGGGAAATATCCATCTCCCAATGTTTAATGGGAAAAATTATGACTACTGGTCAATAACTATGAAAGATTTATTTGTCTCCCAAGACTTATGGGAATTTGTTGAGGATGGCCTTGAAGAGCCAGCAAATGAAGCAGAGTTTTATATTTTAACTCAAGCAGGAAGAGAACAGCTAAAGAACAATAAGAAGAAAGATGCCAAGGCTCTTTTCTTCTTGTATCAAGCAGCGCATGAGAGTGTGTTTCTGAGGATAGCAGCAGCTAACAGATCCAAATAAGCATGGGAAACTCTCAAGACAGCTTATCAAGGCATGGAAAAAGTGAAGACAACAAAACTACAATTGCTGAGGAGAGATTTTGAGACTCTCTGTATGAAAGAGTCAGATACTATTGACTCATTCTTCACTCATGTGATTGGAATCGTCACACAAATAAGATCACATGGAGAAACCCTTGAAGACAAGAGGATTGTTGAAAAACTCTTGAGAAGTTTACCCTCAAGATTTGATGTGATTATCACCACCATAGAAGAGACTAAGGATCTCACAAGTTTTTCAGTTGATGAACTACGTGCATCACTGATGACTCATGAACAAAGATTGGGTAGGAGTGTAAAATCATCTCTGGAACATGCTTTTAAGACCCAGATGTCTTTCACAAAAGGAATAGGGAAAGGTAGAGGAAACAAAAGAGGAAGAGGCAAAAGCCAAAACAGAGGTGGAAGGAACAACCCTTCACATTCAGATGGAAGGTGCAACAACGAAAATCACAGCCACGGCCAAGGCAGCAGCCAGCAGAATGGTCAGCAAAATGCTCAAGGACAGAGGTATGAAAAATCCAATGTCGAATGTCATTATTGTAAAAAATATGGTCATTATGATAATGAATGTAGAAAAAGGCAAAATGATATGGCAAATAGAACTAGTGCAAATTTCACTAGAGAAAATGTCAAAAAAAATAATTTGATTTTATATTGTAATATGGCTGAAGAAAATAAAATAAATAGCTTTATAAATAAAAATAACAACTATAGACAAATGAAGACCTAGCTTTTACGTTGCGATAAATCTTTTACTTGGGCGTCGCAATGCCAGGGATATAACAAATGAAGACCTCTACAACGTAACCGCACTTCTTAATGCTGCCTGGATCAGAAATCACGACATCAATATGCAGCATTACGTTGATGCTGTCGTAAAGGCTGTAATTATTTGCATTGCTCATTTTCGTGACCTGCACGTAACTTTCTCTAATCATGTTCAGGCTCAGGAAGATGATGCCACCTTGAGCAATAGCGACCGTGTAGATCAGATAAATGAAGAGGAGGAGAAGAACATTCATATGATAAGTAGGGCACTTGATCAAGGGCTCTTCTTAATTAATTGTATCCTAACTCATGATTTAGAAAAGTATCCTTTTGTGCTTCCATGGAAACATAGACTGCAGAATTTGGATATAGTGAAAGACATTGTGAGAATGGTGAAACATGTCCTTGATGGTTGCAAATTCTTTCAGTCATCGCACCTGCAATTGGGTTTAAATATTACTTTATTACTTTGTCGAGAAGGCCGCGTAAGTGTGATTACAAGGAACAACGCTGTTAAAGTTTTCAGTGATTTTCTTGAAAGCCCATTTGTGAAAGAATACGACCCGCAGATTAAGTTCTTGCTTCGAGATATTGTTAGCAGTGCTTCCTAGAATAAAAAAGACTCATATTGGTCAGTTGGTTTATAAAACATGTGCTGCGTCTCGTATTAAACTCGTATGGTTCCTTTAAAATGATATTTGAGTGTAATATATATTATAAATATGTATGTTATATAAGAGTCAAGTTGCTGTTGTCATTTAAAGTATGATATGTATAGGCTATGTAACAATCATATTGAAGTTGAGAATATATGACTTTAATTAAACTTTTTTTTTATCTTAAACCATTAATTAAATATGTCATGATTTTATTTATTTATTTATTATTGTAATGAAAAGATATAAAGTGTCTTGAATTATATATAAATATTTTAAATCCGGTAAGGTAAACACAAAAACTCATCTCATCCATGTGGTGATATCACGGAAAAATCATAGGTTTGTGTTTTTACTTTACACTCATGCTTCCCAAATAGAATGAGCTCACCAAATCTTTTTTTGCCTGAGTTAACTTTGGCTTATTCTATTCATTAATCTAGCCCTTATATCCCTAAACAATTCAACTAATTTTTTTCTCGGGGTTAGATATCAAAACTTTTATTGGGAAAACCAAAATTATAAATAATAATAAATAGCTTCATAAATAAAAATAACAACTATGGACATAATAATTTTTATTAAACATGAAAATAGATATCAAAATTATTTGTCCTTCGCTTGCCTCTCATATTTTATATTTTTATGTAATGATTGAGATCATATTTACTAGGGAGTTGTTCAACTCCACATCATATTTGCAATCCAATAAATTTATGAGCTTTCTTCTTAATGAATAATGTGTTTGTATTACAAACACTTTCTATATTGAGTTGTTGTGACTTGAGAGGTGCACCTTTCATTTCATATTGTTTTTGTTGCTTTTCAATATGATATAGCCCAAGGCTACTGCTGGGTTTGTGAAAGAGGTATGACTCAGTGGTGAAGAGGCATGGTTGAGCTATTGAAATTTTACAAAAAAAAATGACATGAGACAGAGTATTTATGAAGAAGATATACCTCATGGAAAAATCATCCTATTTTTTGTGATTTTTTTTTCAATTTTGGTGTTTTTCTTTCAATTTTTCCACTTAAATTTTCAAGTTTTTTTCTTTAGAACATGTTATTTGTTGGATGCATTTTCTATTATAAAACATATCATATCTCAGCATACTCTTATTCGTTTGTGTTGGATCCAATTTTTCAGATCTGTTTAGTTGATCAAGTAACAACTAAGATTTTTTTTTATTTGAATTTTGACTTTATTTGGCTTTCATCACTTGTTTCTAAGTCATCATTTTCTTCTCTTATTAATTTCCATCATAAATGGTGGCATTGTGATCATTTGTGTAGTTTTCATCTAGATAATTTCATGTCACTTTGGTTCCATTTCTTTTATTGCTCTCATTTGATCTTGTTTATGCCTTCTCATCTCTAGGGTCTCGTTTTGACCTTTATAGAACACTGGACTTTGTTGAGCCTTTGTGTTACAACACTAACTTGTTGACATCGTCTTCCTCTTTTCACTTTTGGATTTGTTTTGATCACTTGAGTGTTTTATTATTTAATTTGTTTCCGTAGCTTTGACACTTTTGAAGTGCTTTGTGTTTTATCTTGAGGATTTTTCTTTGGCTTACTTTTAGTTTCTTTTTCTTTTTGGTTTGTTTTTGGGTCAACATCTTTATAAATTTTGGATTCTTTGCATTTAATAATTTAGTGAGAGGCACACTATTATACACATTGGTGTTTTGTGGAAGAAACTCTTATTCTCCTGTAGTTAGAATTCATTGAAGTGAAAAGAATAATTTGCATATAGATGCATTAGGGTTACTAAAAACAGTCACTCACACCATCTAAGTTTCACATCGTATACCAATTGTGTAAACAACAACCTCTTAAAATTAATGCGATAATAAAATCAAGTGTACTCATCCTTTTCTTTTTATGTGTAATACACCAACTATTATACGTTAATTTAGGCACCATTCCCAACGGCCTGGTTAACTGGAGATCATCCTGAGAACCAATGAATAGGGCTTATCATCGCCTACCATTTTGGTTCATCTTCAGGAAATGATGAGAGATCAAATTATGGCCTTAGATTTAAAAAGATGAAGAGAATATTTTTAGTAGTCGTTATAATATAATGACCAGTTTGAATTAAGAAGGAAAATTTATAATTTTATTATTTATTTAGTTACCAAATTATTTATTAATTATTTCTTAAAATTACATATTTTAATCGTATTATATTCTATATTATTTTATTTTAGATTTATTAAATGAATAAATATCAATGGAGGAGAACATTAAATAGTTAATGGTCCGAAAATGAATAATAAATATATTATATTCATATTTTTAATTGTATTTTTTATTAATAAATCTGTTGTATTTATATTTAAATAAAAGATTAATTGTTTGATTAATTATGATACAAAAAATAAAATGGAATAATAATCGAAACATCAAAAAAGAATCGAGAAAGAGGGGCGGGGCGGTTAAAGAAAATGAAAACTAAGAGTGTAGGGCAGAGATCTAGCGCCTACTAAGGCTCCATTCATCATTTATATTAGGTTTTACTTGTCTTTTATTAATCTATAAGTCCTCCCTTAACTTATAACGACAAAAATGGTCAATCCTACAAATGACCTTAGCTTCTTCTATCTAGATGTGATCGTTCGTCTTTTCAATATGCTCTGATAAGGAAAAAAAGTGATACCTTTCATGCTTTAGGTAAGACATGTGTTTGCAAATCCTTTGATTAAAGGATCTACGAGCTTCAACAATATACAGGATCCCACAAGAGTAAAGAATGATGTAAACACATTTTCTATATCTTGTTTCCTAACTTAAAATTTTGTTATGAAACGTGTGCCTCTAAAATGATACAATGAGTAAAAAGCATACAAAAAATGTGTTGATACTTGCAAGTGGTATAATTGCATTTTATTTGGTGAACAAGGCCCTGAGACATGCCCTGAAACATAGGGCGATAGAGAATGGGACCACGTAAAATTTTCTATTTCCCTTTCCCTTTAAATTTCATTGTTAATTTCTATCTCCCTTTTTATTTAGTTTTCATTGCTACTTTATATTTCCCTTTTTCTTTTAGTTTCATTGTTTTCTATATCATTTCATTTAGATCTGTAGATAAGGCGCACGATACACTACAGTTTCCCCTCTCGATGTGTAGAGAAGTGTTATTCATTGCAATGCTATCAACCCTAACTTAGGTCTTTGGAATGCGAGAGTATTAGGAATTATACATCAAAGGGTTTCGTCAAATTTTTCTAATGTGTTTTACAATGGTGGTCCCCTAATTCTTAGTTCTTTGTTGAAGGGTGATGAACATATATAATTTCATATTATAATCATGACAAGCTAGAGTTGTTTGTTCGATGGACCTTATGTGCAGATGTTGGAAATGTGTACCAATTCTTGATTGATATGAAAAACATCCACTTGTATATGTATGTGAAAGCTACAAATGGCCATGTTGGATGAATATGTGATGGAAATCAACTCATCCTCTTTGAGTGGAAGAAATTGAGCAACCATAAATGGAAGCTCCAACCCGTCCATTGTAACTAATTTATTAAAAGTAAGTGTTATATATACAAGTTTATCAATAGTATGAATAAGAAAATAGATAAGATAACTAGAATTATGAGACTTGATTCGTTGCTATGTACAAGTTTCTTGGCCAACATAAATCCATATGAACCTAAAATTTATTGAGAAACCATAAGAATTTGGCCAACATAAATCTTATCCCAATATATTAAGCACCCATAAGAATTATAAACACATCGGTACAAATTTCTTGGTCCCTCAAAGCCTTCTATAAGGATTGGACAACGCCCTGAAATAATATGGATCAATGGTATGTTTATGTTTTATTTTATTTTAGTTTAGTTTCATTTCACATGTGACACTCTTTCCACCTATGTTATTCCTGGTGCAACACAAAAAGTATTTGAAAACAAAATTGAATGTATGAATATGACTGCTACATTTAAAAATCTCTACTTGCTGGCATGCAAGGTTTCTATGGTAGTGCATACCATCTAGTAAGGGATGTACAATATTAGTAATTTCACTAGGATGTATACTGTGTGTAATGTCCTTATTTATATTCCTAGAAAGGGTTGTATAGTTCAGGTAATGGAAAATGCACTTGTATGTATTTCTGAAACTTGCAAGGGATGCACTTTATAACTAATTTTAGTGGTGCTAGAAAAATATATACCACATCTCGAAGAGAGAGTAGGACCTCTAGACATACATTTTTTTGGACACCTAATCCTTTATGGGTAGGTGTGGAAGGAAAATAGTCACAAAGGAGTCCAAGTGACCTTAGAAGATAAATCCAAGGGTCACACCAATGCAACATAAATAGAAATCTATGGTTAATAATAAAAACAGTGAATGCTTATTTTCTATTTGTGTGTTTTATCTTCTCATACACCATGTGTTTTTTTAACATGGTATCATAGCCATGATGTGTGGCCTTTGTAAAAAATTACTCCATTCTCTGTGTTAAGTGATCGCCTTGGTTCTGTCAATTTATGAAAATGAGTTGATGCCTCCACACAAAATCAAACTGGTGCATCTACTGGGAGATATCTATGTTGAATGGTATGTGTTAATATTACTGAAGACCACAACATTGAATTATTTAAATGTATTCAATATGAGTTGAATGACTAGTTTACATATGATCCCTCGATGAATGTGTTCAAGTGCTTGAGTTCCCAAAAAATAACGTACTAATCTGAGGTCAAATTCCATTGGTTCGATTCATTGTATGAGCACTTCAGTTCCTCTCGATGCTCATCCACCATCGATCGAACGACCTATCCTATTGATACCATTCCTAGCATGTTTTTTCCCTCAACAACAGGAATATGCTTGATACGATTGCTGTCATAAGTTGCATTGCCTTTAATACCTTTTTATCAGAAGTTACTACTATAAGCTTATTTTCCTCAGTCATGATATCCAAAAATTTGGTAGTTTTTGAATATATTCCCTATGCAATTAGCCTTCTAAGATAATATCTTTCTTTGATAATCCCTGCAAGTGATATT
Organism: Pinus albicaulis; assembly: GCA_034641835.2. NCBI lineage: Eukaryota > Viridiplantae > Streptophyta > Pinopsida > Pinales > Pinaceae > Pinus > Pinus albicaulis. The sequence continues at coordinate 1,395,761,085 of CM076577.1, forward strand.
TCTGCCATTTTCACCCACCTTCAATTATAAATTTCCACTTATTCATTTCGTAAAATTGAACGATTTGTTGGAAATTAATTCTAACTGCTGAAGTGAATCAGCAGTAATTGCAAAAGTTGAAAGATTGCGGCACATTGAATCCAAGGCTAAGGCGGTTGCTGTTTAAATCTTGAACAAATTGCAAAAGGATTGGAAAGTGCACAGGTGCAGAAAAGAGCAGACGGGATTTGATCCCCTTGATATTTTATCGAAGGCGGTAGCCATTTTATTAATAGCAGAGTTAATGGCCAAGACTCAAAGTCATGCCAGCAGACAGAGCTTTGATCACAGGGTTGTATCAGGCTTTAAAGCCTTACCAACAAAATGGCAGAGTTAAATGGCAGAGGCGGTGAAGAACTTTTATAACAAAGTGTCTTGTTGATGTGTTGAGTTCCGTGAGCGGAACGAACATATATATATATATATATATATATATATATATATATATATATATATATATATATATATATATATATATATATATATATATATATATATATATATATATATATATATATATATATATATATATATGTTATATATAAACAATCGCCCTCCCATAAAGCGTGAGGCCCGTGGGTCCCATAGTCATCGCAAAAGTTGAATATTGCGATATGCGATCATCGCGTAGATCGCAACATCGCAATATCGCATCTTCCTTATAGGTGTTCCGCCATGTGTCATCGCAAAAGTTGAAATTGCGATGTGCGATCACCGCACTATCACACCATCACATTTCTGTTGTTCCGCCACATATGCTTGATTGCAAATGTTTGCGATGTGATCTCATCACAACATCGCAAAATCGTGAAATCGCAATTTCAGAAATTTGTTTTGTTTGATCAAGCGTTCAATGCGCTATCCGCGATGCGCTAAGGCGGTGGGCCAGACAGTCAGTTGGTTGAATAGTTTAAAGTTTTTTTTGTTTATTGTTTTATATGTTTTAAATATGTGCGGCGGCATATATAAAGCAAAGGCCCGTGAGGCAAATTGCAATGTTTTTGTATTGTACACAGAATAGAGTTGTTTTTATGCACAGCAGTAAGAAACGAAAATACACATCAACGTATTTTTCTGAGAGAGAGAGACAAAGATTTGTTTTGAGAAGCACTGTGTCTGTAGGAGTAAATCATATTTTGTAAATCCCTCTGTGTGAGGAAGAATTTGTAACAACATTTTTTTATGGAATAAAATTATGTTTTATGAGTTGAAACTTTGTTTCCTGAGTGAAATTTTATTAATTTCTCTCTGTTATAGAGAGGAGTTTATTCTCTCGATTATTGTTCTGGAATTCTTCAGAAATTCCAACATGGTATCAGAGTAGTTCAGGCTATTTGAAGGTCAAATAAGCTGAAGAAAAGGAGTTCGTTATTGCAGAAGCCTCTCCAATAGAGTGAAGGCTCAGACAAGAAGAATCCAAAGGTATTTCTCTATACAGTTTTAGTGTTACTGTTGTAGAACAGTCAGTTAATTTTATACACAGTCAAGTGTTTTTAAATCATAGTTAAGAGTGCAGAATGGCTGGAGCCAACACTGGAATGGGTATGGGAAATATCCATCTCCCAATGTTTAATGTGAAAAATTATGACTACTGGTCAATAACTATGAAAGCTTTATTTGTCTCCCAAGACTTATGGGAATTTTTTGAGGATGGCCTTGAAGAGCCAGCAAATGAAGCAGAGTTTTATATTTTAACTCAAGCAGGAAGAGAACAGCTGAAGAAAAATAAGAAGAAAGATGCCAAGGCTCTTTTCTTCTTGTATCAAGCAGTGCATGAGAGTGTGTTTCCGAGGGTAGCAGCAGCTAACAGATCCAAAGAATCATGGGAAACTCTCAAGACAGCTTATCAGGGCATGGAAAAAGTGAAGACAACAAAACTACAATTGCTGAGGAGAGATTTTGAGACTCTCTGTATGAAAGAGTCAGATACTATTGACTCATTCTTCAGTCATGTGATCGGAATCGTCACACAAATAAGATCACATGGAGAAACCCTTGAAGAGAAGAGGATTGTTGAAAAACTCTTGAGAAGTTTACCCTCAAGATTTGATGTGATTGTCACCACCATAGAAGAGACTAAGGATCTCACAAGTTTTTCAGTCGATGAACTACATGCATCACTGATGACTCGTGAACAGAGATTGGGTAGGAGTGAAAACTCATCTCTGGAACATGCTTTTAAGACCCAGATGTCTTTTGGAAAAGGAAGAGGGAAAGGAAGAGGAAACAAAAGAGGAAGAGGTAGAAGCCAAAACAGAGGTGGGAGGAACAGCCCTTCACATTCACATGGAAGGTACAACAATGAAAATCACAGCCACGGCCAAGGCAGCAGCCAGCAGAGTGGTCAAAAAAATGCTCAAGGACAGAGGTACGACAAATCTAATGTTGAATGTCATTATTGTAAAAAATATGGTCATTATGCTAATGAATGTAGAAAAAGGCAGAATGATATGGCAAATAGAACTAGTGCAAATTTCACTAGAGAAAATGTCAAACAAAATAATTTGTTTTTAGCTTGCAATATGGCTGAAGAAAAGAATGAATATTTATGGTTTCTAGACTCTGGTTGTAGTAACCATATGACAGGAAACATAGCAATGTTTTCTATGTTAGATGAAAGTGTGCAGTCACAAGTCACACTAGGAACTGATAGCAAAGTTTTTGTTATGGGAAAAGGAGATGTAAATGTTTTAACAAGATTAGGTGCAAAGAAAACCATAGCAGATGTTTATTATGTTCCAGGAATGAAGTGTAACCTCTTAAGTATTGGAAAACTTGTCTATAAGGGGTACAATGTTTTCTTTGATAATGATGTTTGTACCATCATGGATAAACCACCCAGAAATCAGTGTATTTCTGAAGTGAAGATGACAAGGAACAGGATGTTCCCTCTCAGAATGAGAGCAGATTTGAAAAATGGTGAAGAGAAAGCAACAGTTGCACAGGAGACTTACCAAAGCGAACCAAAAGATGATAATTGGTTATGGCACTTGAGATTTGGACATCTCAACTTTGGAGGTCTTAATTTGTTGAACATAAAAGGAATGGTAAGTGGTTTACCATTGATAGAGAAACCGGACAGCCTTTGTGAAGGTTGTATCCTGGGGAAACAACACAGAGAAAGTTTTCCTTCCGGAAAAAGCATAAGGGCAAAATCACCCTTAGAGATTGTCCACTCAGATGTTTAATTAAACTTTTTTTTTATCTTAAACCATTAATTAAATATGTCATGATTTTTTTTTTTTTATTATTATTATAATGAAAAGATATAAAATGTCTTGAATTATATATAAGTATTTTAAATCCGGTAAGGTAAATACAAAAACTCATCTCATCCATGTGCAGATATCACGGAAAAATCATGGTTTGTGTTTTTACTTTACACTCATGCTTTCCCAAATAGAATGAGTTCACCAAATCTTTTTTTGCCTGAGTCAACATTGGCTTATTCTATTCATTAATCTAGCCCTTATCTCCCTAAACAATTCAACTAATTTTTTTCTCTTGGTTAGATATCAAAACTTTTATTGGGAAAACCAAAATTATAAATAATAATAAATAGCTTTATAAATAAAAATAACAACTATGGACATAATAATTTTTATTAAACATGAAAATAGATATCAAAATTATTTGTCCTTGGCTTGCCTCTCATATTTTATATTTTTATGTAATGATTGAGATCATATTTATTAGGGAGTTGTTCTACTCCACATCATATTTGCAATCCAATAAATTTATGAGCTTTCTTCTTAATGAATAATGTGTCTATATTACAAACACTTTCTATATTGAGTTGTTGTAACTTGAGAGGTGCAACTTTCATTTTATATTGTTTTTGTTGCTTTCAATCTGGTATAGCCGAAGGCTACTGCTGAGTTTGTGAAAGAGGTATGACTCACTGGTGAAGAGGCATGGTTGAACTATTGAAGTTTTAAAAAAAAAATCACATGAAACAGAGTATTTATGAAGAAGATACACCTTATGGAAAAATCATCCTATTTTTTGTGATTTTTTTTTTAATTTTGGTGTTGTTTTTTTCAATTTTTCCACTTAAATTTTCAAGTTTTTTTGTTTAGAACATGTTATTTGTTGGATGCATTTTCTATTATAAAACATATCATATCTCAGCATACTCTTAGTGTTGGATCCAATTTTTCAAATCTGTTTAGTTGATCAAGTAACAACTAAGATTTGTTTTTTATTTGAATTTTGACTTTATTTGCCGTTCGTCACTTGTTTCTAAGTCATCATTTTCTTCTCTTATTAATTTCCGTCATAAATGGTGGCATTGTGATCATTTGTGTAGTTGTCATCTAGATAATTTCATGTCACTTTGGTTCCATTTCTTTTATTGCTCTCATTTGATCTTGTTTATGCCTTCTCGCCTCTAGGGTCTCGTTTTGACCTTTATAGAACACTGGACTTTGTTGAGCCTTTGTGTTACAACACTAACTTGTTGACATCGTCTTCCTCTTTTCACTTTTGGATTTGTTTTGATCACTTGAGTGCATTTTATTATTTAATTTGTTTCCATAGCTTTGACACTTTTGAAGTGCTTTGTGTTCTCTCTTGAGGATTTTTCTTTGGCTTATTTTCAGTTTCTTTTTCTTTTTGGTTTGTTTTTGGGTCAACATATTTATAAATTTTGGATTTTTTGCATTTAATAATTTAGTGAGAGGCACACTATTATACACATTGGTGTTTTGTGGAAGAAACTCTTATTCTCCTGTAGTTAGAATTCATTGAAGTGAAAAGAATAATTTGCATATAGATGCATTAGGGTTACTAAAAACAGTCACTCACACCATCTAATTTTCACATCGTATACCAATTGTGTAAACAACAACCTCTTAAAATTAATGCAATAATAAAATCAATTGTACTCATCCTTTTCTTTTTACATGTAATACACCAACTCTTATACGTTAATTTAGGCACCATTCCCAACGGCCTGGTTAACTGGAGATCATCCTGAGAACCAATGAATAGGGCTTATCATCGCCTACCATTTCAGTTGCTACATGTCCTAAGACAAAGAACAAGAACAAATCATCCATGACTTCCATTTCAAGGTTTCCAAGATTTGAAGTACATGTTATATCACCTATGAGCTCACCAACATAGTCTCTCAAGGGGGTAAGTGCGTTGCATATGCAGGCACCTCCATTCAAGGGTGCTCTGCAAAGCACTTCTCAACACTTAAGGGTGTGTTGGTCAATTGGGAGAGAAATTCTCATTGTTCCAGAATATCCACATGGCCACTTCCTTCTAGAAGAGTGCATATGTATCAAGCTTCGAATCCATGTGTACATTTGACATATTTGAGTTTGGGAACATTTCTTGCATATTATTAGAAATTCATTGATTGTAAAACTACCTTCAACTCATCTATAGATTGAGAATAGATCCTAGTGCTTGAGAATAAATAATTTGAGTAGAGAAATGATTGTGGAATTTTAATTGAGGATTTGATTTGAGTGATATGCTGTTGGAGAGATGTTCATTCTGATGAGGCTGGGATGATGCTAGATATGGTGACATCAAATTGAGCACAGATCCTAGTGCTTGAAGAGGAAGAATTTGAGTAGAGAAATGTCGGTGGAATTTCAATTGAGGAATTGATTTGAATGATATGTTGCTAGAGAGATGTTCATTGTGATGAGGTTGGGATGATACTGTATATGGTGACATCAAATCAATTGCTGGTTGTAACATCCAATTCTATCCATTAATAAAGATTGATGTTTACTTTCCAACTTATGTATTTGTATCAGCTTCTATCTTTCATATTATGAATTCTTATCTGATGTATATGGTTTCATTGATTTAACTGAATAACTTGAATAGGCATCTGTATATTGCAATCTCTTTGTTGTTTAATGTTCATTCTTGCAGGAGATATTTTGGTGATCTAGCTTGGATTTGAAGCTAAAGAAAGAGTGAAAAAAGGAGAATAGGAAGCGCTTGGACCCCAAGTAGGTTTCTTGAGAAACAAAAGGAGAATAGGAAGTGCTTGGAGCCCAAGTAGCACTCTCTCCCATTTAAGGGTGATTTGAAATGCACTGTCTCCCCTTAAAGACTACGTTGCCCGCTAGAGCCAACCAAATCCCCATTGAAATTTTCATTGCTTTTTCTTTCGGCCTTTTGTTTGTTGTATTTTCAAGAGCTTGATGCATCATAGAGACGAGTGACTTTACTTGAATCTGTTGGGGTTCCCATGCTTTGGCCAGATTGGCAAGACCAAAAGATGAGACAACATGAGAACCACTTTTGGGCCCTAAGATCTAGCCCTCCTAGACCCGGAGAGGGATCTCTCCAAAAAACAAAGAATGATTTGTATCTTTGAAGCTCAAAATGAGATGTTAGGCTAGTTATGAAGCAAAGAGGAGGGTCTTAAATGATTTGGTTGGTTGGTTGTTGGGTTGGTTATGGGATCATGAACTGAGAAAGTAATGGGAAGAAAGGAATAGAATAGCAGGTTGTTTCAGCAAAGAGGATAGGTCAAGAAAGTGCCATCCATTGGGCTAAGGAGTCATGAAAGGAAATTACTTTCATCCACAAGCCAAGGCTTCCAAAGGGCAAGTCATCTACACTAAAGGATCTTTTTAGATAGATGATGGGATGGAACATTAAGGGGAGAAGGTGAAAGAAGGAAAACGACCCAATTTCTGTCTATAGATCAGGTCAGAGGTCATTTAACTCCAGACCTACTTGGACATAATCAGAGGTAGTTCTCAAAGAGGGACAAAGGGGCTGCTTATAGATCGGACCAGAGGTCATTTAACTCCAGGTCTGCTTTAGCAACTCCAAGGGAAAAACAGAGATAAATTTGACAAAGAAACATCCAAGTAGCAAACCCCAAGTTCATACATCAGCCAGTAGGCAATAACATCCATTGCGCTGGTTTAACCACATGAATTCACTCTTAGATAACACATAAAGCAGAAAACATTAAAGGTAGGGAGATCAAGAACATAGGGCACCTAACAAGGGTGAATCCTATGTTATATTTCTGTTTCCTACCAGAAGAACATGAAACAGTATGAAAATGTAAGTAACAGAGTTAAGCAAGACATCACCAATAATAATAGACCAGGATCCTGTGAAACATGCTTTGATTAATTGGTGCAAAACCAGTCATGTACAATAAGCCCAATGGCTAATACAATCCAAACTTTCTCCTCCCAGCCTATTACATACAATTACTCTGCTATTCCCTCCCAAGACTGTTCTAACAGTCAAGCTGAATCCCTCTAACAGCAACAGCTGAACAACTTAACAACAACCCTTTTTTTGTGTTCTTCTAGATTCTTATAGGAAAAAACAGAGCAGAAGATGATAGGTGAAGAATTAACGCTCAGAAGAGGAGGAAGGCCGCAACCCACACTGCCTTAAATCTGTGCATCTACCCCTGGCAGTCTGGTTGCAGTATTAATGCCATTCTCTGTTGAATGGACAAACTGGTGAAATAATGATGCTAGGGTATCCATACTGTGTAACAAATGCTTCTTGATGATGTAAGACTGCTGAAAGGGCGTAGATCTTCATTTGAGGCATAATGTAGACTGAAAAATGATGTGTACCGTGTCCTTTCATGGGAGAACACTTTGCTGATATGGAAAACCCAATAATATTATCTCTCTGTGCATAGGACCGTCCAAGATATCCATGGGGTCTTCCAAATTGTACTTTTGCCTTCTAAAAGTTCCTGCAGAAGTCTCCTATTTATTTCCTCGAGCTCTCTAATGTTCCTGTGCTGTCTCTGTATGTGAATTTCGAGCTTCAATGGCGCCGGAGGGTTGGTAAAGTTTTAAAATGTCCTTTGATAAATTAATGGTGCAAGCAACCCTCCAGACGCTTCCTGTAACATTAAGCTCTGAATATAACCTCTGCACCTGGTCTTCATTGATCCCTCTGTCACTGGGACCGAGATCGCGCATCATGGTGGTCATTTACTGTTGAAAACCCTGCAACAACACAATATCTATGAAGAAATCCATGGACGAGGGTGGCGGGTGATGTGGATGGATGAAACAGACGTGCAGGCGAGGACATGGCGAAAAAACGCAATGAAGCGACGAAATATTGGAGGTGGATGCACAAAAAAAACATTTTGCATGGGAAAACCACATAAAAATGACTTCGGAAACAAATACATGCAGTGAGACATGCGGGCGTACAACATGGACACATGGAGGTGACGTAGCGTGGCTGGGGATAGAAGAACATTCAACAATGGAGGACAAATCTGGGCTGTTGATCGTGTCCGAGATCAATGGCAGAGGACGACGGATGGCGGGCGATGGTGTGAGCTATCGCGCATGCAACTTCATTATACTTCGTGCATCCTGAGCGGGCAATGGCTGTTGGATGGCCCATCCCAGATCGGACGATCGACGATCATTTCGTTGGGCGCCCACATCCAACAGATAATGCGCGGGGGATGAATTTAATGGGTGGGAAAAGTGGTTTGGGAATCGTACATAAGGACGCGTGGCGAAAGGTGAGTGGAATCGCTGGCCTCCAGGAAAAAACCACCAAGCGCGCAAGGGTGGTGCGGAAAATACCGGCGGGTTTGGAGGATGACGTATGGTTGGCAGGGTCCATCATTTCCGGCGCACTCCGCGCCGTTAGATCTGGACAGATCGACGGTAGGGATGGAAAACGGGGGGGCCAAGGTGTATAGGCATGGGAAAATGGAGCCACCCCCCATAGTCAATCACAACCGTTAGATCGGGTTGTCCCACATCCCGAGGAGTCAACTACGAGGGCTCCATGGTTTGACTCTACGGACTTGGAGTGACCCCCCGTAGGAAAAGGTTTTGCTCACAACGTCGGGTCTTATGGAGCGAAAAGTCACGGGGCTAGCGGAGAAGGGGGGCTTAGGCCCCAAATACATAAATTTCATCGTTTTAATTCATTTTCAATGCGTTTTGGGGGCAAGCAAAGGGTAACGGTAGGGGAGATGGAGGGGGAAACTATGGAAAAAGGGAGATGGGGAAATTTAAAGGGGATTTTTTGGGGGTTTTAAGAGGGTGATGGAGGGGATAAAAGGAAGAAAATGGGTTTTGAAAAAGGAAAGGGGAGGGTAAAATGGGGGTATTTGTAGGGGTGAAAAAGGGGCAATAGTGGGCCATTTGAGAAATGGATCAGCAGAGGGGCTATTTATTAGGCACAGTACACAAAGACTTCAAGGAAAATGGTTTTTCAGGGAAAGAAATCCCTTGAAGGCTCAAAAATCATTGAGCCCCCAGCTTGCTTGTCAATAATTTCATAGGGGCACTAACAGTGGCTCCACATGGGGATGGCTGCTTCTTGGAGGAGTCAAGAAACCATATATGATCTTTGGAGTAGGCCAGTTGCCAGCAGTCATAAGCCATCTTCCTTCTTTGATTTTAGCTTCCACAGTATGATAGAAACATCAGCAAAAACATTTCCCAACCAATCTACCTACCCAAACTATAGTTCTACAATTTTCCCTTGGGTGCATTTGAACTAGCAGACCCTTTACATTTTATTTTGCAAAACAAAAACAAACCTATTCTAAATCTACCCTTATTGCTCCATGAGGCCAGATTATACTGTCGGCCTCATCCATTTCTCTACCTAGTCTAATACCTGCTGGGATTAAACTGTCCAGCAAGTCCCTTCACCTACATTCTAAGACAGGAAATTTAAAAACAGCCAAGTGAGGATTAGACTGTCTGACCTGCTAGAAATTGCAGAAATCAAAACAACTAAATACATGCTCACAAGCTGAGCTTTATTGAGCTTTTCCTACCTATCCTACTCTAACTGAAATATTTACAGTCTATCTTACAAACATTATCTTCCAATGTAACCAGTCCATCAAGTGATCCCATGGCTGGTCCTTCTTGCTCAACTCCTTGAGCATGCTGAATAGGCAGGGCAACTCCCACTCTTTTTGTTTAATAACAGCCGCCTTGAAGAATGTTCTCTCTATTTGTAACATGTTGCTAAAAAAAACCCTTGATCCTTCTTCAAGCATATGCAGGAAATGTGCATAAGGATCATGAAATGATACCTGGTCATGAATATCTGGCAAGCAGGCTTCAACCAGGACTTCCCCTTCTTTCACTGGATCAAGGATAAGACTCTCTTGAAGAAGAGAATCTTCTTCATCTTCTGAAGTGGAGGACTCATCATATATGGAAGTGTTGTCCTCCTGGAGCTCTGATATATTTTGCTCTGAGGTACTGAGCTCTGTGAGAAGATCTATGTATTCTTGAGGAAGGTTTAGGTCCATTGCTTCCTCTTTTTCAAGAGAAATCTCTTTGCTTTCAAACTGCTCAAGAATCTCTTCTTTTCTTTCCTCCTCATCTCTTGAAAGGAAGAACTACTGGTTTCCAGTTTCATTGATGATGTGTGGTAGAGCAGAATGAAGATTCATAGAATCTTCATCTGCTATTATACTGTCATAGCTCTCCTCATCAGTGTCATAGATAGGCTGACTGGTTTCATTACCTCTCTGAAATTGCTGGCTCTGATTTTCTTCCCATGAATCTAAGGATGATGGTCCTGCAAGCTCGACTTCCATTTGAAAGAAATCATCATCAAATAGATCATAAAAAGAAAAATCATAACTGTATGTAATGTCACCCTTCAAACCTATCGGATTCTCAGCAGGTCTTTCCTCATTCTGATCCACAGAGGAGTCTTCTGAATCTGAATCATCAAAATCATAAGATGAGTGAGCAAGAGAGTGTGTTCTATAGAAGATTTCCGGGGTGGACTGCTGGTTTAATATTTGATCAATCTCTTCTTCTGTCAAGAGGGGGTTTTCCCTCTCGTCATGGACAGAAGAAAAGCAGTCTTCTTTCTCTTATATTAGCTGATTTGGAGGCTGTATGTTTTCTTGAGCCTCATCTTCCACACCAGCTTCTACCTCTTCTATGTAGTCTTCTGCTTCCTCAAGGCAGCTTTCCTTATCAGCCTTTACTAATAGGTCCTGATGTTCTTTGGTCAGCATAACACATGGCATAGGTAAGCGATCAGGAAGTTATTGATCACTAACCTCTTTGTTTTCTACAGATTCTTGAGCATCATACATGTCTTGCTCATATTCTAGGTCTTGAGTTTGTTCTTGCTCTGAACAATGCATAGGCTGCTCGAAATAATCATCATTTGCATTCATATTAGCCATGTGCATCTTCAGCACTTCACCAAACGTTTCTATTAATTCAATTAATTGATCGTACAGGGCATCATACTTTGTATCCTTGTCCATGTTTGGATCTGTATTTATGCAAAGAAGGCTACTGCTTCTTCTCAACCAGTTTAGAGTCTTCTACTGGTGGAGTCATTTGGTCTTAAGGGAATTATGGAGTGTGGAGTCGCCAGGTGGTTGGGTATGTACATTCAAAGTAGGATGTTGTCCACCATCAGTAATAGAATGCCAATCTAACCAGAGATTCTGGGTCTTTGAGTGCCTAATAATGTTCGAAGTGAAATGCACTCAAATTCCCCAGCGGAGTCACCATTATGTTGGGGTTCCCATGTTTTGGCCAGATTGGCAAGACTAAAAGATGAGACAACATTAGAACCACTTTTGGGCCCTAGGATCTAGCCCTCCTAGACCCGGAGAGGGATCTCTCCAAAAAACAAAGAATGATTTGTATCTTTGAAGCTCAAAATGAGATGCTAGGCTAGTTATGAAGCATAGAGGAGGGTCTTCAATGATTTGGTTGGTTCGTTGCTGGGTTGGTTATGGGATCATGAAATGAGAAAGTAATGGGAAGAAAGGAACAGAATAGCAGGTTGTTTCTGCAAAGAGGATAGGTCAATAAAGTGCCATCCATTGGGATATGGAGTCATGAAAGGAAATTACTTGCATCCACTAGCCAAGGCTTCCAAAGGGCAAGTCATCTACACTAAAGGATATTTTTAGATAGATGATGGGATGGAACATTAAGGGGAGAAGGTGAAAGAAGTAAAATGACCCAATTTCTGTCTATAGATCAAGTCAGAGGTCATTTAACTCCAGACCTGCTTGGACATACTCAGAGGCAGTTCTCAAAGAGGGACAAAGGGGCTACTTATAGATCGGACCAGAGGTCATTTAACTCCAGGTCTGCTTTAGCAACTCCAAGGGAAAAACAGAGATAAATTTGACAAAGAAACATCCAAGCAGCAAACCCCAAGTTCATACATCAGCCAGTAGGCAATAACATCCACTGCGCTGGTTAAACCACATGAATTCACTCTTAGATAACACATAAAGCAGAAAACATTAAAGGTAGGGAGAGCAGGAACATAGGGCACCTAACAAGGGTGAATCCTATGTTATATTTTTGTTGCCTACCAGAAGAACATGAAACAGTATGAAAATGTAAGTAACAGAGTTAAGAAAGACATCACCAATAGTAATAGACCAGGATCCTGTGAAACATGCTTTGATTAATTGGTGCAAAACCAGTCATTTACAATAAGCCCAATGGCTAATACAATCCAAAATTTCTCCTCCCAGCCTATTACATACAATTACTCTACTATTCCCTCCCAAGACTGTTCTCTAAATCCCTCTAACAGCAACAGCCGAACAACTTAACAACAACCCTTTTTTTGTGTTCTTCTAGATTCTTATAGGAAAAAACAGAGTAGAAGATGGTAGGTGAAGAATTAACGCTCAGAAGAGGAGGAAGGCCGCAACCCATACTGCCTTAAATCTGTGCATCTACCCCTGGCAGTCTGGCTGCAGTATTAATGCCATTCTCTGTTGACTTGACAAACTGGTGAAATAATGCTGCTAGGGTATCCATACTGTGTAACAAATGCTTCTTGATGATGTAGGACTGCTGAAAGGGCATAGATCTTCATTCGAGGCATAATGTAGACTGAAAAATGATGTGTACCGTGTCCTTTCATGGGAGAACACTCTGCTGATATGGAAAACCCGATAATATTATCTCTCTGTGCATAGGACCGTCCAAGATATCCATGGGGTCTTCCAAATTGTACTTTTTCCTTCTAAAAGTCCCTGCAGAAGTCTCCTATTTATTTCCTCGAGCTCTCTGTTGTTCCTGTGCTGTCTCTGTATGTGAATTTTGAGCTTCAATGGCGCCGGAGGGTTGGTAAAGTTTTAAAATCTTTCCTTTGATAAATTAATGGTGCAAGCAACCCTCCAGACGCTTCATGTAACATTAAGCTCTGAATATAACCTCTGCACCTGGTCTTCATTGATCCCTCTGTCACTGTGACCGAGATCGTGCATCATGGTGGTCATTTACTGTTGAAAACCCTGCAACAACACAATATCTGTGAAGAAATCCATGGACGAGGGTGGCAGGTGATGTGGATGGATGAAACGGATGTGCAGGCGGGGACATGGTGAAAAAACGCAGTGAAGCAACGAAATATGGGAGGTGGATGCACAGTGAAAACAGTTTGCATGGGAAAACCACGTAAAAATGACATCGGAAACAAATACATGCAGTGAGACATGCGGGCGTACGACAGGGACACGTGGAGGTGACGTAGCGTGGCTGGGGATAGAAGAAGAGTCAACAGTGGAGGAAAAATGTGGGCTATTGATCGTGGCCGAGATCAACGGCGGAGGACGACGGATGGCGGGCCATGGCGTGAGCTATCGCGCATGCAACTTCATTAGACTTCATGCATCTTGAGCGAGCGATGGGCATTGGATGGCCCGTCCCAGATCAGACGATCGATGATCGTTGCGCTGGGCGCCCACGTCTGACAGATAATGCGAGGGGGATGAATTTAATGGGCGGGAAAAGTGGTTTGGGAATCGTACAGAAGGACACATGGCGAAAGGTGAGTGGAATTGCTAGCCTCCGGGAAAAAACCACCAAGCGCGCGAGGGTGGTGCGGAAAATACCGGTGGGTTTGGAGGATGACGTATAGCTGGCGGGGTCCATCATTTCGGGCATGCTCCGCGTCGTTAGATATGGACAGATCGACGGTAGGGATGGACTACGGGGGGGCCAAGGTGTACGGGCATGGGAAAATGGAGCGACCCCCCGTAGTCAATCACAACCGTTAGATCGGGTTGTCCCACATCCCGAGGATTCAACTACGGGGGCTCCATGGTTTGACTCTACGGACTTGGAGCGACCCCCTGTAGGAAAAGGCCTTGGTCATAGCGCTGGGTCTTATGGAGTGGAAAGGCGCGGGGCTAGCGGAGAAGGGGCCTTAGGCCCCAAATACATAAATTTCATCATTTTAATTCATTTTCAATGCGTTTTGGGGGCAAGAAAAGGGTAACGGTAGGGGATATGAAGGGGGAAACTAGGGAAAAAGGGAGATGGGGAAATTTAAAGGGGATTTTTTGGGGGTTTTAAGAGGGTGATGGAGGGGATAAAAGGAATAAAAGGGGTTTTGACAAAGGAAAGGGGAGGGTAAAATGGGGGTATTTGCAGGGGTGAAAAAGGGGCAATAGTGGGCCATTTGAGAAATGGATCAGCAGAGGGGCTATTTATTAGGCACAGTACACAGAGACTTCAAGGAAAATGGTTTTTCAGGGAAAGGCATCCCTTGAAGGTTCAACAATCATTCAGCCCCCAGCTTGCTTGTCAAGAATTTCATAGGGGGGCTAACAGAATCTTCCTCCTTCAAAAGAGAAGTTTATTCAATGTTTATTTAAAGTGTTTTTCTTTATCTTTGAAAAATTAATTTCAGAGTATTTTTATTATTGCATTAGATCCATTTTATTTTGAAAAGGAAATTGTCGTTAAATTATTCGTTTCTTGTAGGAGAAATTGTAGTTAAATTATTCATTTTTCCTAAAAAGAGAAATTGTTGTTCAATTCCTCATTTCTCAAAGTAAAAAGAATTTGTTTTTATTTATTTGATGCACTTAGTTTATGTTTATGCATTCAGATTAAAGGGAGTGAAAAGAAAAACCTACATTTTCATGTAGTGGATTATGTTTTTTACATAGGAACAAATTAGGAAAGTTGCATATTAGTTTGAGCTCTTTATTGTTTTCTCTCAAATTGATTGATATTTCCCTCTAGTAGCTAGGATTTTCATTGAAGAAATTAAATTGAAAGTTTTCTTATCATTTTAGTTTGCATTTTAGGAATTTCATTCACATCATCGCGGTGAACCTTGAAAGGAAAATTGATAAAAAAGATAAACTTGAGGGCCCCGAAGGGCCAGCCCCCTTTCACATGACCATGTACCCGGAACCGTGACCTCCACATTAACGATGACATCAAATTAAACCACCGACGAGATTTTCTATGACTATTCACATGGCAGGTTTTCAACTTGTTGCGACGGTTTTAAAATTTTGGAACATCGCCACTCCAGATTCTGACATCCAGTGGGATTTTGTCAAGCGGATTGATCACATGAGGAGGTTAAGTTTAATATGACGGATAAGGTTTTGGAACCTTAACTCCTGGTTCCAGCATATGCAATGACATTCAAATGGTTAGCGGAGGTTATGCCGGGGGTGGCATGTGACCACCCCACCACTCCCACTAAATGCCAGACATAAATATCCGACGTATTTGGAGCATGCCCCTAAATTTGGGGTTAAACCATTAATTTATCTACAGTTAACTTCTTGTCTCCACATTTAGTGGAGCTTTTCTAGCTGTTATTGGGAAAAATGCATTGGGAGGTCAATTTTCGACCAATTTTGGTGAAACAAGAGCCTACCTAGACTATTTGAGCATTCTAGAGCCATTGGTGTAGAGAAAAAATCCATTAGAGGCCTACAAACATATTTAATTTACAATTTTGAGCATAATTACAAAGAGGGACATGCTATTGGAAGCTAAACCAACAGATGTAGCCCAAGTGGGGTGAAATTCTTCATCATGCCTACTATGTAAAACTTATATGTGAATTTTTTTCTGTGTTATGCACTATTTTTTAGTGTTTTTAAGGCTTATTTACATGCTTAAAATTCACTAATTCCTCTAATTTTCATGGTTTAAACTCTCATACCTTAAGAAAACTTATGGAGACAATTTGTACATTTTTATTTAACTAAAAGGACACTTAGCACAGCAGAACTAATACACTCCTTTTAGATCAATTTGGTATCAGAGCTAGAGTTTTATCTCTGGTGTTTTTATGTGCAAGGATTTGTTAACTATTTGCAAGGGTTTTCATGCTTACTAAGCTCAAGATTAAGAGAGGAGAAGGAAAATTGGTTGAAGCAAGAGGTTCTCAAAGTGAGCCACAATAGAGGAGGGAAATATTTCCACATTCTCCATCACATAGCTCACTTTCAAAAGAAATAGAAGCAGCATCAAGCATGCCTCCAGGAGAAGGAGAAATTCATGAAGAGAAGGATCCCAAAGAGGAAGAAAGAGTGTACAGAAAATCATTTCTTGACTTAACTGAAATGGTGAGAGTCCTTTATCAAGAAAGGAATGATAAAATAGAAGAGGAGAGCTTCAAACTTCATAAGGAAGGACAAGGATCATCAAGAGGCCATCATGATGAAGATAAATCCAAAGGGTAATGGAGGAAATGGAGGCAGTGGTAAGTTGCCATCATCACCCTCATCTTCATCTTCATCATCCTCTACTTCATCTTTGTTACATCAACCATAGAAGTCAAAGAACATGGGTAAAATTCATTTTCTAAAACTTGATGTTAAGTTCGAATTGCCAATGTTTCATGGTGAAGTTAATGCAGAAAAGCTAGATAATTGGATTAGGAAATTGGAGGTATATTTGAGAATCCAAAAATTTCATGATGATGACACCAAAATCCAACTAGCTTCATTCAGAATGGAAGGTGCAACACTTGTTTGGTGGGAAGCCAAGACAAAGGAGGAGATCAAGAAATATGGTAAGATTATTTTATCATGGACTGATTTAATTTCTGCAATAAAATAACAGTTTTATCCATTAGCTCAGATGCAGAAAGCCATAATGAACTCACAAAATCTTAAACAATTGAAAGGACAAAATGTACAAGTGTATACTCAAGAATTTAGGAGAAGAGCTCTTTTACTAGGAGTAGATTTGCATATCCAAGACACTGTTCTCAAGTATATAGGAGGTTTACATACCTACCTAAGACATACAATCCTCATGTTTAACCCTACAAGCCTAGATGAGGTTTGTGTTCAAGCCACACATTTAGAGGCAAGGGGAAAACAAAACTTAGATGGGAATGAGGAAAATGAGTTTAAAGGCAAATGGAAGAAAAAAATAAATGAAAATACTAGAAAAGAGAAGGGAAATTTTTTTTGCAAACACTGTTCTAAATCTAGCCATGA
This sequence comes from Pinus albicaulis, assembly GCA_034641835.2. Taxonomy (NCBI): domain Eukaryota; kingdom Viridiplantae; phylum Streptophyta; class Pinopsida; order Pinales; family Pinaceae; genus Pinus; species Pinus albicaulis. The sequence continues at coordinate 1,395,778,354 of CM076577.1, forward strand.
TGAGGACCATTGTTGGAAACGTCATCCAGAGTTGAAACCATAAAGTTTGAAGGCCAAAGAGAAAGCCAAGGAGAAAGGAAAAATTGTTGCAATAGTTGAATAAGACCTATGGTCAGATTTAGGAGATGAAACAAAAATAATAGTTATGGGATTAAAGAACATAAAGGGGAAAGAGATTGAAAATAAACCCATTTCTAATATATATAAATGTCACATAGGATCTCCAAGTGAAGAAAAGAGAATTGAATTGTTTCATGTGAGGGCAGTTTCCAAACATACCAAGGTTGATACATTGTTTGACAATGGGTCACAAGAAAATTTAATCTCTAAAGACTTCGTCAAGAAACCTAATCTTGCGACCATTCCACATCCAAAACCATATCCACTTGGGTGGATTTGTAAGGACACAAATTTATAGGTTTCAAAGAAGTTCATGTTGCGCTTTGCAATAACTGCACATTTCATTGACATAATTGAATCAGATGTCGTTTCACTTGATATAACATGAATGGTGTTGGGAAGTCCTTACTTGTATGACAGGAAAGCTATCTTCCATCGCCATGAGAAAAAATACCATTTATTTAAATATGGCAAGGAGTACATTGTGAGAGCTCATCGCAAAAAAACTAGACACTTCTTTACTTAATGCAAGGCAGAAGAAGAGGCTCATCAATGCAAGTCAAAAATTTACATTGATGATGATTAAACAAAGAGAAGTTTTACATAATACTTTTCATGCAAATAATGATGTATATAATGAGTTGTTTCAGTTTGAAAGTAGGTTGTCTTTGAAAGAAGATGACAAGAAGTTGCAACAGTCGACTTTGGTGTTGAACAGTGCTGAAAACAAAGTGTCAATACAAGAAGTCGCAAAGGTCTAAGAGAGGGAAAAACAACTTAGCAAAGAAGGCACGGGATTCAGAAATGTTCATTGCTAGTTTCAGAAAGGTATAGTATAATGGAAAAAAAACTTGGTTAGGAACCTGTTGACGGGAAAATTTGTCCAGCCAACAGTAGGGGATCTCCCCGGTAGAAAGTCCCAATTAGACCTTGAACCGTTTGGAGTAGGGATCCCGTCCGGGGTGTGGGTCCGGCTACCGCTTAAGACGCCTTCCCTTAGGTCTCAAAAGAACCTGATTGAACCAGCGGATATACACTTATTCACGTGATACAGAATACAGGATTGATGTATTAGACCCGAATCAAACACTATGCGTAGCAAGATTATGAATAAAGCATGTACACCTCAAGAGATGTCATTAGCAACACATCTTTTGGGGGTAATGCTTATAAGGTATTCTGACCACAAAAGGAATAGTCCTTTATGATGAGATATCCTTTTACTTCTGAAAGATGAAACGAAATGCTAACAAAATAGTTCATTAACATTCATTATTAGAACAAATGATAAAATAAACATCATTGATACAACACAAATAGCCATGACGCATAAATGATGACATAAAGAGTGCAGCTTCATTAATCATAGGATGTTCTGAAACTGTACAAGGAATACACACAGTGTTTGCACAGCAAAACACATCATAACCATAGGGTGTTTTAACAAGTATCTCTATATTCAGATGCGTAAGGGTACAATCCTTCAATACAATGCCCTGTAGTTCTTCCGTTTTCCAAAGGAAAAAAGCCCCGTTACATGTTCCCGTAGGAGTATTTATAATGCCAAAACTGCCCGTTGGGCTTTCTTGACTGTTCAGCTTCTTGACCGTTGGGTTGCCTTGCGACCCATTTCTTTTGCGACCTACGACCTGAGCCGTTGTTGCGACCTGCGAATTGACTGGGTCTCGGGGTCGCAGGTTGTAAGAGAATTGCCAAGGTGCGACCTTGCGACCTTGCGACTAGGTCGCTGGATCGCAGAGTCGCATAAGGTGGAAAAACTGAGATATGCGACCTTGCGACCTTAAGACTAGGTCGCTAGGTCGCTGGGTGCAAAAGGTGGAAAACCGACGAAATGCGACCTCGCGACCTTGCGACTAGGTCGCTGGGTCGCGGGGTCGCGAAACGGAGGAAAACCAAAGAAATGCGACCTTGCGACCTTGCGACTAGGTCGCTGGGTCGCAGGGTCGCAAAAAGCTGAAAACCAAAGAAATGCGACCTTGCGACCTTGCGACTAGGTCGCTGGGTCGGAGGGTCGCAAAAAGGCTGAAAACCGAAGGTATGCAACCTTGCGACCTTGCGACTAGGTCGCTGGGTCGCAGGGTCGCAAAGGCTGAAAACTGAAAGTATGCGACCTTGCGACCTTGCGACTAGGTCGCTAGGTCGCTGGGTCGCAAAAGGTGCAAACCGAAGATGTGCGACCTTGGCATATCTGCGAGTTGTAGTCTTCTTTCGGTGGATGTGGCCGGGTGCTCTCGAACATAAAGTGCTTTCTTTGGAGACTCATGGGGGTGCGCTTGTTTGAACAGGTCCTACTATTTGCTGGGGAAGGCATTTGCTCTTTGCGCAAACTCGAAGGTTCTTCCTGCAATAAAACAACAGAGGTCATAGATTGACTGATAATAAAGCTAAGGGCACTTTAATTAATTGTGAAAGAGAAACAATGAATTTAGACCCCTATGTGGTCAAGACTTTATCAGAGATAATGGCACGTGCAGGGTTTCTCTGTCATGATCATCATCTTCCGCACGCATGAGGTTCTCTTCATTTACGTTCTCAGTGTTCGCTATAGGTCTTCACTAAGCTCTGAGTGTTTGTAGAAGAAACTATTGATAAGATCGAAGATTTTCTGCCCGTGCCATGTCCTGCTGAATGTTATCCTCGCAGGTCAGGCAAATGGCAATAGCATACGACGCATTTTCAGAGCCACTGCAACCAGATTGATATTTGTTCACTGCCATACACTTATAATATGTTCATACAATCGTTTTCCTTCAGTTCAAGTGATTAGCGGATTTGCTGGTGTTCAACCTTGCGACTTGGCAACCAAAGGACAGCATAGTCGTGGAACCTATTAGGTTGTATTCTGCGTTCATGCCTCAGACTCGCGACTCAGTGACTGGTTGCAATGAGCCAGGGGTCGAACTCTTTATTGCTGCTCAAAACTTCATGCAACAGCGACACAGCCCGTGTGAAATGCTTATGGCACCTTCGTGCATTTCAACACAGGCTCCTTTTGTCATCTGCGTCTTCACTCTCCCCCTCCAAGTGCGCTGGCTGCCAATGGATGCAAAACACCTTAGATCGAAAATTGTCAATCGTCGCTCTTGTATAAGTTTGAGAGCTTCAATCACTGATCAGCTCACTATCATGTTCTTCCTGGTAATGGTCCATGAGTTTCATGATCGCACTCTATTGGATAGAATATGCTTTTCGTCTTCGTTTAGCTACAGGTCGAGAGACAACCCTTAGCACGGCTTCTTTCCTTGCATTTTTTTGTGTATCCTGTGTGAAAACTCATCCATAATTCGGCAGACTGGCGCCTTGCTGCTATCTCTCTGCCAAGTGTCAGAAGATTCATGGGCATTGTAAATCTTCCTGGACAGGCCTGCATGCATGTTGAATCTGCGGCAGGGTCTACGGTTACTGAATGCAGGACCTTGCGCGTTACTTTAGCGCGTCTGATCTGTTATCACATTTGTTTTGCAATGAGCATCCCAGCGTGTAACTTTTCTTCAATTCGTAGCGATTCTCTCCAACGCTTGCAATCATCATCAGCATTATCTCTGCTGACAATGGGATTTCGTTTACCAGTAACTGTAGGCAGCTATATGCGAGATGTGGGGAATATCATTGTCGCTGGCAGCAACGAAGGCTAACATCGCTGCAATGGCGATGATGGCCGTATTAATTAAGGGGCTCATGCCATGAGAAACGCCGTGGATCCACGTTGTCTGGCAGAACATGGTTTACGGCCATGCGTACCGCACGCCTCTTATTATTATCGCACTAGCGTTATTATATCTTGCCAACTGCCACTGTAGGTTTGTTTAAAACATCTTCTCCATGCTTTGACCGTAACGTTTGTAGATGTATGTTCTCCATGCGTTACCCATAGGTTTAAACCGAGCCGATGCCTTCCAACAACGACATTCCCTTTGATCATTTCCGCACAATAATGATTATATCATCGCAAATGGTTTGTACGTGTATATTGCTTCAACATACGCCGTGAATTGAACAAGCCATCAAACCCTTGACTCCACGCAACGTAGATATTGGATGTCAGACCATAAACTGTATATCTGTTACATGTTTGCTTGGTGCCCGTTTGCTGTGTGTTTTAACCATAAAGTTGACTTCTGTAAATGTATATTTGTTCTACAACATTTACGTGGGTCGAAAACCCTACCATCGAACATTTGCATCCCATTCAACGCGTCCATGCAATCTTTCGCTGGGTTTCAACGTCAAGTTGACCGTCATACCTGCCCCACGTGGAAGGGACTGCATCAGTAAACTATTTGTGCCACTGGTAACGCAACGTGTCTGCTCGGAAATCTTAATAGTCGTGAAGTCTTATGTGATTTTATATGGTTTGAATAATATGCAATTGCACCAAGACTTTGTATCATCAATTGTATTTGCTTTGACCATCGACTTAGCGCCCATGCAACGTGGTCTTACACCTTGTATTCATATACACATGGTCTTGTATTAATATATGCATGGTCTAGTGCTTTGTATTAATACATATAACATCACCTTGCGCTTTGTAATAATATATTGCATGGTCTTGCGCTTAATATTAATACATATAACATCACCTTGCGCTTTGTAATAATATATGCATGGTCTTGCGCTTAATATGATCATTTACTTTCCCTTATAATTCGAAAGCTTCTCGTTTTGAAAGATCGAATGTCAAAATATACTTATCAAACCACATTGATAGCCCTTTTCACATTTGCCTTTTCTACCCGGTTACCACTGGCATATGCATTTCAACATGACCCCTTTAGGTCCAATCTACCATTGTCCATCTCATATGGTCCCACATACACAAACTTTATGGATATGGAAGCGTAAAGGCGACTAGGACTGTAAGGCCATTTTATTGCTCCACGTTGTACCCCTTGCAGCGTAATTAATTCCACACTATGCAGCTTAAGATCCATAAATGTTGCTTCCAAAGGGTGCGCTCACATGTTTGAAAACTCTGTCGTTGGCTTGCCACACCAACACATATGCTTTCGCACTGCCACTTGGCACGAGAACGCCTTGAATGAGAATGTCACTCCTCAGGGAGATCTCCTGAGTTTGCTTTGTTCACCGAGCCATAATTAATGCTAGACTTGTCGATATGGCGACAAATGTTCCTTTGTATACAGACATCGACACGGAGCTGGCATTGTGCAGGATCTCCATAATTCTGGTGTGTACTAATGAAGAACACCTTCTGCGTTGGTGACACAAAAGGTTCTTTCTCTGATCGACACATATCACATTATCCTTTTTTTAACAGTACTGGTCACTTGCTCCTCCTCCTCCCCTGTTCCGCAACTTTGGCCTCGTCGTTGAGCTCAATTTCATTTCCCTCGATGTCGCGACACGACTGAGGAGTCTATTACCCGTGGGGTCGACCTGTGTAGAACATTACGACAATCATAATTATTCTTTGATAATGGTGCCCACAGATAAAACATATGATACTAGAAAATGTAACAGAGGTATTCAAACCACATGCTTAATGACCTACAGCGACAGGGCCTTTAATCGTTAACAAACAAAAGTTTTCCCATTTAAAAGTATGTATGGCAAGCTCATTACACATGACGCGACTGTGATACGAGTGTTCGGTCGCATGTCGGATGATCCCTCCCACACATGGTGTGATTGCAGCGACAACATCAAGTCATGGTGACGAGACAACTCATGAGGGGTTGGGGATAGGTCGCTAAGATAGAGGTGATTCGTGGGGTCGGTGAAAGACCTTGACAACTAAGCGAGCAAAGGGGGACCCAAAATTTTAAATATACCCAAAATTTTGGGTGGCGTTGTAGCGGCTACAACAAATGGCGAACCGCTGGTAGAATCCAGCATCTCTGTCAACATCACCACAATAGTCTGAGTCCGGAAAATCATGCAAGGGAATATTGAACCAGCTGCATGGGTACCCTTTGTATTACTTTGGCCCTTTACGAGTATGCCTAATCCTTGTGCCTCGCTAAGTCCCGCTAATCAGAAACACATCAAAGAGAAAGCTCACAGACGCCGGTAGCTTGTTGATGATGTGATGAGCAAGGCAGTGGGCTTATTATTTTCAGGATTTTTAAAGTAAGTTTCTGGTGTTGCTCCGCTGCCAGCAGGCCTGGACAGTACCCCGGCGGAGTCACTTCAAGAAATCACAAACGTTGCTCCGCTGCCAGCGAGCCTAGTCAGTACCCCGGCGGAGTCGTCGCATTACCTCTCTGCGCAGGAAGCCTTTCTCGATCCTTTACCCTTATTTGCTTCATGTGCTTACAACACTTATTTCCATGTGCTCGTGGCACTTATTTTTCATGGGCGGATGAGGGATCCCGACTTATTTTACGAGCAAGAGAGGTTGTTTCTTGTGTTACAGAAACTGAAAGATATCCTGATTTGGGTTTGCCCTCATGCCAAAACTTCACATCCCATTCACCACAATAGGCGCAGCACGCAGAACAACACATTAAAACGTCCAAGACTATGCTGGGCACAAGGCTTAGGCTTACGGGTATGGGCCATTTCAACTCATCGGGTCTGCCACAGACAACCGGCTCGTATCTCCCCAGATAATAGGTTTAGACTCATAGGCATCTTGTTAATAATGCGACTTCGATGACTGGTCCTAAGAGAAATCTGCCTCTTGAGATAGCCACCGCAACCTCACACAAAACTCTGGGTAACTGCTTCAGTAATCAGGGCAAAACAAGACTGCAAGGTGATAGGGTTGCAATGAGGGCTTGTGCAGCGGCCGGCCACATGACAGAAATGATGTGAGGAAGAAAGAGTACGCCACAATGAACTAGGCGATGCTTAAGATGCAATGCAATGCCATGTGTGAGAACGATCAACCAGTTGTAGGTGGCAAAGAGGCGTAATACAAGCAATGATTATTTATGCAGCAACAAGCAACTGAAGAGGAAATGAAGGAAGATACTTGTAACATGATGTTGCCTAAGATATTAATCGTAAACAAAACAACAAAACAAAATTTTAACCTATGAAGTAAAAAATTTGGCAAGTAAACCTAATTAACTTTGAACTAAAAATTTTATTGCAGGTCCTAGCTAGCCTACATCTAAACCCTAATTAACCAATGATGCGATCGGGTTAGGTAAAATCAGTTTTCCAATGCAGCCACCACATTAGTTCCCGACCTGCAAGGACAAGCATGGTCAAGATCAGAGCTAGTATCCAAAAAAGTGCAGTAGCAACAAAACTTACCTGAGGAGCCGGTGCAAAGACAAGACGATCATAGATACCTACCAAAGAACAGGCCAGAACAGATTGTGCAGGCTGATTCCCGCTCTCATCTTGATATACCTCAATCTGTTCTTGAAACTCAACATTATTGATAAGTGACATAAAATCATTCATGCACAATCCTAGGTCTGATGGGAGGGGTTTAAGATATTTCTTGTTTGGAGGCACATCCACCGAATAGGTTTGGTCGAGTTGACCAGCAATCTCATCATGGTGTTGAAGACCATCATTTTTATGGAAAGGAAACAACAGGCAAGTGTTGGGCGAATTATAGATGCATGCACATCCAAGCGTAGAAATTCTAGTTTCGAAAACCCTAGTCCGGGGTTGCTCCTGGGTTTGGTTAAGGGTGTGGGGATCTGAATCCACGTTTAAAGGAGTCTGAAATTCCTCACTGCTTTGAACAAACTCTGGACCTTCGAGCAAGGGGCTTTCCCACTTTGACTGCTTGGCGAGATTAACAAGCGAATGGGCATGATCATCAATTGTAGTGATTTGAAAGATGTCAGTGGGCATTGTATCAATTTGGTCGAATGTTCGCGCACTGACAGATTGATAATCCAAAATGTCGGATTCTCCAGATTTGCTAGGATGGGGTGAATTTGACGCGTTTATGCTGGAAGGAACATAGTACTGGGGAATTGTCATTTCAGAAACGTTCGGCGGAAGCTGACGCATTTCAATTTTCTGGTGGGTACTTGCATCTTCCCAAAGCGAATCATCAAATTCAAGTGTCTTCATAGGGTTGGCCAAGAGATCCGAGTGATAGTCCTCTGTGGTGCGATTGAACATGTTTTCAGATAAGCCAGGATCACTGTAATCATTGGTTTGATCAAATTCGGTACCTAGCAAGTTGGGCTCCCTGGGGTTTACCAAATGGGATGGATCGATAACGGGGACATCTTGAAGTTTTTCAGACGGGGAATCGCTCCTATGGCTGTCTAAAGATCCCAAGTGAGAAAAGTCAGATGTAACAGATTCATCGATTTTGGACTGTGATTGTGAAACACCATCTGCGTGCTTATGATTGTCGCCAATACCAGTATAAGGAAATTTTGAATGTCTCGAAGAAATTACTGGTGTGGCGGGATCGAGAAACAAACTAGGAAATAATGAATGAAAATATTGAATCGCAGGGGTGTTGACCACATGAGGCTTTTCAACACGCACATTAGTGTCGTTCAGAGGACACAATGATTTGACAGGCCTTGTAAGGGAATAAACTTTATGTGGGGTAAGAGTCGATTCATAATACGTATGTAAACCAGATTCATAGTCTGAATGTGAACTTGATTCATTATCCGAATCTGAACCGGATTCGTAATCCAAATGTGAACCAGATTCGTCACCCAAATCTGAACAAGATTCATCATCCGAATGTGAACCAGATTCATAATCTGAATGTGAACCATATTCATGACTAAGTCCAGGGAGACATCGAGTGGGCTCCGGGTAGGTTTCATGCGTCAAAAGAGATAATGATCCACTGGGGTGTTTAGATTCGACATGGTACGTTAAAGGCTCAAAGGTGGTGCAATCAGCTTTATCCTCCTGCCAGTCTCTATCCTTACTCAGGACTTCCAAGGTCACAACCCCACTCTCATACAACTCAGGAAGAGGGGCGAGAATATCAGCAACACTCTCCTTGGAGGCCTGAATGTGGCCTGGACTCGGGGAGATGGACAAGGAAGCCTTAGCGAAAAAATCCAAACAGCCGGTAGCTTGCAGGTCATCATAGGGAACACTAGGATCTAACTGAAATTGCTCAAGGGAAATAACATACTTGAACTGCTCACCTAAATATTTCCAATCAACATCCCTCTCAGAGAACTCAAAACAATAATGAATGAATCTGATAAAGAACTCACCTAAAGATTCCTGAGGTTCCATTCTGATGAGATGTAACTTTATTACAATGTCATGAGGATTATACCTGTGAAAAGCTTGTTGTAATTTATGGGCGAGTTGTTCAAACGAATGAATGGAAGCTTTCGGAAATGTGCAGCACCATTGTTTAGCGCGCCCTCCGAGGGTGAGGAAGAAAAGCAAACAAAACAAACCCTCATCGTCAATTTCACAGTACTCACCAAAGTCACAAAAATCTGAACAGTGTTGGGTTATGGACATCCCATTTTCACCATCAAATTTTAACTGGGACAAGTGATAAATAAATTCATCGGAGATGTAGTATCTATGCTTATAAAACTCCGACAAACATCTCGGGAGAATGATTTGGGAACGAGCCATTACAGATATGAGATTAACTGTAGGCTCTAAGGGCTCAGCTTGTCATCTGGCCCTCCCCTTTTCGTTAAACATCTGGTCGGAGGTTCAAGCCCTCCTTCTAGCGCCAATTCTGTTGATGGGAAAATTTGTCCGGCCAACAGTAGGGGATCTCCCCGGTAGAAAGTCCCAATTAGACCTTGAACCGTTTGGAGTAGGGATCCCGTCCGGGGTGTGGGTCCGGCTACCGCTTAAGACACCTTCCCTTAGGTCTCAAAAGAACCTGATTGAACCAACGGACATACACTTATTCACGTGATACAGAATACATGATTGATGTATTAGACCCGAATCAAACACTATGCGTAGCAAGATTATGAATAAAGCATGTACACCTCAAGAGATGTCATTAGCAACACATCTTTTGGGGGTAATGCTTATAAGGTATTCTGACCACAAAAGGAATAGTCCTTTATGATGAGATATCCTTTTACTTCTGAAAGATGAAACGAAATGCTAACAAAATAGTTCATTAACATTCATTACTAGAACAGATGATAAAATAAACATCATTGATACAACACAGATAGCCATGACGCATAAATGATGACATAAAGAGTGCAGCTTCATTAATCATAGGATGTTCTGAAACTGTACAAGGAATACACACAGTGTTTGCACAGCAAAACACATCATAACCATAGGGTGTTTTAACAAGTATCTCTATATTCAGATGCGTAAGGGTACAATCCTTCAATACAATGCCATGTAGTTCTTCAGTTTCCAAAAGGAAAAAGCCCTGAATCAAGTTCCCGTAGGAGTATTTATAATGCCAAAACTGCCCGTTGGGCTTTCTTGACTGTTCAGCTTCTTGACCGTTGGGTTGCCTTGCGACCCATTTCTTTTGCGACCTGCGACCTGAGCCGTTGTTGCGACCTGCGAATTGACTGGGTCGCGGGGTCGCAGGTTGTAAGAGAATTGCCAAGGTGCGACCTTGCGACCTTGCGACCTTGCGACTAGGTCGCTAGGTCGCTGGGTCGCAAAAGGTGGAGAACCGACGAAATGCGACCTTGCGACCTTGCGACTAGGTCGCTGGGTCGTGGGGTCGCGAAAAGGAGGAAAACCAAAGAAATGCGACCTTGCGACCTTGCGACTAGGTCGCTGGGTCGCAGGGTCGCAAAAAGCTGAAAACCAAAGAAATGCGACCTTGCGACCTTGCGACTAGGTCGCTGGGTCGCAGGGTCGCAAAAAGGCTGAAAACCGAAGGTATGCGACCTTGCGACCTTGCCATTGCCGGCGGGTCGCCGAGGTAAGGCTGAAAGCCAGAGGTATGCGCGACCTTGCGACCTTGCGACTAGATGCCATTTTGCCAGGTCGCCGAGTACAAAATAACTGAAAGTATGCGACCTTGCGACCTTGCGACTAGGTCGCTAGGTCGCTGGGTCGCAAAAGGTGCAAACCGAAGATGTGCGACCTTGGCATATCTGCGAGTTGTAGTCTTCTTTCGGTGGATGTGGCCGGGTGCTCTCGAACATAAAGTGCTTTCTTTGGAGACTCATGGGGGTGCGCTTGTTTGAACAGGTCCTACTATTTGCTGGGGAAGGCATTTGCTCCTATAGAAGCTGAGAAGGACTGGCTGCTGCAATAAACAAGCGAGTCATGGATTAGGCTGATGAAACCATAAAACTAAGGACACCAGATAAACAGAAAGAAGGCTGAAATGATTGGACCTGTCATAGTGAACTTTTATCAGGGAGTAATGGCTTGTCGGGGGTTCTCTGTCATGATCATCATCTTCATGCTTGCCCATGAGTTCTCTTCACTCACTTTCTCAGTTTTCGCTATAGGTCTTCACTAAGCTCTGAGTGTTTGCAGAAGAAGCTATTGATAATATCGAAGATTTTACGCACATGGAGTGCCATGTCTTTGAATGTTATCCTCTTGGTCGAGCCAAATAGAGTAGCCCCTACGACGCATTTTCAGAGCCACTCCAACCAGATTGATATTTTTTCACTGCCATACACTTATAATATGCTCATACAATCGTTTTCCTTCAGTTCAAGTGATTAGCGGATTTTCTGGTGTTCAACCTTGCGACTTGGCAACCAAAGGACAACATAGTCGTGGAACCTATTAGGTTGTATTCTGTGTTCATGCCTCAGACTCGCGACTCAGTGACTGGTTGCAATGAGCCAGGGGTCGAACTCTTTATTGCTGCTCAAAACTTCATGCAACAGCGACACAGCCCGTGTGTAATGCTTATGGCACCCTCGTGCATTTCAACACAGGCTCCTTTTGTCATCTGCGTCTTCACTCTCCCCCTCCAAGTGCGCTGGCTGCCAATGGATGCAAAACACCTTAGATCGAGGATTGTCAATCGTCGCTCCTGTATAAGTTTGAGAGCTTCAATCATTGATTAGCTCACTATCATGTTCTGCCCGGTAATGGTCCATGAGTTTCATGATCGCACTCTGTTGGATAGAATATGATTTTCGTCTTCGTTTAGCTACAGGTCGAGAGACAACCCTTAGCACGGCTTCTTTCCTTGCATTGTTTTGTGTATCCTGTGCGAAAACTCATCCATAATTCGGCAGACTGGCGCCTTGCTGCTATCTCTCTGCCAAGTGTCAGAAGATTCATGGGCGTTGTAAATCTTCCTGGACAGGCCTGCATGCATGTCGAATCTGCGGCAGGGTCTACGGTTACTGAATGCAGGACCTTGCGCGTTACTTTAGCGCGTCTGATCTGTTATCACATTTGTTTTGCAATGAGCATCCCAGCGTGTAACTTTTCTTCAATTCGTAGCGATTCTCTCCAACGCTTGCAATCATCATCAGCATTATCTCTGCTGACAATGGGATTTCGTTTACCAGTAACCGTAGGAAGCTATATGCGAGATGTGGGGAATATCATTGTCGCTGGCAGCAACGAAGGCTAACATCGCTGCAATGGCGCTGATGGCCGTATTAATTAAGGGGCTCATGCCATGAGAAACGTCGTGGATCCACGTTGTCTGGCAGAACACGGTTTACGGCCATGCGTACCTCACGCCTCTTATTATTATCGCACTAGCGTTATTATATCTTGCCAACTGCCACTGTAGGTTTGTTTAAAACATCTTCTCCATGCTTTGACCGTAACGTTTGTAGATGTATGTTCTCCATGCGTTACCCATAGGTTTAAACCGAGCCGATGCCTTCCAACAACGACATTCCCTTTGATCATTTCCGCACAATAATGATTATATCATCGCAAATGGTTTGTACGTGTATATTTCTTCAACATACGCCGTGAATTGAACAAGCCATCAAACCCTTGAATCCACGCAACGTAGATATTGGATGTCAGACCATAAACTGTATATCTGTTACATGTTTGCTTGGCGCCCGTTTGCCGTGTGTTTTAACCATAAAGTTTACTTCTGTAAATGTATATTTGTTCTACAACATTTACGTGGGTCGAAAACCCTACCATCGAACATTTGCATCCCATTCAACGCGTCCATGCAATCTTTCGCCGGGTTTCAACGTCAAGTTGACCGTCATACCTGCCCCACGTGGAAGGGACTGCATCAATAAACTATTTGTGCCACTGGTAACGCAACGTGTCTGCTCGGCAATCTTAATAGTCGTGAAGTCTTATGTGATTTTATATGGTTTGAATAATATGCAATTGCACCAAGACTTTGTATCATCAATTGTATTTGCTTTGACCATCGACTTAGCGCCCATGCAACGTGGTCTTACACCTTGTATTCATATACACATGGTCTTGTATTAATATATGCATGGTCTAGTGCTTTGTATTAATACATATAACATCACCTTGCGCTTTGTAATAATATATTGCATGGTCTTGCGCTTAATATTAATACATATAACATCACCTTGCGCTTTGTAATAATATATGCATGGTCTTGCACTTAATATGATCATTTACTTTCACTTATAATTCGAAAGCTTCTCGTTTTGAAAGATCGAATGTCAAAATATACTTATCAGACCACATTGATAGCCCTTTTCACATTTGCCTTTTCTACCCGGTTACCACTGGCATATGCATTTCAACATGACCCCTTTAGGTCCAATCTACCATTGTCCATCTCATATGGTCCCACATACACAAACTTTATGGATATGGAAGCGTAAAGGCGACTAGGACTGTAAGGCCATTTTATTGCTCCACGTTGTACCCCTTGCAGCGTAATTAATTCCACACTATGCAGCTTAAGATCCATAAATGTTGCTTCCAAAGGGTGCGCTCACATGTTTGAAAACTCTGTCGTTGGCTTGCCACCCCAACACATATGCTTTCGCACTGCCACTTGGCACGAGAACGCCTTGAATGAGAATGTCACTCCTCAGGGAGATCTCCTGAGTTTGCTTTGTTCACCGGGCCATAATTAATGCTAGACTTGTCGAAATGGCGACAAATGTTCCTTTGTATATAGACATCGACACGGAGTTGGCATTGTGCAGGATCTCCATAATTCTGGTGTGCACTAATGAAGAACACCTTCTGCGTTGGTGACACAAAAGGTTCTTTCTCTGATCGACACATATCACATTATTCTCTTTTTAACAGTACTGGCCACTTGCTCCTCCTCCTCCCCTGTTTCGCATCTTTGGCCTCGTCGTTGAGCTCAATTTCATTTCCCTCGATGTCGCGACACGACTGAGGAGTCTGTTACCCGTGGGGTCGACCTGTGTAGACATTACGACAATCATAATTATTCTTTGATAATGGTGCCCACAGATAAAACATATGAGACTAGCAAATGTAACAGAGGTATTCAAACCACATGCTTAATGACCTACAGCGACAGGGCCTTTAATCGTTAACAAACAAAAGTTTTCCCATTTAAAAGTATGTATGGCAAGCTCATTACACATGATGCGACTGTGATACGAGTGTTCGGTCGCATGTCGGATGATCCCTCCCACACATGGTGTGATTGCAGCGACAACATCAAGTCATGGTGACGAGACAACTCATGAGGGGTTGGGGATAGGTCGCTAAGATGGAGGTGATTCGTGGGGTCGGTGAAAGACCTTGACAACTAAGCGAGCAAAGGGGGACCCAAAATTTTAAATATACCCAAAATTTTGGGTGGTGTTGTAGCGGCTACAACAGAACCAACACAAGTTTAAGGCTAATTCAACAAAAAATCGCCATAAGGATAGAATGCAAGGTGAGAGTAATTTCAAGTTTCCTTTGATTATATATCAATGTTGAAACAATATGTTTACTACAAAGCTAGGTTTCTGTACTGCAAGTTCAAAAAATGTGTAGCATGACGATGCCAAAAAAAACAATGGTTGGTCCCTGGAATCAAGGAAAAAGTTTTCATTTCATGAAAAGGTCCAGTTAATGAAATTAGGGAAATTTAAGTGGATTAAGATTGGAAGAGTGGTGATACCGTCTCCTCATCCTAATGTTCAGTAGTCCAGAGAGATTTTAGGGTCCAAAAGCTTCCAAGTGGGGAGGTGTCATCAGGATATCAAGTCATATGCTCAAAAATGAAAGTGATCGAAATAGGTCCAAACCTAAGCGACCGGAAAGGTCTCTTCATTGTGATTCCGACATCGTGAACGGTTCAAAAAACTGATGTAGTATTTGGAAGATATCGAATTCTATTTTTTTTCCCAAACAACAAAATTTTGGTGACTAGATGTCGAGTCAGTTTGCAGATATAGTTAGCAAAATATTCTTGGAATATTCCATTTTCTTATGAGCTAAAAATATGGCACCACATGGCACATTGTGGGTCATTTGACGTTGATGGTAGGAAAAGAAATTTTGGTCATTGGATGAGGTTTTGGATTGGCCAATGGTTGAGGGACACGTGGCAAGCCCACAAGCTACCACGTGTCCTCACAACAGTGATGTAAAATTTATGTGGAGTCGATGGGGGTCGAACCCGCAACCTCCTATCCACCCACAAGACCATTTTCCAATCTGCCTATACAAGTTACTTAACCTATTATGGTGCGAATATATATTTAAACATTGTTAAAGTTGGCTTTGAGGGCTTGGGAGGCCAGCCCCCCGTTCACATGACCATGCGCCCAGAACCGCGGCCTCCACGTTAACCACTGCATCAAATTAAACCGCTAGTAGGATTTGTTATGACTATTCACATAGTGAGTTTTCAAATTGCTGCAACAGTTTTAAAAGTTTGGAACATCGCCACTCCATGTTCCAACATCTGGCAGGTTTGTGTCAAACAGATTGATCACATACGGAGGTTAAGTTTAATATGACAAAAAAGGTTTGGGAACCTTAACTCTTGGTTCCAGCATATGCCATGATATTCAAATGGATAGCAGAGGTTATGGCGGCGGTGGCATGTGACCACCCCGCCACTCACAGTAAATGTCAGACTGAACTGTTCGACGTATTTGGAGTGCGCCCCTAAATTTGGGGTTAAACCATTAATTTGTCTGTAGTTAACTTCCTGTCTCCACATTTAATGAAGCTTTTCTAGCTTTCATTGGGAAAAATGCATTGGGAGGTAAATTTTCGACCAATTTTGGTGAATCAAGAGTCCACCTAGACTAATTTGAGCATTCTGGAGCCATTGGTGCAGAGAAAATAGAAATTAGAGGCCTATAGGCATATTTAATTTACAATTTTTAGCATAATGAAAAGGAGGGACATGCCATTGGGAGCTAGACCAGCAGATATAGCCTAGGAGGGGTGAACTTCTTCATGATGCCTACTGTGTAAAAATTATGCGTGAATTTTTTTCTCTATTATGCACTATTGTTCAGTGTTTTTAAGGCTTTTCTACATGCTTAAAGTTCACTAATTCATCTTATTTTCATGGTTTAAACTCTCATACCTTAAGCAAACTTATGGATACAAATTATACATGTTTATTTAATAGAAAGGACCCTTAGCACATTAGAAATAATACACTCTTTTCAGATCAATGGTGATACCACATAAATTACCCTCGGAAATTTCAAAATTCAATGGAAACCCTGGAGAAGACTCGTCAACACATGTTATAAATTATCATTTGTGGTGCTCATCAAACTCCTTAAACAATGACTCTGTTAGACTACATATTTTCCAACACACACTCACTGGCCCGACTGCACAATGAGGATGGTTCTTTTACTGTTTCAACCTCGTGAAAAATTGAAGCAGGTTATGAAGATGGTTCTTTTACTATGTCAGCCTCGTTAAAAAAAGAAACAAGTTATGAGGATGGTTCTTTTACTGTGTCAACCTCGTTAAAAAATGAAACAGGTTATGAGGTTGGTTCTTTTACTATGTCAACCTCATTAAAAAATGAAATAGGTTATGAGGATGGTTCTTTTCCTGTGTCAACCTTGTTAAAAAATGAAATAGAATATGAGGATGGTTATTTTTCTGTGTCAACCTCATTAAAAAATGAAACAGGTATTGATGATAGTTCTTTTCCTGTGTCAACCTCGATAAATGAAACAGGTTCCCATGAGGATGGTTCTTTTACTATGTCAACCTCATTAAAAAATGAAACAGGTTATGAGGATGGTTCTTTTACTGTGTCAACCTCGTTAAAAAATGAAACAGGTTATGATGATGGTTCTTTTTCTCTATGTCAACCACATTAAAAAATGAAACAGGTTTTGAGGATAGTTCTTTTTTCTTGTGTTAACCTCGTTAAAAAATGAAATAAGTGCCTTTGAGGATAGAATCTTTTTTCTTGTGTCAACCTCATTAAAAAATGAAACAAGTGCCTTTGAGGATAGTTCTTTCAATGTGTTAACCTCGTGAAAAAATGAAACAGCCCATGAGCATAGTTATTTTCCTGTGTCAAGCTCGTTAAAAAATGAAACAAATCCTCTCCTAATTATGACGAGTCTTCCATATGATATCGTAAATGAACCTTTATTCCATCCAGTTATTAGTAACCAGTAATCTACTTAGGTGAATGAAATGAAGCTTTGGGGGCACCTAATCTTGCACAGGGCATTCAACATGTGCTCTTGCTGGGGGAATTCAAAACATTCTTACCAATTGCACCCAATCAACTACTGAATTTCGAGGGTAAAGACTGGTTCAGAGCTCCAAAATCCAAATGGTAACTTGCAAATGGTAAAATTGAATGGTAAAACTCTTTTAATTAGTCATTTGATTATTTGAAAGTAATATTTATTACTGTGACTAAGGTTTTATTCATTTTTTTATCATGAAATCGGTATTTTTAATCCACTTGATGTTGTTCTGAATAGGTTTTACAACTGATGAACAAATTAGTCATGCAGATTTATTTAAAGAATGATTT
Organism: Pinus albicaulis; assembly: GCA_034641835.2. NCBI lineage: Eukaryota > Viridiplantae > Streptophyta > Pinopsida > Pinales > Pinaceae > Pinus > Pinus albicaulis. The sequence continues at coordinate 1,395,796,262 of CM076577.1, forward strand.
GACCACTAAGCATAATTTTATCCTTATTTTTCGATCTTTGTTAAAAATGAAAAAGGACTTGAAGCACACTTTTCTCTCTTTTTCGAGCTTCTATAACAGTGAAAAAGAAACCCCTTGAGTCTTCTTTTAGCTCTTTTCATACTCCGATAATGTGAAAATATTGTCGAGTACTTGTCTTTTCGAGCTCATAAAATTAAATGAATTGATATCTACTCAGTATAACTTTAACCCTTTTCTGAACTAAGATAGATTATTAACTAAAAGTGAATACCTTAGTCAAACATGACTAAAGAGGTTCTCTCAGATATTATTTTACATTATTTTGGATCTGAGTGACAACTTTATGAAAAATTATTGATGGAGTTTTCTTTCATCCTCTTTTTCAAACTCTCTAAATATGAAAAAGGACCAGGCTGTCACTGTCGTTAGGCTCGTTAAAAAATAAAATAGCGACAAGTTTGTCGATCATGGAAAAAATCGAGTTTCATTCATCGCTAGACTCGTTAAATTATTAAATAGCGATACATTATTCGCTCGAAGGGTTGAATTATAAATCGAGCATATGTTATCCTTCTCAATCTTGTTAAAAAATAAAAAGGTATTGGTCGAAAAATGACCGAGAAAAATTTGGGGAAGTGAATGCAAATTTTTACCGTAGCAAGTCGCTCTTGAACATGATGCTTCACTCCATCACTGTGACTGTTTGGGTTGCATAATATTCTTGACAGTTCATTCATACCTATGGTTCATCATACCATCACTTCAGTTTTGGGTCAATGCTTCCAACTCATCTCAGTGTCGTTGATATGTTCAAGAGAAGTCATCCAGTGAATACTCATCCTTCTACAATACTCATAAACCTTCATTCTCATGAAATTCATCCCTAAACATTGCTATATCAATTCATACCTTTATCTCCGAAATTAGTAACTCTCTTTTCACAATAAAGTGGCTTCCAGTCGATAGAAAATCATCATCCAGGAAGTTCACTTAGAAACATCATATTCCAGTACCATGAGGCTTGTTACAGCATTGACATGATCCTCACTTCTAGACTTTTGAACGAAATATTTTGTTTTGCGTTTGACATCAAATCATCTATTCATACCTTACAAAATTTACTGCAGTACCTTGATGGTTATTGACATCAATGGTGGTTCTCTCGTGTTTTTTAACAACTCACATCATTGGTTGGTAATCAAACGATGTCTTACCATGTTAGACTACAAATCATATATTCACATGGCTAGACTTGTACCCGAATGATCGAGTGAACGAGATAAGAAGACCACAGATGTAGTTCCAGCCATCCGAACTGTGATTTCAGGATTTTTGTATACATCATCTATAAAGTGACCTTACATATAGATCATCATCTGAACATGGGCATATATCTGTAGGAATGTCTATATTGGGCAACATTCCAATGTAGATGACCTTCTACACTATGTACACATTATTAAATAGTTTATGTACTGAGCATGGGAATGCCTTTCCTTAGCAAGTCATGATCAAGAGGATACATCATGATGTAATGTATTATAATATTGATGCAGGTCGCCACTCCACTTTAGTTCCATCCCATTACAGTGCAAAGCCTCTCATTCAAAAAATATTGTAATTATTATTCTGACTTCATGCTTTAGGGGGGAATCTGTTCTAGGTCAATTTGGGCACCATTCCCAATGACCTGGTTAATTGGACATCATCCCCAGAACCAATCAATAGGGCCTATCATCCCCTATCATTTCAGTTTCTACATGCCCTAAGACAAAGAACAAGAACAAATCATCCATGAATTCCATTGCAAGGTTTCCAAGATTTGAAGTACATGTTATATCACCTATGAGCTCACTAATGAAGTCTCTCAAGGGGCTAAGTGCATGCATATGCAGGAACCTCCATTCAAGGGTGCTCTACAAATCACTTCCCAGCACTCAATGATGTGTTGGTCAATTGGGAGCGAAATTCTCATTTTTTTGGAATATCCACATGGCCAGTGCCTTCTGGAAGAGTGCATATGTGTCAAACATGGAATCCATGTGTCCATTTGACATCTATGAGCTTGATAACATGTCTTTCCTATTATTAGAAAGTCATTGATTGTAAAACTCCCTTCAACTCATCTATAAATTGAGCACAGATCGTAGTGCTTGAGAATGAAGAGTTTGAGTGGTGGAATTTCAATTGATGATTTAATTTGAGTGATATGTTGCTGGAGAGATGTTCATTATGATGAGGCTAGGATGATGTTAGATATGGTGACATAAATCAATAGCTGGTTGTAACCTCCCCTTCTATCCATTAATAAAGATTTCTATTTAATTTCCCACATATGTATCTGTATAAGCTTCTATCTTTCATATTATGAATTCATGTCTAATGTATATGGTTCATGTTTCATTGATTTAACTAAATAAATTGAATAGGTATCTGTATATTGCAATCTATTTTCTGTTTAATGTTCATTCTTGCAGGAAATATTTTGGTGATCTAGCTTCGATTTGAAGCTACAACAAGAGAAACATAAGGAGAATAGGAATCTCTTGGACCCCAAGTAGGTTTCTTTATCTATTTTTTGTGTCTATTTACTATTACTAGAATTATCTTCAAAGTCTTTAATCTATTGTTCTAAATGCATAACACCACATTTAGGGAAGAATTTTTTATCCTTAATTCATAATTCCGCATAACACCAACACTAGCTCAGGATGAGGTCTTGGAGATAGGTGTGTGAGTCAACTGCTCCAAGAGTACAAATCAAACATATCAGCTTGTGGTAGGGAGAAAAATCCACTTGTAGTAGTGAAATCTGGGAAGCCCCTCTAACAAGAGGTTCAAGCACGAGGTCACACTTAAGCTGGGAGAGGTGACATAAACCATTTCTCTTAGTTTTGGGTCTCACGATATAATGAAATTTGCACGCATTCCAAATGGCCTTATTAACATTTTTCTATAGAACTCGGGAGACACTTGGGAGGAAACTATCAAGGGGGTTTTAGTCTCAGCTCTCTGAGCTAAGTGTCCTGCCCTTTCCTTTGAATTGTTCCAACGGATGTCCCCCCAGGACATGTTATTATCTGTGGTAACCATAGTGGCCATTTTTTTATAGATCTAATATAAATGTGTACGATCAACTCGTCTTATCTATACCTGGGACAGATATTATTCATGCTTTGTCATTCCTTTCAGAGGGTGACCCATGACTAACAAAGGCACTTGCACCAAGTTCGTAGCTAAAAATGCCGAGAAGTAGGTCACTAGTATAACTGTCCCACTTCCAACTTCTCTCTATTTGGTTTTCTTGTGAGAATACCTCTGATGACTTTTCTAGTGTATGTTATTGGGTCTAAGTTAATAGTTTTACCTTTAGGGTGTTTGCACTAATATAATTTTGTTAAATTTTAATTTTTCACCTTGGCTAAATATAATAGTGGGCAATCACATCATCTTCATATTTTTCCTCTTGAACAAGGCGAACTTGTCTCTTTTGCACGGAGAGTTCTTGTCAGTGATCACGACTTAGAACAACACATATTTTTGGAGCTTATAGTAGTGATTTTATTTTTATTGAAACATTGGTAGGAGATTCTTCTACTCCTTCCAATCTGCCTTTGACTGGTCCATTATGACTTGAGTTTTTACGGTTGATTTCTGACGACTCCACACTTGGTTATATCTCCACTATTCTCAGTTGTCTATCTTATGAGAGAGTTTGAGACATCTTTACCTTCTCCATGAGAAGTGCCAGATGCCATGTCACCCGAGCCACCTCTTACTGTGGCCATTCCTACTCCTTCATCTATGCCTCTCATATCTGCTTGGGACATTCCACAAATTTCCTCTATTGCTCCTACAAATTTCCTGCCTTTTTCCATTCCTACATCAACATCTACACCGACCATGGTTATTAATCCTATTCAACCAATATTATTCTTTTTTGTTTAATTTTTTTATTTTTACAAGTAATATATTATCTTTAATACCATGCCTAAAATTAGTTGGAATTTTATCTTCATAAAGGTGATAATTTATCTTTAATTTCATCCTTTAATTTTTAAATATTTTCATAGACATAATATTTTATATTTAATACTATGCCTAAAACTTGTTGGAATTTAAGAATTTTGATATTTTATATTTAATTTCATGTTTATCATTGAAATTTTAAGGTTTTTCAGAATCATGATATTTAATTTCATTATTAAACTTGTTGAAAATTTACCCCGAAAAGAAAAATATATCATTCCAACATCAACACTTTTCATTTTCAAGGTGTTTTTTGCACACAAAAAATTGACGTAATTATTCGAGTATGAACACTTTTTATTTTCTCGCTTTTTTTTTGCACATGGAAATTAGCGACGTCATTCTAGCATCAACACTTTTCATGTTCACACTATTTTTTTCACAAAGAAAATTGACTTTTAATTCCATATTTTTAAAATTTTGAAAATTTACTTGAAAAAGAAAAATATTATTCTAGAATACAAATTTTCATTTTCGGGTTCTTTTTTCATGATTTTGTGATGTTTTTTTTTATATTTGTCCTTTCGGGGGTAATAATTCTTGTTTGAATGGTAACTTTATTTTACATCTTGATATGCCATAACACTTGGTATGCCTAATAAATCTCTTTGCACTATGTGTCATGTGTTAGCATCCTCTGCATTCCCTCGCATGCTTTGGAACTCTCAAAAACATCCTAACACTCCCTGACACCTACCACGCCTAGAACTCGTTGACACTCTATGTAACACTCTTATTAATTCATCTCTATGCATTTGAAACTTGTACTCCCTTATGTTTCCCTAACACTTGGCCCTAACACACCGTAGAATGCGTTGGTGCCACTCCCTCAAGCCAAAACATCTTGGCATGTATTAGAAGTTGCAATGTCTTGGGATGCCTAACATGCCTTGGAATTTTCTAGCATGTGTTATTACTTCCTATAATTACCTAGAATACCATGGAACTCCCTAGATGTCATGCCCTCATAGATAGCATTTTTTGTGACTTGGGAACCCAACAAGTCATTGGAAAAACAATGTTGCACCCAACCCAAAATATCCCTTTCTATGAAACGCCTTTGTCCACACCTTATGACAACCATAGGCTTTCCTCTTGCACATCCTATTATAAATTTCTCCTAAAACACTTCATCCTCGGAACACCTGGGATCTGCTGAGAGTCCTTGTCACACACTCTGATTCATACATTTCCAGGAATTTTGACCTAGTTCTACCTTGTGTTCCCGTGGAACTCCCTAACACTCCTCAACATGCATTGAAATTGTCTGGCATGTGTTATCATGCCTTTTTATTCCTTAGCATGTCGTGAAACTCCTTAGCTATCATTCCCTCACAACTACTCTTACTTTTTTTAAGACTTGGGAAACCAACCAGTCTTGCCTATATTACCAGACCTTGACTAATTACACCTTGACCAAGTTACACCTCCTTAGCATGTTTTTGTGACTTGCTCATAGCTTCCAATCATCATGTTCAAGCTCAGGAAGATGAGGCCACCTTGAGAAATAACGTTCGTGAAGATCAGACAAATGAAGAGGAGGAGAAGAACATTGATATGATAAGTAGGGCACTTGATCAAGGGCTCTTCTTAATTAATTGTATCGTGACTCATTATTTAGAAAAGTATCATTTTTTTCTTCTGTGGAAAGATAGACTGCAAAATTTGGATATAGTGAGGGATAGGCTGCAAATCATTCCATACATCACACGTGCAATTGGGTTTAAACATTACTTCATTACTTTGGAGAGAAGGCAATGTAAGTGTGATTATAGGTAACAACGTTGTTAATGTTTTCAGTCATTTTCTTGAAAATTGTAAAAATCCTCGTCAAAGCCTAATTTATTTTTTATATACAGTTCAGATACATATATGGTAAATAAATAAATAAATAAAACCTATTTTTATACTTACTCGAGAGCTATGGTAAATAAATAAAAATATATATAAACTAGATGTATAGTAAATAAATAAAAACTTCTTTTTATATTTACTCCATAAACATTTTTATATTTAAAAAACTCTAAAAGCGAGGTTTTATTTAGATGAAGCCTATTGGAAGAATACAATGGGACAAATTAATATTGATACCATGGGCTAAATACCATGTGCCAAATACCATATTTATAAAATAAGTATGGTAAATAAATAAATAAAGAAAAGGTATAAAGAGGTATGATAAATAAATAAATAAAAATAGGTATAAAGAGGTATGGTAAATAAATAAAGATAAAAGAGGTATAAAGAGGTAAGGTAAATAAATAAAAATATATAAAATATCATTATAAATAAAAATCTAATTATATAACAAGCCTATGGGCCAAATACCATAGTAAATAAAAGAGATATGGTAAATAAATCAAAATATAAATAAACCACAGATATGGTAAGTAAATAAAACCTCTTTTCATATTTACTTCATAATTTTATATTTACAAACACTCAAAAATAGGTTTTATTTAGGTGAAGCCTATGGTCAAAATACCATGGGCTAAATTATTATTAATACCGTGCAAAAAAAACATTATTAACCATAATATAATATTAAAACATTATTATTATTATTATTATTATTATTAAATCTAATACTCATATTAATAGATTATAATATTAATATTATTAAATTTAATAACTTTCGATTAATACAATATTAAATTTATTATATTATAATATATGTAGATGTATCATGATATATATTAACTCTAGATATATATGGGAGGGAAGAACAAATATATAGAGTGATAGATGTGGAGATATAGGGGGATTGAGAAGGGAGAGATGGAGATAAACTAAAGGAAAGGGGAGAGGAGGAATGAAGAGAAAGAGAGGGAGACACAAATATGGAGGAGGGAGAGAGGGAAGGAGAGGGGGAGGGAGATAGTGATAGGATTAGAGGAGACAGAGATGGGAGAAGAGAGAGGGGGGTAAGAGATAAAGGGAGAGGGAGATTCCAGAAGAGAGAGGGAGGTAAGAGAGAAAGGGAGAGATAGGAAGGACCAGAGAGAGGACTTGAGAGAGGGAGGGATACATATATGTTCGAGGGGGAGAGATGGAGGGAAGAAGAAATATAGAGAGAGAGAGAGAAGTGGAGAGAGAGAGGGAGTGGCAAGGGAGAGAAGGAGAGAGTGTGTATGTTTAGGGGTGAGAAAAGAGACAAAGCAGGATGTATGGAGAAAAGGGGGGAGAGAAGGAGAGAGGGAGGGATATATTAATGTAGTTTGAGGGAGAGAGGGGAAGAGAGAGAGAGAGAGATGGGGAAGATAGCGTATTGGAGGGAAAAGAGAGAGAGAGAGAAAGAGAGAAAAATTAGGGAAGAGAGAGGGAGGTAGGAGAGAAAGGGAGAGAGAGGGAGGACGAGAGAGAGGACTTGAGAGAGAGGAGGAGAAGGGAGAGATAGAGAGAGAACGTGTATGTTTGGGGGTGAGATAAAGAGACAAATAAGGAGATATGGAAGATTATCCCTATAGCTATAGTAGATACCTACAATAGAATAAACTAGTATAGATTCTATTATAAGTACCTCATACCAATTAGGAGAGATTATCCCTTTCCTTCCTTCTTATATATGAACCCCAAATATCCATTCCAGCATTTTGAGTTCGGCTGCATTCCTAAGTAAATAAGTATATATATATTATCCCAAGGAAGATATTAGTAGCTTAGTCGGTATGGATTACCGGCCCAACAACTAGCTTAGGAGGTAGGGTTGGCTATTCTATTGGTTCAGTGAGCTACTGGCTTGGATGAGAACTAGACTATTTCAGTAAGCAATGGTCGGTTCACCCAGTTTGCTTGGACAACTAAGCAAGGGTGGAGACATAGGGGGATTGACAAGGGAGAGATGGAGATAAACTAAAGGAAAGGGGAGAAGAGGAATGAAGAGAAAGAGAGGGAGACACAAATATGGAGGAGGGAGAGAGGGAAGGAGAGGGGGAGGGAGATAGTGATAGGATTAGAGGAGACAGAGATGGGAGAAGAGAGAGGATGGTAAGAGAGAAAGGGAGTGGGAGATTCCAGAAGAGAGAGGGAGGTAAGAGAGAAAGGGGGAGATACGAAGGACCAGAGAGAGGACTTGAGAGAGGGAGGGATACAGATATGTTTGAGGGGGAGAGATGGAGGGAAGAAGAAATATATAGAGAGAGAGAGAAGTGGAGAGAGAGAGGGAGTGGCAAGGGAGAGAAGGAGAGAGTGTGTATGTTTAGGGGTGAGAAAAGAGACAAAGTAGGATGTATGGAGAAAAGGGGGGAGAGAAGGAGAGAGGGAGGGATATATTAATGTATTTTGAGGGAGAGAGGGGAAGAGAGAGAGAGAGAGATGGGGAAGATAGCGTATTGGAGGGAAAAGAGAGAGAAAGAGAGAAAAATCAGGGAAGAGAGAGGGAGGTAGGAGAGAAAGGGAGAGAGAGGAAGGACGAGAGAGAGGACTTGAGAGAGAGGAGGAGAGAATGATCGGTAGAGAAATGGAGTTGGAGGGGGAGAGAGGTAGGAAATAAGAAATATATATAGTGAGAAGTGGAGAGAGAGGAGTGACAAGGGAGAGATAGAGAGAGAACGTGTATGTTTGGGGGTGAGATAAAGAGACAAATAAGGAGATATGGAGATAATGGGGGAAAGAATGAGAGATAACGAGAGAGGGATGGATATAGTAACATAGTTGGTGGGTGAAGAGAGAGAGACAGAGAGACAGAGAGATAGAGAGAGATGGGAGAGAAAGAGAAAGAGCAGAAGGAAGAGAGAGGATGTGAGAGAGTAGAGATAGGGAGGGAAAGAGAGATGGGATTGGAGGGGGTGAGAAAGGTAGGTAAGAAGAAAGACATCGAGAGATAAAGGTAGAGAGAGAGAGAGAGAGAGAGAGAGAGAGAGAGATAGAGAGAGAGTGATAAGGAAGATGGAGAGAGAGGGAGAGAGGACATAAGGAGGAAAGAGAGATATTAGCGGGGAAGAGGGAGAGAAGGGGAAGATAGAGATATAGATGGAAGGTGAAGAGAGGGAAGAAGAGAGAGATGGGGAGAGGGAGGGAGTCACAAAGAGATTGATAGATATGTAGTGCGACAGCATGTCTGTTTAGGGGGCTGAGATAGAAAGACAAAAAATAATTGGAGGGGGATATAGATATGGATGGAGGGTGGAGAGAGGGAAGAATATTTCTTGCACTAGATGGATTGATTTAAGTGGAGATGGTGATTTATAATCCTATTTTATTCTTTGCACTAGATTCATTAATTTTAGTGTATATATTTGTTTCTAATGATATTTGATTACATGCACTAAATGCATTGATTTTAGTGAAGGTGGTGATTTCTAATACTATATTATTGCTTACATTGAATGTGTTGATTTCAATGTAGCTGTTGATTTATAATTATATTCGATTTCTTGCACTATTGATTTCAATCTAGATTATTTCTAATCCTATTAGATTGTTCGCACTAAATGCATTGATTTTACTATAGAAGTTATTTTCTAATCTTATTTGATTTCTTGCATTAAATGCATTGATTTCAATGTAGATGTTGATTTATGATTTGATGTAATTGGAAATATGATGGTACATTAATTTTAAAGTGATTGGATTAACAATATGCATTGATTTTAGTGTAAGCACAAAACGGTATTGACAATGCACATTATTTTCTGTGTTATAGTAATTTAACCTATTAATATTGGAGAGCAAGAGAGACAAGGTATCATGTTTACTAAAATAGCTTTAGCTAAAGATTTAAATTATTTACGATTTAAATTTTCTTTTTCATATAATGGATATGAAAAGATGACAAAAATAACAAGGGTGAAAATAAGAATAGTAGAAGAGAATAGTTTGAGATTGATCACAATGAAGACTATTTGTAACATGAGTACATTCTTATTATTCACATTTTATATCTTTCAACATTATTATTGTCATTTTTCATTCAAAAAACTATTTCATCATAAAGTTATTAACAATATTTATCATCTCAACAAACTCAAGTAACTAAGAAAATTTAAAATTAAAATGACCAAGTTAATCTCAGAAATATTTAGCATATTTAAAATGATTATATTAATATTGGGTGTATTTACATATTATTGATAAAATTAATCATATCTTCGATAGATTTTCTTTGGCAGCACACGACTGAAACTAGCCTAGATCCATTTTAACTCCGGATCTATCAAGCGCCGAGAGGGATCAAATCTCTCGAGGTGCAAACCTTTCCTCAAGTTTTGCACTCAAAAAGAGGTTTGCACCTCGAAAGATTTGATCCTTCTCGTCGCTTGATAGATCTAGAGTTAAGATGGATCTAGGCTGGTAGGTATATTTAACATTTATATTGAAGTTTTTTTTTGTTTGTTTGTTTGGTAATGTGGGTATTTACATTTTTTATGGTTCCTTTAAATGATATTTGAGTGTGATATATATATATATATAAAAGTCAAGTTGTTGGCACCATTTAAAGTATGATATATATATATCTAACTTTTATATTGAAGCTATTTTTGTTTGTTTGGTAATGTGGGTCTTTACATGACTTTAAAATTATATTCTGAAAACCTCCTATGATTTCTTGAAAATGATATTTGAGCGGGATATATATTATAAAATCATGTGGATATCGGCCACACCAAGCCTGGATTTGTTTTTCCTTCAAGGGATTGGTACCCATGATCTTTTCATCACGAGTGTCTTAAAATCACACTCTTCACAGTAAAACCAAATCCCATTAACCAATATTCATATTGAAGTTAAAAGGAAATATATATAACTTTAATTAAACTTTTTTTATCTAAAACCATTAATAAGTAAATTAAATATATCATGATTTTATTTAATATTTTATTATTGTAATGAAAAGACATAAAATGAGTAAAATAGAATGAGCTCAACAAATATTTTTTGGCCTCTGTTAAATTTGGCTTATTCTATTCATTAATCTAGCCCTTATCTCCAGAAACAATTTTAACTAAATTTTTTCAACTTGTTAGGTCCCAAAAATTTTATTGCGAAACCCAAAATTATAAATAATAATAAATAACTTTATAAATATAAAATAATAATTATGGATATAAGAATCGTTACTAAATCTAAAATAGATATAGAAATTATTGGTCTTTGTCTTGCTTCACATATTTTATGTCATAATTAATGGATCGGCTTCCAATATTCATGCAAATGTATTTTTATGTATTTATATAGTGATTTTGTATTTTTTATTTTTGAAAGAAAACTATTCTAAAATAAAATATTTGAAAATAACATTCGGCAATAAGGGAGAAGTATAATTAGTTCCAGATTAATTCATTATTAGTTGTCTTGTCTTATTTAGGATTCGGATCATATTTATTAAAGAGTTCAAACTCCACATCATATTTATAATCCTATAAAAATATGAGCTTTCTTGTTAAGGAATAATATGTATCTTGAGTGCAAACACTTTCTATATTGAGTTGGTCTTACCTGAGAGGTGCACATTTCATTTCATATTGGTTCTTCCTTTGTTTTTCAGCTTGGTATAGCCCAAGGCTAATCATGGGTTTGTGAAAGACATATGACTGAGTGGTGAATAGGCATAGTTTAGTTGTTGAGCATTTTGATCATGTGAAGTAGTCATGTGGATGGTGTGGCTTTATGGTGAGTTGGATTTTGTTTATCAAAAGAGATAGTGTTGGATTTAGAGCTATTGCTATGTATGCTAATTTATTTACCAAAAAATTATCAAGTTGAATATTGTGTTGTGTGTTGGGCCTATGGTAGGCCTTCTAAGTTGGAGTAGTGTGTTGAGTATTTTCAAGAGGATGCATAGATTGCATAATGAGTTGGAGCCCGGAAAGTTGGAGGTGTATAAGATAAGAGATCATGCGATGTGCTTTCTTTGAGGTGATATACGGACTTCATTAATGGTATGAGATACCGATTTTGTTAAAGAATTAATCTTTAGTTAGCTATCAGTTGCTGTAGGATTAGTTCGCAAAAACGTTTATTGGTTACAATTTTTTTTTGTTTGTATATATATCTCTCTCCTTTAATAAAATGCATGTAGTGTGTTCTCTCTCAGGAATTCATTTTACTATTTTCTCTCTTTCATTTTCTCATTGTATCAAAGTTGGTTGCTATGCAATCCTAGTTAGGATCTCCATTTCCTGAGAGTTGAAGCAGAGTCCTCGTTGTTTGAAGTTGTGTTGTTTGAAGCGCCCTGCTTTTTCACTGTAGTTCCACCCTTGTTGTTTGAATAAGAGGAGTCATTGTTGCTTGATTTTTCACTTCAGTTACTTCCTTGTTGTTTGAAGCTTCCAATTCATTGAAAGAAGGAGCCTCGATCGAGGAATTTGTAACCCGTGAATTGAGTTTAGCCATCGAAGGTGCATGATTCACAGTTTTAATAGTTTCTGTAATCAACGTTAGAGGAAGGCTACCAATTAGTGTTAGAGGAAGCCTACCAATTAGCGTTAGGGGAAGGCTTCCATGGTTTTATACTTGATTGGCTTTAATAGTTTGTGTAATCAGTGTTAGAATAAGGCTTCGACGGTTTTTCACATGATTGGTTTTAATAGTTTGTGTAATCAGCATTAGAGGAAGGCTTCCACGATTTGTTTTACTTAATTGGTTTTTTTTTTTTAGCCTATAGCAAGGCTATCTCATTAAGGGATTTATTCAGTGTATATTAATGAGGTCGTTGATAGGAAAATGAAATATTCCTTCGATGTGGTGTGAATCCTTAATTATGGCATTTATATAATAAGGCGTTGAAATTAAAAAGAGATAAAAAATATAGTTTTTCATCAGCCGAAAGTTTGTGTGTACTATTTATTTGGAAGTGTTTTAAAAAGAGTTGTTTTCATATTTTTTATTGCTTCAAAAATGGCCTTCAAAATCCAATTTTCAATCCCAACACATCTATTTAGTGGGAATAATTATGATTTTTGGAGTCTTAAAATGCAAGCATGCTTACAAGGTTAAGGTTGTTGGGAAACTATACAATTGGGGTTCAAAGAACCTGACACAAATATAATTGCTGGAATGAGTGTTGCTCAAAGAAAAAAATTTGATGAACTTAAAAATAAATAAGGTAGAGTGAAGTCGTGCAATTTAAATTCCTTAGAAGACTATATTTTCACTAAAACCATTGCTACTAATACTGCTAAATCAATATGGGATATACTTAAGGTTCCTTATCACGGTAATGGTAAAGTAAAGATGGTAAAATTACAGACTCTCACAATACAATTTGAAACACTTAAAATGACTGAATCAGAAACAATTGATCATTTCATGACTAAATTTATGGGTGTTGTTAATAAGCTTTGGATGAGTGGTGAAGAACTAGAAGATCAAATAATTGTTGAAAATGTCTTAGAAGTTTGCCTAAAAAAATTGACATGATAGTTATTGTTTTTTAGTCAAGAGAATTACAAAATTGTCTGTGGAAGAATTATATGTTTCTTTATTGTCTCATGAAGCAAGAATTAATTTAGATGTCAATACTTTAGAGCATTATTTCAAATATAAAGCTTCTATGGATAAAGGTAGAGGCAGAGGTTTTTATGGCAGGAGAGGAAAAGGAAGAGGACAGTCTTAGTCTGATGATAGATCATAGGTAACTCAAAAAAATTTAGAGCAGTCTTCAACTTATCATGGTCATAGGTGGATAGATAAATTAAAAATTCAATGTTACTATTGCAAAAAATATGGCCACTATAAGTCTAAATGTCAAAAATTATAGTATGTTTTAAGTAAAAAAAAAGCCAATGTCACAAACACTGAATGCGAACATCATATGCTTTATTTCTGGCATGCCAAGTGACTGTGCAAGTACCTAATAAAGATGTTTGGTTGGTAGATAGTGCATGTAGTAATCATATGACTGGTCATAGTTATTTCTTTTCACATCTTGATACATCTTTCAGTTCATCTATTGATTTGGGTGATGTTCCTCAGGTTAAATATTCACGAAAGGGTGTTGTACGTGCCTTTGTTGAAAAATGTAACTAGGTCAGTCTTCATGTTGACTATGTAATTTTGTAAAGAAGATGTCAAATATAATAAAATATATTTTTGGTGTACTTTCTTCATGGGTTTCATGAGCAATATTTTATTATGTAGATAGACTTCTTCTTGATGTTTATTAGGTTCATAGGAATACATATAATTAGGTTCCATATATACATGAAGAATTTTGTTTAGACGTAAATGCTCCAAAGACCTTGCAAAAAAGCTCACAAACAGCTCTCAAACAAGCATTGGAAATCAAGCTCCTATACAGCGAAGACATACCTCCAACAATGTTGGAATAAACACCTCATGAAATATAATTTATGTTAGCATACAAGTTGAAAACACATCGGCCTCAAATCTAATGAACAGGTCAGCTTAAATATAGGGGAAACAACTATATAAACCCCTCTAAACTGCGCAAAACAAAAAGGAATTTGGATAGCTAAAGGAGATGCAAAGTGCATGGATAGAGCTCAAAAAACTTTGAAGATCTCGGTCAACAACTATAGGAGAAACAATTACGAACAAGTCTAAGTATTTTTCGAAATGTTTGTAAAAATACATAAGATAATATACCTCTGAATTTTATGGAAAAAATCTCAGGAAAAAGGGTTGCAGATATATTGAGACCGGAATAAGTATATATATATATATATATATATATATATATATATATATATATATATATATCTGTGTGTGTGTGTGTATGTGTGAACACTCAGTGGACATTTACCTAGAGATAGTGCAGACTTATACCAGAGTATAGTGCGGACATTTTTGGAAGCATAAGTGCGGTCAAGGAACAATAAAAGGTGTTGGTAAATTTCATGAAGATTCATGGATAAAATATCACGAATAAATTATGGATATAAAGGGATTCAAGAAGCACAGAGAGATTAGTGAAATAGGGCAGCATCTGAGTGTGGAGAAGTGCAGGAAGGGAGATTGCGGATAGTCAAGGACAATTATAAGATAATCAAAGATAGTTTCCCAAGGCTGTGATAACAAGGTGAATATTAAGGTCTTGGAAGCACATATAGGTTAAGGGTGTAATTCTGGGTCATGGTACTTTTCATTTGAAGATCTATAAGAAGAATTCTTTGCAGGTTTCCCACTCCAAGAGGGAGAGGTTTTTCCCTGGCTCTAGGAACCCAAATTTTGTGTCATGTGCATTTCGATAATTGACTTGATGAAATATTAACTGAGAGAAGACGTAAATAACACAAGTAACTTCAGAATTAATTATCAAGAAGATAATTTTTATTAATTGCCAGCCCTCCAAATTCTCAACACGGTATCAAAGCTAAGCTGCTACACATAAGGGTTGCTTGTCAACAAAGACACTCAAAGAAGCAAAGATCAAAGTTTGGGTTGGAAAGACAAATCATTTTGCAAGGAAGACTATATAAATACTTCAAGTGAGATCTCCTAACTCATTCAAAAGATCAACTCATTCAAGAAAATGATATTTTCCATCAAATATTTTCACTCAAGACATTGTTTGAAGAGAACCTCAACTTCTGAAGATGGTCTTTATAATCATGGGTTCAAAGACAAAGACATTAAAGAAATGAAATCCTTGACTTCATTCACAATCATCATCAAGGAGGTTGTAAGAAAATCCACTCAAGTAACTATTCATGACCCTATCTGTCAAGATGCCTTATTGTAAAGAAAGCATCAACCTAGTGCGGTCATCAAACTTTAGTGCATGGAAGAAGAGAACAACATTGAATTTTATTGAAGATGAAGTAATGGAATATATCGATGGATCTACTATTCAACCCCCAAAATAATATTCTCCAGCCAATGGCAAGTACATGAAGGGAGAAATTAGAGCCCAAAGGATTATCATAGAATTCATCAAAGACTATCTCATTCCATATGTATCAAAACAAAAGACTGCAAAAAAAATATATGAGAAATTGGTGGAGCTATTATCGGTAAGTACTGTAGGAGAAGAAATCTCTCTGAGACAATAACTATACAAAATGAAATTATCAAGGGAATCAGAAATCACTCCATACTTTATGGAATTTCTGAAATAAGAGATCAACTACAGGAACTAAGAGAAGTGATGTCTGACACTACAATGACTACAGTGGTGCTGAATGATCTACCAAACGAATGGGGAAAATTCACTTCTATTCTATATGGGAATAAATAAGTCACTCTCCATTTGATGATTTATGGTCTCGATGTAAAATAGATGAAGCAAGACTAAAGGCCAAAATTGATATAAGATCAAGTGAAGAGACTCATGCCTTTACAGCAGGAAGAAAGGTAGATTCGTAAAATTTGGCACTCATAATAAAAGAAATAATATGGACAACATATGATTCTTTGGATGTAATGAAGTTGGGCATTATAAAAGAGGTTTTCCTAAATTTGGAAAGGAAAAGAGGAAAAAGGAAGAAGCCCATGTCACTAATGAAAGAGAAGAACCTGATGCTAAAAGATATAAGAAGGAGGAAGAAACAGATCTATATTATGATTGGGATCATATTTCTCTTTAAGTGATCTCTTATTGATTGTAAAATTGTATAATATAGGCATGAAAGAATCTCTCGGTGAAACAAATTTTGTAAAATCTCTCTACAAAAGTAAAACAGTCATGAGATTGAGGGTCATCATTGTAACAGAATTCTAGGATATGATTTCATATTGACGAAGCTGTCCAAAGGAATGAATCTCTTCATTCTAGAGAAATTACTACATGATGACTTAGGGAAATAGGTATGAGGTATGCAAACATATATGATGATATTGGATGCTGTGAAGTCATTTCATATGGTTGCTGGTAATAGACTTCCATATTTAGAAGTATGATCTATGAAGAAGGATCTCTAAGTTCACTAACAGATGAAATCAACATGATATGTCCTCATAGAATATGAGGTGGTTGTACATAAAAAAGAAATTTGAAAATTTTTAATGTCCTAGGAATGAAGAATGTGCAGAGAGGAAGAGATCATGAAATGAAACCATGTCAAGAGGCACTTATCATCCAGAGGCCAAGAAGATGTGACTAGGAGATCTCCTAGGAAGATATGTAGACTCTGATAGAACTCTGGTAAAGAAGAAAACCCTTGGAAAAGCATATCATTAGGAGATATGTTAATTTGTATGAAGGATGTCAATGCCTACAAGAATAATTCATGGTGAAAGATCATCACCAAGGTAACTTTTGTTCTAAAAATTTCATACGTATATGTTTATCTGGATGAATTTGTGTAGGGCTACTAATCACGAGAAAGGATGTATGATCCCTGGAGATGATTCGAAGATATGTAGACTCTGAGGGAACTCTGGTAAAGAATAAAACCCTTGGAAAAACATATCATTAGGAGATATGTCAATCGATATGAAGGATGTCGATGCCTACAAGAATATTCATGGTGAAAGATCATCAGTAAGGTAAGCTTTGTTCTAAAAAGATCATATGTATATGTTTATATTAATGAATTTGTGTAGGGCTGCTAATCATGAGAAAGGATGTATGATACTTGGATATGATTCGAAGGAAAGCAACATGACATAACAGTGGATCAGATGAGGAAGTCTGATGAAACACTTTCTGATAGCTAATATGACTTAGGATGAAAGTGATGGATGATATGTGCCCTATGAAGCTAAAAGTTGAAGACTCCTCAATATTGAAATCCATGACATTGAGGACATGAATTCTTCATGAGAAGTTTGGTGTCTCATCATTGCTGCTAGAGGTCCCTGGTTAAGAGGGAGCTTGATCATAAGTTTCTTATTTGGAAGAAACTTGGTAATTCCTAAGAATAAGCTTAGGTACATTCCTTGTATAGGAATGAGTAAATGCCCTTATGGAATAGGTCCTCCCTAGTTGAGAGGGAGATATAGACACATCATTATGGTCTTCACTTGGGAAGACAGAATGGAGGATTGGGTAATCATCTCGCATTCGATACTCTTCGAGAATGTATTAGGGAATTCAAGATAAGAGTAGTCGGGGACCGATATTCTTTGAGGGCTAGCTACCCAGGAGAGTAATAGTCCAAGAAGGTCATACTTTGGGAACACCCAGGTGGAGTATGTACCTTGGAGAGACAATGATGATGGTTTCTATAAGTCATGTGTCTTGCCAGCATTGTATCCCATTGTCTCATGGAGAGATGGGGTTGTTAACAAAGGTCTTGCACTAGGACAATGCTAGTTGGTATGATGTTGTACATATGTGATTACCAATCAGATTCTTCTTATGAGATTCTTCAATTTGAATGTGACCATGTACCTGTATGAATACCTCCCTAGCTAAGAGGGAGTTTTGAAAAGTGTAACTAGGTCAATCTTCATGTTGACTATGTAATTATGTAACGAAGATGTGAAAGATAATAAAATATATTTTTTTGTACTTACTTCATGGGTTTCATGAGCAATATTTTATTATGTATATAGAATTATTATTCATGTATATTAGGTTCATACGAATACATATAATTAGGTGTCATATATACATGAAGAATTTAGTTTATATGTCTATGCTTCAAAGACCTTGCAAAGAAGCTCACAAACAACCCTCAAACAAGCATTGGGAATCAAGCTACTATACAACGAAGAAAACCCTCCAACTGGTGGAATAAATGCCTCATGAAATGTTATTTATATCGGCATACAAATTGAAAACATGTCTGGCTCAAATCTAATGAATAGGTTGGCTTAAATATAGGTGGGGGAAACTATAAATAAACCCCTCTAAACTGCGCAGAACAAAAAGGAATTTGGACGACTGAAGGAGATGTGAAGTACAGGAATAGAGCTTAAAAAATTCTAAAGATATCGATCAACAACTGCTTGAGAAACAATTATGGACAAGTCTAAGTAGTTTGTGGAATGTTTGTAAAAAGGAATAAGCTAATATACCTATGAATTTTATTGAAAAAATCTTAGGAAAAAAGGTTGCGGATATATTGAGATAGGAATTGTGTATATACTAAGACAGGAATTGCAGATATACCGAGACAGGACTTGGGGATATACCGAGACAGGAATTGCAGATATACCGAGATAGGAATTATGGATATAATAAGACAGTAATTGCGGATATACTAAGACAAGAATAAGTGTGGATATATATATATATATATATATATATATATATCTATGTATGTATGTATGTATGTATGTACACATACATATATATATATATATATATATATATATATCTATGTATGTATGTATGTATGTATGTACACATACATATATATATATATATATATATATATATATATGAACATTCATTTGACATTTACTTGCGGATAGTGCGGACTTATACAAGAGTACAGTGCAGACATTTTGGGAAGCATATGTGCAGTCAAGGAATAGTAAAAGGTGATGGTCAATTTCATGAAGATCTGTGGATGAAATCTCAGGAATAAATTATAGATATAAATGGAGTCAAGAAGCGTGGAAAAATCAGTGAAATAGGGCATCATGTAAGTGTGGACAAGTGCAGGAAGGGAGATTGTGGATAGTCAAGGACAGTCAATAGATAATGAAGGATAATTTGCAAAGGTTGTGATAACAAGGTGAAGATAAAGGTCTTGGAAGCACATCTAGGTTAAGGTTCTAAGTATCGGTCATGTTACTTTTCATTCAAATATATATAAGAAGAATTCTTTGCGGGTTTTCCTCTCCAAGAGGGAGAGGTTTTTCCCTGGCTCTAGGAGCCTAAATTTTGTGTCTTGTGCATTTTGATAATTGAATTCATGAAATATTAACTGAGAGAAGAAATAACTAACACAAGTAAATTTACAAGTAATTATCATGTAGAGAATTTGTATTAATCTCCAGCCCTCCGAATTCTCAACCAAACAAAATGTTGTGAAGAATAGTTATGATGTTTCCCAATTTCAAGCATAATTTGTTGAGTGTTGGTCAATTATATGCACATGGTTATGATGTTAGATTTCAGAACACTATTTGCATGATTTTTTATCAACATAAGTCTCTTGTTGCATGGATTCCAATGACGAAGAACAGATTGTATCATTACAAATGAAAAGTGAGAAGTTGTATGCACATAATGTTTCAACACCTAATGACATTGATTTGTGGTATTTTCCATATTGTCATTTACCTATAAAAATTATGAGTTTGTTGTAAAGACATTCTATAGTGAAAGGTCTTCCTTCTTTGTCTGACCATATCTCTTCCTATACAAGTTGTATTAAGGGTAAAAATAAGTGAGACAGTTTTGCTTTAGCCTCTAATAGAGCCAAAGAACAACTAAAGTTAGTACATACAGATTTGTGCGGTACAATGCAAGAAAAAATAGTTGCTGGTAGTCTCTATTTTCTAACATTTATTGATGATTTTAGCAGGAAAATTTGGGTCTATTTCATCAAATACAATTCTGAATCCTTTTCTAAGTTCAAGGAGTTCAAGGTTGAGGCTAAAAAACAAAGTGGCAAGTTTATTAAAGATATGAGGTATGATAAAGGAGGTGAGTATGAATCTAATGAATTCATTGATTTTTGTAAGCAACATGGTATTAAAAAATAAATGACAACTAGTTATACTCTGTAGCAGAACGGAGTGGCGAAAAGAAAGAATCAGAAAATTATGAATATGTCTCGAAGTTTGCTCAAAACACAAAATTTTTCTAAATATTCATGGGCTGAAGTAGTTGCATGTTCAATATATATTTTGAATACATCACCAACTTCCAGTGTTAAAATTTTTGTACATGAATAATCATGGAGTGGAAAAAAGATAATTCTTTGACACTTTCGCATATTTGGTTTTATTGTTTTCACTCATGTTCCACAAAAATTAAGAAAAAATCTTCATGATAGGAGAGAGAAATATATCTTTATAGGGTATAGTGATCAATCTAAAGAATATAGATTTTTCAATCATATAACTGAGAAGTTTATCATAAGTCGATATGTGAAATTTTTGGAATACAAATATTGGAATGAAGTGATGAAAAATACTCATTCTAATCCTTTTATTATGTTAGCTGAACATTAATCACCTACAACAAGCACTCCAACGTTACAGGTTCAAGACAAAGGAAATGGTAGTTTTTCAAGTAGTAGTCATTCATCATATTTAAGTGAGTCTGACTTTGATAATCCTAAAATGAGAAGCTTAAGTGATATTTATGCATAAGACGATGTTGATGATATTGTAAATCTTGCATTTCTTTCATTTCAACCTACTTGTTTTGAAGAGCCTATAAAGGAAAAATAATGGGTAGATGCAACGAATAATTAAATCGATGTTATTGAAAGAAATAAAACTTGGTATTTGGTTGCTCTACCTGATGATAAAAATTCTATAGGTGTCAAATGGGTTTTTAAAACTAATTTAAATGAGAGAGGTGAAGTTGATAATCACAAAGCAAGATTAGTGACCAAAGGTTTTACAGAGCAACCTAGCATAGATTATGGTGAAACATTTTCACCTGTAGCAATAATTGATATTGATCTATTTGTATTAGTTATTGCAGCACAAAAAGAGTGACCTATTTACCAAATGGGTGTAAAGTATGCTTTTTTTAATGGGTTTTTGAATGAAGAAGTGTATGTTGATCAGCCACTGGTTTCGAATCAAAAATAAAAAGCATAAGGTGTACAGGTTGAAGAAAGCATTGTATGGATTGAAGCAAGCTCAAAGAGCTTGGTATAACCAAATAGACCATTACTTGTTAAATAATGGTTTCTGAAGGAGCGACCATGAACCCACTTTGTATATCAAGAATGCTCATCAACGAAATATATTGATACTATGTATTTGTGTTGATGACATAATTTATACAGGTAACATGCAGTTAGATGAATTTAAACCTTCTATGAAAAATGAATTTGAAATAACAGATCTTGGATGAATGAGATTCTTCTTAGGTATCGAAGTGAAACAAACACATGATTTTATTTTTATGGGTAAACATAAGTATGCTACTAAAATTTTGAATTTTTTTAGAATGGACAGGTGTAAACCCGTGGATACTCCTACTCAATTTGGTACAAAGCTAACTAATGATGATATGGGTACTGTTGTTAATTTGACTTTGTATAAGCAACTCTCTAGTAGTATTATGTATCTAACTGCTACTAGACTTGATATAGCATTTGAAACTAGCTATATTTCCAAGTTTATGGAATCTCATAAAGACTGTCATTGGAAAGCTGGAAAAAGGGTGTGAAGATACATTGCAGGTACATCTACTTATGGTTGATCATATGCAGCCTCTATAGACAGTAAGCTTGTTGGTTATACGAAAAATGATTATGCAGGATGTATTGATGATCAAAAAATCATTTCTCGCTATGATTTTATATTTGATATAAACTTGATCTCATGGTCATCCAAAAGGTAGCCCATATTTGTGTTATCTTCAACAAAGGCCGATTGTGTTGCAATGAATTCAACATCATGTCAAGAAGTGTGACTAAAGAGACTTCTCTCTGAATTCAAATATACAAAGAATGAAACTATTTCAATCCTTTATGACAACACATACGCTATTTCCTTATCAAAGAACAATATCTTTCATCAAAATAGAAAACATATCAACACTCGTTTTCACTTCCTTCATGAACTCGTCAAGAATGGTGATATTTTTCTCAAATTTTGTGATTCCAAGGAATAGTTAGTGTATATATTCACTAAATCGCTAGGAAAAGTTAATTTTGAATTTAAAACAGTGAAAATATAGGCATAAAGCAATGTAACCCTCAATATTGAGGGGGAATGTTAAAGAATTAATCTTTAGTTAGCAATCAGTTGTTGTAGGATTAGTTAGCAGAACCGTTTATTGGTTATATCTATTTTTTTTTTCTATATATATCTCTCTCCTGTTACAGTCTCGTGATTTGGCTGATTCGCAAGCCAAATGACTGTGTAAAATCAAACCAATATTTGGAGCCCAAGGACCTAGCCTTCCTGGACTCATAGAGGGCTCTTTCTGTTTGTGTAAGGGATATCAGTGTGTTTTTCTTCTTGTGTTTCTAATTTTAGGCTAGTTATTAAGTAGGTGTTTGGTTTTGGTTTTTAGGTTTGTGAGGGATTAACTGATCAAAGAATAAGATAGGTAAAAAGATGTCAGATCAACTGGGCTATGGGGCCGAAAAAGTCAAGAAAGCTTCACATGGTGATACAAGGTTGTTGAAGGGCTGATTTGATTCGAGGTAAAATGGATCTTTGGGTAAAATGGAGTGAGATGGACACTAAATTTGTCAATAACAAAGGATTTCCAACATAAATAGTTCAATATCTGACATAAACATGGTAGGGATAACCATTCATCATGAGAAATGTAACTATAAACTGATCAATGCATAGAAATAAACATTCAAGCCATGCATAGAGATATATGACTCGCTAACTTTAGGAAATGGATATCAGGCTTTGGGGAAATACATTTAAGACAAACAAACAACTCAAATCACTATGAGGAAACGCCTAAGCATATTATTTCAAGCTACTGGGCACTTGGAAGCAAGATTGCATAGTTTTAGGCAAAGGGAAAGATCAGTACAAGACCTCCTTGGTTCAACAAATGACAATCAAACAATCAAAGAAAGGTTTCAGAGGTGGAGCTATGACTAGCCATGAGTAAGTAGGGCATACCATGAATCATACTTAGCATGCATAAAACCATAAATGAAACAAGCAAACAATTTCTTCAGTTATCAAAGAGAAATCAAGGATTCTTTAATATGACTAAGAAGGAAGAAAACAAAGAAGCTATAAATAAATAGGAAATTTGAGGTGCCTCCAAGGGCATGTCTCAAATCTATTCTCTAGTGTCTTATAGCAAGCAATAACATGGAATTATGAATGAAAACTAAGAATCATAATAGGGAGAGACACTATACCATTCTACCAAGTCATGGAATCCAACAACAGTCCTCTTTCATCATCCAAAAGCACTCAAGAAACTCTCCAATGCATGAGACAAGTATTTCTTTCAAGCTTGTATAACCATATATTGCTCTAAAATATCAAGTTAGGCCTTGTTTACAATGAAATAATTTGGACTATATAGGCCTAGATGAGGGAAAACCTCCTAGTTCAACTTTCAATCTCATTGGCCTATTCAAAATATCTGATTTTGTCCTTGAGGCTTTGCAAAGCCCAAGGCACAAAATATCTCAAAAAATATCTCAAAAAATGATGAAAAAGGAAAAAATATTGACTTTTCATAACTAATCATGCCCAAAAATAGCTAAATGGACATGAGGAAAAGTCACTTTGGAAAGGTTCATTTTTTACAAAAATACTTAAAGAAATATATCAGCAGAAAGTCCTCTGTCTTGCCGGAATATTTTGAAGGCCTTCCTGATGTCGAAACAAGGCCCGTGATGGCTCATTGGAAAGCTATAAATGTATATTTTCTGAAAATTCTTATTTTTATCCAAACAGATCATTGGAAGTCCATCAAAAACTAACCTGTGTGTAAAAACACAAAAAATATGCTTTGCTGATAAACGGGGCAGAGTGTGGAAAAAGTGAGTTTTTTTTGCCATTTTGGGGGAGAAAATCATCTTCAATTGATTTGAAAATCACTGAGTAGATGCCCCTAAAATTATGGCATCCAATGATACCATTTTCATCCTTTGAGGGTGCCCCAAACATAAATGGTGATGCCCATTATTTTAAGCCAAAAACCCAAAAATGACAAAAAACCAAAACTTGTTGAATTTTTCCCAATTTTGGCGAGCATGATCCTCAAGGGTTTTCAGAAACATGCTATGAAGATGAGGCCAAAATTTGGAGCTTTGAGGTGTTTTTCTTCATTTTTTGTTCCGGGCACCTCCTTTGAGCTTCCTTGAGTTTTTCCTGTGTGGCCTTCAATTTCCGTCGGGTGAACTGATTTAGCTTCTTATAGTGCTCGATCATCCTCCTTTGAGGGTACAAATATCTATTGGCCTTCTCCAACTTCTTTTCCAAGTGATCATTCACCCTCTCGAGCCATGCTTCTTGATTTTTCTCTATCTCTTAGGTGAAAAAAGTAGTGAGAGGAATAGATTGGAGAATGGCAGCTTCTTCCTCCTTTCCCTTACTTTGGGTAGCCTTATTGGTCTTCCTCCTCTTGGGTAATTCGGCAATGGGCTTCTTGGGAAATTTCCCCTTGCTTCAGAGGGCCCTAGTAATATTTGTAGTTATAGTTTTAGGCACCCTTTTCCTTGATGTTCGGGGCTTGGCCACTTTTGGAGAAGAAAGCATGGCCCCTTGCCTAGGAGAGGCAACTAGCACATGCTCTATTGGCTCTTTGCCCTTGTTAGTTTCCTCATAATCCTTGCCACTATTTTGAGTTTCTTCATGGCGCTGATCTTCATCACTGTGCTGCATATTATCATTGTTATTCTCTTCCCTTTTTTGCCCTTCTTCATCATGCTCTTTTTCCCCTTGTTGCCCTTATTCATCATGCTATTTTTCCTCATGTTGTTGTTGTTCATCGTCATGTTGCTGCTCGTCATGTTCTTCTTCCCCTTCATGCTCTTCCTCCTCATCATCATGTTGTTGTTCATCATGTTCTTCTTCCCCTTCATGCTCTTCCTCCTCATCATCATGTTTTTGTTCATCATGTTCTTCTTCCCCTTCATGCTCTTCCTCCTCATCATGTTCTTCTTCTTGTTCAATTATGGGAAATTTGAGCCTCTTGGGAATGGGCTTGCTTGAAGAAGGCGAATGATGGTGAGTGGAAGGTGAAGGAGATGCATGGAATGAAGGAAC
Organism: Pinus albicaulis; assembly: GCA_034641835.2. Classification (NCBI taxonomy): domain Eukaryota; kingdom Viridiplantae; phylum Streptophyta; class Pinopsida; order Pinales; family Pinaceae; genus Pinus; species Pinus albicaulis. The sequence continues at coordinate 1,395,821,981 of CM076577.1, forward strand.
AGTGGCAAAATCTGGATGTGCAATGAAAGTGTCCCAAGATATTTCCTTCTTCTCAAGCTGATGAAGAATGATAACCTTGATGAGGGAGTGATGGAAAAGGCAAGATGACTGCTGAGAAGGAGGTATTTTATGAACATTGGAGGCCATTTTTTCAATAATTCTATGGAGAAATAAAGGGATATTTAACAATTTGGCTTTTGTGAAATGCATGAGCAACTGGACATGGTAAGCATAGACCTCGGAGAATCTTCCCTCGCAAGTGAATTATTTCATGATTATCTTCATGAGGGGAGCATAACTAGTCAACAGATATGAGAAGGGAAAGATGGATGGACATGCATCTCTATGCTCAGACTTCAGAAAAGGTTTGTATTTTTCTGAGTCTAGGTGGCTTTGTTTCAACCACTTCCCTCCGACATAAGGGATTTTGGTGGCCTTGGAAATGGATCTAGGATAAAACATGAAATCCAAGCTTGCCAACTGAAAGTGTTTCCCTTGAAATATTAAAGCACAAATATGTGTCAAGGGGGAATAGCTTTTCACCTCCTCCACCCTTAGAAAAAAATCTAGACATCCAACTTCATGAAAGTTAAACAATACTGATGGATGAGCATTTACCTCTTCAGTTGAAAAAGGCTCAAACCTCCTATGAAGCCCACTTCTACTGTCCTGCCTAGGAGGCATCTTGTTTTGAATACTCTTTGCTGACTGACAAAAACAAGTTGTCTCAAATCGTCCTTGAAATGGATTCTCAAGAACACACCCTGTCCTCCTTATAAGTCACCGTTTTTTCCTCTTTTATGCCAAACAATAAGTGTTTTGTCAAATAAAAACAAGAAGTCAGTTTATCACTGTGTTTGGGAAAAGTCTTGAAAGGTTTGTTTGTGGTTTCTTGGTGAAGAAGGAACCTTTGTTTTGATAATAACACCTTTCTCTCAAACAAATATTCTTTTGTTGTTCACTGTTTCTATACAAAGGTAGAAAAAACACCCTTGAGCTCTCTCAAGAAACCTTCCAATCACAGAATCTGATTTTTTGGACTATGGAGGCTAAAAAAAGTTTTCTTTTTCACCATACAGAGAGGACACTTTTAAAATGAAAAAGCCTTCAGACTATGACCACTGTTTTCCCCTTTGAGTTTTAAACAAAGTCTGCTCTTGTTTTAACACTGTTTAGGACACTCTTCAAATTTATTGGAGACCTCTACCACTGTGTATTTTTGTCTTGTAATTTGTGTATGGTTTTCACCATTCTCAAAAGCATTTAAGGCCCTTTAAAATTGATAAAAAAACACCCTACCTATTACTATAACAATCTTTGGCAACCACAGCAATAAAAAACCTTAATTTTTTACCAAAAACTCCACTCTCCAATCACTGTTTTTGTCTTGGAAAAACACGGTATCAATACCCCCCCTTAGAATCTCAAATGCACCAAGGGGTAATGGAAAATACCTTGAAGATGGCTTCGGACCTTGTTTGATTGATTGGAGCAGCTCCACAGAGTTTTTTGAAGGTGTTTGGGTGAGCGGTATGTTCACAAAGAAGAGCGCCGCGCAGTTGGGTCGGCCTCGGGCAGTGGGTGAACGGTGCTGCAAGTGCATTGTGCACCACACAACAATAGAAACCCTTTGTATTTTTTTTTGTAGGCGCACCATGTGCTTTTACAGGTGCGTCGCACAGGCTTGAGGGCCTTAGAAACTCTGAAAAACATTGAAATCACTTGTTTCTCCAATGAACAGGTAGGGGAGCACTTGGTTATTGTTTTGAAATTGCACAGTGGGACTTTGCAATGGTCTCATCCACCTTTAAATGACAAAAAATACAACAACCTTTTGAACATACTTGTGAGGGTTTGAATACCCTTTGAAAAAGGCTTTTGTTATATAAAAACTCAACATGCTATTTTTTATCCTTTCATCACCATTTTAGATATCGTGAAGCCTTTTTCTTCGAACAAGTTTATGAAAAATGCTGTGAATGCTATTTTGAAAGTCTTCATAGATATGACCCTTCCAAATGCGAAGAAGTCATCTCAAGGCTAGAATATTTTTCACTGTCTCTTTATTAAGGTAGCAACTTTGTCACTGTTTGTCCATATTTGTTCCTTAAAATAAAACTTGCTCAAAACCATATCAATGATTGTAGATGCATCCTTTGAATAATATTTCTCTTTGACTGTGGGAACCTTAGTTGCATTCACCTGGGCTTGACAAACATCTATTTATGAAAAAGAAAATCCTTTAAAGACCTTTCCTGCAATCATATGCAACAGCAAGGTATCTTCACATGTTTCATAAAAAGGCCTTTGTTTGTGACAGTAGCATGTTTCATTTCATTGAATGTTGTCCCTGAATTTAAAACACATGCCATACCCTTTCCTCACATTGATGAGTCTATCCAAATTTTGTTCACTTTAGCTGCAAGTTTCCTTTGAAGGAGATCTTTGATAGAAGAAAAACCAAACCTCTTTGATTATTATAGTACCACTGCTTGGCCATCTTCTTAACAACAGTTTCCACTCAAAATCATCCAATGGTTTCCCACTGCACTCAAAATCTGTGTTTCGGATAGTGAAAACATTTAATCAATCCTTAAAACACCACTGTTGTGTTAGTGGTTTCATCTATTGGATAAAAAAGTGTTAAAACAAGTTTTTAGGCAGTTTGCAGCATTGTTAGCTTTGTGCCCTTTAAATGAGGCCATACCTCTGTTCCTGGCCCTCTTCTTTTTAAATGAAGGAGGCCTTTATCACATTTCCAAACCCTCTACTTGTTAAATGAAGGAGGTTTACAACAAGTGATCCAACCCTCTGCTCATGTTTGGGGGAGGTTTTACATAGCGATGCTATTTCATCCCTTTGTCAAACTATGTCATCTTTCCTTGTAGTGCCCATTAACAGTTAAGTAAATAAAAGTGACAAATTGACAATATGTCTGAGGGGCATTCTCTGAGATATGTAATCCTATTGTTAAAATACCCTTATACATCTTTAGACATCAAAAGCAACCTGACATGTATCTGTAGAGTATTATTTTCTAGTCATTAGTCACTAACCTTTTTTGATGTGTTTGTAGGAGTTCATTGAATTACCTCTCTATCCAGTACTTGCATCCTAGGCTCAAAAACACATGAGAAGCAGTTGTCTTCTCATGCTAAGTTTAATAATGTCTTCTGGAACACTGGTACAATTCTACTTTTTGAAAAAGACATTGAAACACTGTAAATCCACCTAATATCAGTTTGATTTGTGTCATATGCACTGCTGAGACATCAAGGCTTGTTAGTGGCGTGACTTAAGGGTGTATCAAGCTTTATTTGCAGAATAGTAAGGTCATCTATGACTGGTTGATATTAGACAGAGGTTCTTTTGGGTTTAGGATAGCTTTCCAAGGGATGAATGCCTAAAGCGCCACTACCTAACTTAGGGGAGATTTTTTACAGATTTGGAGTATTCTCTTTGGAGCTGATGGACAATTTTGTATGACTGAGACTAGATAGGGCTTGACAATTAGGTTTTATCTCATCATGGGCTGATTAAAAAGGTAGGAGGGAAAAAATTTTACGGGTGTTTTCTGGCTGACAAATTTGAGAAATTTGAGATCAGCTACTAGAAAACTTGGCTTTAAAAACTAGTCATCGTCAACAGGTGAAAAATACTGATGACTAACATATCCTTTAGTAAAACACATGCAGTGTGTTGTCTCTCAAGAATTTCTTTTTCTATGTTCTCTCTGTCATTTGTCATATTTCTATTATTTTTTGTTCATTTATTCTCTATGTTTAGTTGTGGATTGATATGGGCATCATTGTAATACTAAAAATGGAATATGTTCTTACTATATATCATAGGAGAGACATCAAATTTTTTAGATATGTAATTTGGTGCGATTGCTATGTGGGGATTAGCATAGGGGCGTGAGGATAATTTTGCTATTATACTATTAGGGTTTTCAACTTGGTATCATAGAGCACTATGTTTGGTGTGACATAGAGCTTATGCGCTAGAATTCATGTGAGGATTTTGCGTCAATCCAACTAGTGAAAAGTGATTGTGTGGCTTAGGGGTCATGTGACTACATTTGGAAAATTTCATTGCAATGCATTGAACATAGAGTTATTAAAAAATGCTAGCGTCGTTTACAGAGATGTGAGAACTATTGTGAAGAACTAATGCTTTATTTTTCGATTGTTGTAGAGAGAATTATTGGATGGTGCAATGAGTGTGGAGTGTTGTTTATCGACCCACTAATGGAGGCTCATTTCTCCTGTTTGAAAAATGTCTATTATTTTACAATTTCTGTACTACTGCATGTGAATTTGGAGTGCCACTGGTGAAGCTATCTGTGTGAGTGGAATCATTCGAGTATTTCTTGTTAAAATTTGCAGAGAATTTAGAATATCAAGGCCCATCCTCATTTCTTGTTTCCAATTTTTGCAATATTGTTTCCTGTATGCTTCCCTCAGTGGTGATTGTCACAGTGGAATTGTTGTTTTCCTCAAGTTGAAATTACTCTCATTTCTTCCATTCTAGGTTGGACATTGTGCTTAAACTGTGTAAGCTTGTTGCAGAAAATATGTGCATGTAAATGCACAGGAGGAGTTGTATGTGTGTGAATGAATTAGTGGTAGGAAAAATCAAGTATGCCATCATTTGGTGAGTGTGGAGAAAAAAATGGCCAGCGAAGCGTGTTAGATCATTGTGGCAGAATAAATTTCTAAAGACAAAAGAAGCATGCACAATAGTCATAGTTCGTGAAAGAAGTTTGAAATAGTTTAGGAGGAAGTATCAAAAGCCAGAGTCAGAAAATGAAAGGTTTTCAGCCAGAGAAACCATGGCTAATGAAGACAAAGCTCTGAATCAACTCTAAGAACTTGAAGACATTGGGGCAATATTGAATCCATTAATGCCATTTTTTCTAGCTTTCTTAAAAATTATAAAATTTTGGAAATCAATTTCAAAGTCAAGTTATGGCAATTCGTTCAAAACATTATATAAAATTTAATGAAAAGAGTATAGGTGCAGTACAATTACTTCTTGTTAATTAAACATTGGATGAAATATCTTGTGTAGTATTTTGCATGAATTTGATCAAATAATGCAATTTTAGTTTGGGATATTCTTGAAATAAGGTACAATACTTAGCGGAGTGATAATGTTAAGGAAGTTGAAGATGAATTTTTAGTTGCAGATATTGCACAGAGAATATTTGTGGAGGACTGAGATGTATTAATATTGATGGAGGACTTAGATTTATTTGATGAGTTGAAAAAATTGAATAGCCCCTTTGAAGTAGAGGTGGAAGATTCAACAACAATGGTTGTTCATGATAAAGAGGAATTTTCAAATTTTGATGATGGATATTTTCTTATGAATATGAATTGAGAGTTATAAATGAAAAGAAGTTGATTGATAAATTGTTGTTTTCTCTAAAATACCAAGTATTTCATAATATTTTCACAGTAGTAGAAAATAATAATGAGAGTCGTATTATGATAACAAATGAAAAATAACTTTCGGATGCGGATGGTAGAGAGGCATGACGGGACATCAGTCCCTGGACACATCCCGAGGAGGCTTTCATGGGATGGCCATATGGCCCCCTGCGGCTCCATTAACCACACCATTACTCCGCTAGCTCCTTGTGCATTTACTCCTCCTCGCCGGAGATTTCTAATTCACTTCTTGCTCAGCTGGTTAATGATGGATTTCGTTTTAGGAATTTCGAATTTCTCTTACTCTACTTCATCCGCACTTTGCATCCTCTGTGGAGTGCCTACCCTAATACTTGTGCCGATCCAAGCACTCGCACACAGACATGGCGACACTGCTCTCTTTTCAGTTGCTTGGAGACTACACCTGGTTCTCATTTTACCCAAAGTGTTTTCTGTTGCTCCAATTCTTGCTTTCAATCTTACTGTGATGACCACTGTGGGTTTCCTCCGACCCCTTCCTACTCTTTGTGTCCCAGGCAGCCTCAAAAATTTTCATTCGCCATGCCAAGGCTACGTCACCAGATGCGTTGTCGCCGGGGTGCTAGTCGAGGCCGGTCTGCGCGCTCACGTCCCTCTATGAGCTCAAATATAGAGACCTCCTCTGAGACAGCTGAGTGGAGGTGTTCTCATGTCACTCATAGCCACAGAGGGTGCGACCGCCATCCTGGCATTGCACACGCAGCTCAGCCCTCCCCACATCCTTTTTTTGCTCCAACCAGTCCTGTTTCCCCTTCCCCTCATGCTTCAGACAGTCTTAACATGTGTCAAACCTCTCAGAGGGCAGAATTCTGCTTTGAATGCTCCTTAAACTAGCCAATTGTCACTGTCTTTGTAACAGTCATCCTGAGAGAAGAAATGCCCCACGATCTTCCTCCCATGCCTAGTCCAAACCCCCCTCCCATTGGTCTCAACCCCGCCCTGGTTGCAAATTCTCCTAAGCGACCAGTCGAGCCCCCAGATGCTACACTACCCGACTTGGGTAAACAACCCATGCAGGTGGACGCAGGCTTCACGCGCAAGGATGGCGAATAGAAAGACGACGTGGAAGAACCGGTAGGTGAGTATTGGTGTCGTATAGTGGAGGAGCCGCCTTCTCTAGCTCACGAGTAGTAATTCCCGACTGTCTTGGTTCAACATGGTACACTCGTTCTACTGTTTTGGGAGATTCTTTGTTTTTCTCTGGTTTTCTACAGCAGCAACAGCTGCTAGCTACTCTAGTATTTTTTGTTTTAATATGATGTATGCAATGAACAATGAACCGGTTTCCCTCTCAAGGGCGGTGAAACTCCTCTTAAAAGAACTAGTTTCCCACTCAGGGCAGTTCATTATTTTGTTAAAGCATGGACATCAAGCCCAGTCTTCAGGCTCCCATAGCTGAACTGAGGTAGTTTTGTAACAGTAGGTTTTCATAATAGAATTAGTATAATTTAGAAAAAAAAAACAAATGCAAAATAACTTGAAATGAAATTTGTAGTTGAAGTTAAGGGAACGTGCAAGTTTCAATATATTGAAACTTACTGAAGAATGGATTGAGAAATATTTTGAAAAAATTGATGTTGGCCTCAAAGCAATAGCTGGAGTTTGTAATTTCCCTTCCTAAATTATTTTTTCATGAGATTTATTTTTATGTATTGAGGGCCAATTTTGGTGATGTTGGGGCCCATGTGCATTTCTTTTATATATTTGAACTCATGAACATTTCTATAATGAAATGGCTCAACTACTTCAACGAATTTGATTATTGTGGGTATTTACTGCATTGTTTAAAATTTTGATGCTGCAAATTTACTATTTCCATGCATTACACTATTTTTCATATTTTGGAAACTTACAATGGCGTCAAAGACATAATCTTGGCTCAGCCTGTGGGAAACCCTTCATTCTATGAAATCATGGGGTGCAAAGAAAAGCTAAAATCAAACAACATGGTAGTAACATTAGATGACATGATTAGGATGCAACAAATGATGATTGATGTGGGGAAGTTGTTAGCCACATATAAAATTTGCCATATCAAATGGTGGCTAAATCTCTTTTTAGCCTTTAAGAAACAATTCATCTCCAAATGGTTAGTTCTTAAAGTCTTATGAAGATAGCTAACCTTTGAGTTAACCTTCACTATTGTTTCCCTCTTTATCCTAAAGAACCAGCTGTTTGCCAAGAGAAAGACTGCTTAAAACCCCATTTTTCATCATTTTCACTCCTCCTTTACTCATAAATAAACCCCTTTTTTACCCTTTTCCCCCTCATAAAAACCCTCAAAATACCTTCATCTAACCTCTAAATCATTCCAAAAACCATTTAAACCTTTTATTTCCCTTTTATTTGGTTTAAAAAAGCCTCCATTTACCTATCGAAACCCTCAGTTTGGCTTAAAAAACACTATTTTTGGGCCTAAAAGCACCCTTCTAAAATACAGTAGGTCTTGAAGCCCCCGAAGGGCTAAGTCCTTATCCCCTTTCTCCATGTGGCTGAAGTGCTGCAGTTGGGCGCTTAAAAGGCCTAAAAAATTCCCTCCAAACCCCTTTTTTTCCTTTATTTTTTAAACCCGACAGTTCAATTTTTAAACGAATATCGACCGTTGATCTAAACCGATCAACAGCCCTTGGGTATCCTTATCTCTGTCCATGCGGCTTACCTTTCCTCCCTTTCAAAACTCTGCCCTGATATTAGATCTTAGCCGTCCATTTTATAGATCCAACAGCCAGGATCTATCCCGACCATTCAAAAACCCCGACAACCCGTCTGCTACACAACGAAATACCTTACGTCATCTTGGGACCCGCTTACCCCAAAAACTTAGCACGTCGCATGCGATCCACACCGTTGGATCTAGGCCCTCCGATTTTTTTTGTGCCTGCAGTTTAATCCGGAAAAAAACGCGAAATGGGTGGTTTTGTAAATCCACGTGTCACGCGATGAATGGAATCACGTTTTTTTTCGAAAAAACACTTCCCCCCGTGAATGTTGCATGAAAACCATTAATGGTTTTGCACCTTACCACCATCCTCTGCAAAAATCATTTTCACCTTTTAATATTGTCCATCGATCTTTGAGATCGAACGACTCACGTTATGTCATGACCCCGAGTCATTTTCCCTTTGCCTTTTCTCCCAAACACTCCATTGAGATTTCTCCTCCGTCGATCTCCGAAGATCGAATGGCGTTGAATTAATCTTACCACCATTCGATTTTCACCCAAACTTCTCCCAAATGACCTGATTGAGTAATCTCGACCATGAATTAATCTAAATCGACGGCTCTGATTCTTCCTCACTCCCAAAACTGCCCAAAGCAGTTTTAACCTATCTTCTGCAGGATTTCCATAATTTTTGTTTGTTTTTTACAGGTTATATATGGGTTTTCCCAGAGTTTTTAAAATGATACGAAGGTCAGGAATGACAATTATTAACCTTCATTATGGGAAGGGATCCAAGGATTTCTTCATTAAAACAAATACCTCCACTTGTGTAAACCTTCTGCATGCCTGCAAAACAACAAAACACGGTAAACATCAATTAAATGAAGAGTATCAGTGTCAAAGGTGAAGATCAGTGCATAAGTGAAGAATAAAGATTTTAAAGCAGAGTTTAAAGGGATTAAGGCATAAATTCAAGAATCAAAGGCCTAATCCATAGAGATAAAGACATTGTTAAAGGATAAAGACCCGAAGATGAAGATCAGGGCTAATTAAGCCTAAAACACAGACCAAAAGAAAATTAAAGGTGTTTTAAGGAAAAAAAAAGACAAATATCAGTTCGAAAGGCTTCCACTGCCACATCAGAGGCTAATTGACTCCGCTTCAACTACCAAAGTGCCACCTGCAGCTTTAATAAATCAAAAGAAGGCATAGTTATTGCCTAGTCAGAGAATATTTGCCTAAAAGACTACTAACAGTTATTACAAACGAAAGAAAAAATTCTAAACTGTCAATAAAGTTATTATAAAGATTAGAAAGAGCCTTGAAGTCAATCTTCTCATCCACTAAGCCTAAAAAACTAAAAACAGAGTTATGAAACAGAGTTGTAGATAGAATGCATTCCTGCCTTATGCCTTGCATGGTTTTCAAGGCTAGGAATTGCATTTACTATGGAATCAATGATACTTGAACCCTAGAAACTCTTGCACCTCATCATTTCCTTATAAAATCTCCTTGAGGAGCACATTGTAAAGGGTTGGTTTTTGGATTTCTGATGTAATAGTTGTTGTATTCGAATCATTGTTGAATGTAAATAAATTCTGAAGCTATGAAGCTCTGTTAAGTTATTGAAGAAGTTAGGCTGAGAAGAGAAGTTGTTGTTGTGATGAAACATTGGACATGTAGTTTGTAAATGGATTTTTTTTTTTTCTAAGTGAGGCTAATTATATTAAGTATAAGAGTACTAGTACAAAACTGCCGCAGCTTCTGCTGTGAAAGCCAGACAGCTGGGGTTGATAAGCATGTTGTTCTTAAAAAGTCTGGATCGCCCATAGTGGGAAACCGATCTTGTTAACATCATAGTCTGGGATGCCCATGATAGGGAAACCGGCCTTGAGTTTATACAAACCATAGAAACATAAATATAGAAACTGAAGACATCTATCAACCCTTTCGGATGTGCTCTAAAACTGAAAGACAAAAAATGTCCAACAGTAATTGTGCAAATAAACCTGGAGAAAGTGTTGACTGCGCGCATCAACTCACCCGTCATGCTTTGGAGACATTAGCTCCTCAACAATCCTATAACCATATTCGTAGTCATTATTGTTGTCTTCCATGCTAGCCTGATTGCCATCCTTCAGGTTCGGGTCCTCAGCATCATAATTTAGCCCAGCTCGAAGTGGGAGAGTGGAGGAATCCGGGAAACTCGCTCTGCTAGCGTAGCAAGGGGCGCGGGGAGACGAGGAAGAAGCGGGGTAGCCAGGGGCCTGAAGAGGAATTTCTTCACGAAGGGAGACAGTAATGAAGGCAGTTATTATGGAATTAACAGAGGTACAGTGAAAACGAAGCTCTGCATGCTACGAGGTTTCCCTTATGGTGGAACCCGAATGCACTCTACCAGGAGGGATAGAATGAGTAGAAGGAGAAGAAGGGCCAGCGTGGCAGGGATCTTGAATGTGCCATTGACCCCTGCCTCTACCTCTGCGCGAAACAGGAGGAGAATCAGGCTCGTCACCAGCAGAGGAGGAACCCAAATCAAAGGAGGGCGAGGGAGGATTAAAGGAGGCCTGACCCCGGCTAGTTCCACGCTGACAGCGCATCTACTGTCGGAGACAAGGCATGGAGAACATAATAGGACGAAGAAAGGTGAGACATGTGAAGAGACGGAGTCCCTGAGAGCGGAGGGACGACGACCAAGGGGAGCCAAATGAATACCAGCAGGAATGAAAGAACCTTCAAGGAGCTCGACGGAGACACCAGGCAGAGAAGAAACGCTGCAGAAGGGGCTGTTGGATAAGTGAAGTCTCGGAAGCGTCTCCAAGCAGGCCAGAAGACAACAACGACGCCCATTTTGAGTTTTGAAGCTGGAGTCGGCAAATCCAGAAGGGCATTCACCGCGGAGGGGAGTCAGAGCTCTCCCATGGCTGCTCCTGTCATGCTCACATTCCATAGTGAGAACAGAGATCAAAAGAACCGCCATATACAGAGGCATCAGAGTGCAATTAATCGATGGATTGACAGCCCAAGGCGTATTAATATCGTAGTTAAAGTTGAAGCATGAGGGCATTTGGGCTTCCCATGCGAGCTCCATTGGGAGCTACGCAGGGGCCCAAGTCCCATCAGTCTACCACCACATTCGCATCTGGAGGTAGTTTGTAAATGGATTGACATCAATATACAAGATGATTTTTGGGATCCTGTTCTATATCATTGGTGAAGTACCTCTAACTGTTATTGTTTCCTTTCATGTATGCCATTTTATTCACTTTTCGTTGACAAAGATCAGCAAATATAGAGCTAGGATTTACTATTAAAAGTACCCTACTCTCATCGATAAGCTTTATCTTTATGTTTTCCTCCAATTGTGTATTTAAGAATTACTTAAGTTAAGTGTAAAAATTATCAAAGAATGTTCGTTAGTCCATGTCTTGATGTGCAAAAATTAAGAGGAATTTATTGAATGATATTTTTCATTACATGCTAAGTAGGGTTGAACTAGGAAAGTTTATGGTTTGCCCTGTCTTCTAGTTCTTTCTCCAAAGGTTGTTTGAAGGTTTCCCTAAGAGTATGCTAAATCAAGCTTTGATTTTAATGAATCTTGATTGATCTTAAGCTGCACTTTTTTTTCTTATCTGTTTTCATCCCTTCTGAAAGTAGTCATGTGGATTACTGGATTGTTTTTCTGATAAGTTAGATTTAATACAAGCTTGTCCAAAGAATTTTATGGTTAGCCCTATTTTTGGTTGGTTTCAAATAGTTGCTTAAAAAGGATTTTCTTGTATGGAATGTTGATAAATCCTTGTTGAAATTATTGACTTTTTCCACCTTCTCAACACTTTTAATGGTCCATTCCATCATTTAATCTAAAGGATCTTTTGATATTGATGACTTTCCCCTTGGACCACTCTTGAAATTGTTGTAAAATTAAACCCTTTTGTGACTCCATTGCCCAATGGTTTAAAGTTTTTTTCACACTAATCCTACCTGCTGAACGCTTCTCAATATACTTGCATATTCACCTCTTTTGAACTCTTTCATTTTGTGATATTCCATCCAATTAAAGATCATACCTGACCAACCAACCAAACAAGAAACCCTTCTTCTTAATAACTAGCCTAATATCATACTTAAACCCTTAAAGATAAATCAATCTTTGTACTTATATAGAGATCCCTCTCTGGATTCAGGAGGGCTAGATCCTAGAATCCCAAAGTGGTTTTTGATGTAGTCTCTGCAGCATTTATTCTTGCCACTCTACTAAATTACAGAGGCCTAACATTTTCTGGGGACCATATTGGGGACTTCTGAGTAAAATTACATCTTATACATCCTTAAAAACCTCGAAAGACACAAAACATTCTTAGATTGGTATATCAATAAATGGTGGTGGACCATAAAACATTTTACCTCCTAAAGAGCTAAAAATTTCCATCTGGTGACTCCACTGACCTCCAATAGGCCTATTACCCCTTCAGTCTTTGTAATATCTATTTGGGAATGCATTAAGCAATCCCAATCATACTATTGGTGGAAAAAAAAATTTAAATCATCGACCTGGTGATTCCACAACTCTTAAAAGACCAAATGCCTCCACTGGCAGAATTCTCTGAACTAGTTGAAAAGACACAGTGACCTATTTATTACAAACATGTTTTTAGATATAGACCCAGAAGCCAAACTAATGGTCATGATGGAAAAAAAGATGTACATGCTTGGGAAGAGAATAGAAAGGTATGAGGCTAGTTTAAATATTGATGATCTAGACCAACCCATACTTTTTTCAGACCAAGATCAAACTCAAACACTACAATACATGTGTGATGAGCAATATTATAGAGAAAAAAATGAATAAAAACTACTAATCATGATGGAAAAGATGATGTACATGCTTGGAAAGAGAATAGATAGGTTTGAGGCTAATTTAAATATTGGTGATCAATCTACAGCAACCTATGCATTTCCCTGATCAAATACAAGCTCAATCACTTCAACACCTAGACAATGAGAAAGATATGTATGATGATCAAGAATTTATAGAAGATGATGAGCAATGTTACAAAGAAAGCAATGAAGAAGGTTGTCAAGAAACTCCTGATTGCCTCCCTATATCTTGTACTATGATGTTAAGAGAACTTCACGGTCAAATAGCAAATACTAATAGTGAGAAATACTTTGAGGAAACAAGTAGCCACTTAGAAAACATAGAACCTAAAATAGAAGCTAAATCAACACATACAGGGACTCTCCCTCTATGCTATAAGTCATTTCAAATTTTAAGAGAAAAGTTGCATCTTGATAATCTAAAAGAAACAACTCATGAACCTTATATGAAACTGAGTGTCATAATAATCATGAGGAATTGTTTGAAACAGAAGAAGATTAGGAAACAATAGAAAATCCTCAAATTTTCCCTGCAAACTCAAGTGAAGATTCACTAAAAGAGGCTCAAGAAGACATCCAGCCTCAAAACCAATTAACATAAGAGAAAGAGGATTGTTGTTCTTCTATCCATGCTAAAAAAGAAATTCCTCTTTTGACAGAAGAAGAAATTGATCATGTATTAAACAAAAATCCAACCTATAAAAACTTTTATAAAACAAACGCTCTTTCTCATTTGCCTACCAAGCCTTGTTGTCTTGAACCAGAAAATAAACTTGTAGATCGGGATAAAGAAGGACCTGCTGATAACCCAGTATGTTTGATTGGTAGTATTACTTATATTTATTATTTTCCTAACTTTTATCTATCTAGTGATGATGCTCCCCAAACAGAAGTTAATCTTGCAGGACCATCATTAGCAGATTTATGGGAGGAAGATCAGTTCCTTCAAAGAAGTAATGAGCCAATGCAGACTATTTATGATACTGATGAGGAGAGTTATAAAAGCCTGGAAGTAAGTAGAGATTCATTGGATCTTGGCTCTACTTCATCTCAGACCATCAGTAATAATTTCCATGTGATTGGGAATCAACAGCCTTTCAGCTCAAAGGTTGAGGAGGAAAGCAATGAATAAATTGTTGAGCAGGTTGAAACCAAGGAGCCTTCTCTTGAAAAAGAGGAAGCAAGTGAACATACCCCTGCTCAAGAATATAATAGCCTCTTCACAGAGCTCAGTCCATTAAAACGGGACACACCAGGACTTCTAGAGGATGACTCTGCAGTGTATGATGAATTTTCCAATTCAGATGACAATGAAGATGAGGAAGACCGTTTTCCTCAAAAGAATATTTGCCTTGATCCAGTGGAGAAAGAAGAGATGATCTTGGTTGAAACACATCTTCCAAATACTCTTAACCAGGCATTATTTGAAGATCCCTATGTTGATTTCCTGAAGACATCTGAAGAAGGGATAAAAGTTACAAACAACAGTATATTACCATGTGCAACAAAAAATTTTAGAGCTGCTGCTAAAAAACAAAGAGAATGTGAGTGTCCTTTTTTGTCTTGCATGCTCAAAGAGATGAGAAAAGACCAGTCATGGAACCATCTTATTGACTATATGTATTGCATAAGAGAGTTTGTCAGTTAAAAATGTAAATATTCCAAGTTAGATTAGGTTAGATAGGAATGTCAATAAAGCTCAACTATGAGCATTTAGTTAGTTGTTGATTTCTTCTTTGAAGAATAAAGTGAGAAAAATACAAAAACAATAGAAAAGAGAAAAAGAGGGAAGAATGAAAACAAGAAAGGTACAACCCCATACCAAAAAATCGAAACAAAATAAGAAAGTGTGCAAGCTCAAATGCCACTCCTAAAAACACACTTCTAGTTATTCATACAGCCTAATCATGACTAATTAGCTTTTCAATTTACTTTTGATAGGTTAGTGAATTAGATTAGCCAAACAGCTTAATCTTGGCTTATCAGTAAGGTAGATTACGATAGAGGAAAAAAAGGTTAAAAAAAAATCAATATCTGAACCTATGAATCTCAAAAGAAGAATGGCTCTAATTAGATCAAATCTTGAGCCAAAGATAGAAAACAACTAGTTCTAATATGCCCAAAACTTGAACCAGGGAAGAAAGAAAGACAGCTCAAACAAAATCAAAATCAGAGCTGAAGAAATAATGTAGGGTGTTTTAGTTTTCAGATCTTAAGCCTTCAACATTTTGCTTTAATTTTCTGCAAATAAAAATCTATGTGCAGCTTGTTTTTATGCCATAGATCTGCAGCAAGTCAAATTTCTTAATCTTGGCTTTACTGCTTTTAAATTTCCTGTTTTAGAATTTAGAAAATAAAATTTTGTCAGACAGTCTAATCCTGACAGATAGTAGTTAGGTAGAGAAATTTATGAACTCAACTGTTTAAACTGAGTTCATGGAGGAATAAGATTAGACTTAGATTAGTTTCCTGTTTTCCAAAAGAATAAAATGTTTATGAAAAGAGTTTGCTAGTTCAAATGCACTCTTAAAGAAGAAACAATGTTAGGATCATTAGGAATGGGTAGGTAGAGATGTTGTTTTGATAGAATTCCTTTGTTTCAAATTGCTGCAAATATTGTCAGATCAAAGAAGGTCATCCAAAGAAAAGAAAAGTTGATTCCCAATGGATGAAGGCATTGGTCAGCTTCCAGAGAGATTGTCTAAAGATTCTTGACATCTTCAAGAAGATGCCATCCCCATGTGGAGCCACTGTTAGCCACCTATAAAATTTTCCATATCAAGTGGTGGCTAAATCTCTTTTTAGCCTTTAAGAAACAATTCATCTCCAAATTGTTAATTCTTAAAGTCTTATGAAGATAACTAACCTTTGAATTAATCTTCACTGTTGTTTCCCTCTTTATCCTAAAGAACCTGCTGTTTGCCAAGAGAAAGACTGCTTAAAACCCCATTTTTCATCATTTTCACTCCTCCTTGACTCATAAATAAACCCCTTTTTAACCATTTTACCCTTCATAAAAACCCTCATAATACCTTCATCTAACCTCTAAATCATTCCAAAACACTTTTAAACCTTTTATTTCCCTTTTATTCAGTTTAAAAATGCCTCCATTTACCTATAGAAACCCTTAGTTTGTCTTAAAAAACACTATTTTTGGGCCTAAAAGCACCCTTCTAAAATACAATAGATCTTAAAGCCCTAGAGGGCTTAATTCCTTAGCCCCTTTCTCCATGTGGCCGAAGCCCCGCATTCGGGAGCTTAAAAGGCCTAAAACCTTCCCTCCAAACCCTTTTTTTTCCCTTATTTTTTAAACCCGACAGTTCAATTTTTAAACGAATATTGACTATTGATCTAAACCGATCAACGGCCCTCAGGTATCCTTATCTCTTTCCATCCGGCTTACCTTTCCTCCCTTTAAAAACTCCACCCTGATATTAGATCTTAGCCATCCATTTTATAGATCCAACAGCCAGGATCTATTCCAACCATTCAAAAACCCTGACAACCCATCCGCTACATGACGAAATACCTTATGTCATCCTAGGCCCCACTTGCCCCACTTACCTCACAACTTACCCCGTTGCGTACGATCCACACCGTCAAATATGGGCCCTCTGATCCGATGATTGACAATCCATTTCACATTTTTTTTTGCGCCTGTAGTTTAATCTCAAAAAAAAATGCGAAATGGGTTGTTTTGTAATTCCACGTGTCACACGATGAATGGAATCACGTTTTTTTCAGAAAACCACTTCTCCCTTTGAGCGTCGCTCAAAAACCATTGATGTTTTTCTACCTTACCACCATCCTCCGTAAAATTCATTTTCACCTTTTAATCTTGGGCATCGATCTTTGAGATTGGATGGCTCACATTATGTCATGACCCCGAGTCATTTTCCCTTCGCCTTTTCTCCCAAACGCCCCATTAAGAGTTCTTCACCATCGATCTTTGAAGATCGAATGGCCCTGACTTAATCTTACCACCATTTTCTTTTCACCCAACCTTATCCCAAATGACTTCATCGAGCAATCTCGATTTTTAATCAATCTAAATCAACGGCTCCAATTCTTCCTCGCTCCCAAAACCACCCAAAGCAGTTTTAACCTATTTTCCACAGGATTTCCATAATTTTTTATTTTTTTACAGGTTATATATGGGCTTTCCCAGAGTTTTAAAAATGATACAAAGGTCAGGAATGATGATTCCTAACCTTCATTATGGGAAGGGATTTAAAGATTTCTTCATTAAAACAAATACCTCCACCTGTGTAAACCTTCTGCACGCCTACAAAACAACAAAACACAGTGAAGAGTATCACTGTCAAAGGTGAAGATCAGTGCATAAGTGAAGAATAAATATTTTAAAGCAGAGTTTAAAGGGATTAAGGCATAAATTCAAGAATCAAAGGCCTAATCCACAGAGATAAAGATAGTGTTAAAGGATAAAGACCCGAAGATGAAGATCAGGGCTAATTAAGCCTAAAACACAGACCAAAAGAAAATTAAAGGTGTTTTAAGGAAAAAAAAAAAAGAGAAATATCAGTCCGAAAGGCTTCCACTACCACATCACAGGTTAATTTAATCTTCTTCAGCTACCAAAGTGCCACTTGCAGCTTTAATAAATCAAAAGAAGGCATAGTTGTTGCCTAGTCAGAAGATATTTTCCTAAAAGACTGCTAACAGTTATTACAAATGAAAGAACAAATTCTAAACTGTCAATAAAGTTATTATAAAGATAAGAAAGAGCCTTGAAGTTAATCTTCTCATCCACTAAGCCTAAAAAACTGAAAACAGAGTTATGAAACAGAGTTGTAGATAGAATGCATTCCTGCCTTATGCCTTGCATGATTTTCAAGGCTAGGAATTGCATTTACTATGGAATCAATGATACTTGAACCCTAGAAACTCTTCCACCTCCTCATTGACTTATAAAATATCCTTGAGGACCACATTGTAAAGGGTTGGTTATTGGATTTCTGATGTAATAGTTGTTGTATTCGAATCATTGTTGAATGTAAATAAATTCTGAAGCTCTGAAGCTCAGTTAAGTTATTGAAGAATTTAGGCTGAGAAGAGAAGTTGTTGTTGTGATGAAACATTGGACATGTAGTTTGTAACTGGATTGACATCAATATACAAGATTATTTTTGGGATCCTATTCTATATCATTGGTGAAGTACCTCTTACTGTTATTGTTTTCCTTTCATGTATGCCATTTTGTTCACTTTTCTCTTATAAATAACAACAAATATAGAGCTAGGATTTACTGTTAAAAGTACCCTACTCTCACTGATAAGCTTTATCTTTATGTTTTCCTCCAATTGTGTATTTAATAATGACTTAAGCTAAGTGTAAACATTATCAAATAATGTTGGTTAGTCCATGTCTTGATGTGCAAAACTTGAGAGGAAGTTCTGGAATGATATTTTTCATTACATGCTAAGTAGATTTGAACTAGGAAAGTTTATGGTTTTCCCTGTCTTCTATTTCTTTCTCCAAAGGTTGTTTCAAGGTTTCCCTAAGAGTATGCTAAAGCAGGCTTCGATTTTAATGCATCTTTCTTGATCTTAAGCTGCACTTTGTTTTCTTATCTGTTTTCGTCCCTTCTAAAAGTAGTCATGTGGATTACTGGATTGTTTGTCTGATAAGTTAGCTTTAAAACAAGCTTTTCCAAAGAATATTATGGTTATCCCTATCTTTGGTTGGTTTCAAATAGTTGCTTAAAAAGGTTTTTCTTTTATGGAAAGTTGAAAAATCCTTGTTGAAATTATTGAATTTTTCCACCTTCTTAACACTTTTAATGTTCCATTCCATCATTTAATCTAAAGGATATTTTGATATAGATTACTTTCCCCTTTGACCACTCTTGAAATTGTTGAACAATTAAACCCTTTTGTGACTCCATTGCCCAATGGTTTAAAGTTGTTTTCACACTAATCCTACCTGGTGAACACTTCTCAATATACTTGCATCTTCACCTCTTTTGAACTCTTTCATTTTTTGATATTCCATCCAATTAAATATCATAACTGACCAAAAAAACAAACAAAAAACCCCTGTTCTTAATAAATAGCCTAATATCATACTTAAAGCCTTAAAGATAAATCAATATTTGCACTTATAGAGATATCCCTCTCTGGATTCGGGAGGGCTAGATCCGAGAATCCCAAAGTGGTTTTTGATATAGTCTCTATAGCATTTAGTCTTGCCACTCTACTAAATTACAGAGGCCTAACAGAAGCAATTGATTCATACAATAAATCTAAGTGAAGGCCATTCTCAATTATAAAACAAATCCATTATGACCAAAGTTGTGGATAATACATCAAGATGGAAAGACATGATTTCAGCCAATGTGGAGTTATTGGCAGCAAATTGGAAGGAATATCAATCATTGGGACATGATATTCAAGAGTCCCTTTGTTTTAGGGAGTTTCATGAACTAAGAGACATGCACAAATAAGTGGGAATTCCATGGAATTATTAAAGGATGATGAGGAGGATTGAGAAATAAAGAGTGGTTGAAGGATCCATGTATGAAAAGGAGATAATTGAGCATACACCCATTGATGAGATGCCATCCATTGTCAAGGTATCCATTGATGAATTATCTAGGGTTATGACCGAGTTCTCGGGTGATAGAAGCACACAAAAATATGATGAGGTGCCGAGAAACATCATCACCCTTAATGCGGAGACAATAGGTATAAAGGCACCCAGATATATGACATATTTATGGGATGAAAATCACGTACAACAACATGGAGAGAACACAAAGGGGCATGAAATATTCATGGAGAGGCAGCTTGCAGTACTTCCAAGTAGTATCTCTCCATGGGATTTTATAGATGGGCCTTGTAACACTTCTAAACTACCTTTGCACCATAGAGAGAGAGAAGCAAAGCCACCACAACATATTTTATGTGTTGAACAGGATAGTGAGCTGAGGTGACATGAGCTGCGCAAGGTGCAACACTCGCAAGATAGAGGGCTTGTTGTATGTACTAGAGTTTGCACATTTGATCCATCCTTTGGGGTTGTATGGAAAGATATTCTGAGTTGGTATCCATTGGAGTGGGATAGACTCATGGAGATGGTCATAGTCTAGAGAGACACTCAGTGGTAGCTCTCAGACATTGAGGGTACTAGAGGCCCAGGGTCGCATTGGGATTCATACATGGATTCCTATCCGATATCTGACATGAGGGATGAGCATGGCATTAATGAGACAGTCAACCCATTTCCTGAGCACATGTATTACTTAGTGGAGTTCTAGTCGGCACTAGTGGAAATGTGGTTTGTGAGAAGAATCAATTGGTTGTTTTGGTGTGTTGGTTTTGCATCAAGGCACAAGATGCTTAGTATTCTCTCATAGGATTTTGTTAGAGGTGGCAGCATGGGAAGGCCACTAGATCAGATATTGTATGGATATGATGTTCTCCCAATTAGGTTTAGGACTCAGGGGTCACAAAGGATCGTCACAACATAGATATCACCTCAAGCAAGAGTGGAGTTAGGGTTCTCAGGCCTACCAAGATGGACGAGGGGACATGACGTGTGTCATGGTCGGATCATTAACTGAGTGGAAGACACTTTAGCACATGAGGGATACCATATGATACAAGGTGGTATGACAGTGGGAACTAGTACACAAGACTACACAGAGTCAAGTTATAGCAACCAATGTTATATAATGTGATGTGGACTTATGCATACAAGCCCAATTATAGGCCATAGCACCCAGTGGTATGCAAGGCTATGTAGCAAGGAGTAGTGGCCTACAGAGGAGCATGGTTATCCAAGGTGGTATACCATAGCATGCTTGTTTACACTGTAGGGTAGGGGGAGTGACTCGCATTACATTAGGGACATGCGGGGAGTGACAGATGCAATGACACAAGGAGGAAACAACATGGTACAAGATGGTATAGTTGTAGTTCGGGGTATCAAGTGGTGTACATAGACATGTTGTAGCATACAATGACATGTCAAGGAGTGCGGTGGTACTTGGTGGTATGTGTTGGCTGCAGGTTTTAAGTTTATTTCAAAAACCTCTTTCACCATCCTTAACCATTTAACCTCTCCACCTATATTAATTTTTAGACCTTAATTACCTTTTTCCTGGAGATGAGACTCCATTTTTTTCATGACATATTATTTTCACATTTTTTTAAAATATGAATGTGGTGATGTCTTTTGATGACTATTCACGGTGATTTTGGATGAAGTTTTATGGCTTGTGTGTTTTAGGCGTTACTCCAACGTTACTGATTAAAAGATGGAAAATAGAATGATGAGTTACAAATAATTTATGAGAACTTTTTTCTTAGACCATTGTTATTACATTGCAGCTCGTCGTTGTTACACCTCAAGCATTGCTATTACATGTCACAAAATGTTGTTGCAGCAGGGGATGTTGATTCTAATACAACTGTCCAAGACCATGGGTACTATTCCATGAAGATAATTTTCGTATGAATCATATTATCCATAGACAGCTAGGGAATCAAGATGGTTGTGATTTTGGTCGATGTAATAGTAATAAGCATAGTATTTGGAACATGAGAATCATGAGAATCAACATGAGAATCATGAGATTCTCATGACTGGTTTGTTTTCTTATTTTTGTTAGGAGATTCTGACACATTGGAAATAGTTAAGTATAACTTGTTCTAGTATAGAGTTAGATAAAGTTTGTTTCTTTACTATGTACATTTGTAACTTATAATCTTACAGTCGTGATATGTAGTGATCCGATGGTTCACTCTCTCATCGGTAGTACCGACACTTGATCCATGGCTTAACACCAGATTTGGTCCATGATCACTATTTAAGGAGCATGGAGGTTCATCTATCTGGAAACCATTTATGAGAGAAGCTTATGAAAATTTTCTTTCTTTATATTAATAAATTTCCTGAAGTGGCCGCGTTGGCTCAAGCCATGGAATGTTTCCCTCTTTGAGGGTCTTAACTACGTCAAATATTGGCATACTGATCTGTGATCTATTTGTGAGTGGTAACCTTTGGTTTTTGATCTAAGGAACTTAACCTGTAAATTCCTACATGGTATCAGAGCCGTTTTGAGGGTTGCATTCCTTGTTGATCCAAATCCGAAGCGGGTTTGACAGCATGCGACTGTCCTTTTGCAGATCTACTATTTTTGAACTTTTTCAGGCCTAGAGAACTGGTTTTTTTTGTTTCGAGCATATGTTATAGTGAGGAACCCCTTTCGTTTCATGAAAAAGGGTTTCCAGTTGCCCAAGTTATGAAATTTTAGATCTGGAGTTATAAAGTATCTGTTTTGCAGCTATCTTTATCAATCCTTTTGTTTCTTCCGGTTCCCTCTGTTTATTTTGGTTTATATTTTTTTTTATTGCCGGATCTATACGCTCTTCTCTATGTATGATTTTTGCTCTGTGCTGTGTGCGATCTCGATAAATCAGAAATAGGAATACAGGATTTTTTTTTTACTACGTATGGTCTTTCCTCACATTTTTGTGCAACCTCGGGAAATCAAAAATAATGGAAAAATCAATTGTTGCTAGCAAGACTAACCAAAAATATAACATTTTGCCATAAGGTTTGTTTTTTTTTGCACTAATTTTTTTTTTTTTTTTGTAGGAAAAATCACGCACATTGAAGGGAAAAAAAAGAAAAAAAAAAACCTTTGTCCTTTCAAACAATTACAGCATCCTTTTACTAGCTCACTTGGTGTAAAGTTATTTTATGAGAATAGAGGTCTTGGGTTCAAGTCTCTTTCTGAATCTTCTTTTTCTAAAAGCCCTTTTTTTAGGGGAAGGGGGGGGGGGATTTTTTTTTCAAGTAAAACTTCATCAAATTTCAACCATTCTCATAAATATTCAACATGTACAACACATTTTTTCAAAAAGGCATAACTTCTTCATTTGGAGGTCATTTTTCAAGCCGTTTTTTTTTAATCAACCTAATTTTTTGAGATATTTCCATTGGAGCATTTATTCTCATCCTTTTCATCTTCAATTTGTTTTTTTAAATGGAAATTTCTTGCCTGGTTATTCTTAACAGCACCAATTATTTCCAATGGGTACCCCACATGGTAGATTTACTTAGAAGTAAAGGGATTTATAGAATAGCCACATGACAAGAAACTAAACCTATCGATGGGGAAAAAACCACTAAATGGGAAAATAAACAAGATCAAGCATGAGGGTTGATAGGAATGTCCATTTCTCAAGATCTTCAATTTCATATCTTATAAATTGACACATCTAATGCAGCCCTAAAAATGAGAAATACTATTTTTGGCATTCAAAATGAAATTAAGGCCCACCAGCTTGAAAATGAGTTGCTTACTTTGGACCCCAATAATTTCTCCTCTATTGAAGATTTTTTGTCCAAATTAAAGACCCTTAGACTTCTTTTATAAGGTTGTAAGGTCAAAAAGGAATATGGTAGCCTTATCTATTCCATTCTTTCTAAGCTTGGCCTTGTATACTCTGTATTTGTTTCCACGTTCCATTCCACTAGAGAAGCCATAATTTTTAAAGCAACAACCTATAAGAACCCCTCTTTTGATGCCTTTTACGATTCTTTCATAAGAGAATAATAAAAACTCTTACACCTTGGCCTTATTAATATGAGAAATTCTTCTAAGAAATCCCTAGCATCCCAACAACTACCATATAAAAATAATCCTAAGAAGCAACATCCTAAAAATAATGGTCCTAAAACAAAAAAGGGTCTTAAGCCATTTCAACAACAAAATTAAAGAGAAACTCAACAAAATAATAAGGAAAATAAAACAAAAGGGAAGAAGATAGATAGACATTACAACTTTTGTAATCGTGATGGGCATATAGAGTCCAAATGTTTTAAGAATATGGAAGCCTTAGAATTAGCAATGAAGAAGCACAACATCAATTTGGAGAACTCTTCACCTTCATCTTCGGGAATGGCACCTTATGCTTGTGGTTTTTAGTCATCAAGGTATGGTTATGCATTAAATGTATCTTCTTCTTGTTGTTCTCATGAGTGACTCATTAATTCTGGAGCCTCTTACCACATGGAAAAAAATAAAACCATGTCTTCTTCTTTAAATGATTGTAACACCAAAAATATTTATGTTGGTGATGATAGATCTCTTTGTGTTGTAGGGTCTGGAACCATTCATCTAGATAATGGTCAAATTAATGATTTATTATATGTTCCTACCTTGTCCTGCAACATTCTATCTATTTATAAGATAACTCATTCAGGTGAAGGGAAAACAGAAAAGTTGTCACCTCACGATGTTGTAATTAAGGACCTTAAATATATTAGACATATTTTAGCTACTGGTATTGCTGATGATTCCAAAATTTTGTATAATTTTGACAAATTTGGGTCATCGTGTCTTCCTTCCATTTTTTTTTCTCATAATGATGAAGTGAGAAAACTTTGGCATGAGAGATTTTGGCACCTAAACTATCACTCTCTTCAAAGTCTATGTAAGTAAAATATGGTGACAGGTCTTCCTATGGTATCTTTCCAAGATGGTGTTTATTCCGAATGTGTACTCGGAAAAAATCATTGGGATATTTTTGACAAATGTGCCTCTTGGCACGCTTTATCCCCTTTGTAGCTTGTGCATATTGATGTACGTGGTCTACTTCCTATTGTTTCTTTTGCTGGTTGCAAGTACTTATTAAATTTCATTGATGATTTTTCTAGACGCACTTTGGTATACTTCTTAAAACTCAAGAGTGAAGATTTTAACATGCTCTTGGCCTTTAACGCCTTTGTTGAGAAATAATCTGGACATCCAATTCTTAAGTTAAGATCAGAAAATGGAGGATAATATGTTAACAACAAATTTATCAACTTTTGTACTGAGAATGGCATTAAATTGCAAGATATTGTTCCATATACTCCACAACAAAATGGCATAGCTGAAGGGAAGAATCACACCTTAAAATAAATGGTTAATTGTATGCCTCAATCTAAAGGACTTGGTCTCATTTTTTGTGCAGAAGCAATTAAATTTGGAAATTACATAGTAAATCACACTCCTACTAAGGTCTTAAGGAATATAACTCTAGAATAAGCCTGGAGCTCCATCAAACTTGATGTAAGTCACTTTCGCGTTTTTGGAAGTGATGCCTAGGCCCATATTCTAGATTCAAAATGTAATATTCCCAAATAGGGATGTCGCAATACTTGAACAAAATTATGGAATAGTGATGAGAAATAACTCATAAAATGTGTTTGAAACAGATAGCCATCAATTACATGTATAGAAGTAAGAAATCTGATCTATTATATCAGCCAAAAGTGGGGAAAAGCAGTTATTTATGCCCTAAAAACGTTATTTTCATATATTTGCGTGATAATAGGGAAAAATAATGCTAGTATCCCTTATAATATGTAATTTTGGAATCACACCCAGAAAATACCTGAAAAAATCACTTTTTCTTAGTTAAACAGATCTCCCAGTCCCGGTATGGCTTAAAAACACTGAAACCCCATGACTTGACTAAACAAAACATTTCTGAAGCATGAAAAACATATTTTAAAGAGGATTTCTGATACAATATGATTCATACATCATATCTGGAGTTTTATTGCTCAAAACATGAAGAAAAATGGAAGACTTTGATGAAGAAACCCTCAAGAATGAGGTGTTTCAACACATAGAATTGACTGCAAAGGCTTGACAGCGTTATATTTTTTAGTGTATTGAAGTAGTAGATTAAAAATTATATATAGAGAAAAATAATTCATGAAAAAATAAGATCTATGATAGATCCATATACTATAATGTCTCTACTTTACATTCCCCTTGGGGATTTTAGCAAATCATGAAACACATGGAGTAGATATGAGATTCTATGCAGCATATCTGTAGATATATTCAAAATTTTTGAAGCATATACAAGAGTATTCAAATCACATCTGAATATGACATGGATAAGAACATAAATCCATGGATCGCCACTGTGAAGGGCAGATCCCCAACACTAGAGATCACTCCTCAAACTTTGCCAAAACACCCTACAACTTTCCTCTTTGTAGATAACGCAGTACTGGAAGAGGGAATGTGTTGTAGTATTGATGAATATTTTTTCCTAATTCCAAGATGTAGATCTAAAGCTGAAATGATCCAAAACACTCTTGCCAATGGGATAGAAGCCTCTGCCACTGAAAAGGGGTACTAGATTGGCCTAGATCTTAGTAGATCTAGCCTCCACTTGCTACAGCTTAGAAAGAAAAACAAACCCTTAATAGGATATGAGCTGTATTTGGAAGTATAAGCTTGGCCTTAAGCCTAATAGTGGTGAAGAAGTACAACTCTCTTCCAAGAGCTACTCAAGGAAAGAGAAGGATTCCTAAACAGGATATCCTTGTGCTAAAAAACACTATTCTTTGCTAAAAAACCAAGAGAATGAGAAATCTCTAAATAGACATATTATTCAGAAATAATGTGGTCTTCAACAACCCCTCTCTTTTTGTCTTCCTCTTCCTTTTATAAGAATGAGATCTTCAAAAACCCTAAACCATCTCAATGATTTAGCTCCTTTCACATGTGTGGCCTCCATCTAAAACTACGTTGTGCATCTATGAGGTTCATTGAATCTGTACAATGTTGTTGATTTGGTCCTGTTGACCGAGTTAAAAGTCTCAACCCCTTTCACACATAAGGGTGTTTTATTGAATTAGCGCAGATTTAGCCTTGTTCAAATGGTGCATTGATTTATTCACTGATTTTAGGAGCTTTTATGTTCATCCCTTTTACATCTATTCATGAAAACAAAAGTAAAGAAAAACTTAATATTCCAGTTAGGTTGAGGCTAATTGGGAATATTACAGCCCTCCCCTCCAAAATGTTGCTTGTCCTCAAGCAACTCATAAGGACTTTGTAAAATCTCCAATGGATTTGTCGCCTCCCAAGAATACAAGTTTTCCTTTGGTGAATAGCCCAAATAGCTGTCATCATGAAGAAGTGGATGATACATAGAAAGAAAAATATGCAGTCCATTAGTCTTCTCAAGGCATGAGAGATGATAAATGGTGGGTGATTCATCCCCCATGAGACACTCCAATATCCATGCTATCATCCAAACAAAGTGAGCCATCCAAGTAGCTCATGTAAACAATCACCAATCCCCTACTTATGCAATGTATAGGGGCTTCATGGCTGGAAATGAGAGGTAAGAATGTTCAAATTACGCTGTCTTTCCCTCCATTTATGATAAATTTGGAGCTGTTGATCCTAAGTTGCAATAATATAGTCATCATGAAGCCAAGAGACACTTGGAATCTCATGATTCCCTTCATTGGTTCTAGGGACCCTTCTTGCCCAATCTTCCATGCATATAGTGAATAAAGTGCCATCACCATATGTGCTCCAAAAGAAGCATAGACTAAGTGTTATATGATGTATTGGATGGTGACAATAGTCTCTCCATTGAGACCAGTGTTGTTCTTTTTCTTGCTGCCTCCAAACATAGTACAATAAGTGGCCATACCACCACCTTCTTGCTGCCCTAAGCTTCTCCAAAGCTTCTAAATAATAGAGGATAGGAGGTGTTAGCTGAAAGTGACTCAAGTAACACATATCTTCCCAAAAAGCTTCCCATGTGAGAGACTTTTCCCAAAGACATAAGTCAATCATATGCCTTCTTAAATAAGGAAACAAAAGACATAGTGTAGCAACCATACAATGTTCCATCCTCTTCTTGAAGTATGCATAAGTATGGGAAGTTTCATTCCCAATGGACACATCAAACCCATGCGTCATTCCTCCCATAATGTTCCCAACAAAGATTAGAGCATCATTATCATCATGATAAAACAAGCTCTCTTATGCCCCCTCATGTGAGAGTTACATTTTCTCCCATGTACATACATGATCATGAGATACATTCCAAACAAAAATACATGTAAATGCATGAGATACATCCCAACCAAAAGTAAATACATGGACATGATATTTAACATGTGATGTCCAAATTCTCTTCTTGTCAACCAAAGAAACGATGCCTTCTTCTTCTGCATCCTTCCATTGACACACAAGGCATGAGACAAGAAAATATGAATATTTGGGGAGTACCCACACTCACCCAAGAGCAACCAGTGTAGTTCATCTCCTACCTGACTCAGATCTAGATGTGGTAAGTGGTTTTCCCACCACTTACTTGTTTCCCATAACATATCTCCATGGCTAAAAGTGGAAGATATATTTGGTGCCTTAGGAAAGAACCCATCATGCTCCAAGGGAGTGGCCATAATCAGCAATAGTTTTGGCCCAAAGTTGGCCATGAATTTTATAAGGTATATCACTCCTCTTAGGAGTCATTGCCTACATATACATAGTAAAATAATGCATAAAATTAGAAAATAAAACATGATTTACATAAGTATGCTCTTCACCAATAGTTCTCCTTATACAAGTGGAGTGGTGTGTGGATCTTTCTCCTCCTTCCAAGGTAGGAAGAGTTGGATGAAATAACTCTATCTTAGATTCTTGTTGTTGCTCCAACTGCACAAGGTTCATGCATCTTTGACAACGCTGATATAGTTATTTTTCAAAGCCCTCCCAATAATAGCTCCTAAAGATGATGTTGTTGAGCTTCATAGAATATGTGTGGCTGAAAAAGAACTCTTCATAGGCTCCTTGTAGTAACTTCTCCTTCATCTTGGAGGCTATAGATAAAAATATCCTACCATGATCATAGATGACTCCATCCTGGACTAAATATCCCTCATCTAGTCGCTGGTCATCAAGAATCATGCATGTATGAAGATCCTTGGAATATTCCACCAACACTTGTGATTTCCAATATGGATCCAATCTCCCCAACCATGAAAACACTGTAGAAATCTGATTTGAAGCTTCATTCATATCATGGTCCTCATCTTTGACATGCTTAATGCCAAAGTCATGTTTGGGAGTAAATTTACTCCATACTTGATGCCTCTCTTGTAGTTGATCTTGTGCAAGACAATATTGAAGAATAGGAAGATCAACCTTCTTTCGAAAGGTTTCTCTTTTCCAAAACTTCCATATTTTGGCCCAGGCATACAAGAGTGTTGGCCCCCTCTTGTCTTCTTCAGAAATATTCTTTGTATGTAGAGATAGCATTTTCTGCCCCAAATATATGGAGTGGCCATTTGAAATCATACTAATGTCATCATAGATCTCTGAGTTCTTCTTTTTCAGTGCAAACAGATGAGTGAGGAATAGTAAAATCAATTTCAGAAAATTGTTCAGCCCTACTTGGAATCCATCAATAGGTCTCAACACTGTGGTAGCCAAATATGTCACTGCTTCACAAGGTTGAGAGAAAACTTTATTCTTCTTCCCATCAAGGGGTCTCCCTGGTGGAATGCCTCCATGTAAAGAGACATCAAGATCTGAAGTAGACTGTATGAATGGTTGGACTGATGTGTCCCTTTCCTTGCTACATATTTCAGTCTCCTTCTCATGAATGGAAACCCTTCCAAATAAAAAAGGGTGCATGCTCCTCATCATTGGATGCTGATCCATCCTTCCTCCTCTTTCTTTAAGCAAGGTATCACTGCCCAATAATGCTATCACAGAATGCTCCTTGGGAATCATTTACAAAGGTGCAAAAGCTCTTTCCCTTGAAACAATAACTTCATGTTCATTCCCATGTGATGATGGGTCTTATTCTGAAGTAATAGTGTTGTTACTGCCCTCTTGTTCTTCCTTCTCATAAATATTTGAGAATGCCTCATTATCAATGAGAGAACTTGGATCTTGGTCTTCCTTTGAAAGAGGAATCTCCATGATTTCCTTTTGAGAAGAAATCTCCTCATGGAATGGGGACCTTGCCTCTGACAAGGTATTCCAAAAGTTTTCATCCCCCTGAATAGAAATCTGAAGTGGAGTTTTCACAACAGATCTTTCTAACTCATGCAAGGGTTTTGCATGCTCATGCTTTGCTAGCTCAATCAAAGATGTTTTAGTTTTTTTTACATCAAATCTCTTCACCATTCTCCTAGTGAACTTTTCATAAGTAGATATATTTGCATTCTTCAATGAAAAGGATTCAAACAAACACCAAGCATAAGCTTTACCTTTAAGATGCAACGCTACTACCTTAAGGGCTTCCTTTTCTAAAACTTGATGTAGATCCAAATATGAGTCTGGCTGATCTATCCATGCTTTGGTTGTGCATGTGGAGGATCCATCAAAATTTGGTAGAAAGAATCTACCTCTTCTCCTTCTATTGTACTTGTTGGATCTTCTTTCCTCCTTGAGCTGGAAAAACTCTTGGAAGCTCAAGTGCTCCTTGATTTTCCAATATTTAGATTCATACTCCTGAAGATAATCACTCAAAGTCTCCTCCTTTGGTGCATCTTCTTCTTTCATCTCTCTTGCAGTAAATATGGGCATAGAATAACGTTGTGGATCTGATTGTGTAGCTGAGTGATTGCACATATAAGATGAAGAACTAGGGATTTCTTCATGTAAATATATTTTTAAGTGACCTTCATGCCTTCCCCTCTTCATTTATTTTATTTCTCCTTTGAGCTCATACAGAGTTTGGAATAGATTTTTTGAGAACTCTTTCCCTTTCATTCTTCCAAATAAATGGGTTTTACCCTTTTCTTCTATATCTTTACTGTAATCATACTTCTTCTTTAGTCTCTTCTTTTCATGAAAAGACATATTGGCTCTTTCAAAGAAAGCACAGGCTGTTCCAAGAAAGTTGCTCTGATACCACTGTAATATTCCCAAATAGGGATGCAAAAATACTTGAACAAAATTCTGGAATAGTGATGATAAATAACTCATAAAATGTGTTTGAAACACATAGCCATCAATTACATGTAAAACAACAAGAAATCTGATCTATTATATCAACCAAAAGTGGGGAAAAACAGTTATTTATTCCCTAAAAAAGTTATTTTCAAATATTTGCATGGTAATAGGGAAAAATAATGCTAGGATCCATTATAATATGTAATTTGGGACAAACACCCAGAAAATTTCCGAAAACAAATCACTTTTGCATAGATAAACAGATCTCCCATTCCCGGTATGGCTTAAAAACACTGAAATCCCATGACTTGACTAAATAGAACATTTTTGAAGCATGCACAACGTCTTTTAAAGAGGATTTTTGATATAATATGATTCAAACATCAGTTCTAGAGTTTTATTTCTCAGAACATGAAGAAAAATGGAATACTTTGATGAATAAACCCTCAAGAATGAGGTGCCGCAACACATAGAATTGACAGCAAAGGCTTGAAAACGTTATTTTATTGAGTATACTATAGCAGTAGATTAAAAATTATATCTATAGAAAAATAATGCATGAAAAATCAGATCTATGATATATCCATACACTATAATGTCTCTACTTTGCATTCCCCTTGGGGATTTCAGCAAATCATGAAGCACATGGAGTAGATCTTAGATTCTATGCAGTACACCTGCAGATATATTAAGACTTTCTAAAGCATATACATGAGTATTCATATCAGATCTGAATATGACATGGATAAGAACAAAAATTCATGGATCACCACAGTGAAGGGTAGATCCCCAACACTAGAGATCACTCCTCAAAATTTTCCAAAACACCCTGCAACTTTCCTCTTTCCAGATAATGTAGTAATGGAAGAGGGATTTCATTTTAGGCTTGATGAATATTTTGGCCTGATGCCAAGATGTAGATCTAAAGCTCAAATGATCCAAAACACTCTTTCCAATGGGATAGAATCCTCTCCCACTGAAAAGGGGTACTAGATTGGCCTAGATCTAAGTGGATCTAGCCTCTACTTGCTACAGCTTACAAAAAAAACCAAACCCTCAACAATATCTGAGTTGTGTTTGGAAGTAGAAGCCTGGCGTTAAGCCTGATAGTGGTCAAGAAGTACAAGACTCTTCCAAGAGCTACTCAAGGAAAGAGAAGGATTCCTAAACAGGAGATCCTTGTGATATATAGCACTATTCTCTGATAAACAGCCAAGAGAATGAGAAAAGTCTAAAAATACATATTATTTAGAAATAATATGGTCTTCAACAACCCCTATCTTGTTTTCCTCCTCTTCCTTTTATAAGAATGAGATCTTGCAAAACCCTAAACCATCTCAATGATTTCGCTCCTTTCACATGTGTGGCCTCCATCTAAAACTGCACTGCGCATCTAGGAGGTTCATTGAATCTCGACAGTGTTGTTGATTTGGTCCTGTTGACCCAGTCAAAAGTCTCAACCCCTTTCACACATACGATTGTTTTATTGAAGTAACCCATATTTAGCCTTGTTCACATGGAGCATTGATTTATTCACCGATTTTCCTTACTGAAGAAGAGAAAGTTTCATTCTCTCTAACTCAAACTAAATTAGGGACTGAAGAGTCTGGGGATTATAAAAAAGTGTTTGAAAATTTTATCATGGAAGTACATAGACAATATAACCTTATAATTAAGAATAAATCTAATAACTCCAAGAAAACGAACACTGAAAACCCTGCCAAAATGTCTCTAAAATAGATCCCAAGTGTTAGCCACCTATAAAATTTGTTATACCAATGGTGGCTAAATCATCTTTTGGAGCCTTCAAGGAACAAATTTTTTTGCGAAAAGTGTTGGATCTTGAAGACTCTTGAAGGTCTCATGCCTCTGTCCAAATCTTCACTACTGTGCT
Organism: Pinus albicaulis; assembly: GCA_034641835.2. Classification (NCBI taxonomy): domain Eukaryota; kingdom Viridiplantae; phylum Streptophyta; class Pinopsida; order Pinales; family Pinaceae; genus Pinus; species Pinus albicaulis. The sequence goes on from CM076577.1 coordinate 1,395,854,638, forward strand.
CATTTCACACCCGGAAATTCTATTGATTTCAAAGCCAAAATACTACTGAAAACACCATTTTCCCCTTTCCCCTTCATTAAAACCCATTTGATAAGGTTTAAGACTCCTTATTTTCCTTATCGAAACCCTCAAACTCCTTTGAAAACCATTGAAAATATATAAAAAACCCATTTTATTATTACAGACTTAAGCCCCCTTGGGCTAAGTCTTTAACCCTTCCGCTCCATATGTCTTGCTGTTGGAACTAGGAGCTGGCCATCCAAGCACTTATTGCGTCGCCCGATGCCGATTAGCCCTGCATCCATTAACCCCGTGGGTCATATGGCTTTCTATATAGACCATGGCCCCGTAGACGGGCGCCAAGCCGTATTGAAAATTAATATTTCACCCCCGAAGTATAAACCTTCGTTTATATAAATTTGTCGGTTTTTATTATATCCTAAATTTTTCTGCTGGTGAAAATTTCTAGTCACTCTCCACCATAGATCTGATCTGTAGATCGACGGTGCACAATCTATTTCCCGGTGGTCCCTGCCAGCCACTCACTATTGCAAAACTAAGCGGAATTCATCGCACCGCTTTTAAGAGGGAGACAGTTTTTTCCATTTGGCAGCGATGCCATTCAACGACTGACACGTGGCTTTGAGCCCTTTTGAAATACCACCCTCATCGTGCATTAAAGGTCGGATGTGGAGTGAGCGTGATATAGATGCGTGTCGTCCGATCTGAAGCCGCTCATCGGATGATAATCGCGCTCTAAAGAAGCACGACAGATAGGCGAGGGTATGGTGCGGTCATTAAAGGATCTCCGCCATTGATCTGATCTCATCCGACGAACCACGTTCATTCCGAAATCCCCACTCATTTTTCCACCATTTTTTGCCAAAACAAAGGTTTTAAACCTTTCTCTCTATTTTTTATTTCATTTTTTGAAATAATGTGACCCATTCACGTTATTTATTCGCCTCTGCTCCCGACTGTCGATATCTGCACGATCGATGGCTCTGATTTAATTTCTCCACTACTTTCCCTCCGACTTCTCCGACTAAATATTGATCATTGGATGATGCCATCCAACGGCCATGCTCTTTCCACGTGCCTGCCAAAGCAGTAAACCTATATATGTGGGATTTCATAATGTTTTTCGTATTTTGCAGGGCTTAAATGGTTTTTCTGCTATACTGAAGAAAATTTCAAAAGCTGAGGGTGATTATCCTCTCGCCTTCGATTCATCAGAGAGAATCATTCACAGGGATTGAACTCCACGTTTCATCGGTGTTTCCATAGGCATCGATGCCATATCACCCCTGCGCAGTCTTGCACACCAACAAACACAGAGAATCAGGCACAAATCAAAGAGTATCAGTGTCGAAGACAAGAACGCACTGGAACATGAGATTGAAGACAGATCTGTGGGGATTATGGCTAAGATGGATTATCAAAAGTCTAATCCCCCAATTAAAACACATTTTAAAGAAAATTTTAAGTGTTGATCAAACAGAAAGGCCTCCACCACCACAGCTGAGGCAAATTGATTCCTCCCAGCTACCACAAATCCACCTGTGCCTCGAAGCATTCAATCAGAGGCCAAATTTATTGATCAAGGCTAGATATCTGCCTCACAATGCAGCCAGAGAGTAAATTCTGCAAACAAAATTAATGACAAAATATCAGTAGAGTTACTTTGACATCACACATAGCCTCAAAGGTAAAAAAGCACTCCCACCGAGCTTAAATATTTATGTGAATAATTTAATACAGAGGACACCTATGTAAGTTTCTTCATCGAGCCCCCCAAAGGCCCATTATCCATTAAGTCTGTATTAATTTTCTTTAGAGATCTTTTATCAGATCTCACCTCCTCATTCTTCTATAAATGCTACTAGAGAAGATGAGAGAGGGGTTGTTTGATCACTAGTTTTAATATTGAAACTCTTTGAAATAATACATATTCTGTCAAAGTTGAAGAAAAACTGAAGTCTTGGAAGCCTTGATGATGTTGTTGCATGCTTGTTCCTAAGAAGGCTCTATCATTGGATCCATGAGCTTGGTTGTTGGTGAAGTATTCTGAACTGTTTAATGTTTTCCCCTGTTTTCATTCTGTTCCATGATTTCTTACTACAGTAGGTTGAAAGTTTTAGGCTAAGAAATGACTCCTGGAAGCACCTTAGACCTGTTCATCCTCCATTGTTTCATGTTTTCTTCTGCTGAGGTATTTTAGAGTCTTTAATCTCTCTCTTTAGTCCTCATGCTTGTTTATTTCTATGATAGTTCGAATAAGATGGTTTCAACATGATTTATGTTTCTCCCTGCTTGTCTGCTGCCACTTAAAGGCTGTTATTGAAGTCTCCCTTTGAAGTATTTATGTTTATATAAATCCAAGGAGGTCTGTTCTGATCTTTCCCTTTGTCCTTGCTTAAATAATTGTCTTAACGGTATTTGTAGTTGTAACCATAGATGTGTTAGGTGTTCCCTCTTCTATGACTGCAATTATCAATGAATCTTTTATGTTTTCTAAGTCATTTGAAATAAAATATTTGAGGAAATAGGGTGTTCCCTGAATCTTAGATTTCATTTTAAAAGTTGTTTTGAAATAATTATTTGCTTAAAGGTATGATTTGTAGAATTCATGGTTAGCCTTGTCTATCAAATAGCTCTTTATTGTTCAAATTGTGTTTTCAAATTCTCGTTGTTGAGAATTAAACTTCTCTTTCCAAATCATTGGTGTCCATCTCATTCCAAAAACCAAAGGATCCTATGGCCAAGTTAGATTTTCCTTCTGATATCCCATATCCATTGATAAGTTTGTCATGACTTCTTTTCGACTCCATTACCCAATGAAGCTACTACTTTTTCTTTGTACCTATCTTTCCTAGATCTTTCATATTCTGTTGTATCAATCCAACCAACCAAACAAACAAACAAACATTTTCACTTAATTACTATTCTAGAACCAATACTCTATGCACACAAGATAAACCTTTGCAAACAAACACTTGAGAGATCCCTCTCTGAGAACAGGAGGACTAGATCCTATAACTCTAAAAATTGGTTCTAATGTTGCCTTGTCTTTTGATTTTCCAAACTATCAAAACTCAAGACACCAACATAATGGTGATCACGGTGGGACACTGAGTAGAATCTTCAAAACTTAACACTCACTGTCTAATATAACATAAGTAACCTTCTTCTAGCACTACCAAGAAGAACGGCAATCATGATAAGACTTATTTTGAATCAGTGACAAACTAAGTAACCCTTAGGATTCTCTTAAGAACCTTATCAAACCTTGAAGGATTCAGTTACCAAGCCATAAGAGTGAATTCTGTATATTTTGACACCCTAGCTAAGTGTTAAGTCATATTTAGGACACTTTCATAACCTATAAGATCAAGAAACTCAGAAAAACCCAAAAAACATTTCAATTTGGCTTCATAATAAACTTGGTGGTGGACTATAAAACCTTTTACCTCCAAAAGAGATAAAAATTTCCACCTGTTGACTCCACAATCCTGAAACAGACCTTAAGACTCCACTGGGAAGATCCATAATCTTTGTAACATCATATAAAATCAGTTAAAAGGCTTTATTATTAAAGTTTTCTTCTTTTTGAAAGATCAGTTAGCCTCTTAAAAATTGTCATATTTGGTTAAAACTTTTCTTTTAGTTGGGTTTGAAAACACAGCATAGTGGCTCCTAGAAAGATTCATACTAGAGCCTTCCCTGACCCAAATCCACCGGAAATAGTTGACAACCCTGAAAGTATACTTAGGGAGTCCCCTAAGGTTAAATTTTCAACTGTTTTCAGATCACCCTTGAGAGCTAATTCAGTTCCTGAAAATCTTGCAGCTCAACAAAAATCACAAGTCGACTTAAGAAACCCTTTTAGAACTAGGTTGCTCGATGATATAACTTAGATAGACTCTGAGTCTTTACTTTCATCCCTGGAAAAAAGTAAACATCTTGGTAGTAGAGAAACCACACCACCTGATTTACATTTCCTTTCCAATTTAGGTGTCTCTCATCCAAGATCAACTCAACAATCTGTCCCCGGTACATCCACATCTGTCCATCCAACATCCACTATCCAAAACACTTCATTATAGCCCATTTTCCATTTCACAAACCCACCCCTTGTAAATCCACCCTTATTTCCAGCCATGTCAACATGGTATGCCCCATTAGTGTTACCACAACCTCTACTTCCCTTACCAAATTATTACCAATCCAAAATCCCTCACTTCACTAGAAAAGAGTCTACAATAGCTCAACATAATGTAGATAGGATGGAGGATGCATTTGATTACATGGAGATAGAAGAAGAAACTGTGAAGATGAGAATCTTTGTCCAAATTTTAGAAGGAGATGTAAAGAAATGGTTTAAAAACTTACCTCCTAACAACATAAATGATCTCCCTGCCTTGCATCAAACATTCATCAACAAATGGGAACTCAGAAAGAAACCTCTCCAAATACTAGCAGAGTATAGCAGCCTCAAGAGAAATCAAGGGTAGAGTGTTCATGATTACTCCACTAGGTTCAATAGCGTTTACAATTCTCTCGCACCTCACATGAAACCTCCTCAAGGCATGGCCTTGGTAAGGTATCCCGAAGGCCTTGATGTTGAAATGACTTATCAGTTAAGGGAGAGAGATTACTTAACCTTAGAAGACATGTAGAAAGGAGTTGTGAGCGTAGAAGTAAACATAATTGAGAAAATAAATAGGTTGAGATTAGAGAAGAGGGTAACTTATAAAGATGACCTACTACCCTCGACCTCAACTTCTGACACAAAAATTGACAACCTAATTAAGGTGATGGAGAGCATGCTTGAAAAGGTTAATTTGAATGAGAGAGTGCCACCAAGAGATCCTCAAAATAACCAAAACAGAAATAGAAATCGGAATTATAGAAGAGAAAACAATCAAGATAAGCAAAAGGAAAGCAACCAACAGATTAGACCCCCCTTCCAATAGAACTATGTAGATCAATATGAGGAAGATAGGGAGTTGGAAAGGTTGGGAGAATTTCATGTAAAAATGATTGGATTAGACAGTGGAGATGATGTTTTCCTCAATAAGGAAGAATAAGGTTTTTTCTCTTATGATCAAAATACAAACACCTATGAAGATTCTGATGACTATAGATTGGGTTTTGAAAATGCAATCCTGGAGGTGAATAAACAATATGATATTAGGAGAAAGGGGAGCATAGATAATTCAAAGGATAAGAACACAAATACTGCTATCAAGAAAAACACAGAAACTCAACCCAAAAAGGTAGCAGAAAAAACCAACATTTTGACCAAGAAACCAAACATAAACAAAGACAAAAGTGTCTAGCCAAATGTTGAACAGAGTACCCCTAGCACTTTAGCCAGTGGTCCTAATAAAATTGTCCTAATTACTAGTCCAAACAAGGTTCAGAAAATCAAAATTGCTGAAAATAATTCAATTGAAAAGACAAATGTAAATATGAACAAGTCAATTGTTCCTTTCAGTCTTGAGGGAGAGATTGCTAAGATAAAAAGTACCATTCCCCTAGCTGAACTAGTAACCCAAGAAGAGTACAGAAACCAAGTTTTGAAAGCTTTAAACTTAGGAAGTGATAATGACACCTTGAACTTGACAGATGACAAGCCTGAGTTGTTGTTTGCTCCAGAAGTTGAAGAAAAATACCAAGAAGGGGTCATCCCTCCCTTCTATGTTATTTTGAACATACATGAGAAAATCTTACATAATGCCATGTTAGATTCTGGAGCTTCACACAATCTAATGCCCAAGGTAGTGATGGAAAGCTTAGGCTTAAAAATTACTAAACAATACAAATATTTGTATTCCTTTGACTCAAGCAGAGTCAAATGTTTGGGTTTAATCAAATATTTGTGTGTTAAATTATCCCAAATCCCTGCTAAGAGTTTAGTCATGGACATAGCTGTAGCTGACATTCCCCCTAAGTATGGCATGCTCTTATCAAGATCCTGGGGAGCCAAATTTTAGGGAAGCCTTCAAATGGATCTGTATTATGCCACCATCCCTGTTCTCAACCAAAACAAAAGACTATACAGGGAATCTCACATGAATTACATGGTGAGCAACATAGAAAAACCAAAAAACTCTCCAATCTATTCTATTCAATCAAGTTTAGATTTATTTATCTTATGTAACGAAGATGAAATTACTCAACAAGATAAGGAAAACATCGACCAAATCAGTTCACCAGAACAATCAAATCTTCCCTCGAATCAAATTCAAAATATTGACAATCAACAACAACAAGAAAATGAAACTGAGTCAAATATACTTTGCATAGTAAACTTTGATGGATCCTGTAATAAAACAAGTGCAGGGGCAGGTGTTTGGATTCAAAATACGAATCAAAGTTTTTCATATAATTTAGATTTTCCATGCACTAACAATATTGCTGAATATGAAGCACTTTTCCTAGGCTTACAATTGCTTAAACAATTAGAAGCCCAAAGGATATCAATCTTAGGAGATTTCGAACTTATCATAAGACAAATCAAAGGAGAATACTCAGCTAGAAATCAAAGGCTCAAGGAATATCGCAATGCTGCCCTTGATTTATTGAAAACCTTTGAAAAATATGAATTTATTTTCATCCCTAGAGCACTAAATTGTCTAGAAAATGAACTCGCCTTCAATGCCAGCAACTGCCAAATACCTGAGATAAATGAATAGATCATCATAAAGGTAAAACACAGGCCTGTTATGTCTGATAACGAAGATCACTGGCAAGTGTTTGACTCTGAAAAACACATAGATGATTTCTTAAAATCAGAAAACAATTTCGACATACCAATATCAGAATCCAGCCATAAAGAAAATTGTTTGTATTTTGAACAACTCCTACAAGTTGAAATGACATATTCTGTTGATATAAATCATTATGAGAATCCTTTTGAAGCAGAGATAACTGACAATGCAGACCAAGAAGACTTGGAAGTTTTACAATGCAAAAATGATAAAATTCCAAGAGGTCTCGCGCCTTTAGAACACCTTTTTTATTTTAACGATGTAGCTAAAGAACTAAGAATGGAGCCTGTAGAAACGAATGTAGAAGAGAATAACATAGGCAGTCTAGCAGAACCCAAGATGATAAAATTGTCCAGCACTCTCCTAGCTCGCATAAAATTGCAATACATAGAGCTGTTCAAAGAGTTTAAAGATGTTTTTGCTTGGGGATACAAAGACCTAAAATCATATGATACTACCATCATCCAGCATAAAATCCCTTTGAAGGAAAATCAAAAGCCTTTTAAACAAAAACTAAGGAGAATAAACCCTATTTTATTACCTTTAGTTAAGGCAGAGATTGAAAAGATGCATGCTGCTGGGATCATTGTACCAATTAGATATTCAGAGTGGGTATCAAACTTAGTTTCTGTTATAAAGAAAACAGGGGAAATCAGGCTCTGTATTGACTTCGAAAATTGAAATAGAGCCTCTTTAAAAGACAACTACCCCTTACCCAAGATGGACCATATACTTCAAACGGTAGTTGGGTCAAAAAGGATATCCCTCTTAGATGGGTTCTTGGGTTACAACCAGGTGTTAGTGCTCCCAAGTGATCAAATCAAAACTGCTTTCACTACACCTTGGGGCACCTTTATGTATGTCAAAATGCCTTTCGGATTAATGAATGCAGGGGCCACCTTTCAAAGGGCCATGGACATAGCCTTTTCTGAAGATATTGGCTATTTCATAATCATTTACCTTGACGACATAACCGTTTTCTCAAAAACTGATGAGGAACATTTGATTCACCTGAGAAAAGTTTTTGAGAAGTGTAGGAAATTTGACTTGTCATTGAATCCCAAGAAGACACTCTTTGGTCTCCATGAAGGTAAACTTCTTGGCCATATAATTTTGAAAGAGGTAATAAAAATAGACCCTACAAGGATAGATGGCATATTACAAATCAGTCATCAAAGAGGCCCCAAAGAGTTGCAATCTTTCATCGGAAAGATTAATTTTCTGAGGAGGTTTATCCCTAATCTTGCTGAGCTATTAAAAAACATTACAAACATGCTTAAGAAAGATGTCAGTGTAAAATGGACTTTACCAGCTAAACAATCATTTGAATTGGTCAAACAAGCTCTTACTCAAACACTAGTCCTAATTAGTCCAAATTTTAACAAAGACTTTTACATCTTTTATTTTGCATCTAAGCATACAATAGCTACAGTTTTACTTTAAAAGAATGACTTGGGGCAAGAAAAACCAATATATTTCTTTATTAGGGCCTTAAGAGATGCTCCTCTCAAATATAACATCATGGAGAAGCAAGCCTTATCATTAGTGAAAGCTTTAAAAGACTTTAGGGTCTATATTTTACACTCTCACATAATTTCTTTTGTTCCACATGCTTTTGTCAAGGACATTCTAAGTCAGGACCCTGATGGTAAAAGGAGAAAATGGATTGCAACTATTCTTGAGTATGACTTAGAGATTAGTCCCACCAAACTAATTAAAGGGCAAGGATTAGAAAAACTTATGGCTAAGTCTAAATTCCAAGCACTAGACATGAATATGGTAGATGTGCTGGAAGAAATAGAAGAATATACTGCTCCTTTTATTGAAGAAACATTTCTGAATTCTCCTTGGTATGCTGACATTATTTATGTGATTTTATATTTAAATGCCCCTCCTTCTTTGTCTAAAACCAAAGCTATATTTTTGAAACAAAAAGCTGTGAGTTTTTTCATCTTAGATGGGGTATTATATTGGAAAAATTCTGTTGGAATTTTGCTTAAATGTTTACTTGAAGATGATGCAGGAAAAATCATGCATGAGTTGCATGATGGAGAATGTGGAGGACACCTCTACTGGAAGGCCACAACAAACAAAATTCTTAGATCTGGTTACTATTGGCCTACCCTTTTCCTAGCCACTCAGAAGTTGGTCATGTCTTGCCATAAGTGTCAAATCTTTGATGGCAAAAGAAAACTTCTTCCCTTACCCTTACATCCTATTAGAGTTGACGCACCTTTTCAACAATGGGGTCTGGACTTCATTGGGGAAATCCACCCATCCTCCTCAGCTCAACATAAGTGGATCCTCACTGCCATTGACTTCTTTACCAAGTGGATAGAAGCTATACCCTCTAGGAATGCTAATGACTCTGTCATTATCAAGTTTCTTGAAACAAATATCCTATCCATATTTGGTTGTCCCAGAAAAATCATAACAGACAATGCTGTTGCTTTTAAATCTAAAAAGATGGTGGATTTCTGTTACAAATACCACATAACCCTGGGTCATTGCACTTCTTACTATCCCCAAGGAAATGGATTAGTTGAATCTTCCAACAACAACCTCATTAATATCATTAAAAAACTGTTGGAACAAAATAAAAAATCATGGCACAATAAACTAGTTGATGCCTTATGGGCTGATAGGTTAACTACAAAGAAATCAATAAATATGTCCCCCTATCAGCTATTTTATGGCATGGATGCAGTATTTCCCACCTCATTAGGAGTTCCAGTCATGAAACTCCTTCAAGAATTGCAGGTTGAAGAGAATGATATGCAGAGGAGAATCAGTCAAACCATCCATTTACAGCAGACCAAAGAAGAACTTTATGAAAGAACGTAGTTGGTCCAAGAAAATATGAAGAAGATATTTGATAAGAGAAATAAGGTAGACAATTTCCAAGTTGGAAATGTTGTTCTTAAGTGGGATTCAAGGAGAGAAGAGAAGGGAAAACATCACAAGTTTGAGAACTTTTGGAAAGGTCCTGTCAATGGTAGAATGCTAAAGCATTACTTCTGCCAAGAATCATGAGTTTCAAAGAATTGTATTTTTTCATTGTAAATATCATAGTCTGAACATTGCATTCAAAGTTATAAAAATCAAAAATACAAAAACAAAGAAAAGAAAGAAAAGAGGGCAGACTGTGAAAACAAGAAAGGTATAGCCCCATACCAAAAAAGAGAAACAAATCTGAAAGTGTGCAAGCTCAAATGCCACTCCTAAATAACACACTTCTAGTTAGTCAAACAGCCTAATCTTGACTAATTAGTTTTAAATTTTCTGCTGATAGGATAGTGAATTCAATTTTCCAAACTGTTTAATCTTGGCTTATCAGTAGGAAGATTAGGATAGAAATTAAAGGTTCAAACATGCTCAAAATCTGAACCTAAGTTTCCAAATAGAATGACTCAATTATGATTCAAGAAAGATGTAAATTTGGTTCCAATTAACTCAAAATCTAAACCAATTCTCAAAGGAAAGACAGCTCAAACAAAAGTCAAAACATAGCTGTGAAAAGAGGAAGGAAATGCTTTGAAAATTTAGATCTTAAGCCTTCCATTTTGATTTAATTTTCTGCAAAATAATATCTATGTGTAGCTTGTTTTCATGCCATAGATCAACAACAAGTCAGACTGTTCAATCCTTACTTATATGCTTTTAATTTCTTTGTAGAATTTAGAGAATAAAAGCTGTTGGACAGTTTAATCCCAAACAAATAGTAGATTAGGTAGAGAATAATATAGGCTCAACTGTTTAATATGAGTCCATGGATAAATAAGGAGTAGAAATAGATTAGATTCCCTGCTTTCAAAAGAATAAAATGTTGTAAAAGAGTCTACCAATCCAAGTGCACTCTAAATGAAGAAAAAATGTTAGATTTGTAAGATTGGGTAGGTAGATAGCTCGTTGATGAAAGATCCATTGTTTTTATGGTTGCTAACCTGTGTTCAGAGCAAAAGAAGATCATTCAAGGAAAGAAAGGCAGCCCAATGGATAAGGCACTGATCAACCTCCCAGAGAATGCAAGTTTGAAGTTCTTGATGCCTTCATAAAGGCACCATCCCCAAGTGGAGCCACTGTTAGCCACCTATAAAAAAAAATTATACCAAAGGTGGCTAAATCATTTTTTGGAGCCTTAAAGGAAAAACTTTTGTTGAAAAAAGTGTTGGCTCTTGAAGAATCCTGAAGGCCTCATGCCTCTATCCAAATCTTCACTACTATGCTCATTTCACACTCGGAAATTATGCTGATTGCAAAGCTAAAATACTGCTGCAAACACCATTTTCCCCTTTCCCCTTCATCAAAACCCCTTTGATAAGGTTTAAGACTCCTTCTTTGCCTTATCGAAACCCTCAAACTCCTTTGAAAACCATTGAAAATCTATAAAAAACCCATTTTCTTATTACAAACTTAAGCCCCCTTAGGCTAAGTCTTTAACCGTTCCCCTCCATATGCCTTGGTGCCGGAACTAGGTGTTGGCCATCTAAGCACTTATCGCATCACCCGATGCTGATTAGCCCTGCATCCATTAACCCCCCAGGTCATATGGCTTTCCATATAGACCATGGCCCTGTAGACGAGCGCCAAGCCATATTGAAAATTAATATTTCGCCCCCGAAGTATAAACCTTCATTTATATAAATTTGTCGGTTTTTATTATATCCTAAGGTTTTCTGCCGGTGCAAAGTTCTAGTCACTCTCCACCGTCGATTTGATCTGCAGATCGAAGGTGCACAATCTATCACCCGGTGGTCCCTGCCAACCACTCACTATTGCAAAACCAATAGGAATTCATCACACCACTTTTAAGAGGGAGGCAGTTTTTTCCATTTGGCAGCGATGCCATTCAACGACCGACATGTGGCTTTGAGCCCTTTTAAAATACCACCCTCATCGCGCATTAAAGGTTGGATGTGGAGTGAGCGTGATATCGATGCGTGTCGTCCAATCTTAGGCCACTCATCGGATGATAATCGTGCTTTAAAGAAGACCGACAAATAGGCGAGGGTACGACGTGGTCATTAAAGGATCTCCGCCATCAATCTGATCTCATACGACGGACCACGTTCGTTCCAAACTCCCCACTCATTTTTCCACCATTTTTTTTCGAAACAATGTTTTTAAACCTTTCTCTCTACTTTTTACTTCATTTTTTGAAATGATGTGACCCCTTCATGATATTTATTCGCCTTCGCTCCCGACCGTCGATCTCTGCGCGATCGATGGCTCCAATTTAATTCCTCCTCCGTTTTCCCTCTGATCTCTCCGACTAAATCTTGACGGTTGGATGATGCCATCCGACGGCCTTGCTTTCTCCATGTGCCTTCCAAAGTAGTAAACCTATATATGTAGGATTTCATAATGTTTTCCATATTTTGCAGGGTTTAAATGGTTTTTCCGCTATATTGAAGAAAATTTCAAAGGCTCAGGGTGACGATCCTCCCACCTTTGATTCATCAAAGAGAATCATTCGCAGGGTTTAAAATCCACGTTTCATCGGTTTTTCATGAGGCATCGATGCCATATCACCCCTGCGTGGCCCTGCACACCAACAAACACAGAGAATCAGGCACAAATTAAAGAGTATCAGTGTCGAAGACAAGAATGCACCAGAACATGAGATTGAAGACATGTTTGTGGGGATTACCACTAAGATGGATTATGAAAATCCTAATCCCCCAATTAAAACACAGTTTGAAGAAAATCTTATGTGTTGATCAAACAGAAAGGCCTCCACCTCCACAGCTGAGGAAAATTGATTCCTCCCAGCTACCACAAAGCCACATGTGCCTTGAAGCATTCAATCAAAGGCCGAATTTATTGATCAAGACAAGATATCTACCTCACAACGCAGCCAAAGAGTAAATTCTGCAAACAAACTTAATGACAAAATATCAGCAGAGTTACTTTGACATCACAGAGAGCCTCAAAGGTCAAAAAGAGCTCCCACCGAGCTTAAATATTTATGTAAATCATTTAATACAGAGGACACCTATGTAAGTTTCTTCATCAAGCCTCCCAAAGGCCCAGGAACCATTAAGTCTGTATTAATTTTCTTTAGAGATCTTTTATTAGATTTCACCTCCTCATTCTTCTATAAATACTACTAGAGAAGATGAGAGAGGGGTTGGTTGATCACTAGTTGTAATATTGAAACTCTCTAAAATAATACATAGTTTGTCGAAGTTGAAGAAAAACTGAAGTCTTGGAAGCCTTGACGATGTTGTTGCATGCTTTTTCCTGAGAAGTCTCTATCATTGGATCCATGAGCTTGGCTGTTGGTGAAGTATTCTGAACTGTTTAATGTTTTCCCCTATTTTCATTCTGTTCCATGATTTCTTACTACAGTAGGTTGAAATTTTTAGGCTAAGAAATGACTCCTGGAAGCACCTTAGACCTGTTCATCCTTCACTATTTCATGTTTTCTTCTGCTGAGGTATTTTAGAGTCTTTAATCTCTCTCTTTAGTCCTCATGCTTGTTTATTTCCTTAATAGTTTGAACAATTGGTTTCAGCATTATTTATGGTTCTCCCTACTTGTCTGCTACCACTTAAAGACTGTTATTGAAGTCTCCCTTTGAAGTTCTTTTGTTTACATTTAGTCAAGGAGGTTTGTTCTGATCTTTCCCTTTGTCCTTGCTTAAACAGTTGTCTTAAAGGTCTTTTATAGTTGTGATCATAGATGTATTAGGTGTTCCCTCTTCTATGACTGCAATTATCAGTGAATCTTTTATGTTTTCTAAGTCATTTGAAATAAAATCTTTGAGGAAATAGGGTGTTCCCCGAATCTTAGATTTCATTTTAAAATTTGTTTTGAAATCATTATTTGCTTAAAGGTGTGATTTGTAGAATTCATGGTTAGCCCTGTCTATCAAATAACTCTTTATTGTTCAAATTGTGTTTTCAAATTCCCATTGTTGAGAATTAAACTTCTCTTTCCAAATCATTGATGTCCATCTCATTTCAAAAACCAAAGGATCCCGTGGCCAACTTAGATTTTTCCTTTGATATCCCATATCCATTGATAAGTTTGTCATGACTTCTTTTCCACTCCATTACCCAATGAAGCTACTACTTTTTCTTTCTACCTATCTTTCATATTCTGCTGTGTCAATCCAACCAAAAAAACAAACAAACAAGCATTTGCACTTAATAACTAGTCTAGAACCAATACTCTATGCACACAAGATAAACCTTTGCAAACAAAAATTTGAGAGATCCCTCTCTGAGAACAGGAGGACTAGATCCTGTAATTTTAAAGATTGGTTCTGATGTTGCCTTGTCTTTTGATTTTCCAAACTATCAAAAAATGGTACACCAACACCAAGAAAATAGTAGAAAGCAAAAAGAAAGTTGTAAACATCTCAAGAAAGAATAATATAGAATAATCACTAGTAAACCAGTTTTTAGCCTTGTTAAAACTCATCAATATGATATCCCCACTATAAGTCAACAAGCTGGTATTATTACAAAATCAATGCCTGAGAAGACTGTTTTTTCAAAACTGCTAAAAATATAGACACTGATTAGCATTTAGAATGACATTTCTAAATTAAAAATTTCAATTCCTCTCACTGAATTGGTAAATAAGGATGTATACAGGTCTCAGGTCCTAAAGTTATTGAACATAAGAGGAACTAATAACACTGGAAATCTAAATGATGACAAGCCTGAAATATTATTTGGCCCAAAAGTGGATGGTGTTATTTCCCAAATCGACCTTAGGCTGAAGGAAGGCGGGATTCAGGGTAACACCAAACCATGCTCAGTCTGGTAGCTAGCCCTACCAGAACAGGAGAGGGCTCTCTCCGGGTCAATCTCAGGAAAAATGTATCAATAAGCCTTGAGATGACTGAAATGAGTGCTAATTTTAGGATAGGTATATTAAGCAAGGAGTTTGGAATTATTTTTAAGGGTTTTTTTGTTGGGAAAAGGGAAAGGCAATTTTGGGCTTGGGGACAGGGCCAAATTCTTGCAGAGTTCAAGTTAGGGCAAGAGAGGAAATGGCTTTGATATCTTAGATTGATTGAATGGATAGAAAAGACTGTTGAGGAGCTGAAGAGGGAAAGAGACTGCAAGGGTCCTCTTCAAACAGATGAAAACATATAAAACTAAACAAAATTTTAAGGCGGAGCACCAGCAAACTAATGAATTCTACCTTAGTTACTCATTTGTTTAATTTTAGAAGCAAAGAGAAGGGAAATGGCATAAATAAAACATTAATGAACTTACAAATACATGGAGAAAAATACCATCAAAACTCAGAGCCAAAAGGATCCCAACAAGTGTTGCAAAACCTCTGGTCTTTCCTTTGCCAAAAATGCAGAAGTATATGTACAATGAAATGCCAAACTATTCCCAAGAGTCCAACCCTGAAAATGACTCAAAAAATACATGATATAGACCAGCCTAACCCCTCCCCATGCCTCTAGGGGTCGAACTCATCCTTCTAGGAGCTGTTTCAACCTATTCTAAACTAGGAACTAAAATCTAGGCAATCAAACAACTTGCCTCTATATGCGAGGAAATTGATCCATTCATTTAATTTTCACTTTTTAGTGAATGAATCCTCTAGAAAAAGTAAAAATGGGCTAAATTTAAATCATGTTCATCATATTACATCAAGATAGATCAAGAGTTACATAAAAAAGTAAAATTAGTCAAAACTAGGCGAATTTCTGAGCTGAAGAGTGAAAAATGAGCCAAATTTCTCTATGCGTCGCGCCCAAAAACGCAATGCATCGCGCCACTTTGAGCCTGTCTTTTAGGCACTTCCCGAAGTCCAAATGGAGCTCATGATAGCTCTTTTGAAAGCCCTTGATGTCTACTATCCAACCCAAGTGGAATATTTTGATTTGGATGTCATTGGCCCCTTCAAAACTTCAATCTCCCAAGACTGGTTCTTGTGTGTGCAAAAGGTGGCAGAAAGGCCATTTTCAAGGTGTTTTCGACCCTTTAAACCACCCAAAACTTGATGAAATCACTCAGCCATTCCTGAGCATGCATAATTTATCATACAAAACCCAAAAATATCAATTTTTCCTCCAGAATATGTCCCAATCATAAGTGCGCGCCAAGTGGCGCTACGCGTTGGGCATGAAAATCTGTTTTGTGACCAAAAATTCAAAAATGACAAAATTTTCTCCAAATTTGCTGAAATTTGGAGTGAAGGTCCCCCATCAAGTGCCATTCTCAGCCAAAGAAGCTTCGGCCAATATTTGAAGTCGATCATGTCTTTTGCGTCTCCTCAGTGCCCTCTTGGTGCATGCAGTTCAGTGGCGGAAACACTGTCTTGTTCATAGGATGTGTCAGTGTCTGTCATGTTGTTGCAAGGCATATGCCAAGTGTATGTTTGGTTTGTTTACAAATTGGTGCCTTGTTTCAATTGAAAAAATATGCCCAATAGGAAGGGAATGTATAGGAAGGAACTGTAGTAAATAGGGACAGTGAGTATAGTGGACTGTGGGAAAAATATGTTCCAACCAAGTGAAGTTTATAATGTGAAGACATTCACTTGATTATGTTTGGGGAATGTGGGGTTTGGGGACTTTTTGTAAATGATAGGGAAAGGGATAAGAAAAGGGAATGAAAGGATTTAGGGATAGGGGTAATGGGACTTAGGAATGAGTAACTTGGGATATGAGGGAATAGGGTTTTAGGAGTGAATGCCTCTTAGAGATGTAAAAGGAAATAAAAAATAGGCTATAATGATAATATAAAACTGATGGGAAAGGAACAACAGATAGGGAAATAAAGTTTTTTGCACCAAAAACCAATTTTAAAAGTCCAATTCAAAACCCTAAAGAGCAGCTTTAAACAAAGTAATAGGGTTTGCAATTTGACATCACAAAATCTCATAATCTACTTCAATGAGCACCAAACATGTTAATGGCAATTTCATAAACTTCTTGGAGTGAGAAGAACCAAGCGGATTGGAGTTTTTTGAAACAAATGACAAAAAATTGAGTTCTGGCTCTGTGCGCCGCACAACAGCCCAACGCGCCGCGCACGCCATGTGCACCACGTTAGTGTATTTTTACACTGCGGAAAACTGCCCAATGCGTCGCGCACGCCATGTGCACTGCGCACCTAAATTCACACACAGTTTGCCTTCAATTTGATTGCATTGATCCTCCACATTTTCACTTTGGATCTTTAATGTATTTGGCATGCAAATGAAATGTTGGAACACAAAAATCATATTTGTTCCCGTGACTTCGATTTTTATTTGAAAAAAAAACCCACTTTCTAAAATATGAAAACATTGGCACTTTATAAATAAACTATGTTTTGTCTCCTTTTGATTTTTTGGCTGAATGATGAATCTTTTGGCTACTTTTTGCAGGAATAGCTGGCATGGAAATTCGGTAAAGGCGACCAGGGCTGCATCGAAGAATTTGACAACTGAAACATTTTGAAAATATACATAGCATTTATTACAAAGGGAAAAATGACAATTTTATTCAAAACAGAGTTTTGAAGAAAATTCATGATCATGCAATATGACGATGAAACATTTGAAATGAAAACTTATTTTGAACCTCCCTCTGGCCTGCTGGCATTATTGGACACTTTGAAGACTAAATTCGCGAAACCCTAGACCTAATAACTAGAATGACACTTTGCTGACCAAGAGACCAAAACAGGACTGTAAATGACTAAAATTGATTTCGATGAATAGACGCGGATCAACAGGTACATGACATGAGGGACATGAGTAACAAAACCCTTCCGTCAGATGATGAATTCTCCTAATGGAAGGCAGATGATTGAAATGAATCAGACACCTAAAAATGAAATGCAACAAAAGAGATTTTTGATCTCTGATGGAGGGATGAGCAGACTGACTCTAACATTGGCTCCAATGGGGATGGTAACTCCTGGGAGGTGCCAAGAACTGCAGATCTTTGGGAGAGCAGACAGTGCCTTCATCCATTGGGCAATGGAATCAAAACGTGAAAACTGACATTATGCAAACTGACTTTGACTCAAGGTTAAAACTTAAAACCATAATAAAACCAAACGTGACTGAAACATAACTAACAAACTGAAAAGATGCTCATAATGGAACTTATTCATCAAACCTACTCTAATTGTTCTTTTCACCATCTGATCAAGTGAAATGGAATAGCCACTGCAACCATGTAAGCATCCTGGCTGCTATTTGATTTCTTCCCAAATTCTTTCTAATGCACAAGAAAAGGGAAGAATGGAAAGGCAACTCCCGTGGAAACTCTGAATCAAGTTGACTGCTGATAAACTTGCAAAGAATGATTTGACTGGATGAATTCAATAATACTGCGAAAGGATCTTCATAAACATAGTATTGATTTCCATTAACACATTGCTGCTCTGGTCCAAGTGATCTTCATAGCTGGATATTAAGATTTTTCTCACATCTGTGCTGTCTTTCTTTGGTGATTGCAGCAGGCTATTAAAAGGATCCTGATTTCATGAATAACCAAACTATGTTGCTGATTCAAAATAGAACAAAAGTCTCCTTCATTAATCTCCTCATATGACTACAAACCTTGATATGGGCTTTGTAACAAAAAATATGTTAAACAAGACAATGAAGGGGACTTTTGAATAAGGTTATTATCAACATTATTTTCTGTCACATGGTTGGCCAATGAAGAAAAATTTTTATAGCAAACATCATCCAACACACGACCAATAGGATCATCAAAAACTTGAGAAGACTATTGCGATGTATCCATTGAAACTGTATGACATCCTACTAACTGTTCATCTTTTTCTTTAGAGATATTACGAAGATTCTGCTTTATAAACTAAAATGCTTCGAAACAAAAGGGTATAGAATCCTCTTGCATCATTAAATCATGTATTTCAGCTTCCATGCCTTCATCTCCAATCTGACCTTCATTTCATTTGGTGGCTGCAAATCTGATGCTAGGGAGGGTTTTGTATCCAAAATGATTTCATCAGTCGTTTCAGGGGAAGATTTCTCATTAAAAAATTGCTCAAGAATTTTGCTATCTATCTCATCCTCAACATTAAGCCTGAGCGATTGTTGATTTCCTACAGGCTGCTCATTTGAAGATTTTCTGTGCAATTTACCCTTCAAAAACTGGAATGATTCATAACAAAATGGTACGGAGTCACCTTGTAGCTTTTGATCATGTGTGCCAGATCCCATGTCTTCATCTGCAACTTGAAAATCAATGGCTTTCAGGGACTGCAAATCTGAATATGAGAAGTCTTGAACAAGGTTTACATTGCGCTCAAGATGGTCCAAATCAAGGCTTGTTGGCAGCTGATTTCTAATTGTATGGAATTTATCTCTCATGAACTGAAACGAGTCAAAACAAAAAGGCAGAGATCCTTCACTTACTTCAAAATTTGTTGCACTTTCCTCATCATTGTCATAGGTAATATGTATTGTTTGATCATTGTACTCAAGCTGCTGAAAGTGAACTTCCTCCTTCCACAAACTAGCTACTGATTTGTATGCAATATTAGCTTCTGTTTGGAGAACATAATAATCATCATAGTGATCAAACTGAGGCAAATCATCAGTATACAGCACATCATCAAGCATACATATCATATCAACAACTCTCTCTTCTCCAAAATGATCTATAAAACAATCACTATGAAAACTGGGATAAGAAACAAAATGTTTTGGATCAGCAACTTTTTATTTTTCAATCAACAAGTCATGGGCTTGAACATTATACTCATTCCGTGTGGTGTTATTTTGCATCATCTCTTCCACTGCACTTACCAACATGTCAAGCTTTACCTGTAAAGATGTCAATTTCTCCGGATCTATGTTTTCCATCTCTTCTTCCTTCAACCTTGCTCTTCGGATCAACAAATGAGCCTCTACATTTAATGCACTATTCTGTATCTCTAAAAGTGTTGCAAGATTCCTTTCTCTCAGCTGAAACTCCATTTCCGGATCAAAGGCACCCGGGTAGTACAAGAGAGCAGATCTAGGAGAAGGTCTTATATCAGCTGGCATCGAAAAATATACTTGGTTAAATCTGGCAGAAAACTGTTGTACTGTCTCCCCTGGCAGTCTTTTCAGCTGGTTATACTCTTCTATAATCAAGAAAAAGTTCTGTCTGATCACCCACCTATCGAGGAAAACTTTGACGAACTGCTGGAAATCTGAGATGCTCGCATCAAGCAAGGTTTTGAACCAACTCTTCACTTGGCCTTGCAAAGAAAGAGCAAAAAGCCTAATACTAACATCTTCTTCATCAACTTCAAAAAGGTCTAAAAAATTCTCAACATTCTGCACATGTTGCTCAACGTTGACATTGTTACATTCACCGTCAAATCTTGGTAGATATAGGTCATAATTTTTTTGGAAAGCATGAAGAACATAAGGTAAAACAAGAGGTTTATACCTTTCTGGGACTATACAATTTGTAGGAGTATATACAAGAGCTACGAGATCAGTTTGGTTTTCTTTAGGGTCATCACTCTAAAGAGAGTCATCATAAGATGTGGGAAAAGTAAGGAGGCCAGGATGAAAACGAAACTCAGTATTCACACTTTTTGAATAGGTTGAGTGAAGATTTTGATCACCTTTATCATACAACAAATTTTGAAAAACTTTGAGGACATCTTCAAGAACAACAAAGAAGTAATTTACAAGAAAGCAGACTAGATCCTGAACACCATTCCACTTTGGATACCTGAACTTAGTGTATTATCCTTCCATTTTCGCAGAGAAAGAGTTAGTCCTCCAGTGGAGTCTCTACATTGAGTTGGAGTCACCAGGTGAATGGTTTCAGCCTTCTTATGTCTGATCGTTGTCCACCATCAACCATCAGATCTAAACTTGATACATGTACTGGGGCAATTCACAAGTTAGATGTTATGTTTACAAACTAGACTGGAGATTGACTGAAGCAATGTTTATCTACTTCCGCTAATGCAAAGCAAGAGCATTTTGAAGGCTACCTGGCATAACTTCAGGCTCCGTCTGTAGCTTATGAAACAAATAACACCAACACGCAAACCATTTTCTTCCCTAGTATGGTTGCCACTATGTTATTGCCCAAATCCACCTTAGGCTGAAGGAAGGCGGGATTCAGGGTAACACCAAACCACGCTCAGTCTGGTAGCTAGCCCTACTAAAACAGGAGAGGGCTCTCTCCGGGTCAATCTCATGAAAAATGTATCAATAAGCCTTGAGATGACTAAAATGAGTGCTAATTTTAGGCTAGGTATATTAATCAAGGAGTTTGGAATGATTTTTAGGGGTTTTTTTGTTGGAAAAGGGAAAGGCAATTTTGGGCTTGGGGACGGGGCCAAATTCTTGCAGAGTTCAAGTTGGGGCAAGGGAGGAAATGGATTTGATGTCTTAGATTGATTCAATGGATAGAAAATACTGCTGATGAGCTGAAGAGGGAAAGAGACTGCAAGGTTCCTCTTCAAACAGATGAAAACATATAAAACTAAACAAAAGTTTAAGGCAGAGCACCGGCAAACTAATGAATTCTACCTTAGTTACTCATTTGTTTAATTTCAGAAGCAAAGAGAAGGGAAATGGCATACATAAAACATTAATGAACTTACAAATACATGTAGAGAAACACCATCAAAACTCAAAGCCACAAGGATCCCAACAAGTGCTGCAAAACCTCTGGTCTTTCCTTTGCCAAAAATGCAGAAGTATATGTACAATGAAATGCCAAACTATTCCCAAGAGTCCAACCCTGAAAATGACTCAGAAAATACATGATATAGACCAGACTAACCCCTCCCCATGCCTCTAGGGGTCGAAATCATCCTTCTAGGAGTTGTTTCAACCAATTCTAAACTAGGAACTGAAATCTAGGCAATCAAACAACTTGCCTCTATATGCTAGGAAACTGATCCATTCATTTAATTTTCACTTTTTAGTGAATGAATCCTCTAGAACAAGTGAAAATGGGCTAAATTTTCATCATGTTCATCAAATTACATCAAGATAGATCAAGAGTTACATCAAAAATTAAAACTAGTCAAAACTAGGCGAATTTCTGAGCGGAAGAGTGAAAAATGAGCCAAATTCCTCTATGCGCCGTGCCCAAAAACGCAATGCGTTGCACCACGTTGAGCCTATTTTTGAGGAACTTACCAAAGTCCAAATTGAGCTCATGATAGCTCGTTTGAAAGCCCTGGATGTCTACTATCCAACCCAAGTGGAATATTTTTAGTTGGATGTCATTTGCCCCTCCAAAACTTCAATCTCCCAAGACTGGTTCCTGTGTGTGAAAAAGGTGGCAGAAAGGCCATTTTCAAGGTGTTTTTGACCCTTTAAACCACCCATAACTTGATGAAATCACTCAGCCATTCCTGAGCATGGATAATTTATCATAGCAAACCCAAAAATATCAAATTTTCCTCCATAAGATGTCCTAATCATAAGCGCGCGCCAAGTGGCGCTACGCATTGGGCATGAAAATCTGTTTTGTGAACAAAAATTCAAAAATGGAAAAATTTTCTCCAAATTTGCTGAAATTTGGAGTGAAGGTCCCCCATCAAGTTCCATGCTCAGAAAAAGAAGCTTCAGCCAAGATTTGAAGTCGATCATGTCTTTTGCGTCTCCTCAATGCCCTCTTGGTGCATGCAGTTCAGTGGCGGAAACACTGTCTTGTTCATAGGATGTGTCGGTGTCCGTCATGGTGTTGCAAGGTATATGCCAAGTGTATGTTTGGTTTGTTGAAATATTGGTGCCTTGTTTCAATTTCCAAAATATTCCCAATAGGAAGGGACTGTATAGGAAGGAACTGTGGTAAATAGGGACAGTGAGTATAGTGGACTGTGGGAAAAATATGTTCCAACTAAGTGAAGTTTATAATGTGAATACATTCACTTGATTATGTTTGGGGAATGTGGGGTTTGGGGAATTGTTGTAAATTATAGGGAAAGGGATAAGAAAATGGAATGAAAGGATTTAGGGATAGGGGTAATGGGGCTTAGGAATGAGTAACTTGGGATATGAGGGAATCGGGTTTTAGGAGCGAATACCTCTTAGAGATGTAAAAGGAAATAAAAAATAGGCTATAATGATAATATAACATTGATGGGAAAGGAACAACAGATAGGGAAATAAATTTGAAGAATTTTTGCACCAAAAACCAATTTTGAAACTCCAATTCAAAACCCTAAAGAGCAGCTTTAAACAAAGTAATAGGGTTTGCAATTTGACATGAGAAACTCTCATAATCCACTTCAATGAGCACCAAACATGTTAATGGCAATTTCATAAACTTCTTGGAGCAAGTATAACCAAGCGGATTGGAGTTTTTTGAAACAAATGACAAAAATTTGAGTTCTGGCTCTGTGCGCAGTGCATGCCCAAACGTGCCGCGCACACCATGTGCGGAAAACTACCCAATGTGCCGTGCACACCATGTGCGCCGCGCCACATCCCAACGTGTCGCGCACCTAAATTCACACACAGTTTGCCTTCAATTTGATTGCATTTCTCCTCCACATTTTCACTTTGGCTCTTTGATGTATTTGGCATGCGAATGAAATGTTGGAACACAAAAATCATATTTGTTCCCATGACTTTGATTTTTATTTGAAAAAAAAAATCACTTTCTAAAATCTGAAAACTTTGGCACTTTATAAATAAACTATGTTTTGTCTCGTTTTGATTTTTTGGCTGAATGATGAATCTTTTGGCTACTTTTTGCAGGAATAGCTGGCATGGAAATTCGGCAAAGGCGACCAGGGCTGCACCGAAGAATTTGACAACTGAAACATTTTGAAAATATACATAGCATTTATTACAAAGGGAAAAATGACGATTTTCTTCAAAACAGAGTTTTGAAGAAAAGTCACGATCATGCAATATGATGATGAAACATTTGAAATGAAAACTTATTTTGAACCTCCCTCTAGCCTGCTGGAATTATTAGACACTTTTAAGACTGAATTTGCGAAACCCTAGACCTAATAACTAGAATGACACTTTGCTGACCAAGAGACCAAAACAGGACTGTAAATGACTGAAATTGATTTCGATGAATAGACACGGACCAGCAGGTACATGGCATGAGGCACATGAGTAACAAAACCCTTCTGTCAGATGATGAATGCTCCTAATGGAAGGAAGATGATTGAACTGAATGAGACACCTAAAAATGAAATGCAACAAAAGAGATTTTTGATCTCTGACGGAGGGATGAGCAGACCGACTCTAACATATGGTAAATCCCAAGAGGGAGGTGTTGCCCATTTTATGTCAATCTGAATGTTCATGATAAAATCCTCCATAATCCCATGTTAGGTTCAGGTGCATCACATAATATTATGCCAAAGGCAGTCATCGATAAACTTGGCCTTGAAATAACCAGACCCTACAAACATTTGTACTCATTTAACTCCAGCAAGGTTAAATGCTTTGGTCTCATCAAATATCTCTACACCACTTTAGCTTATATGCCAACAAAAATTCTGGTGATGGAAATAGTAGTGGCTGAAATCCATCCCAAGTATGGCATACTTTTATCATGCTCATTGGGAGCCAAGCTACAAGGGACCCTTCAAATGGATATGACTTATGCTACCATACTAGTGTTTTGCCAACAAAGAAGATTGTATAGGGAAACCTCAATGAAATACATGGTGAGCGGTCAAGAGAACCCACATAACTACCCACTTTACTCTGTCCATTCTGACTGTTAGGTTCCCATGATTTGTTAGATTGGTGAGATCAAATGCACAGGGTAACATCAGACTAGTCTTTGGAGTCCTAAGACCTAGCCTTCCTGGACTCAGAGAAGCCTCTCTCTATTTTTTCAAAGGATGTGAACGTGTTTTCTTTTAGGGTTTTTATTTTAGGCTAGTTGTTAAGTGTAGGGTTTGTTTGTTTATTTTGGTTGGGTAAGATGATCAAGTAGAATAGATAGAGTGAGGAATCTTCAAATCATTGGGCTATGGAGTCAATAAAAGTCATGGAAAGTTTCAACAATAAATCGTGGATCATAGGGAAAAATCTATCATGGTTAGATCGATTCTCAAGGTTTTTGTGAAGTGAAATGAACATCAAGTTTGTGAACAAAGTAGGGCAAAGGTAAATTAAGAATCCTTTGTCATGTACTAAAAACAAGGAGGACTTAAATACTATTTATCATGAAGAATAAATTAATAGAGAGGGCACACCAATAACTCTATTATTTAACTTAAGAAAATAAGCATTTCAGACATACAATCCAATGAAATATAGAAGGCGAGAAACTCATTTAAATTCTAGTGATTTCACCTTAAAGATTAGAAAAAATTCAAGATACACATATAAATTTAATCAAAGAAGAGGCAATGCCAAAACATCATTAATCATAGCTATGAAGATCTCCAAAACAATTATTCAAGCATCGACAAACGGTATGATTGAAACATATCCTCTTTCGCAAACCTAATCAATGGTACTTTGGAGAGAGACCTCAAGAACGGTGTTTAGAGACATCAAACAAGAAGGGCTAACCATAAGTCATCTATAATACCAACTTTATTAAATCATTCATGAAATAAAAAATCTTGGGGGGTGTAGAGAGAAATTCAGAATTCTCTAAAATGGCCCAGCAGAGGAAAACATAGAGGCAGTGAAGAACAAATAGAGCTAAGGTGCCTTTGAAAACATTTCTTAGTCTAAAACCTTTGTCCTACTGCAATAAATGAAGATGAAACACAATGATACATTAGAAAACAATAACTGAATAGAAGCACATCACCATTAACCAAGCTCATGGATGTTGCAAGCATCCTTCTCCATCATCAATCAAGACAAGCCATTCACAAACTCCACAACACCAATTTCTTCTCCAATCTCCTAAAAAACTATTTTTTGATCCAAAGAGTCATCAAATGCTAACATTTCAGAATGAATCCCTCATGCTATATTTATCTAGCAAAGGAGGGAAAAAACCCTAATTAGGGTTTGAAAATGTCAAAATCAACCATAAATGCCATTTATGCCCAAGAGATCATGCAAGGCCCAAGGCACAAAATATCTCATGCAATAAATGCCAAAATAAATCCTAGCACCTAATTTTGGATTGATTTGCCTAAAAAAACATTAAAATATCATTTTTCAATAAATGAGTGTCTTTTGTTGTCTTTTGGCCAAAAATTCCCAATTTGGTCTAAAAGCACAGCACCTTCGCGGGCAGAAAATAGGTCCATTTGCAGCCAAGTTTTGGTGACCTCCCTAGTGTCGGAATTTGCTCCGTGATGGCCCATTGGAAATATGGTTAAGTCTAATTTCCAAATATACCATTGGTTTTCTGATTGATCTCCATTTACCTATCTAAAAAGCAACATTTCCAATACTTCTCTAGGCACAACGCCAAGTCTGAAAATGAGGTAGAAAGGTGAAAAATGAGGTGTTTTATGGCCTTTTGAGGGGTCAAAAATGCTCCAAATGCTCTGAAATTTGGTGAGCATAATGTACTAGTTATGAGGATTCCAAAAATGTAAATTTCTCCTTCTGAATATTCCTTAGATGAAATCGTAGCGCCAGCGGTGCTGTGCTTAGAGGCCTCCAAATTCACAAAAAACCAAAAATTATTAAAATTCTCTCAAATTTGTTGGATGTGTGCCTCAAGGTTTTGAGAGACCTGTAGAGAATCTTGTGCAAACATTCCAAGTATATATTGGCCCTTTGCCTCTTTTAGTGCATGAATCTTGGTTTGGGCCTTCCTGAGTTTAGCCCTTGCAACTTGGTTTCTCCGGGCATAATGCTTAGTCATCCTCCCTTGGAGACCAAGATCCTGATTTTCCTTATTCAACTTAGCCTCCAAGTGTATGATGGCTCTTTCCAACCAAGGCTCCCAATAATGTGCTATCTCCATGGAAAACAACTAATCTAAATGGATCTACTCTGCTAGGACTGATTCTTGTTCCCTTTGCTTTGCCAATGTCTTCTTCAACCCCATGGTTCTAGGTCTCCTCCTAGACTATCCTCCTTCATCCTCACTCTCTTCATAAGTGCCCATGAACTCTTCTAATTTTAGCTTTGACCTTTGGGCTTCCTTCCTGGCCTTGATGGCTCTAGCCTCATAAATTGCAATTTTTGCTCCTAGTTCCATGTTCTCCATGTCAAGGGCATCATCTACACTCTTGGCCATATTAATATTTTCTTAGAGGTCTTTAATGAGGGCATTTTTGTTCTGGATGAGAAAGTTTGAGATCCTTTCTTCATTCTCCTCATCACTGTCCACCTGAATGATTTCAAACTTCCTTTCAGCTTCGTGATCTTCTTCTTCTTCCTTTACCTTTTGTTTTCCTTTGTCTAGTGGCTGAGTTGAGGTGGATGGCATGGTCCCTTGCCTTTTGGAGGTAACAAACACAAGCCTTGGCCCCCTTTGATAGGTCAATGAAAGAGGTGGGATTGTTGTCTTGTTGGTGTCTTGATCATGGCTATGATCCTTGCTGCTGTCATCAAACTCTTCATTCTCATCATTAGTATCATCAATCATCATGTTTTCTTATTCCTCATTGTCCTTTCTATTCTCAACGTCATCACCACTCTCAACCTCTTCATTGATTCTGCATTTTCATTATGTTCTTCATCAAAGCTTCTTACCTCTTCATTGCTATGATCTTCAATTGGACTCTTAGCCACTTCATTTCCTTCATTATTTTCATGACTATCATTAGCATCTTCTTCATTTTCTACACAATCAACATCTTCATTTTATTCATCATTGAAGTTTCTAGCCTCTACACTGTTGCGATCTTCATTTTCATCATAACCCTCTTCACTTTTTCCACTGTCTTCATTAATATCATAAATGTTGTCATGACTATCATGATTATTTTCCTCCTTGCTATCATGTTCATCATTGAGGCTTGCTTCATGGGTGTCACTGCTGCCTTTAGTTTCTGCATTGTACTCACTATTTTCATCTTTATCATTGTCATCCTCTTCCATATCTTCTGCCTCATGGATGACTTATTCTTCATCACTGCTCAATTTTTTTCCACTGTCATCTTCCTCATCTTCTTCATTGTCATCCTCTTCCTCTGTTTCCATGTTCTCCGCCTCTTGTTGGCTCAACTCATCATTTTCTATCTCTTTTTCAGTATTTTTCTCACTTCCCTTTTCTTCATTATCTGCCTCTGTCTCTTCTTCATCATCCTCCTTTGCCTCTTCATCATTTGTATATTCATAATTTTCTCCCTCTTCATCATTTTATTCCTCTCCCTCATCATTTGTCTCTTCATCATCATCTACCTCTTCCTCGTCACTTATTTCTTCCTCATCATCCTCTGCCTTTTCTTGATATGATGTTTTAGGACAAGGTGAGGAAGGGAGGTTTTCTTCAAGGGAGGATTCATGTGCAAATAATGAGTCATGGTAGGTGGGAGGTGATGGAGGAGTGTAGGGAGGTGGATGAGATGACTAGGGTAAAATAGGCTAATGATAAGGCTGTGGGATTGTGAATATATCATGAGCTATGAACACATCCCAGGGTATCCCTTTTTGCTCCAACTGATGTAGTACCACCATCTTGATCAAGGAGTGGTGGAACAAACTATGAATTTGTTGGATATAACTCCTCCTTTAGACAACATAATACATCTTGTCTATACTCCTATACAAGTAATAGGGAAAATGAAGCATCTTGACCCTAGTGAAATGCATGAGTAGTCTGAAATGGTAGGAGTAGAGCCTGGAGTGTCTCCTTCACAGGTAAATTATTTCATGATGACCTTCATTGGGGGTGCATAACTCTCTAGTAAGTGTGAGAAAGGAAAAATATATTTGAAACCCTCTTTATGCCTAGGCTTGAGGAAAGGCTCATAGAAACTCATGTCCAAATTTTCCCTTTTGAACCATTTCTCACCAACATTAGGAAGTCCAGTAGCTTGAGCAATGGAATTTGATGATAGATAAAAGTCTATCCCTGCAAGGCTTTACTATTTGTTGTGTAGGTTGAGGAGAAACAACCTAGTGACTTCAGGGTGACTCTGCATTTGTTTGACCTTTTCAAAAAACTTAAAACAACCCACATTTTGAAAGCATGTGAAAATCATGGGGGAAGAAGTGATCTTCACTATGTCTTTGGGATCATATATGTTAACCTTCCCACCCTTGTGCTTTAGCCTCATAGGCACTTGACTTCCTTCACTGTTCATACTTCCTTCTTCTCCTGACATGGTGACTAGGGCTGCTTTTGGACAAACTTGGGCTTGCTTGTGAAATTTAGGTAGGAGGAGTGAAATAAAATGATGGTGAGGGTAGCTTTTGCAAATGAGTGAGATGGAGGTGGGTTTATGAATGAGTTTCTTTGAACTTGATTAGGGATTAACTTCAAATGATTTTTAATTACACTATCTCACACTCTTTGACTGATAATTGTTTGTTGGGAGGTAAAAACAAGGTGTTTCCCATGAAGACCTGGGGTTTGTAGGCACTAGGTTTTTATTATTCCCCTTTAACAATTAAAATACAAAAGGTGCTTGAAGAGGAGGAAAAATTTCCACTTACCAATTTTGGACTCTTTTTCAGGTTCTTGGAAACATCCTGGAGGGGTCGATTTTATCATTTTTGGCAATTTTGCAAGAAAAAGAGGCCTTTTTTCCTAGGCACAATGCAAGGCAGAATTCTGGGTGAGTCAGCTGCTTTTGGGCGCAGCACTGCCCGCATGCAGGCCTGCTAGGCCCTGGGCATAGTGCCGGGCATAGATGGGTCTATCGGGTCCATTAAGCACAACACTGGGTGAGTCAGGCTCCTCTAAGCGCAATGCTACCCACTCCTAGGCGAGTCGGGTGCTCCTGGGTATAGCACTGCCCGCGTGCAGCTCTACCGAATCCTTCCTGTTGGGTGAAAACTGGGTGAACGCATAGAACCCACCTCTTAGCGTAGCACGCCCCTCTCTAGGTGAAACACAATGTAAATTTACACTGCAATATTCCCTCTACGTGCAGTGCCAGGTGCCCTAGGCGTAGCACCTACTCCAAAGTGCAACGTCGGTAACCTTTGCCCAGAAAATGACCAGAACTTATAAATTTTCACCCTTCAGTGTTTTTATCTCTTTTGAACTACAAAGAGAGATGGGAGGAGAGTAAAATATGCCTTTTATACCCTTTAGGAAAATAAATTAAACTCAAAAACCAACTTTGCTAATGTTTCAGTCCTCTGTTTCACTTTTACGGATTTATCATTTTGAGTTTTTTTATTAGGTGGCTAAAAGCATTCAAGTGGTCTTTTCTCCTTTCTAACCATTTCCTTTGTTGTTTTTCAGATAGCTGACATGATGGATTTTGACCAAATTTGACCCATTTGTGCCATTATCACTCTGGTTTGTAGATTTTTTCTTGAGTCTCATGTTTTATTGTGTTTGGGCCATGCTCATTGATTTTCTTGAGACATAACAAACCTATCTCTGATAAGCAGTGTTTTCTTCATAACCATTCATGTCATCTCCTTTTGACCACTTCTGATTTGTTGCAGGTGCCATGACATGATTTTTTAGTTTTCTATTTCCTAGAGTTTGAAACATTCAATTACATAACAATAGCCACCTTATGATCAGTTTGTGTTTCCTCCTGGATATTAAGCCTATGCTTCGATTCCTCTAATAATTCGAGGGAAAATGACTGAACATGAAGGCTTGACCTTCCTCATACTGATACTCTTTGCATTATTTTCCTTTGAGGCAGTGGAACACTTACCTTGAAAAACCTTAGAATGACACACACAACGGTCCCTTGAAATCTTCTTCTGCTAGCATGATGGAGGCTCATTTTCCTCATTTCACACTCTTTTCCTATCTTTCCAAAACCTTAAGTTTTAGGGATGATAGAGAAAAATCATTAATGTTTTCTTCTAAGTTCTCTATAGCCCTTTCAATTTCATTCATTTATTTTCAATTCACCTCACCTTTTTCCCTTCTTCTTTTATAACTTCTAAAAATCCTCAACTCATGCTTGGTTGTGCTGGTGTGCCTCTGTCCTTGTGGTTTGATGCTTTGGCTCTTTGTTTGGCATGTTGTTGGCCCAATTAGTCCTAAAAACCTTGATTTTCCTTGAAAATAAGTTGCTTCCTCCTCCATTTTCTTGTGTGTATCCTTTAATGGGGAGCATACCTCCTACCTTACCTATTCTCCTGCTGATAGCCACCTTGACAATCCTACAGAAAATGTCAAAATGGACAGTTTTCCTTTTGCAAGATTTTTTCCTTGGAAAAGTAGTCGTCCTTGAAGTTTTCTTGATCTGACTTGGACAAACAAGTGCATGACCTTTGTTATCTCCCGAATTGGACCCCGGGCTGAAAAGGGCAAAACAGGGTAACAACTAAACCACGCTCAGCCTTGTAGCTAGCCCTACAAGGATAGGAGAGGGCTCTCTCCATGAAAAGGATATTCAATAAAGTGAAATAATAATCTGATGTGAGGCTAGGTAAAATGATGGGGAAAAGGCTTTAAATAAAATAAATGAATTTTCAGGGATGTGTGGGACAAAAATGGGACAGCTGAAACTGGGAATTAAATCAATACACAACGTATTTCATGGGGCAAGATAGGCAGGAAACTTAGCAAATAAAACTAAATAGGGATGGGATGGACAAACTGGTGAGGAGATGAAAAGGGCACAATAAATGGATCCTTTTCAAACAGAAGAAAAACACAGAGCATGAATGATTTCCCAAGGCAGAGCATATAAAATGGATTCTACCTTTCTATCTTGAAAGCATTCAAAAAGAAATGTTTATGAATGAGAGATGGAACATAACAGTTTACATATGAAACAAAGGAAGAAACAGGTGCTAAATCTCGTACCACATGGATCCCACAAATCAGAGCTGCATCTCTTATTAAGTCCCTGTCAAACAGTACAATGGAGCGCAAAACATTTCTTTCCACACTATTTCCCCTACTGCTGAATTACAAATTGTTTTACAAATGATTTAAAATTACAATAAATAGGCTGAAATGTGGGAACATAGATCCACAGAAAAAGGGAGTTGTTCTAACAGCTCAAAAACTAAAATACATTCATAATAAGGACAGCATTGCATTTAATTTTCTTGGAGATTTGATGTTATACATGGATAAAATAAAATAGGCAATCCGAAAGAAGATTTCCTACTTTGCTGCTATTGTAACAATATTTGCTTATTTTAGCTCTCGACCTTTGACTGTCGCTTTTCTTTCCACTATTTCCTTTGAAGAGAACTGACTTTTATAAAATACTTTGGAATAACTAAAATGAAATGAAATTATGCCTCGGTGAAGGGAAACCCATATTGAATGGGAAAAGGGAAGGGAAAGGAAGTGGGGTCCACGTTATAATCACAATCGAAATCGGGCTCAAGAGCGGGGTGGAGTGATATATATGAAATTGCCGATGCGATTGGGGGAGGTCCTTCATATAAATGAAATAAAACAAAATTCACTTTTAACAAAGGGAAAGGCCTTTATATGAATGGCAGAAGGTAATATGTGGTGGGATCAGGAATCGCAATCAGAGTCGGGAGGTTGGGGTGGTGTATTGCATGGAAGAGTTTCTCTGATGCGATGGGAATAAGGCCTTTGTAATATGTAACAAAATAACATTTAACTTTTACCAAGGGAAGGGCCATATTATTGTGAATGGGAAAAAGTATTGCGGTGGGCCCGGGAATCGCAATCGAAAATCGGAGGAAAGCGAGATCGGGGGAAATATTTAACATCGCCGATTGGAAACATTTGATGGGTTGTGGGCCGTCAGATCCACAGGGACAGATAAATGGTGGGGGCATCAATTAGAGGTTTCAATCGAGGGAATGGATCAGGAGTTGCGATCAGGGAATCGAAAGAGGGACTTGTGATCAATCGCATCGGAGTTTTTTTTGATTGGCCAATCAGGAGGGAACTTATGGAAGTGTCGATTACCGATGGCCCGTTTAGCTCTGAGCCATCGGATCGGCGGGGGCAATCAATGATCGGATGTGTGTCAAAGGGGGGGCAATACAATCGCATCGGAACTTTTTCGGTTGGCCAATCGGGGCACATCGTTCAAACATTGCGATTGCGATGGAAAGGACTTTGGTCAATGGAAGTATTATAATATAACTTTGATTTATGTTATAATGTTTCAATGCATGGAGGGGAAGTGGTTTGGGAATGGCAGGGTTTTATAATAAACTTTGATATTGTTTATTATAAAGTTTTACAAGGTATGGTGGGGAAGTGGTTTATGGAATAAATCGCATATTTGTTAAATTATTTTATAATGCAATTTTATAAAGGAAAATTTAAACCTTAATAAAACAAAGTTTTAGGGAAAAATGGGAAAAGGGGAAGGGTTAGGATATAGAGGGCTTTTTACTTCACTTAGGCATAAAACTCAATCTAGAAGTTAGTTTTAAGAGTGCAGTATACCGTTGGAAAGCTCTTTCTGGGATCTTTGTGATGGATCTTCTTGGAAGATGATTTGGCACTAAAAATGCTGTGGAAAACTTCTCTGAAGGTAGGATGATGACTTTGTGGAGATGGTAGCTTATGAGTTGTGACTTATTACATGATGATACAGAATTACATAGAATGATAATAAAGGAAAAATATCACGTTTTCACCTCAAAGCATGGCTTTGAGCTGAAAATTACATGAAGCTGAATAAAATGTCTCTTTGATCTTCCAGGTGCTGTGACTTTGAATTTATTGAATTCCTCATGATCTTGCTGATATTATTGACATTTGACTCATTAATTTGACCATGGTGAGACCCTAGAAACTGATGAGACCCATCCTATAACCTAATGACATGATTTGAGAGTGAAAGTGACTCATGACTAAAGACCATAGAAAGGAAAATTAGCAAGTACCTTATGAGGGAAAACTGATAAAAAATTACTAGCATCAATGAATCCATGACCTAGCGGAATGGTGAAATTTATTTGGTATGAGACACCTAATATGAAAATGCAAAAGAGCAGTTTTGATCACTGATGGAATTATGAATAGACTGATACTAACAATATTTTCTCATTTTCATTCATCTTCTAGCACATGGAAAACAGTGATCTAGTACACCAAGGATAACCCTACAACCTATGAAACCCTAGTGACGTAGTGGGAGGCTCTTTGACTGAAAGCATTGGCTTATGGTATTCAAGTATGAAAAGAAATTTTTTTTGACATATAGATGAATTGAGAATCCAAAATCCAATGTACTTTATTTATCTAAATATCATACAGAGGTAGCTTTAATACCATCAATGCTTGAGGCATTTAATGAACATGGGAAAGGGTAGGCTGTTTTCCAAAATTAGATGTAAAGTGAAAAGGTTAAGCATAGGAAAAATAGAGTACTAAGGTTGTGGATGTGAAAATGAGACAAAGGTGAGTGTCATAAGCCCATTAGGGGTCTTCTAGGAGTGATAGGGTAACTAGGGAAAAATCAGAGTAGTGAGATAGTGAAAATTTTATCTTAAGGATAATGAAAGCAGTGAGATTTCTAAAACTCACAATATTCATGAATGTTGTTTTTAGAAATATAGGACAAGAACTTAGTCATCTACAAAATAGCAAAAATACTGATGACTAAGAGTGGCTCCACTTGGGGAGGGCAAATCCTTTTCAGGAGGTGTCCAAAACTTTAGATATCAAATCTCTGAGTTTGTGAAGACCAGTGCCTCATCGATTGGGCAGAATTTTCTTCTTTCATTTGATGTTGTTTCTCTTGAAGCTATGATCTAAAAATCTGGAAGACATGTTTTCTTCAAAATCTTTCTACCTACCCATTATACCTTTGCCTATCATTTTTTTTTTTTTGTGGGTGCACTTGGACTGGAAAACCCTCGACATTCTATTATTTTGAAACAAAAAAAAATATATCTACTTCTATTGATCCAGGTGGATATTGGTGGTCACTTGCCTATTCCACTTGGGGCCCCACCATTGTCTCTTTCAGTTTTTCAGTTTTAGCACAACTTACTATTTTTAGCAGTTTTCGGGTCCTGAACTTCCAGAGCTGTTTTGAGGCCCTAAACGACATTTTTTGGGAACACCGAGAGCAACATGGGTCTATGGACTGATTTTTCTCATTCAAAATTTCTAGTCCTCAGACAGATCTTTCTAACAAGGTATGGTATGCGTCAAGCGGAGATCATATGCCAAAGTTATGCCCCTGGGAAGTTGAAACACCAATTTACCCAAACAGGGCCCATAGTTTTCGTGCTTCATCTCCTATGGTTAGGGTTTTGGCTGTTTAGGATTTCCCATTGTTTATAAATAATAAATAGGCCCTCGAGCCTCATTGTAACTCAGTTCAGAGGCCTGTAGCTGCTGTTGAGCTCCAAAGATGTTCTTTCTTCCACCACATTCCACTCCATTCCCTTTGTCCATTATTAATTATAGGCTCAAATGATCAATAGAATTAATTAAAATTGCTTCAATAATGTATATCATGACTAACTTGCTATGTTTTTATGATTTTGTCATTGTAGTACTTTTTGAACTAGAACTAGCTACAGAATGCAGACATTCTCTAGCTAGTTGTCGATTCTGCAGCTGTCTTCATGTCTATGCAGGTTCCAGGTGTCATCTCAGAGAAAAACACATATGGTCGTATTCCACATCATTTCCTCATCGTTTTTTTCTCTCGACGAAGTTTGAACGGAATTCTGTAGGTGGTTATGCACGTGGGAACTCAAACTAGGAGATAGACTCCTAATAGGACAAGGACAGTCTAGATGTCCTTAATCATATTACGAGACCACCAGAAGAGTTCCAGTTTGATTTCAATTTGAAAAGACAATTATCCCTAGGTTATCTCAAGACAGTTATGTAACTTTGTTATAAATATGGCTCGGGAAACCGAGGGACAAGGTTAGATTTGGTGTTTAATTTCTAGATTTTAGAAGTCAGTGTAAAATATTCATGGGTTGCTAATGAGTTGTACAAGACAGGTCTATATTTTATCATTAGGAGATGTGTTCGGGAAGATGAGATGCCTGAGATTCTCAAAGCATGTCATGATGAACCTTGTGGCGGACATTTTGCTGATAAGAGGACAGCTTATAAGGTCCTTCATTTAGGATATTATTGGCCATCCCTTTTTAAAGATTCTAAAGAGTATGTTAAAAGGTGTGACAGTTGCCAAAGGGTAGGGAAACCTTCTCCTTCAGGTGAGATGCCATTACAGCCTCAGGTACATATTGAACCTTTTGAAAAATAGGCTTTGGATTTTCTAGGACCTATTAGTCCTCCATCAAGACAAAAGAAATATCTATTAGTTTGCACTGATTATGTTACCAAATGGGTAGAGGCCAAGCCATTAATTTTTGCTACTGAAGCATCTGTAGTTAATTTTCTTTTTAAGGATATTTTTACTCGTTTTGGTGTCCCAAGGGAAATTGTTACAAATCAAAGAGCTCAATTCACATGAAGGCTAGCAGAACAAATGATGGAGAGATACAAAATAGACACATAAAATCTACTCCCTATCATCCACAAGCAAATGGCCAAGTGGAATCTACTAATAAGGTCATTGAAGGGATCCTAACAAAGACTGTTCATTTACATAGAAGAGATTGGGCAGATAGGCTTCCTGAAGCCTTGTGGGCCTATATAACTACATGGAGAAGCACAACAAGCCATACTCCTTATGAACTTGTTTATGGAAAGCAAGTTTTGTTTCCCATAGAGTTCCAGATTCAAACTTTCAAAATGGCAGTTCAGCTAGGACTTGATCTAACAGATGCAAAAAAGCATAGATTGGAGCAGATTAATGAATTGGATGAGATCAGACAAGATGCAGTTCAGAAAAAAAGTATAGTCCAACAACAAAGGACTAGATGGCATGATAAGTACATCAAGGAAAAGAAGTTCAAAGAAGGTGACTGGGCTCTCTTGTTTGATTCAAAGTTCAAAGATTTTCAAGGTAAATTCCAAACACATTGGCTTGGGCCATATGAAATTGTGAAATTTTTTGACAATGGAGCAATAAAAATCAAGACAATAGATGAAGAAGAGGTCACTTTTCTTGTGAATGGTCATAGATTGAAGCTGTATCATAAGCCACTTTCAAGAGAATAATTTGTCAAGAAGTTCCAGGAAAACAGTGATGTGAAGTTAATGAAGAAGAATATTTCTTCTTCATCAACTTAATTGAATTTTCTGAAGTCATTTTATTGAAAAAAAAAGAAAAGTATAAACATGAAAACTAATCACTGATTAGCATGTTTATATAGAAAAGGTAGAGTGAAAATCAGAATCTTTCTGACACTTTAGCTTTTCAAATTTGTTTTTCTGCAAGCATTTGTTACAAAATCATAAGTGCAGATCCATTTCACTTATGGTCCATTTCATTTCATTCATCCATACTTCATTTCATTCATTCATCCATACTCCATTTCATTCATTCATCCACACTTCATTCATTTCACTCCATGGTCCACCTCATTTCCATTCCATATTTTTAAAGTTTGATGTCTTTCTGCAATTGAATAATACATATCATGAATTGCAGGCCACTTCTCATACTTCACTCCATTTCATAAGTTGTGATCCATTCCACTCCATTATTCACTTCATTCATATCCCATTACATCATATTTCATTATCCATCTTCACTTATTCCATACGACATTCCATTCATGCTCCAAACCATTCCATTTCATGTCTCAAAGTCTTCCACAGGTACATTCTACAATTAGACAGACATTCTGCAGCTAATCAGACATTCTACAGCCAGACAGACATTTTGCAGCCAGATAGACATTATACAGCTACAGATCCTGAAGGCATTGTCCAAACTTACAACAGAATGATCCTGCATATTCATGAAAAACAAGAAAAATCAAGGGAGTTATGAAGACTCAAAAGTTAATGATTTTCAGGGGAGAACAAAGCATATAAAGATCACAAAAATCAGAGGAAAGGCAAAGGTAAAAGTTCTGATTATAATGACATATCATGAAAAATTTTAGTACAGTTAATTTATGAATAATTAATAAAGTTGTTTGAATTAATTTTGTTGATCGTGCCTAACAAACCTCCCATAAAAAAATTGGATAAACCTCCTTCTATTCCGCCATTTCAAATCCCATATCCCATCATCATTTAAAAATCTAAACAGTTAAAGTGCTGAAGTGATTGGATTAGTCACGTCACTAGGCCAAAAGCATTTAATGATGATTTTGAATTCCTTACAAAATATCTCCGCGGTATTTTCTTCCGAGATATTTCCCAACTCATTAATTCGTTTTCTTCACCGTCACCTCATTATACCGATTTCGTAACCACCCCATATCATTCTTTCTCGTAGCCAACTCTTAACCATTTTAGTCTGTAAAACAGAGGCATCTTTGTAACATCCATTGTCACCGAGAATAGAGGAGCAACAATTTGAAGGTTGGAAAGAGAAATTATGGGTCTCATAGTCAGGACCGAACCGGTTGGAACTAAGTACTTGGAAGGTTATCCCCAAATCAGAGAAATGTTACAACAAGAAGGATGGTCGCAATTTTTTGAAAAATTCAGTGGTTTTCACAAAGAAGTGACTAAAACGTTTGCAAGATCCTTCAATGGAGTTGAGGTCGAGATAGGAGATATTAAATTCACCATTACAGAAGCCTCCATTGCAGAAGCAACGAAATTCCCAGACAAGGAGAAAGGTGGTTCAAGAATAGATAATTTCATAACGAGACATGGAAGCAGATACTCAAGTCACCAAGTATGGATGTTTCCATCTTTAAAAAGGGTATCCCTAGCTCTGCACTAAAGAACAAATGGAGGAACATGTTGCTTATCTTACAAAAATTCATCACTTGTGAAGGAATATATGGTACCTTCTATGTTTATCATACTCGGTTGATAATGCATTTCTTAGAAGAAGAACTCAATTTTCCCTTTTTCTTGCTTCATAGTTTAAAGAAAATGGCCTCAAGTGTTCAAAAGGGAGTCCAATTTCTAGAAACAACCTTATACCACCATGGTTTAGTCAAAATTTTGATTGAACATCATTTGAGAAAAATAGGAGATAATTGGGAAGAGTTCTTAGTGAGAAACCACTTTGAAGAACCTAAGGAACCTCCACCTAAAGACAAACCTACAAAAAGAAGCAGAAGATGGAAAACCTCCAAAACTGAAACTGGTAAAACAATACAAGAAGGCAGTGAAGAAATGATTTCTGAGAAATTGGCTCAGATTAGGAAGCAGCTTAAGAAAGAGAGGATAATCAGAAAATTCGCCAGAGAAAAAGGAGAAGGACCATCTCAACCAAGAAGGAGCCACAGACTTAGAGGGATACTAAAGAAAACAAAGGTTAAACAAACTAGAGTCATAAACATAGAGGATGAAGAAACACCTATTGAGGAGGAGTTTGATGAGGGAGCTCCTGAAATAGACCCAGCACAGCAAGAAATTTACAACTATGTTGAGACATTAGAGAAAAGAGCTTCAGAAGGTAGAGACAAAACTCCTAGTCCACCAAAATCTGCAGTTGATATCCTAAGGAGAGATAAATATGAGTTGGAAATACTCAACAGGCATATCAAGAATGAGAACGAAATTCTGAGAGAGCAGGTTAAACTGAAAACTAATATGAATTCAACTCTGTCTCTACAAATGCAAAAGTTGCACAAGGCCAGTGAAAAATTGAAGAAGAAAAATAAAAATTTAACCAGGGCACTCACAAATTTGAGATTCAAGTTAGTCATAAGGAAGCCCAGAAGGCCTTTGACTGCCAGGCAAAGCAGAAGAAGAGGGTTGGATGTCCTTGCAGAGGTCTCAGAGTTCATGGAATAGTTGCATGAGGACATGCAAGAACCTAGCAGTGGGGGTATGTTGAGCTCCAAAGATGTTCTTTCTTCCACCACATTCCACTCCATTTCCTTTGTCCATTATTAATTATAGGCTCAAATGATCAATAGAATTAATTAAAATTGCTTTAAGAATGTATATCATGACTAAATTTCTATGTTTTTATGATTTTGTCATTGTAGTACTTTTTGAACTAGATCTAGCTACAGAATGCAGACATTCTGTAGCTAGTTTCCGATTCTGCAGTTGTCTTCATGTCTACGCAGGTTCCAGGTGTCATCTCAGAGAAAAACGCATATGGTCATATTCCACATCATTCCCTCATCATTTGTTTCTCTCCACGAAGTTTGAACGGAATTCTGTAGGTGGTTATGCACGTGGGAACTCAAACTAGGAGATAGATTCCTAATAGGACAAGGACAGTCCAGATGTCCTTAATCATATTACGAGACCACCATCAGAGTTCTAGTTTGATTTTAATTTGGAAAGACAATTATCCCTAGGTTATCTCAAGACAGTTATGTAATTTTGTTATAAATATGGCTCGGGAAACCGAGGGACAAGGTTAGATTTTGTGTTTGACTGCTAGATTTCAGAAGTCCGAAAACACTCTATTTTGAAGTAATTTCTCTTTTAATGAAAGAAGCATCATTTTATTGAAAGCACTGAGTCAATCTTGAAGTAGATTTTGCGTGCTACTCCGGTGGTAGAGGGCCCCTGCTACCTGAGCAGCTTTGTTCATACGGCTTAGATAAGTATTTTAGTCTCGTTTTTCATTTCTAGATTAAGCAGGTTTCTGAAGTTTATGTTTCATACTTGTTTACATTAATCATCACAGCTAGACTTACTCTTATAAACTCTTCCAAAATATCATCACGATGAATAAGGCATAGTTGTGGTGTTGTAGATTTTAGTTGCATTTCCTTTCGAATTTTATGATTTATGCTTGTTTACACTAAGTGTCATAGCCGGTCTTACTCCTACAAACTCTTCCAAAACATCATTAAAAATGAATAAGAAACAGCTGTGGTATCTTAGATCCTAGTTGTATTTGCTTTCAAATCTTATGTTTATGTTCAATTGCATTGAATAATACAGCCAGACTTGCTTTTACAAACTCTTCCAAAATATCATTCACATTGAACGAGATGGGCTGTAGAATTCCATAGACTAGTTACATGTTAATTTAGTTAGAACACTCCGGAGGATGATTGCATTTAGTTCAGCTCTGTCACTACATCTCAAGTTTGATAATGGCATTCTAGTTTAACTCTGTTCACTGTACTTCAAGTAGATTAGTAGCACTCTAGTTCGGTCTCAGTTCATTTTGTTTCAAGAAAAGAATAATGGCATTCTAGTTTAGTGTAGTCACTGTATTTTAAGATTGATAGACTACGTTCTAGCCTAGTGTTATCCATTGTATTTCAAGTAGTACTAGTTGTCAAAATTAGTCTCTTGGCCTTCATTATTTACAACTTACTTTTGTTCTGAATTTATATTGATACATCATCACATGAACAGGGGTCAGTAATATCAGTTTAAGGCTTTGATTATTCTGCAAATCTTTTACAAATTCACCTATAGCCTTTTTCCCAAACATTGTTCTAGAAAATCTCTAAACCTATGAATAAGGCCTAGTAGTGATAAGTCAAGTTGAAGAATAGGGTAACTTCAGCATCATAGGTTAATATAGAATAGAAACCTTACTGTGTTACAAATAATCATTTTTTTGTAATATTGTGAGTTGATTGTTTATTTAGGAGAACTTCATTTACACTTAACTTGTCCATTTCTCAAGCTCTTCCAACACATCTTTAATGAATGAATTGGATAAGTTCAAGCTCATGTTGTGATTTACTTCCTTGCAATGAAGTCATTATCAAGCTTTGCATTTGTTTTTTGCCATCCATAGTTTAGGCTTTGTTCTATTTTAATAATACCA
This sequence comes from Pinus albicaulis, assembly GCA_034641835.2. Taxonomy (NCBI): domain Eukaryota; kingdom Viridiplantae; phylum Streptophyta; class Pinopsida; order Pinales; family Pinaceae; genus Pinus; species Pinus albicaulis. Next base: position 1,395,896,087 of record CM076577.1, read on the forward strand.
CTAGCTTCTTTTCACCAGCACTTAGTTCTTTCCCTTTTGAAACATAAAACCAAAAGAACACAAAAACATCATAAAACACTAAACATTTTGAGTGAGAAAAAAATACCTAGGCACATATAGTGCACCACACTTCAGTAGTTTACTAACCCTGGTTAACAATTAATGAACTCAATTTAGGAACACTAAGTTGAGCACAAACATTTTGGCGCCATTGTCGGGGAAGTGTAACTAGGTAGCCTTGTTTCTTAACTCCCAAAAACAATGATATGCGTAGAGAGAGAGAGACTCAAGGGGTAGATTCATAAGAAGCAGAAACAGAAGCTTGATTCCTAGAACACCTCTTGTTTCACCTAGACCAAGAGCCGGCACACCTCCAACTCAGACCCACATTCCATCCTTTACTAATCCTAGACTTCCAGAAGACTTAAGATCAGATATTCCATTAGAAATACCTTCCACTTCATCCACTAAACCTGTCTTAGAAGAAGATTCAACGTTCCCTGCTAGAGACACAAACTTTTCCACTTCCACAGAAGAATCAACTATGGCAGAAGAAGGGGGAGGAGGAGTCTTTAATGGATAACACACATTATTTGGAGGGGGTAGAGTTAGAGGTATAGGAGAAGGAGGTAGAGGTGCAGAAGGAGAAGGAGGTAGAGGAAGAGGTAGAAGAGAAATGGGAAACTCTTTTGAGTTTCCTATAGTAGATGAAGAAAGCAATATAACTATGAAAAACATTTCACCCTCTATCCTTCCAAACTTCTATGGACTTAAAACTGAAGATCCTGAAACCTTCTTATTTGAATTTGAAGCCCTATGTAGAACTTATGACTACTTACAAGAGGGTCAAAAACTTAAACTATTTCCTTCAACATTGAAAGGAGCATCATTGAAGTGGTTTATGAGATTAATCAACAGTTCTATTAGGACATGGAAAGATATGAAACAAGCATTTCTAGAGAGGTATTTGGATTATTGTATGCTAGTCAATCATAAGGAGGAAGTGTTCAAGATGATACAAAAAGAAGATGAAAACATGGAAGATTTGTTGGAGAGATTTCATTACAACATCAAAAGAGAAAAAATGGAGAACTTAGATCAAGACACCTTAAAAGCTCTCTTGTTGAAGACAATTAGGGATGAATGGATGGATATCCTTAATATGATGGGAAAAGGGGATATATCTCAGCTCACATTACCTAAAATATCTGAGTTATGTATCAACCTTTCAAGAGGAAAATCCAAAACTGTAAAAGGTCCAAGAGACCCTGCTCTTGCAAGGGCAAGTAAGTCTGCTTTTGGGACAGTAAGTAGGGCAAAGATAGGGCATATGCTTGATGAATTCAAATCTGACATCTTAGGGAGTATTAGTGAACAAATAGACACCCTTAAGTTACAAAACAAGCAAAAAGTTGAATCTGATGCCTTAGCCATCTTTTGTCCCAAATGTAGAAAGAAGCATGCCTTGAGAGAATGTCCTTTGGATGCAAACATTGTAGAGACCTATGTAATTTGTTCAGAAAAACATGAGACCGAGAGTTGTCCTTCACTTCCTGGTCTTAAAGCTGTCTTTCAAGAAGATACTCCTACAAGTTCCACGGAATCTCTCAATTTTGTCTCTAGAAGGCCTTGGCAAGGACCTCAAACACAAGGATTTCATGATCAATTGTATAATCAACCTCCACTAAATTGGAATTCTTGGCAGCAACCTTGGGCCCAATTACAAAATCAATCTCAAGCTTGGGCACAAGGAACACAAAATCCCTATGAAAGATACTCCCAGTACTATCAATATCCACCATCCTATCCACCATACCCACATTTTTCTCCTCAAAATCCTCAACAAAATCCTCAACAGAATCCTCAGAACCCACAACATCAAAATCAACCACTCCCATTACCATTTCCTCAGAAATCAAATCAGTTGCCTACTCAACCCATACCAAACCCCAACAATAAAAATCCTCAGAATACATACATGATAGAAGGCCAACAGTTTCCAACTTATTTAATTACTCCTCTAGACCTTAGTAATGTTCAACTTAGGTCTGGAAGAATACTTTAAAAGAGGAAACCGTCTGTGATCATACAAGAACAAGAAAACTCTGAGGAAGATTCTCTACGGGAAAATAAAAGTCTTGAAGAAGACACATATTTTCAGGACCCAAACATTGAAAAACCAAAACAAAAAGAACCAATAATTTCAACTCTTGTATTAGAGCAGCCATCAACATCCACTCCTACACCTCCCTTTCCAGAAATATTACAAATTGATAGAGGTGTAGAAAACAAATTATGGTGCCTAATTGATTTCCTAGATGAGCTGAGAAATGTCTGTATTAAGATTCCATTATTACAAGCTATCAAGGAAATTCCAATTTTAGCAAAGACAATAAAGGAGTTGAGCATGAAGAAAACAAGGAAAAGAATAAGACAGACAAAGAAAATTCAATTGGTAAGAAAAATATCCGATATCATGATGGGTAAGATTTCTATTCCAAAGTATCTAGACCCAGGAAATCCAGTTGTTAAAATTCACATCAATGGAATTGAGATCCAAAACACACTTATTGATTTAGGAGCAGCAATCAATATCATGAGTAGACAAATTATGGATAAACTGAAACTTCCTAATCTTCTTTTTACACCCACATTATTACAATTAGCAGACAGATCTGTGATCAAACCTGATGGGGTAATAGAAGACATTCCAGTGTCCCTAGATTCTTGGGAGTATCCTGTGGATTTTATGATTCTAACTCCTAAGAATAATCTAGGAGGGCATCCTATTATATTAGGAAGACCTTGGTTAGCTACAGCTGATGCTTTCATTAGTTGTAGATCCGGTGATATGTATATCTCTGATGGTAGTTCAACTAATAAATTCACTTTGTATCCTCCAGCAAGGACAATTATAGATTTAGATGATACTCAATGGATAGAGGATGAAGAAGACTTACAACCTCTCTTCACAATTTCAGAAATTAGTGAAGATAGTCAAATTTTGAATACTTTAGAAAACTTTGAATCCTCTTCGGAACATAAACATGAAAAATTTCAAGAAGAATCCAACATTGAGTTTTTTTCATCAAGGAAGATGTCTCTCTATTCCATGGATAAATTTGGCAGCTCTACAATTGAGATATTTCCGGGAAAAACTTTAAACATAAACAAGAACCTAGAGAAATCTCAACGAGAAGAGCTAGTCAAGATATTACAGAGACATTCTTCTGCATATGCATGGGAGTACACTGATATGAAAGGGATAAACCCCAAGACTTGCACTCATCACATCTACATAGAGGAAAATTGTAAACCAATCAGACAACCTCAAAGACGGATGAATCCAAATCTTAGGGAGATTGTTAAAGAAGAATTGCAGAAATTTTTGAATGTCAACTTTATCTATCCTATTTCAGATAGTCAATGGGTTTCTCATTTGGTAATTGTGCCAAAGAAAAATGGTAAATGGAGGGTATGCATTGACTACCGAGAATTGAACAAAGCTACTCTTAAAGATCATTTTCCCCTACCTTTCATAGATCGGGTGTTAGATACCTTAGCTGGCAAAAAGTACTTCTCATTTCTATATGGGTTTAGTGGTTATAGTCAAATTCAAGTAGGACTTGAGGATCAAGACAAAACCACATTTACCTGTCCTTGGGGTACCTATGCTTACCGAGTATTGCCATTTGGATTATGCAATGCACCTGCAACATTTCAAAGGGAAGTATTAGGAATCTTTTCGGATCTAATACATGATTGTGTAGAGGTATATATGGATGATTTCACAGTTTATGGAAACACATTTGAAGAAGCCTTAGCAAACTTGGAAATTTTTTTAAAAAGATGTAAAGAAGAAAATCTTTCACTTAGTCATGAGAAGTGTTTTATGATGTTTATTGAAGGAATTGTTTTAGGACATCACATTTCAGGGGATGGGATTAGAGTTGATGAGTCAAAAGTTCAAGTCATCTCTAACTTATCTATTCCAAGTTGTCAAAAATATGTTAGGAGTTTTCTAGGATTTACAAGATATTATCGAAGATTTATAGAAAACTTCACCAAGATAGCATCTCCACTCTTCAAATTACTTACCAAAGACTGTGAATTCAAATGGAATTCTGATTGCTAGTTAGCCTTTGAGACCTTGAAAACAAAAATTTCTGAAGCACCTATTTTAAGGTGACCTAACTGGAAGTTACCTTTTCATATTTCAACATATGCCTCGGATACAGCTCTAGGAGCAGTATTGGGACAAAAAGACCTGATTCCTTATGCCATCTACTATACTAGTAAAAATTTGACTCCTTCAGAGTTAAACTATACTGTAACTGAAAAAGAGTTTTTAGCTGTTGTTCATGCCATAAACAAATTCAGACACTATATAACAGGCTATGAAACTTTTGTTCACACAGATCATTCTGCAATTAGATACCTAATGAAAAAATCAATTACTAATGGCAGAGTCATAAGATGGTTATTTCTTTTACAAGAATTCAACATTACCATTCTAGATAGGCCTGGAAAACAAAACACAGTAGCTGATTTCCTATCTAGACTCCAAAACATCAAATATGACACTCCAGTTGAAGATCAATTTCTTGATGAATATCTTTTTGCAATTTCTACTCAGACTCCTTGGTTTGCTGACATTGCTAATTATTTAGTTTCAGGGAAATTTCCTTCAATAATGAATGCAAGAGACAAAAGAAAAATCATTTATGACAGTGAAAAATATTCATGGGTTGCTAATGATTTGTACAAGACAGGTCCAGATTTTATCATTAGGAGATGTGTTCGGGAAGATGAGATGCCTGAGATTCTCAAAGCATGTCATGATGAACCTTGTGGCGGACACTTTGCTGATAAGAGGACAGCTTATAAGGTCCTTCATTTAGGATATTATTGGCCATCCCTTTTTAAAGATGCTAAAGAGTATGTCAAAAGGTGTGACAATTGCCAAAGGGTAGGGAAACCTTCTCCTTCAGGTGAGATGCCATTGCAGCCTCAGGTACATATTGAACCTTTTGAAAAATGGGCTTTAGATTTTGTAGGACCTATTAGTCCTCCATCGAGACAAAAGAAATATATATTAGTTTGCACTGATTATGTTACCAAATGGGTAGAGGCCAAGCCATTACTTTCTGCTACTGAAGCATCTGTAGTTAATTTTCTTTTTGAGGATATTTTTACTCGTTTTGGTGTCCCAAGGGAAATTGTTACAAATCAAGGAGCTCAATTTACATCAAAGCTAGTGGAACAAATGATGGAGAGGTACAAAATTAGACACATAAAATCTACTCCTTATCATCCACAAGCAAATGGTCAAGTGGAATCTACTAATAAGGTCATTGAAGGGATCCTAACGAAGACTGTTCATTTGCATAGAAGAGATTGGGCAGATAGGCTTCCTGAAGCCTTGTGGGCCTATAGAACTACATGGAGGAGCACAACAGGCCATACTCCTTATGAACTTGTTTATGGAAAGCAAGTTTTGTTTCCCATAGAGTTCCAGATTCAAACTTTTAAAATGGAAGTTCAGCTAGGACTTGATCTAACAGAGGCACAAAAGCACAGATTGGAGCAGATTAATGAATTGGATGAGATCAGACAAGATGCAGTCCAGAAAACAAGTATAGTCCAACAACAAAGGACTAGATGGCATGATAAGTACATCAAGGAAAAGAAGTTCAAAGAAGGTGACTAGGCTCTCTTGTTTGATTCAAAGTTCAAAGATTTTCAAGGTAAATTTCAAACACATTGGCTTGGGCCATATGAAATTGTGAATTTTTTTGACAATGGAGCAATAAAAATCAGGACAATAGTTGAAGAAAAGGTCACTTTTCTTGTGAATGGTCATAGATTGAAGTTGTATCACAAACCACTCTCAAGAGAAGAATTTGTCAATAGATTCCAAGAAAACAGTGATGTGAAGTTAATGAAGAAGAATTTCTCTTCTTCATCAACTTAAATAAATTTTCTGAAGTCAGATTATTAAAAAGAAAAAAAGAAAAAAAAACAAGAGAGTATAAACATGAAAACTAATCACTGATTAGCATGTTTATATAGAAAAGTTAGAGTGAAAATCAGAATCTTTCTGACACTTTAGCTTTTCAAATTTGTTTTTCTGCAAGCAGTTGTTACAAAATCATAAGTGCAGATACATTTCACTTATGGTCCATTTCATTCATCCATACTTCATTTCATTCATTCATCCATACTCCATTTCATTCATTCATCCACACTTCATTTATTCCATCCCATGGTCCACCTCATTTCCATCCTAGATTTTTTTTAAGTTTGATGTTTTTCTACAATTGAATAATACATATCATGAATTGCAGGCCACTTCTCATACTTCACTCCATTTCATAAGTTGTGATCCATTCCACTCCATTATTCACTTCATTCATATCCCATTACATCATATTTCATTATCCATCTTCACTTATTCCATACGACATTCCATTCATGCTCCAAACCATTCCATTTCATGTCTCAAAGTCTTCCACAGGTACATTCTACAATTAGACAGACATTCTGCAGCTAATCAGACATTCTACAGCCAGACAGACATTTTGCAGCCAGATAGACATTATACAGCTACAGATCCTGAAGGCATTGTCCAAACTTACAACAGAATGATCCTGCATATTCATGAAAAACAAGAAAAATCAAGGGAGTTATGAAGACTCAAAAGTTAATGATTTTCAGGGGAGAACAAAGCATATAAAGATCACAAAAATCAGAGGAAAGGCAAAGGTAAAAGTTCTGATTATAATGACATATCATGAAAAATTTTAGTACAGTTAATTTATGAATAATTAATAAAGTTGTTTGAATTAATTTTGTTGATCGTGCCTAACAAACCTCCCATAAAAAAATTGGATAAACCTCCTTCTATTCCGCCATTTCAAATCCCATATCCCATCATCATTTAAAAATCTAAACAGTTAAAGTGCTGAAGTGATTGGATTAGTCACGTCACTAGGCCAAAAGCATTTAATGATGATTTTGAATTCCTTACAAAATATCTCCGCGGTATTTTCTTCCGAGATATTTCCCAACTCATTAATTCGTTTTCTTCACCGTCACCTCATTATACCGATTTCGTAACCACCCCATATCATTCTTTCTCGTAGCCAACTCTTAACCATTTTAGTCTGTAAAACAGAGGCATCTTTGTAACATCCATTGTCACCGAGAATAGAGGAGCAACAATTTGAAGGTTGGAAAGAGAAATTATGGGTCTCATAGTCAGGACCGAACCGGTTGGAACTAAGTACTTGGAAGGTTATCCCCAAATCAGAGAAATGTTACAACAAGAAGGATGGTCGCAATTTTTTGAAAAATTCAGTGGTTTTCACAAAGAAGTGACTAAAACGTTTGCAAGATCCTTCAATGGAGTTGAGGTCGAGATAGGAGATATTAAATTCACCATTACAGAAGCCTCCATTGCAGAAGCAACGAAATTCCCAGACAAGGAGAAAGGTGGTTCAAGAATAGATAATTTCATAACGAGACATGGAAGCAGATACTCAAGTCACCAAGTATGGATGTTTCCATCTTTAAAAAGGGTATCCCTAGCTCTGCACTAAAGAACAAATGGAGGAACATGTTGCTTATCTTACAAAAATTCATCACTTGTGAAGGAATATATGGTACCTTCTATGTTTATCATACTCGGTTGATAATGCATTTCTTAGAAGAAGAACTCAATTTTCCCTTTTTCTTGCTTCATAGTTTAAAGAAAATGGCCTCAAGTGTTCAAAAGGGAGTCCAATTTCTAGAAACAACCTTATACCACCATGGTTTAGTCAAAATTTTGATTGAACATCATTTGAGAAAAATAGGAGATAATTGGGAAGAGTTCTTAGTGAGAAACCACTTTGAAGAACCTAAGGAACCTCCACCTAAAGACAAACCTACAAAAAGAAGCAGAAGATGGAAAACCTCCAAAACTGAAACTGGTAAAACAATACAAGAAGGCAGTGAAGAAATGATTTCTGAGAAATTGGCTCAGATTAGGAAGCAGCTTAAGAAAGAGAGGATAATCAGAAAATTCGCCAGAGAAAAAGGAGAAGGACCATCTCAACCAAGAAGGAGCCACAGACTTAGAGGGATACTAAAGAAAACAAAGGTTAAACAAACTAGAGTCATAAACATAGAGGATGAAGAAACACCTATTGAGGAGGAGTTTGATGAGGGAGCTCCTGAAATAGACCCAGCACAGCAAGAAATTTACAACTATGTTGAGACATTAGAGAAAAGAGCTTCAGAAGGTAGAGACAAAACTCCTAGTCCACCAAAATCTGCAGTGGATATCCTAAGGAGAGATAAATATGAGTTGGAAATACTCAACAGGCATATCAAGAATGAGAACGAAATTCTGAGAGAGCAGGTTAAACTGAAAACTAATATGAATTCAACTCTGTCTCTACAAATGCAAAAGTTGCACAAGGCCAGTGAAAAATTGAAGAAGAAAAATAAAAATTTAACCAGGGCACTCACAAATTTGAGATTCAAGTTAGTCATAAGGAAGCCCAGAAGGCCTTTGACTGCCAGGCAAAGCAGAAGAAGAGGGTTGGATGTCCTTGCAGAGGTCTCAAAGTTCATGGAATAGTTGCATGAGGACATGCAAGAATCTAGCAGTGGGGGTATGTTGAGCTCCAAAGATGTTCTTTCTTCCACCACATTCCACTCCATTTCCTTTGTCCATTATTAATCACAGGCTCAAATGATCAATAGAATTAATTAAAATTTCTTTAAGAATGTATATCATGACTAACTTGCTATGTTTTTATGATTTTGTCATTGTAGTACTTTTTGAACTAGATCTAGCTACAGAATGCAGACATTCTGTAGCTAGTTGCCGATTCTGCAACTGTCTTCATGTCTACGCAGGTTCCAAGTGTCATCTCAGAGAAAAACACATATGGTCGTATTCCACATCATTCCCTCATCATTTGTTGCTCTCCACGAAGTTTGAACGGAATTCTGTAGGTGGTTATGCACGTGGGAACTCAAACTAGGAGATAGACTCCTAATAGGACAAGGACAGTCCAGATGTCCTTAATCATATTACGAGACCACCAGAAGAGTTCCAGTTTGATTTTAATTTGAAAAGAAAATTATCCCTAGGTTATCTCAAGACAGTTATGTAACTTTGTTATAAATATGACTCTGGAAACCGAGGGACAAGGTTAAATTTGGTGTTTAATTTCTAGATTTCAGAAGTCTGAAAACACTCTGTTTTGAAGTAATTTCTCTTTTGATGGAAGAAGCATCATTTTTTTGAAAGCACTGAGTCAATCTTGAAGTAGATTTTGTGTGCTACTTCGGTGGTAGAGGGCCCCTGCTACCTGAGCAGCTTTTTTTATATGGCTTAGATAAGTATTTTAGTTTCGTTTTTTTCATTTCTAGCTTAAGCAAGTTTTGAAGTTTATGTTTCATATTTGTTTACATTAATCATCACAGCTAGAATTAGTCTTATAAAATCTTCCAAAATATCATCACGATGAATAAGGCATAGCTGTGGTGTTGCAGATTTTAGTTTCATTTCCTTTCGAATTTTATGATTTCTGCTTGTTTACACTAAGTGTCATAACCGGTCTTAATCCTACAAACTCTTCCAAAACATCATTAAAAATGAATAAGAAACAGTTGTGGTATCTTAGATCCTAGTTGTATTTGCTTTCAAATCTTATGTTTATGTTCAATTGCATTGAATAATACAGCCAGACTTGTTTTTACAAAATCTTCCAAAATATCATTCATATTGAACGAGATGGGCTGTAGAATTCCATAGACTAGTTGCATGTTAATTTAGTTATAACACTCCGGAGGTTGATTGCATTTAGTTCAGCTCTGTCACTACATTTCAAGTTTGATAATGGCATTCTAGTTTAACTCTGTTCACTGTACTTCAAGTAGATTAGTAGCACTCTAGTTCAGTCTCAGTTCATTTTGTTTCAAGAAAAGAATAATGGCATTCTAGTTTAGTGTAGTCACTGTATTTTAAGATTGATAGACTACGTTCCAGCCTAGTGTTATCCATTGCATTTCAAGTAGTACTAGTTGTCAAAATTAGTCTCTCGGCCTTCATTATTTACAACTTAATTTTGTTCTGAATTTATATTGATACATCATCACATGAACAGGGGTTAGTAATATCGGTTTAAGGCTTTTATTATTCTGCAAATATTTTACAAATTCACCTATAGCCTTTTTCCCAAACATTGTTCTAGAAAATCTCTAAACCTATGAATAAGGCCTAGTAGTAACTTCAGTATCATAGGTTAATATAGAATAGAAACCTTACTGTGTTACAAATAATCATTTTTTTGTAATATTGTGAGTTGATTGTTTATTTAGGAGAACTTCATTTACACTTAACTTGTCCATTTCTCAAGCTCTTCCAACACATCTTTAATGAATGAATTGGATAAGTTCAAGCTCATGTTGTGATTTACTTCCTTGCAATGAAGTCATTATCAAGCTTTGCATTTGTTGTTTTCCATCCATAGTTTAGGCTTTGTTCTATTTTAATAATACCGCTAGCTTCTTTTCACCAGCACTTTGTTCTTTCCCTTTTGAAACATAAAACCAAAAAAAACCCAAAAACATCATAAAACACTAAACATTTTGAGTGAAAAAAAAATACCTAGGCACATATAGTGCACCACACTTCAGTAGTTTACTAACCCTGGTTGAAAATTAATGAACTCAATTTTGGAACACTAAGTTTAGCACAAACAACTGCCACATCTCTTCTCAGAGATAGCTACCAGCGCCCTAGCTAGTTTTATTTCCATTCTCTCTGTAAGCAAATTTCAGTTCTTTGATATTAATGAAATGAAGTGTTATTTCCGCTGCATCTCTGTATTTATGGTTATGTGTTTATTATGTTGTGTTCCTTCATAAATCCGGATCAGTGGTATCAGAGCGGTCTGCTTTTTCTCGATCCTTCTTTGCATGTCACCAATGAGGTCGGGGTATAAGGATTTAGGGCTCGATCTGATGGAACCTTTGCAAGATCAGCCTCGCAAACCTTGACGGATGCCCATGGGGGACGAAAAGAAATATGAGGGAGCAGGATATCCTATCAAAATATTGCTCTAAGGGGCCCTTGAAAAACAAAGGAATGCGATGATGGATAGCTTTGCCTAGATCCTTCAACGGCTACCCACCGGCAGCGCATCTGCATCCAGTAGCCACTCTGGAGGTGTGACTCCTTTCAAGGTACAATTAAATTTTGACATTCCCATATTTGAGGGTCAAATATATGCAGATGTCGTAGATAGATGGTTGAACCTATTAGAAGGATATTTCTCGGTTCGTGAGTTTTCCGACAAGGGGAAGATTATTTTTGCACTCCTCAAAACTGCCCTCCATGTCAAGGACTGGTGGGAAACCCACTGTGAGAAAAAGGACGAGATAGAACCCTCTCTATTCTCGGCCATGCCTACCTGGAATTCTTTCTGAGATGCCATCAAGGAACAATACTATCCCGTGGGGAGCTATGAGGACAAGTACATACAATGGACCACACTGCGACAACAAAGGGATCAAGATGTGCATGAGCTAATGAATCTGTTCCATACCCTGCGCACCAAGTTGGGTATCAAAGATTCAAAGAAACATCTGGTGCTAAAGTATCGCAGTTGTTTTCACAAATAAATTCAGGAGGAAATGAAGTTCCTCGACATCTCCTCGCTTGGTACAGCATACCGGTATGCTGCCAAGAATGAGCATAAATTCAAACAGAAGAAGCGAGACTTTGGATCTGCAAATCAAAAGCAAGGGAAAGGTGCTCCCAAACCATAGAACAAAGGACAGAGCCAAGGCATGGCGACTCAAGACAACCTGTTGAAGCCACAAGTAAATAACAACACCGCAAATCCAAAGAAGGACACGGGAAAGTGGTGTGAGTTACATAAGAGCTCCACTCACAACAAAAGTGAGTTTCGGGCCAAGTAGTCACTAGTGGAAGAGATGCGGGCTTCTGAGTCAGATGCATGCTTCGGCTCTAAATCAGAACCTGACAAGGGGAATGAAAAAGGGAAACAAATTATTGATGCGGATCCCAATGCCATTGTTGCCACTATGAAGATCCAGAAGGAGGAACCGAAAGATCCATAGGAGGAGGAACGTCTCTTCCACTCTCAGATGTGGGTAAAGGGCTCCCCGGTATAGTTAATTGTCGACAATGGGAGCCAAAATGACCTCATTTCAGCATACGTCGTGAAGCGTTTTGGCTTGCCGACCACAACTCACCCACATCCATACACCATTGGGTGGCTTCACCAAGGAAGAGATCTCTGCGTCAGCTAGCAGTGCCGCCTTCCCTATAGCATCAAGCCCTTCACGGATGAGGTATTATGTGATGTTGCTCCTATTGATGTTTCTGATGTCTTATTAGGACAACCATACTTGTGGAAGAGTTATCTTGTGTATGAGTCTCGGCCTCGCGCTGTTATTGTTACTTTGGGAAATAAGTTGTACAGGATACCAGAGGTACCACCTCCTATCGCTATCTCTTTGGTTACTGCAAAAAAATGCAGTAAGCTCATTTCCCAAACCAAGAAATTCGTTTTCCTGATGATCCGCCTCGAGGGCAAGACGAACACTATGGCCACGACCTCCAGACAAGGCTCCTCTGCATGACAACAACAAATGGATAAGGTTGTGGAGGATTACGAGGACATCTTTACCTCACCCACAGGGGTTCCTCTACACTATTAGGTCAAGCACCCGATTGATCTGACCCCAGGTGCGCCACTACCCAATGGACCGATTTATCAGCACTCTGTTCTGGAGAACGATGAAATCAAGAGGCATATTCAGGAGCTGCTGCAGAAAGGTCACATCTGATCAAGTTCATCGCCCTGTGGGAGCTCGATCGTGTTGGTACAGAAGAAGGATGGGACGTGGAGACTCTGTATTGACTATCGAGTGCTGAACAAGATCACTGTCCAGAACAGGTACCCGATCCCACAGATTGATGACCTTCTGGACCAACTCAAAGGTGCAAAATATTTCAGCACGATTGACTTGAAGTCGGGGTATCACCAGGTACCAATTGAACCCTCTGATGTGTGGAAGACTGCCTTCAAAGCCAAGGAAGGCCTTTTCGAATGGTTGGTCTTTCCTTTCGGGTTGATGAATGCTCCCACAACCTTCATAAGGATGAGAGACAACATCTTGCGGCCATTCACCAACTCATTTGTAGTGGTGTACTTGGATGACATTCTGATCTTTAGCCAGACCTAGGAGGAGCACCTTCACCACATCCGACAAGTCCTCCAAACACTGCGGCAACACAAGTTGTATGCCAATTTGGAGAAGTGCACTTTTGGCATGACCCAAGTTCAATATATGGGATACATTATTGATGAAAGGGGGGTGCATGTGGATCTATCCAAGATCCAAGTCATTCGGGATTGGCTAGCCCCAACCACTATAACAGAGCTTCACAGCTTTCTGGATCTTGCTAATTTCTGCCAGAGGTTCGTGTTGGGATTCTCTCATATCACTTGGCCCTTAAGTCAAGTCACCAAGGGAGGAGCGAGAGAAAAATTCTTTTGGTCAGAACCTCAACAGAAGGTGTTCACAGAATTGAAAAATCGCCTCTGTTCTGCCCCAGTGCTCACTTTACCAGACTTTCAACAACCATTTGAGATCGAGACGGATGCCTCTGACTATGCTATTAGGGCAGTTCTTACTCAACAGGGACATCCAGTGGCATATCACAGTGAGACATTGTCTAACACAGTTCGCAAGTATCCCACTTATCACAAAGAAATGTATTCCATTGTGCAAGCTTGTCAACAATGGAAGCATTACACCTTGGGGAAGGAAAAAATCATCCACACAGACCACCAGCCCCTGCAGTTCATACAAACACAAGGGAAGTTGCAAAATGATCGCCATCAGAAGTGGTCCACATATTTGCAGTAGTTTAATTTGAACATCAAGTACAAGAAGGGTAGCACCAATAATGTTGCAGACTGCCTCAGCCGACCACCGATCGTGGCGCTCACCACCGTGCTAAACTCTTGTGGGCACGAGACTTCTAATTGGCCGCTTCTCTATGAGAGTGACCTAGAATTCGACCACACTTACAAGGCACTCTTGGGGGGTACGCAAGTTCCAAATTTTCACCTCCAAGATGTACTTTTATGTCACCTAGGACACCTTTGTGTTCCTTCAAGTGAGCATGCCAAGATGATATGGGAAGCACACTACATTCGAGTCGCTGGGCATTTTGGGGTCGAGAAAATAGTAGCAATCCTGCAGAAATATTTCTATGTGCCTAACCTTCGAAAGGATGTCGAGAAGCACATCAGATCCTGCACTGCTTGTGCCATTGCCAAACCGACCATCAAGAAGTAAGGCCTATATACTCCGCTACCTACCCGTAGTCGACATTGGGAATCCATATTCATGGATTACATGTCAGGCCTGCCTTCTACTAGGCAGGGAAATGATTGTGTTTTCATGGTCATCGACATATTCTTGAAGATGGCCATTATGGCGGCCTGCAAGAAGAATATCACAGCAGAAGCCACTGCTAAACTCTTCTTTGAATGAGTGTACGTGCACTTTGGGATCCCACAGTCTATCATATCAGATCGGGATAGCAGGTTCCTCAACACATTTTGGTCCAGCCTCTGGTCAATGTTGGATACGAAGCTCACCAAGTCCACAGCTTTCCATCCCCAAACAGATGGCCAGACAGAGGTCGTCAACAGAATGATTGTACACATTCTGTGCATGTACAATTCAAAGCATTCACACACATGGGACGAGAGCCTCCCCTATGTACAACATAGTTATAATTGGGCTCTCCATATTTCAATCGACCACAGCCCCTTTCAGGTGAGCTTGGGATTCCAGCCACTATGCCCATTGACGTAGCCATGCCATTTGCAGCTGCTCAGGCCGATTCAGCTCATGTCCAGTCTGAATTTGACAAAGCAAGTAGCTTCATCGAGCGCATTCAACACATCCGCCAACAGGTTGATGATATATTAGATAGAGCCAATGCTAATTACATGAAACGCCATGATCAACACTGGGTGCCACACAACTTCTAGGTGGGCGACAAAGTATGGCTACATTGCGGAAGGAGCGCCTCATTAGACCCCACCGCAAGCTTCACCCGCTCTGATACGGCCCATACACCATCACCAAGGCTGCAGGGAACAATGCCTTCGAGCTCAGTATTCCACCATTCCTTGGTCTACACCGAGTCTTCAATGTGGATCGCCTTCGTCCTTACTTCCCACCTCTACTAGACACCTCAGACATTGCAGAACAACTCACACCAATAGAGTTAAACCCAGACTGCATGGAACATGCCACCACATATTGTATCATGGACATGCAAATCAATAACACTTGCCAACAGAAGATCCCACTGTATCGGGTTGTCAAAGCTGGCCAACTCCTGCACCAAGGAAAGTGGTTCACCAAGGACCAAGTTCAGTAGAAATTTCCTCATCTCATGGAGGAACTTAACGCAATGGGGACCATTGCTTCCTAAGGGGGGGAGGAATGATCCAGGTGGATATTGGTGGTCACCCGCCTATTCCACTTGGGGCCCCACCATTGTCTCTTTCATTTTTTCAGTTTCGGCACAACTTACTATTTTTAGCAGTTTTTCAGGTCCTGAACTTTCGGAGCCGTTTTGAGGCCCTAAACGATGTTTTTTGGGAAAACAGAGAGCAACATGGGTCCATGGACCATGTTGCTCGTTCAAAACTTTTAGTCCTCGGGTAGATATTTCTAACGAGGTAATTAAAGAATGTAGTATTTTGATATAAGTGAAGCAAGATTAAAGTTCCAAACCAACATGACCATGTGGGCAACCATAGTTAACCACAAATAGTTAAATGATACCATAATAAACTTATAACCAACCAAACATAATGCATCACATTTGAGACACAAACCATTCAAAAAATAAATTATTTGAAGTTTAAATATTAATAAACATGGTAAAACTTATTCATTGCGCCCTTTCACGCTTTCACTACACCAATCTCAAAAATTAAATATAATATTTGAGAAATATAATATTTAAAGAATATAATATAATATTTAAAGAATATAATATAATATTTGAGAAATTTTAGATTCCAATATAACTTTTGATGAATTTTCACAATGTAACCAAAGCATTGAACAACACAAGCATTCAAAATAATGCAAATAAGATGTTCCTCATCATTAAAGAAAACTATAATCCAACATCATTCTTCATGAACATTGCTCGATTAATGTTGTTGTGTGATGAAGTGAGAGCACACAACACATAAACACAAACATATATGAAACCAAAGATATTGGCAATAGAAAAACCACAAAAGAGGAATTATATTAATCCATCTTTTCCATGTGGCTACTTTTAATCCATCTTTCTCCAATGTCTATTTTTTTATAACAATAGTCCCTTTATATAACTTTAACTCATTGTAAAAACTATGCCATAATTAAATGAGTAATTCAAGTAAATCCATAACTTTATACTTTCGTCATTAAATATTACATTATCATAAGAAATGGAAAAATTTAAATTAAATTAAATTTAACTTATTTTATGTTTATCACATTAAAATTAAAATTAAATTATTATTATTATTATTATTATCTAACAAATAATCCAAATTGCAATTAATATGAAGATTGAAATAAAGCTTTGTAAATCAAAATTACATTTACGATGTCAATCACAGTCTTCTGTTACCCTGTGATATATATAATTTTTAGTTTTTAATTAACGACTTTAAACTTAAACGAACTTTAGCTTTCGCAAAATGAACCTTAAAAAATGAAATAATAATCAAAGCCAAAATAAGATAGAGGCATCATGAGTACTTCTGAACAGCGGGATCAAAATAAGAGAAATGCGTGTGGGCGCGATCAAACGTTGCGTTGTTGCCTGTGATACAAAGGGAGAACCATATCAAGAAAGAAACATAGCAAATTAGATTGATTATGTGAAAATGGATTCGTCTATTGATAGTATTCCAGAAGAGTTTGTGGATGCTCTCACGAATGATTTCGCTTACGACCCCATTCGACTGCCCCTAAGCGAAGACCCTGTTCAGGTTCTATACAACCGGTGGACACTCGAAAAGATTTGGGACAGCAAACAAATAGCCCTTAACCCTTACACCCGCCAGCCCTTCAACATTAGCAATGTCATCCCTCAGACTGCGCTGAAGCAACAGATGAGGCACT
This sequence comes from Pinus albicaulis, assembly GCA_034641835.2. Taxonomy (NCBI): domain Eukaryota; kingdom Viridiplantae; phylum Streptophyta; class Pinopsida; order Pinales; family Pinaceae; genus Pinus; species Pinus albicaulis. Next base: position 1,395,913,337 of record CM076577.1, read on the forward strand.
ACGTCATTCAAAACAACAGAAACGACCTACAGGTCATTCCCGCGGATTACACTGAAACGTTAAGCTCAACAGATATGCAAAATCTTTTGAATGAATTGGTTATAGCTGGAGAGCATTGCTCGCTCGCGATTGAGAGCAGCGAGCGCGTGGAGACAGAGGCTAGCTGGAAGGTGTTTTGGCAGAAATTGAATCTGCTCCGTCTTTATTGTCAATACAAGGCAGAAAACAGGGAGACTTTTTTGTTAATCAAGGGATACGAATACTTGTTGAAAGTAATAAATATCCTGTTATATCCTTTAACAGTCGATTTCTCCTTTTCAATTGAAAGTACCAAAGAAGTGGCAAAGATCATACATTCCGTCGGATTGAAGGATAGTGATTTGCAGAGTCTCCCTCCACGGAATATATCAGCTCTTCTATACATTCTGTCTGACCTTGTGGACCAGAAGGACTTGAAAATCCAGAGTATGGTTTTAGGAATTTACGTTCGTATGTATGACGAATGCATCGAGTATGTTGTTAGAGGCTTCGCCGATACTTTTAATATCCTTAGCTTTTATGTTGCGATACATCTGTTACTTGGGCGTCGCAATGCGAGGGATATAACAAATGAAGACCTCTACAACGTAACAGCACTTCTTAGTGCTGCCTGGATCACAAATCACGACATCAATATGCAGCATTATGTTGATGCTGTCGTGAAGGCTGTAATTATTTGCATTACCCGTTTTCGTGACCTGCACGTAGCTTTCACTCATCGTGTTCAGGCTCAGGAAGATGAGGCCACCTTGAGCAATAGCGGCCGTGAAGATCAGATAAATGAAGAGGAGGAGAAGAACATTCATATGATAAGCAGGGCACTTGATCAAGGGCTCTTCTTAATTAATTGTATAGTGACTCATGATTTACAAAAGTATCCTTTTCTGTTTCTATGGAAAGATAAACTGCAGAATTTGGATATAGTGAAAGACATTGTGAGAATGGTGAAACATGTCCTTGATGGTTGCAAATATTTCCAGTCATCGCACCTGCAATTGGGTTTAAATATTACTTCATTACTTTGTCGAGAAGGCCGCGTAAGTGTGATTACAAGGAACAACGCTGTTAAAGTTTTCGCTGATTTTCTTGAAAGCGCATTTGTCAACGAATACGACCCGCAGATTAAGTTCTTGCTTCAATATATTGTTAGGACGGCTTCCTAGATTAAAATAAACTCGTATTGCTTCGGTTGGTTTACAAAACATGGGCTGCGTCTCTCACTAAAAATAAGATCATTTTCGCGCGATATTTACCATTTTCACGAGAGGAAGTAAAAACCTCCTCAAAGCGTAAAGTGTTTTTTTCTATATATGCATACTCTCAAAACCTCGTATGGTTACTTTAATGTAAATATATACGACAAACTTTTTTATCTTAAACCATTAATAAGTAAATTAAATATATCAGGATTTTATTTAATATTTTATAATTGTAATGAAAAGATATAGTGCGTCTTGGATTATATAGAAATATTAGAGTAAAATAAAATGAGCTCAGCAAACCTTTTTTTCGTCTCTCTTTACTTTGTCTTATTCTATTCATTAATCAAGCCCTTATCTCCCTAAACAATTTCAACTAAAAACAGTTTCTCTTTGTTAGATCGCAAATTTTTTATTGTGAAAACCAAAATTATAAATAATAATAGATAACTTTATAAATAAAAAATAATAAGTATGGACATAAAAATCTTTATTAAACTTCCAATATTAATCTAAATATATTTTTATGTATTTGTGTAGTCTTTTTTTATTAAATTCTTGAAAATAACGTGTAAATAATGGAGAAATCTAGTTAGTTCGAGATTAATTCATTATTAATTGTGTTGCCTTTTTTAGGGTTCATATCATATTTATTTGGGAGTTGAACCAAATAGGTGAAAGAGTTGGAGAGTGAAGAGAGCCCACTGACACTGCTTGAACAATGTGGGAGGTTCTTGACAAGAGGAGAAACTTAATTAGAGATAGTTGGTTCACGCGAACCTTAGAATACGAGTTTGTTCCTATTTCTTTAGTATTGGTTCTAACTTCCCTGTTTTCATGTAAGCTATATATTGATTGTATTGTAAAGAGAACTTAGAGCAACCTGCGGACGCAGTCCCTCCTAGTGTAGTCTCTCATAGTAGAGCTAAGAAATATTGCTTTCATTAATTTAATCTTGCCATTTTTATCATCGTATTAGAGCTTCAGGGCCGAATCAAAGCTAGAGTACTTTGATCCCTATGATGGTCCAAGCGGCAGAAGAGGCCCCTGGTGGCCTGAGTGCGATTGAGTAAGGCTCTTTTTTTCTCTAGAGGAAATTCCGATCACCGTGTTCGTTGGAGGCAAACACGCATCGATCAGTGCGGACTTGTGACAGAGAAGAGTGCTAGTATCTAAAATCATCGTGGAGACGATTGGAAAAACAACGTTGATCTATTTTTTCCTTATGGGGACTTTTCCAGCGTGACATCTCGATGATTGAGGAGCGTCGATTAAACTAGTGAGCTCGTGAAAGAAGATATAGTTTTCGTCATAGAACAGCCAAAGAGCTCATGCTAAGGAGCGTCGTTGAGCCAGAGGGCTCGTGTTGGAGGAGCCAAAGATCTCTTGCTGTGGAGTTTCGTGGAGCCAGAGAGCTTGTCCTGTGGATTGCCAATTGAAGCTAGAGAGCTTGTGTCGGTTGAGCTAGAGAGCTTGTGCCTGCACATCCATTGAGATCATGTCAGAGGAGCCAGTGAGCCGTGGTAGCAAAGGTAGTGGCAAATCACTAGTAAAGTATGAGGAAACTGCAAGCGTGATCCGTCACAGAGGAGCCCGTGAGCTCTCAGTAGAAGAGGTCGTGGTAGTGGAGCCCGTGAGCCTATGGTGCAGTGCGCAGAGCAGCCTGCCAGAGTGGTTGAAGATCAGGTAGATCTATTTCTTTGCATTCCTTTTTGTGGATTTGGGTTAGATTCATTTGTAGATATGGTTTTTTATCAATTGCTAGAAGTCATTTTTTTTTTTAAAGTGTCAAGATGAATAAATTGAGGGAAGTATGCTTGAACGAGAGCAATAAGCTCGACGGTTCCAATTATTCTAATTGGAAATTCAAGTTACAAACTATGCTTGAAGGGCATAGTGCATGGGGGATCGTGAATGGTGATGAAATGAACCCTATAATTGCAAGAGGTGCAACAACTGCGACCATACAAGAATGGAAGAAGAGGGAGAACAAGGCAAGAACTATGTTGAAAATGGCAGTCAAAGACTGCATCATCCCTCACATTAGATATTGTAAGTGAGCGAACGAGATGTGGAAAACTCTCAAAGATCTGTACAAAATCAAAAATACAAATAACCTAATTTTCCTAAAAATCAAGATTCTCTCCATCAAAATGGAGGAGAATGAAACAATAGTTACATTCATCTCATGCATAAAGGACTTCAAAGACAAGCTTGGTGACATAGGAGAGGTTGTAAGTAATACTAATCTGGTAACAATTGCTATGAATGGTATGACTAACGACTATCACATGTTTATCACGGGATTGAATACGAGAGAGAAAGCCCCAAAATTTGAAGAATTGACAGGGATTCTAATGCAAGAGGAGAAAAGGTGGAGGACACATAAACCCCATAATTTAGATCTTGCGTTAATAGTGAAGAAGAAGCCCTTCAGAGGGAAGGTAAATGGAGGATAGAGAGGTGGAGTTATAGCACAAAAAAAGCTAAATCCATCTCAAGGTATGCCATCAAGTAGGAATGATTCACCATTAAAATGTTTCTATTTTGGTAAAATTGGCCATATGGCTAAACACTGCGAAAGAATAAATTTGATGAAGGTCAACAGAGATGCAAGAGACATGCTAGAAACTTTGCAAATTATCGCCATAACCAGAACCTCAGACTGTTTATGGCTAACTTTGATGAGAATGATGAAACGGATACGTGGTATGTCGATTGAGGAGTGTACACCCACATGACAGGTAACAGACAATGGATTGAAGTATTGGAGGAAACAAACACTCGAGAAAAATTCTACCTTGGGAATTTCAAAGAGTACCCAATCAAAGGACATTGTAATGTTCCTATAATTCTATCTGATGGAAATATTAGGCACATTCAAAACATGATAGAATTATAGGAACATAGGAACAGATTCTTATTTCCATATTAGGCACATTCAAAGGCAATCAAATTGCATTAGAAAAAATAATAAGAATCTGAATTTTGTTTCGATGATAACAGATTAGAACCTTAAGGTAGAATTTTATAAATCATATTGTGTTGTTAAGTATTTGCTGGATTGTATGAAGACAATTACAACAGGGATTCGTGTGGGCAGTCTTTACAAGGTGAAGGTGAGAAGTGTGCCACATCAAGCTTTAACATCATAAGGTATGACAGTATAAGACTTATGGCATGAGAGATTTGGCCATATTAATTTCAATGATTTGTTGTTACTTCATAAAAGAGGCATGGTCAGTGGTCTTCCTCATTTAAACCATATTCATGTTGATTGTGAAGCATGCGCTCTTAGGAAGATCCACCGAGATGCGTTTCCTGTTAATGTAAATAGAAAACGGAGAGATATACTAGAGTTAGTCCCCACTTATATGTGGGCCAATGCACTCAAGATCATTGGGGGGTGCTTATTATTTATTATTATTTGTTGATGACTGTACAAGGTTCACGTGGGTATATTTTCTCAGCAAAAAAATTCATACTTTTGAATATTTCAAGCAGTTCAGAAGAATGATTAAGAATAATACAAGTAAATTCATCAAGATTCTCCTCTCAGATTAAGGGGGAGAGTATAGGAAGGTTGATTTCAAAAAATATTGCAAATACCATGGAATAATGTAGCAGTTTACAGTGCCCCACAGTTCTCAGTAGAACGAGGTTGCGAAAAGGAAAAACATAACCCTTGTGGAGTGTGCTTGAAACATGTTGAAAGGTAAGAATATTTCTAATGGATTTTGGGCTGAAGCGATAAATATTGCAGTGTATTTGAAAAAAAGAGTCACAAAAAGAGTCTATAAACCTGCAGTAAAACACTTAATATTTTTTGGATCCAAAGCCTTTGTTCATGTGCCAAAGGAGGATAGAAAGAAACTAGATTCAAAGGCAATGAAATGCACTTTTTTTTGGGTATTGTATAGAATTTAAAGCTTACAAATTATTTAATCCCTCTACTCTTAAAGTTTTTGTGAGTAGAGATGTATTTTTTCATGAAGAGGTTCATTATGGAAACAATGAAAACAACAATGATGAATGGGACATTCCTTTGCTGGTGGAAGAAGGGAGTGGTGAAATAGGAGAAATCCATTAGTAGCAACAACAACAAAAAAAGAAGAAGGAAGAAGCAGATGTTACATGTGAAATCATCGAACCTAGTGCATTAAGGGATAATCGGAACAGTTTGGATGCCACTCCAACACTGACGAGATCGGGTAGGAAAACAAAACTTCTTGAAATATATCGGGAGAATTCTATTATAACTAGCATGTTAAATGTCATTGAACCCTATATTTATAAGGAAGCAAGGAAATATAGTGAATGGAGGGAAGCCATGGAAGAGGAGCATGAATCAATACTTGAAAAAAAATCTTGGGAGTTAGTTGAATTACCCGAGGGAAAAAAAACCGTAGGTTGCAAATGGCTATACAAGCCCAAATTTAAAGTAGGTGGGAGCATAGATAAATATAAAGCTAGGCTAGTTGCAAAGGGGTATTCCCAAGAAGAACGTATAGAATATGAAGAAAAATTCGTCTTTGTAGCTAAACTTAATACAATCAGAATGGTAATTACCTTAGCTACTAAACGTCATTGGATGATGCACTAGCTAGATGTTAAAATTTCTTTCTTAAATGGGGAGTTGAAAGAGGAATTTTATTTACAGAAACCCGAGGGATTTTTCAAACAGGGAAAAATTTAGTCTGTAGATTAAAGAAAGCTTCATATGGACTAAACAATTCTCCCAGATCATGGTATGATAAAATTGATTCATTTTTCATGCAGCGCAATTCTAAAAGAAGTGAAAATGACCCCAATCTCTATGAAAAGGGGCGAATTTTTTTGATTTATTTATATGTAGATGATATTATCATTGTAATAATAAAAAACGAATATGTTCTTATTATATACCATATGAGAAACATCAAATATTTTAGATGTATTTTTTGGTGTGATTTTTGTGTGGGGACTAGCCATCTAATGTGAGGCTAATTTTTTTATTATGTCTATTAGGCATTTAAACTTGGTATCAGAGATCAAGTGTGATAGAGAGATCGTGCGCGAGAATTGATTCTTATTACTTCAACATTGGATGAAAATATCTTGTGTAGTAATTTGCATGAATTTGATCAAGTACATAATGTAATTTTATTTTAGGATATTCTTGAAATAAGGTACAATATGTAGTGGAGCGAGAATGTTAATGAATATGAAGGTGGATTTTTAGTTGCATATATAGAAAAGAGAATATTGGTGGAGGACTAAGATGTATCTCATGAGTTAAAAAAATTGAATAGCCTCTTTGAAGTACAGGTCGTGGATTCAACAACTGAGGTTGTTCACGATAAAGGAATTTGCACATTTTGATGATGGGTATTTTTTTTATGAATATGAGTTGCAAGTTATTAGTGAAAAGAAGTTGATTGATAAATTTTTGTTTTCTCTAAAATACCAAGTAGTTGATAATATTTTCAAAATAGTACAAAATAATAATGAAAGTATTATTACAATAACAGAGGCAAAAGAACTTGAAATGAAAAATATAGCAGAAGTTAATGGAACATGAAAGTTTGAAGATATTGAAACTTATTATGGTGCCCAAATAAAGCTTATTTAATAGTGGATTGAGAAATGTTTTCAAAAAATTGATCTAGGTCTCAATTCAACAGTTGGAGTTTGTAATGTCCCTTCCTAAATTATTTTTTCACGAATTTTATTTTTATGTATTAAGAGCAAATTTTGGTGATGTCGGAGCCCGTGTGAATTTCTTATATATATTTGTATTGTTTCCCATTTCTATAATAAAATGGCTCAACTGATTCGATGAATTTGATTGTTCTGGGTATTTACTACATTCTTTAAAATTTTGATGGTGCAAATTTACAATTTTCTTGCATTACACTATTTGTCCTGTTTTGGAACATTACAATGGTGTTAAATCAATTATCTTGGCTCTTCCTATGGGAAAGCCTTCATTCTATGAAATCATGGAGTCCAAAGAAAGGTTAAAATCAAACAACATGGTAGTAACATTGGATGATGTGATTAGGATGCAACAAATGATGATTGATGTGGGCAAGCAGTTGATTCATATAACAACTAGGAATCAAGGCCATTCTCAATTATACAACAAATCCATTATACCCAAAATTGTGGATAATGCATCAAGATCAAAAGACATGATTGCAACTAATGTGGAGTTATTGGCAGCAAATTGGAGGGCATATAAATCATTGCGACATGATATTCAAGCATCCCTCTCTTTTTTGGAGTTTCGTGAAATAAGAGAGATGCAAAAATCAGTGGGAATTCCATGGAATTATTCAAGGATGATGAGGAGGATTGAGAAAGAAATACTGGCTGAAGGATCCATGTTTGGAAAGGATATAGTTGAGCATACACCCATTTATGAGATGCCATACATTGTCGAGGTATCCATTGGTGAGGTATCTGAGGTTATGACCGATTTCTCAGGTGATATCTATGGATGAAAAGATGATGAGGCGCTGAGAAACATTACCACCCTTGATGAAAAGCCAATAGGTACAAAGGAACCCAGATCTATGGCAGAGTTGTAGGATGAAAATCACCTACAACAACATGGAGAGCACATATAGGGGTATGAACTAGTCATGGAGGGGGAGCTTGTAGTACTTCTAGGTAGCATATCTCTATGGGCTTTTATAGATGGGGCTTCCAATATTTTGAGACTACCTTTGCACCATGGAGAAAGTGATGTAGATTCCTCCCAACAAATTTTCTATGTTTACCACAATAGTGAATTGAGGCTACATGAGCTACATAGGGTGCAACACTCGTGGGATGGAGAGCTTGTTCTATGAATTGGAGTTTGTGCATTTGATCCATCCCTTGGGGTTGGATTGCGAGATATTTTGAGTTGGTATCCAGTGGAGTGGGATAGACTCATGGAGATGGTAGTAGTCTGGACTGAAGCTCAGTAGTAGCTCTGAGACATCGAGGGTACTTGTGGCCCAGTTTGGCAATCAGATCCATGTAGGGATTCCTATACAATATCAGACATGAGGGATGGCCGTGGCTAATGAGATAGTCAACCCAGTGCCTGAATGCATGCATTCCTTATGGGAGTTCCAGTCGGCACAAGAGGCCAAGTGGATTGTGAGCAGACTCCATTGGTTGTTTTGTTGTGCTGGTTTTGCATGGGGATGTAGGATTTTTGCTATTCTTTGGAAGGAGTTGGTTTGAGGATGTGGCATGGGTAGGCCACAAGATCAAATATTGTATGGAGAATATGTTTTCCAAATTAGGTTAGGACTTAGGGGTCACAGAGGATCGTCACAATAGAGATATCCCCTCAAGAGAGAGTGGAGTTAGGGTGCTCAAGTCTACCAGGATGGACAAGGGGACATGATGCGTGTCATGGTGGGGTCACTAACAGAGTGGTAGCCACTTTAGCATGCGAGGGATACCATATGTTACATGGTGGTATGAAAGTTGTAAGTAGTACACAATACTACACAAAGTCAAGTCATAGCACTAGTGTTATATAGAGGGATGTGGCCGGAAATTCTAGGCCATAGAACCCAGTGGTGTGCAAGGCTATGCAGCAAGGAGTAGTGGCTTACAAAGGAGAATGGATATCCAAGGATGTATACCATAACATTTAGGTTTACACTATGGGGAAGGAAGAGTGACTCACATCACATTGTGGACATGCGAGGAGTGAGGAATGCAATGCCACAAGGAGGAAAAAACATGGTACAAGATGGTATAGTTGTAGTCAGGGGTATCCAATGGTGTACATGGATAGGTTGCGGCTTACAATGACATGTCAAGGTGTGTGGTGGTACTTGATGGTATGGAGTGATACATGACGTGGCACAATGGGCTCTTGGAGCATTTCCTTTAGGGAGACTTATGGATAGGGAAATTAGGTGTGTCATTGGATGAAAATCACCTATGATTGATGAGGACATTGTTGAACATATAAGGACACCCTCTCTAGTGGAGGCAGGGCCTCAAGGTGGCTATCTCCAAATATGAGGTGTATAGAGGGTTGTTCGTAGTATTATTCTTGAGAATTTTGGAAAAATGTTAATCATACTCTTTGGGACATACCCACCAATCATCCTAGAGTGTTGATTACAGTCGTAGAGGGTGTGGAAATTTCCCTTCGACACTCTCCATTTAGGAAGCAGGGCATGGGAGGCTCACCCTAGGAATTTGGATGAGACGCCACATGTCATTGGCCAAGAGGAGAATCTCTAGTTGAGACAGTTGGTAGGTGCGCAAGTTGATGATTACAGGCTTAGGGATAGCATGGTTGACTACCGAGGTAGCATATGTTTCACCCCTAGGCTCACATTTGGGGATGTGATAGAGTGGGAGTTATATGGTTCTCTTTCAATTGGATAGATCAAGGCGTTAAGTGAGCATAAGGTGTGGAGGTTGGTCTTCCTTGTTGGAAGATTATTCCTAGGCCCCCAGCAGTGACCAAGCACTTCATGAGGAGAAATAATACTGGATATCATTGTGTGATTTGACATGCACATAAAAATTAGATATTCACGGAAAAAGTTCTTGATGCTTGGTGCCTACCTATTGGATACCTACAGGAGTCAGAGACGTGGAACACAGGGGTCCCAACAACTATAATCATATCAAAATGATAGGCAACGAGGATTGGAGATTGTGGATGTCCAATATAGTTATGGGATCCAGGGATCAGTGGATTGGTGGGATACTCCACTCCTCAGTGAGCATGGTTGGGATAACATGGGGATAACATGTATATTGATTCATTCACATGAAAAAACATGGGGAATCACCCAAACCCTTACCATAAGGTGCGGAAAATTATTTCTAAGGAATAGGGCTAGCCATGGAGTGATATGCATTAGAAATATTGAGTCTCTTTGGTAGGATTGGCCTAGGCTCGATCATCACATAGATTATGGCTGAGATTTATTGGAGAGGATGCTCAGGTATGAGCATGCTAGGAAACTAGTCATGACTAGAGTGTCACGATTTTAGCAGGATAGGTTCCTTCTTCAAATGGAAAGGTATTTTGGCATAACAGAGTTGAGAAGTTCCACTACCCATAGAGGTGAGTTGGGTTATACAAGGGAGGGCCATCCATATATTCCATTCGGTTTTAGTGATTCCTTTATGGTGTTAAGAACTTCACCTGTGTGGCAACAAGCTACAACGGTTGTGTAGTTTCGCCTGGTTGATGATGAGGTGCATTGGGTTTTGCAATGGGAGGCCATTTTGTGGAATATAGAAAGGAAATTCATGAGTAAAATAATTAGAGAGTATTTGTTACATTTGAAGAGCTCTCCAGATGAGGATGCCACCTAGGACAAGCAACATTTGGGAGGGGAGGGATGTAATGTCCCTTCCTAAATTATTTTGTCACGGGATTTATTTTTATGTGTTCAGGGACAATTTTGGGGATGTTGGGACCATTTTATTTTTCATTAGAATAATTAGGAGCTAGAAGCTATTAAATTTATGTTGTGCTATTTTATTAGTGGTGAATGGGGACCACACACACATGAAATAAGAATACCCTTAACAACTAGTTTGAAAAGCATGAGTGTGATGGACGGAAAAGGTGGGAGAAAGGCCAAATGAAGGTTATAAAAGGATGGAATCTCACTTCCTTTCGAATGATTGGATTATCGATTTTGATCTCACTTTCTCTAACTCCTTGGCCGAGTCACTTGTTGTTTAGAACTAGTTTTCCAAGCTAAGTGTTGGGGTTCCCATTTTTTGGCAAGTTTGGCAATACCAAAAGATGAGACAACATCAGAACCACTTTCAGACCCTAGGATCTAACCCTCCTGGGTCCAGAGAGAGATCTCTCTATATAGGAAAAGGTTTTATGTCTTTGAAGCTTGAAAGTTAAGATATTAGGCTAGTTATAAGCGGAGGGTTTGTTTGCTTGATTTTTTTTTGGTTGTTGGGAATTAGGAAAGAAGGGTTCAATATAAGACAAGGGTGAGCAAAGAGGATTTTAGGCAAAGGAGAGATAACTCAGATAACACTCAATACCATTGGGCAATGGAGTCTAGAAAGGGTTTACTTGGTATTCCATACGCAGGCTTTCAGTTGGGCTAGTCATCTAAAGCATCGGATCTTAAAGATGATAGTGTAGCTTGAAATGGTAAGAAACAGGGTGAAAGGCAAGGAAACCTCCAAAGTGAACTTTAGGAATCAAATCTAGAGACAGGACAACCTGTGATCCAAAACCTAAAAAGGTTAACTATTTGGACAAGGAAACATTAAAGATTTAAACACAATAGGTGAAAACCTAAGATCAGAGAGAGACATTGAACTCTCAATTCTTTGGCCTCCAACTTAAGGGAACTTAGAAAGGTTCAATTAATTGAAAAGGACCCTATTGAGATAGAGATAGAGTTCTAAACTCCCAGTATCCCTATTCATTCAATTAAAGCCTAACAATAACATCTAAGAACAGATTCATTAATTCACACATCAGCTAGCAGTAGATATTAGCCACTACACTGGTTAAATTAGCTTGAATCAGTGCTCAGATAATACATATGGCAGAAAACATTAAAGGTAGGGAGAGCATAAGCTTAGGGTACCATGCGAGGGTATATCCTAAACCAGATTTATGATGCCTACCAGAGAAATGAAATATGATGAATTACAAAGGAAAACAGATACAAAGTAAGAAAAACACCACCACTGCTTAAGATCAGGATCCAAAGAAATGTGCTTGTCATATTAAATAGAAACACCAGCCGCGTACAACATTTCCAAAAACTTGATATTTAGTCTGAAAACATCTTCCTCGGCCTATATTATAACTTTACATAGAGAAATATATCTCAAGAGAAACCGCTTAGAATTCATAGATATCCAATCAACAACCTTCACAATGTTTTCTCATGAGTTTTTATATCTGAAAGAGAGGCAGAGGAGGTAGATGAAACATTAAATGAAACATTAAAAAAGAGTAGGAAGAGGGGCTTGAGGCCCATTCTTTTTTAATGTCTATGCATTAACCTTCAGTACTCTTTGGGTGAAAGAGTGGTCTTCGATAGGCTGAAATTTACTCTAGGCATGTCTTTGATGTACTCTCGGCTGTAGTACTCTGCAGTACTCAGGTGACTAAACAAAGGTAGATAGGTAGATAAATGACTTCAGGTCTGCCATATCGTGTAACAAATGCTCTGGTAGCATTAGGTCTGTTTTCAGGGAGGAAATCTTCTCATGGACACAATGTAGACTAGAACAGTACGAGTATTGTGTCCTTTCTTTGGAGGAGACTTTTGCCGATGTGAAACTTTGATGATATTTCTTTCTGCGCATTGGGCCTCTGTGTGATTCATGAGGTCTTCAATCTAGTATTTTTCCTTCAAAACACTGAATTATGGCTTAACATCTTCAATAATGTGCACTAGAACTCCTTAATCCTGTACTGATACTCTTTCCCACTTCATGACTGTCTCTATCAGTGAAATATGAGCTTTAGTGGCGCTGGAAAGGTCTTGCAGAGTTGAACTCTGTTCTTTAATGAAAATTACGCTCTAAGCACCTTCTCAGGCTCTTCTCTGTAGTATCAAGCTTTGAACCCAGCTTCCTCTATGCTTTGTGCCACTATAGCAGTGACTATGAACCAGGGTGGTTTCCACCGCCTGTAACCCTGCAAAAGACACACAAATAACTTAAGAAACCCGTGCATGGGGTCGGATGCTGTGGAGGACTCAGAGAGTGGTATTGCAGCATGGTGAAAACGGTGGATGCGAATTGCGAAAGGTGGAATAATATAGGATAATGGTGAAAAATGCAGCGAAATGGTGGGAAAATTGGTCTGGTGAAAGTTTGGTGGAAGAATGCATGTGGACCATCCGATCATATCTGGGGCGATGATCAATGGTGGAGATTGAATCACAGAATGAATTTGGAAGGTAGGGCATTATATCATAAACTTTAATGTAAAAAAATTAAAATTTAGCCTTTGAACGAAATACAAGGGAATGTATGCAAATGCAATGAAATGACTTTGAATGGTGGGACCCAGTCATGGGTGGAGGGTGATTCAATCAGGACCGTCGGATCTCGAGAGGAGTTCGACGGGTGTGATCTAATCATAGGGCAGCGATGGGAGGGTCAACACTCTGATGAGCAATGGTGCGATTGGCTTATGACTTTTAGATATTATGTGAGATCAATGGCCGGGATTGCATCGGAGGATCGCAATCGGGAGGAACGGAAGGTGGCTCCATTTGAAATTTGCGATTTCGATTAGGGCAGGGATGCGAGGGCCATCGGGTCAAAAGTGCATCGAGAGTGGGTGTGCAATCGGTGAGGTGATGAAAGGGAGATGCGGGCGCGACGAAGCTTGTGATGACCGTTGGATTAAAGGGGAATCGACAGCGGAGATCACAATCGAGGGATCACAATTGGGGAGTGTAGTGGGTGGCACGGTTTAAGAGTTGTGATTGCGATCGATGCTGGCTGTTAGATCTTAATAAGATCGACAGTGGATATCACTCCCAAGACTCATAGATCAAAATGCCATTGCATCGGAGTTTTTTGTTTTAACACAAGAATGCGTTCCTGACCATTTCTCTGATTACGATAAGCGCCTTATGCTCTGGCACCTAGTCTTAGCGCTTGGGTCATGTGGGGAAGTGGTTTTGGGGCTGTGCCAAAGGGGGCTAGCCTGTTATAAAGAAAAATGGGTTTTTTAGCCTTAGGGACAACGTTTAAGGCTAAAAGGAGGCTTTCGGTAGAGGTAAGAGAGGGATTTAAAATCAAATGAAGGATTTTCACTTGGTTCGAAGGATGAAATGAGTGTTTTAGAAGACTTAGGAGGGATTTTGGGAGTCCAAAGGGGAAATTTTAAAAATGGGAAAAAAGGTTAATATAGGAAATTTTGCAGGGATACAAGGGGCAAATGAAGGCTTTTCAAAGCACAATTTTTTTTACAGACAATGAGACCTTTTGGATCGGAACAACAGTGAAGATCTTTTTAAAGGAAATTGGATGCACAAAGGCTTCAAGGATGAGATATTTTCATGGGAAATGTATCTTTTGAAGGCTCCTAAAGCAATTTAGCCACCTACTTGCTTTGACAAAATTTCATAGGTGGCTAACAGTGGCTCCACATGGGGATGGCTTCTTCTTGAAGGAGTCAAAAATTCAGAGAATAGATCTTTTGAGTAGGCCAAATGCCTGACCTTTGAACCATATTCTCTTCTTTTACCTCAGTTGTTGCAAACATTATGTATATTAATCAGCAGGAAGCATTCCCAAACAATCTACCTACCCATCCTACAGTCCTAACATTTTTTCTTCAAGGTGCATTTGAATTTGCAGACCTCCTTCATCATTTTTTATTGAACACAGAAAACACACTAATCTAATTCTACCCTTATCACTCCATGAGACTAGATTAAAAGGTTGGCCTCACATGTTTCTCTACCTAATCTAATATATGTTGGGATTAAACTGTCCAGCAGATTTCTTCTCTACATTCTACAACAGAAATTCAAAATAGTCAAACTAGGATCAGACAGTCTAGTTTGCTATGGATCGAGGGCATAAAGACAGTTGCACATGGACTGAAATTGTGGAAAAGTGAGAACAAAATCTTGAAGGCTTGAAATCTGAAGCTTTGAAGCATCCTTATTTTCTTAGTGACTCAAGTTTTGAGCTTGTTAGAGTCATCTTCTTCTTCATTTTAGCTCTGGTTTTGGGCTTGTTAGAGCCGATTCTTCTTTCTTCTTTACTGGTTCAGATTTTGGGCATGTTATAACCAGTTGTCTTCACTTCCTTTGGCTCAGGTTTTGATCGTGTTGGAGCCAATTTTTTCACTTCAGAGGTTCATATTTTGAGCATGTCCGAACCTTCCTTTCTCTCAGTTTTTTGAAACATTTTCTCTTTTTCTTGAAAAAATAACACAGCGATGGTATTTACAATGGGAATGAAAACTAGAAATCGATAATCAACAATAGTAGTGTTTGAACATCCTGCCATTAACAGGACCCCCAAACAACTCTGTACCATCTAGCTCTTGTAGAGAAAAGGCATTTGGACCAACAGTGGCTTGGATGATGTAAGGACCCTTCCACAAACTGTCAAAATTTCCATGCTTTCCTTTGTCTTCTCTCCTTGAGTCCCACTTCAGAACTTTATCTCCAATTTTGAAGTCATAAGCCTTGGTACTCTTTTCAAACAAATTTTTCATATTTTCCTGAACTTTTAGAGCTCTGTTATAGACCTCTTCCCTTGTTTGTTGGAGATGGATCATTTGATTTATCCTCCTTACCATATTGTCTTCTTTTGTCTGAATCTCCTGTACTAGTTTAATCACCGGTACCCCAAGGCTAGTGGGAAACACTTCCTCTGTTCCATAAACAAGCTGATATGGTGACATGCCAATGGATTTCTTTGTTGTAATCCTATCAGCCCACAAAGCAATCACTAACTTGTTATGCCATGACTTCTTATTCTCTTCAAGTAGTTTTTTGATGATGGTCACCAAGCTCTTGTTTGATGATTCAACTAACCCATTACCTTGTGGGTAATAAGTAGTTGAATGACCGAGTGCTATCTAATACCTGTTACAAAACTCAATCATTTTCTTGGATCCAAAAGCAGCAGTGTTATTAGAGATTATTTTTCTTGGGCAGCCAAACCGAGAGAGGATGTGGTCTTCTACGAACCTAATGATGACAGAATCTATGGAATTCCTAGCAAGTATGGCCTCTATCCATTTTATGAAGTAGTCTGTGGCTGTAAGGATCCACTTGTGTTGAGCAGAATAAGTAGGGTGTGTTTCCCCAATGAAATCTAGGCCCCATTGCAAAAAGGTACCCTCAACAGAAATGGGTTGTAAAGGTAATGGAAGGAGCTTTCTTTTGTCCTCGAAAATCTGGCATTTATGGCAGGCCATTATCATTTTATGGATGTCATTGAAAAGTGTAGGCCAATAATAGACAGGTCTGAGTATTTTTCTAGCTGTGGCTTTCCAGTTCAAGTGGCCTCCACACTCTCCTGCATGGAACTCCTATTTAATCTTCTCTGCTTTAGTTTCAGGCAAACATTTAAGAAATAGACCATTTTCATTTTTCCAGTATAAAAATTCATTCAGTATGCAATATTTTCTAGCTTTTAGCTTTATGAATCTGGCCTTATTTTTCGATAATTCAGGAGGGGAATTGAGGTTTGTGAGCACATACAAGATATCAGAATACCAAGGAGAGTTTTGAAATTGTTCCTCAACTGTAGGATTAGGCAGTCCTTTCTGCTCGTCAAAGGCATCTACCACGTTAATTTCAAGGGCATGTAGATTTGATTCAGGCACTAGTTGAGCTAAGCCCTGACCTTTGATCAGTTTTGTGGGTTTTATTTCTAGGTCGTACTCCAATATTACAACAATCCATTTGCCCCTATTTCCATCAGGATCTTGGGACAAAATTTCCTTAACGACTATGTTAGGCACGTAGGCTATGGTGTGAGAATGAAGTATATACACCCAAAAGTCTTTCAAGGCCTTTACCAAAGCATAGGCCTGTTTTTCCATTATTTTTTATTTCAAGGGTGCATCCCTTATAGCTTTGTTGAAGAAAGAAATGGGTTGTTCTATTCCCTCAGGATTTTTCTGCAGCAGAACTTCAGCCACTGAATGCTCGAAGGAAAATGAAAATATAAGGAAATATTTTGAGAAATCTAGGTTGATTAGGACAAGAGCCTGGGTGAGTGCAATTTTAACTGATTCAAAAGATTTTTTAGCCTCAACAGTCCACTTAACCCCTACACCTTTCTTCAGCATGTTATTCATATTCCTGAGATGTTCAACTAAGTTGGGAATAAACCTCCTTAAAAAGTTAATTTTCCTAATAAAGGACTGTAACTCTTTAATGTTTCTCGGGTGTGTGATTTGTAGTATTCCCTCAACTCTTTGTGGGTCTATCTTAATTCCCTTCTCAGATATGATATGGCATAGAAGATTTCCTTCCTGCAGCCCGAATACACTCTTTTTTGGATTTAATGACAGACCGAACCTCCTACATTTTTCAAAAAAAATTCTCAGATTTTTAGATGCTCCTCATTAGTCTTGGAATAGACTGTTATGTCATACGGATAGATGACAATGAAGTGCCCTATTTCGTCTGAAAAATCTATGTCCATCACTCGTTGGAAGGTTGCACCAGTGTTCATCAGTCCAAAGGGAATTTTTACGTACATAAAAGTGCCCCATGGAGTAGTGAAGGCGGTCTTGAGTTGGTCTTCTGGGAGTATTAACACTTGGTTATAGCCTGAAAAACCATCTAATAGGGAGATCCACTTTGAGCCAACTACCCTCTACAGGATATGTTCCATCTTTGGTAAGGCATAATTGTCTTTAAGCGAGGCTCTATTAAGGTTCCTGAAATCAATAAACAGTATGATCTCACCTGTCTTCTTTCTCACAGCTACAAGGTTTGAGACCCAATCAGAGAACCTCACAGGAACTATTATTCCTACTTCGTACATCTTTTTAATCTCCTTTTCGACCGCAGGCAGTTGTTTTGGGCTTATTCTGTGAAGTTTTTGTTTGAAGAGTTTTTGGTTCTCTTTCAAGGGTATTTTGTGCTGTATAACATTTGTGTCATAGGCCTTTAAGTCCTCGTAGCTCCAGGAAAACACATTGATGAATTCTTTGAATAGTTCAATATATTTCTTTTTCATGTCTCTGAGTAAAGGCTTAGCCAGCTTAATCATCTTGGGCTTATCTACAGTGCCTATGTTGCATTCCTAGACATAAGAGTTTGAGTGTTCTATAGTGGGATTTTTCACTACATCTTCAAAGTCAAAAAGGTCCTCTAAAGGTGCCATTCCCCTGGGTATATTCTTATCTTTCGACTGCAGCACCTCTACTTCCTTTTTATCTGCTTTCTCGTATTCTTCGGTTGGATTTCCAAGTTGTTCAGTTAAAGTGTTTATTTCTATGTTATGGGGTTATTTTTCTTCGTCGGAGGGCTCTTCACTTAGGCAGCTATCATCGGATTTCGAGTCTGAATCAGAGAATTCAAACTCGTTCCTACCAATCAGGAAATCCTCAATCTGCTTATCACCCTCAAAGACCTGCCAATATTTTTCATTATCTGGCACTGCAGATCTGAATTTGGTTTGAATGATGATTTTTTTGTCACTGAGAGTCTTATGGTATGAACTAGATATGCAAGCTAATCCATTTTCAATTACGTTATGAATCCTAGGAACAAACACCAGTTCATATTCTATAAAGTTTTTCAATAAATCCATAGCATCATTCTTGTACGCTCTCAACCTAGGGTGTTTCACTTTATACTCTCTGTTCACTTCTTTTATGATCAACTCAGAGTCTCCATGCATAGCTATCCTACGGGCTCCTAGTTTTCTCAACAAATTCAGGCCTAGGATAAGAGCCTCATACTCTACAATATTTTTTGTACACTTGAAGTTCATATTGAAGGCATGACTCTCAGTATAGTCACTCTCAGTGTTATGTAATCACACTCCTGCCCCTGCAGTCTTTCTAGTACAAGACCCATTGAAATTCATTTCCCATAAAGGTTCGTACTCGAGTTTGTCATTGGTCTCTTTCTTAGCATTAGTTTCATTGTTATGCTGCAATGGAGGGTCTATTTCATGGTGTGGAGGGTTTTTCTCTTCATGATGCGTATGGAGCTCAGAGAGCTGACTAGTTAGCTATTTGCATTCTGTTTCTTGTTCATTCCAGGTTTCCATTTCAGTGCATTGTCCAGAGGATTTTTCTTCATTTTCATCCAAGTCCAGAGTGGCCATTATTTCAAAATCTATGGGCGTTGTCTCATGGTTTATATCTCTATTTTCTAGTTCTGGCTCTTCTAAGGATTCATCATTGCAAAGGATAAAGGAGTCCAGATCTGTGTGTACAGAGTACAAAGAAGAATTTTCAGGATTTTTAGGGGTGCTAACCAGGAATTTCATTTGTGCCTCTCTATACAGCCTCCTAAGCTGGCTAAAATAGGGATTGTGGCATACACCCCATCCATCTGCATTGTACCTTGCATCTTGGCTTGCCATGACCTTGAGAGTAACATGCCCTACTTAGGTGGCACATCTGCCACTACAACATCCATGACCATACATTTCATTAGAATCTGGGTCAAGTTCACACACAGGTCTTTGATTAGGCCAAGGCACTTTACTCTGCTAGATTCAAATGAATATAGATCTTTATAAGGACAGGTTATCTCTAGGCCTAACCACTCCATAACTACCCTAGGCATTAAGTTGTGTGATGCCCCAGAGTTATTCATTTCGTTGTGAAGAATCTTATCATGGATATTGAGACTGATGTAAAAAGGAGGTACTACCCCTTCTTGAAACTTCCCTTCCATATTTGGACCAAACAGAAAGGCTGGTTGATCGTCACTTAGATTGACAATGTCACTGTTTTCCCCTAGATTTAAGGCTTTCAAAATTTGGCCTTTATATACATCCTGAGTGGCTAGCTCAGAGAGTGGGATAGAGATTTTAATTTTTACAATCTCGCTTTCCAAATTGAAGAGGGATTGACTCTTTGTAATGCTCAACTCTGTCTTGTTAGATGCTACTTTAGTGGCAGGATCAGTGTGCTGATTATCACTATGTACAGGATTAGGAACTGTTTTATCATGAGCACTAACTACAGTGCTAGTGCTGCTAGTTGGTTGACTTTTTTTATCAGTGTTTTGGTTGTCTTTTCCTTTGTCCTTCCCAAAACTCTCAGCTGCTGATTTGTTACTTTCAGTAGTCGGTTTAGAAGTTTTCTCAGGCCTTTTCTTAATGGTAATTTCAGAAGCTCTGGGTTTGGAATTGTCTAAGCTCTTTTTGTTTCTAAGTTCATATTGTTCCCTGACCTGCATGATGGCAATTTTAAATCCTAGCCTGTAATCCTCAGATTCTAATCTTTCCTCATCCCAATATGAGGGTGAGGGTTGATCTTCCTCTGTGGAATAGTTGTGGATTGAGTTATCTGTCTCAAAAATATTTATTGGGGTCCTCTCAGACTCCTCTATTATTCCCTCATCTTCGTCAAAAAATTTCTCCTGGAATGGGGGAATAACTTGCTGATCTGAATCTCTTTGTCTTTCGGGAGTAGTATTGTTTCTTCTAAAGTTCTGGTTCTGGTTATGGTTTTTGTTTTGATTACTCACTATGACAACCATTTTTTCCATCATTTGCTGTAGATATTCCACGTTTTTAGATAGACAATCATAATTGGGGTCAGATGTGGAAGCTACAGTGTCATCTCTGTATGTTACCCTTTTCTTAGCCCTCATTCTGGCTTTCTTCTCAATCGGGTTAGCCTCTACACTCACTGCTCCTTTTTTCATATCTTCCAATGTGTTGTAATCTCTCTCCCTAAGCTGGTAGGCCATGTCAGCATCAAAGCCTTTGGGATATTTCACTAGAGCCATAGCTTGGGGGGGTTTCATGTGTGGAGGAAGAGTGTTATAAACGTTGTTGAACCTTGTAGAGTAGTCATGGACACTCTCTCCCACATTTCTTTTAAGGTTCTTATATTCTACCAATATTTGAAGAGGGTTGGCCTTAAATTTCCATTTATTTATGAATGATTGATATAAAGAGGGGAGATCTTGGATACTATTAGGAGGTAGGCCCTTAAACCATTTCTTCACATCACCTCCTAAACTCTGGGCAAAGATTCTCATTTTTACTATCTTGTCGTCTATCTCCATGTAGTCAAAGGATTCCTCCATCCTATTTACATGGTGTTGCGCTGTTGTGGAATCCTATAGGTTTTAACCCTGAACAGAAATATCTACACACGATTCTTATAACCGAAAATAAACAATAGCAAGAGCATAAAACATAAAACAGATAAACACAGAGATTTTCCCCTGGATCCCAAATCGGGACGACCAGCTTGATTTTTCATTATATTCCTTTTAGTGTTACAACACATATATATATACATGTCGGAGCATACATAAACCCCAATCCATTAACCCTGGATTAGAACATAACCGTAGTTCCCTTGACCGGATCTACAAAAATACCAGGGGCCGAAAACCATCGAACCCCAAAACCATGTGCAAAACCATGCACAAAACCATGGGCGGATCCGGACCCCAACGGTGGGGACTGCTTCGCCCCTCGTGACCCCCCAGCTATGCCCAATGCAACATACAGCTCGTGGGGCCAATCGTGGAAAGAATATAACACATACCCAACATTCTCCCACTTGTTGTTTTCTTTCCATAGGGGGCCACAGGAGAGCTTAGTCATTGGCCCAATTCTTCAACACCCATTGTTTCTCTACACCAAGAGAACTTCTGAGTGCTCACAGACTTCGTCAATGCATCTGCAACATTCTTCAAAGTGTCCACCTTTACCAGCGACACCCTTTTAGCCTCAACCATATCTCTAATAAAGTGATATTGAACATCAATGTGCTTTGTCTTTGAATGATAAGCAGGGTTCTTAGCCAAGAAAATTGCACTTTGGCTATCACAGTCTATCCTTATAGCTTGTTGTACCAACCCCATACTTGAACACAATCTCTGCAACCAAACTGTTTCCTTGCTTGCATGAGTGGCTGCTATGTATTCTGCCTCTGTAGTTGAAAGAGCCACTACAGACTGTCTTTTACTCATCCAACTAACTGCGCCTCCAAATAGGCTAAACACATACCCACTTGTAGATCTTTTTTGGTCCAGATCTCCAGCCCAGTCTGCATCAACAAAACCACGAATGTCCAACATTCTTTCCAATCCTGGTCTTCCCTGGTAGCACAAGCCATAATCACTAGTGCCACGTAAATATCTGACAACCCGCTTCACTGCTGTCCAATGCTCCTTCCCTGGGTTTGACATAAACCTGCTCAATACTCCCACTGCATGTGCAATGTCTGGTCTAGTACAGACCATTGCATACATCAAGCTACCCATTGCACTTGCATATGGAACACGGGACATATCCTCCTCTTCTTCTTGTGTCTTGGGACACTGTTCAGCAGACAGCTTTGCACCTACAGGAATAGGAACACTCACCGGTTTACTATCCTGCATATTGAACCTCTGCAATATAGTCTCGACATACTTCCTCTGGTTTAACCAGAGCTTCCTCTTTGCCCGATCTCTCTTAATTTCCATTCCCAAAATATAATTTGCAGCACCCAGATCCTTCATGTCGAATTTGGAGAACAGTTGGGTCTTCAAATCTTGGATAATTTCTTTGTCATTTCCAATCAACAACATATCATCCACATACAAGACCAAATAAATAACACGGTCACCAATTAATTTAAAATAAACACGGTGATCCTCCTTGCTTCTGGTGAAGCTCAGTCCCCGTATATAGGTATCAAATTTCTGATACCACATCCTTGGTGACTGTTTTAACCCACACAGAGACTTCTTCAACCTCCATACCAGTTCTTTCTTACCCTTCACCATAAATCCTTCAGGTTGCTTCATGTAGATCTCCTCTTCTAGATCCCCGTGAAGAAATGTTGTCTTCACATCCATCTGTTCTATCTCAAAATCAAATGCGGCAGCAACAGATAAAAGTAATCTAATAGAAGTAACTTTGGCAACAGGAGAAAAAATATCACCAAAATCAATTCCCGGCACCTGGGAATAACCTTTCGCTACCAACCGAGCTTTGTATTTCTCCACCTTGCCTTCTACATTCATCTTCTTCTTAAACACCCATTTGCTCCTAATGGGCTTCCTTCCAGCCGGCAACTCCACCAGATCCCATGCATCGTTTTTGTGCAAGGATGCCATTTCATCAGCCATGGCCTCCTTCCAGAGTTTTCCATCCTCTGAATCTACTGCCTCCCTGACAGTTCTAGGTTCATCATCAGTTATAGTTAAGGCAAAACCTGAACAAAAAGCAGATGGACTATACCTTTCTGGTTTCCTTCTTTCCCGAACTGATCTTCTTAAAGCTGGAGTTTGTGGCTCATCATCTTCTAAGTCTTCTTCTGTTGTAGAGTCTGATTCATCCTCCTTTAGCTCAAACTCTATCTTCTCAAGTTCCTTTGGTAGGACTTCATGTTTAACAACATCTTTCACTTCTCTAAACACCACATCTCAGTTGTACACAACCTTCCTTGTTTCTGGGTTCCAAAGCTTGTAGCCCTTTAAACCATCCTTATACCCAATAAAGATGCACCTTTCAGATTTATTATCCAACTTGGTCCTTTTCTCCTTTGGAACATGTACATATGCATCACATCCAAATACCCTTAGATGTGAAAGAGAGGGTTTCTTACCGGTCCATACCTCATGTGGAGTCTTATCCTCCAACGCTGATGAAGGTGATCTATTAACTAAGTAACATGCAGTCTCCACTGCCTCTGCCCAGAATTCTTGTCCTAACCCGGTACCACTGAGCATGCTTCTTGCCTTTTCCATCAGTGTTCTATTCATTCTTTCTGCAACTCCATTTTGCTGAGGTGTGTATGGAGTATTCTTCTGCCGTGCTATACCACACTTCTTACAGAACTCTTCAAATTCCTTCTTGCAGAACTCCCCACCATTATCTGTCCTCAACGCCTTTATCTTCTTCTCTGTCTGGTTTTCCACCAAAGCCTTAAATTCTTTAAATTTGTCAAAGACTTCAGATTTCTTCCTCAATAAATATATCCATGTATTCCTTGAGAAGTCATCTATGAATGAAACATAGTACACAGACTTTCCCAGTGATGGAACTGACACAGGCCCAAACACATCACTATGCATAAGTTCTAATATCTTGTTTGCCCTCTTAGCACCAGAAGGAAAACTCACCCGATTCTGCTTCCCATATACACAATGTTCACAGAAATCGAAATCCAGAGAACAATTAGACATACCTTCTACCATACCATCTCTATGCAGTATCTGAAGGCCCTTCTCTCCAATATGTCCAGGCCTTGATGCAACATGGTCACTGCTCCGAACGACTGAGCTTTCGATCCCTTCGAAGCTGTTACACCCATCAATAACAGTACTACCTTGTAGCTTGTACAGAGTTCCAGTCCGAACTCCCCGCATTAATACCGGTGCTCCCCGAACCATCTTGCAGGCATCTTTCTCGAACACTGTTTTTACACCTGCATCATCCATCTTGCTTACAGAAATCAGATTTCTGGCCAATGCAGGAATATGCAGAACACCGGGAAGTGTTCTAATCCTTCCACCTTGCAGCTTCAGCTTGACCTTTCCACGTCCGATGATTCTGGCCCTCCTATCATCCCCTAGGAAGACTTCACCACCATCATATTTCTCATACTCGCAGAACCACTCCCTATGGGGAGTGAAGTGAAAGGATGCACCTGAGTCAATCAACCATGACTCATGATCTACGTGTGTATTTGAAGAAGAAGCCAAATACACATCCCCACCTTCATCCGAGGTGGTTTTTGCCTCTGCAGAAGGAGCATCATCAGATCCCTTTCCTTTCTCAGGAGCTTTAGATCTGCAGTCCTTTTTGCAGTGCCCTTCCTTTCCGCATTTCCAGCACACCTTTACAAACTTTCCAGGAGATTTAGATCTCCCTCTAGATTTAGATCTCCCACTCGAAACCTTATTCTTGTTTCTGTTCTGGGACCTTCCTCGTACAGATAAGGCATCTCCATTCTGACCCTCCATATTTCTCCCTCTCATTTCCTCCGACAGCAAGGCTGAGACAATGTCATCAAAATTCAAGGTAGTTGTATTGCTACCTATTGCAATAACCAGACTGTCCCACGAGTCTAGTAGAGAGCACAACAAACTGATGCACTTATCTTCATCTGAGATTTTAATATCAACAGACGACAGCTGACTTACCACAGTATTGAAGGCGTTCAGATGCTCTGTCACCGAGTCTCCATCCTTCATCCTCAGGTTATACAGCTTTTTCCGCAGGAACAACTTATTCACCAGAGACTTAGATTGGTACAAAGTCCCAAGTTTTTCCCACAAATTCTTCGTCGTAGCTTCCCCAGATACATTCAACAATACTGAATCTGACACACACAACCATATTGTGCTCTTAGCCTTCCGATCCAGTTTCTTCCAGTCTTCATCTGACATTGCCGTTAGTTTAGTACCTGGATCTACCGCGATCCACTGATCTTTATCCACCAGCAGATCCTCCATCTTGAGCTTCCACAACTCAAAACTCTGACCATTAAATTTCTCGATCTCTATCTTTCCGTCGCTCGCCATATTCTTTCACCGCAAGAATCGATCCCGCAGATCTCCCACTGCACAGGGTCTACCACAGGCCCGAGAAAAAAACCCTCAACAACAAAGGCGTCCCCTTGAAGCCGAAACAGCTCCGATACCAAATGTAGGTTTTAACCCTGAACAGAAATTATCTACACACGAATCTTATAACAGAAGATAAACAATAGCGAGTGCATAAAACATAAAACAGATAAACACAGAGATTTTCCCCTGGATCCCAAATCGGGACGACCGGCTTGATTTTTCATTATATTCCTTTTAGTGTTACAACACATATATATACATGCCGGAGCATACATAAACCCCAATCCATTAACCCTGGATTAGAACATAACCGTAGTTCCCTTGACCGGATCTACAAAAATACCAGGGGCCGAAAACCATCGAACCCCAAAACCATGGGCAGATCCGCCTATGAGTGGGTCCGCACAAAAAACAAATTTTGGCTGGGGCGCTGCCCCGGACCCCAACGGTGGGGACTGCTTCGCCCCTCGTGACCCCCCAGCTACGCCCGACGTAACATACAACGCATGGGGCCAATCGTGGAAAGAATATAACACATACCCAACAAATCCTTTGTGGTGAAATGTGGGATATTTGATTGATAATCATTGGGTAAAGGCACTAGAGGCTAAGGTAATACCAGAGGTGCATACTAGGCTACCATAATGATGTTTTGATTAGGTAAAGGATTTTCTTGAGCAGCTGGTATGTGGATGACAGGGATACCAGGACCAGCAGCAGTTTGTTGAGCTGATTTAGGATGGTCGAGACCTAAGTTTTGAATGAAATGATAATCTGGAGGTGTAGATGAGGGAGTCTCTCTATCCCTACTGTGTTGACCACTGTGAGATGGTGAACCAGGGAGCTCAAGGTCAGACTGGTCGATAACACTGAATGACCTAGTTCTAGGTAAACTGCTCGGTAAGTCTAGGTCAAAAAGAGGGTCGGATAGAGCTGTAAAGTCTTCTAGTGTAGAGTTAGCTCTATGGATGGGTCTGGAAATAGTTGGTCCTTTAGGTGTAGGAGATTTCCTGAGAATTATCTTGTGGTTGTCAAATATTTCAGGTGGGTTTGGGTTGGGATAAGCTCTTGTGTGAATGGCTCTTGAAGCCATGATGTTGCCTTCGAACAAAGCAGCTTAACCCTACTTGTTACTTCTAATATGAATGATGTTGTTATAGAGGCTGGTATCCCAGTGGAGTCTCATGGAAACCAAGATAATCAGCAGGCCTACTGATCACCAGTGGAGTCTTTTAACCGTTGAAGAACTATTGAGTCTCCAGGTGGAGGGTTTAGAATGTTTCAAGAAGGTATACTATCCACCACAGTTATTTAACCACCAAACTAACTAGAGATTCTGGTTTTCTGAGGTTGTAGTGATGCAATGAGATGGAAAACACTCAAAAATTTCCCAATGGAGTCGCCATTATGTTGGGGTTCCCATGTTTTGGCAAGTTTGGCAATACCAAAAAAAGAGACAACATCAAAACCACTTTCAGACCCCAGGATATAGCCCTCCTGGGTCCAGAGAGGGATCTCTCTATATAGGAAAAGGTTTTATGTCTTTGAAGCTTGAAAGTTAAGATATTAGGCTAGTTATAAGCGCAGGGTTTGTTTATTTGAATTTTGTTTGGTTGTTGGGAATCAGGAAAGAAGGGTTCAATATAATACAAGGGTGATCAAAGAGGATTTTAGGCAAAGGAGAGATAACTCAGAGAACACTCAAGACCATTGGTCAATGGAGTCTGGAAAGGGTTTACTTTCTATTCCACACATAAGCTTTTAGTTGGGCTAGTCATCTAAAGCATCAGATCTTAAAGATGATAGTGTGGCTTGAAATGGTAAGAAAGAGGGTGAAAGGAAAGAAAACCTCCAAGGTGACCTTTAGGAATTATATCCAGGGACAGGACATGCCGTTGGACAACCTGTGATCCAAAACCTAACAGGTTAACTCTTCGGACAAGGAAACATTAAATTTTTAAACACAATAGGTGAAAACCTGAGATCAAAGAGAGACTTTGAACTCTCAATGCTTTGGCCTCCAGCTTAAAGGAACTTAGAAAGGTTCAATTAATTGAAAATGACCCTAGTGAGATAGAGACAGAGTTCTAAACTCCCAGTATCCCAATTCATTGAATTAAAGCCTAACAAGAACATCTAAGAACAGATTCATTAATTCACACATTAGCTAGAAGTAAATATTAGCCACTACACTGGTTAAATTAACTTGAATCAGTGCTCAGATAATACATATAGCATTAAAAATTAAACGTAGGGAGAGAAAAAGCTTAGGGTACCATGTGAGGGTATATCATAAATTAGATTTCTGATGCCTACCATAGAAATGAAATATGATGAATTATAAAGGAAAACAGATACAAAGTAAGAAAAACACCACCGCTGCTTTAGATCAGGATCCAAAGAAATGTTCTTGTCATATTAAAAAGAAACACCAGTCACGTAAAACATTGCCAAAAGCTTGATATTGAGTCTGAAAACATCTTCCTCAGCCTATCTTACAACTTTACACAGAGAACGATATCTCAAGAGAAACTTCTTACAATTCACATATATCCGATCAACAAACTTCGCAATGTTTTCTCATGAGTTTTTATATATGAAAGAGAGGCAGAGGAGGTAGATGAAACATTAAAATAGAGTAGTAAGTGCAGCTCAAGGCCCATTCTGTTTTAATGTCTATACATTAACCTTCAGTACTCTATGGGTGAAAGAGTGGTCTTCGACAGGCTGAAATTTACTACAGTCATGTCTTTGATGCACTCTCGGTTTTAGTACCCTGCAGTACTCAGGTGAATAAAAAATGGTAGATAAATGACTACAGGTCTGCCATACCATGTAACAAATGCTCTGGTAGCATTAGGAGTGTTGGCAAGGAGGAAATCTTCTCATGGACACAATGTAGAATAGAACAGTACGAGTACTGTGTCCTTTCATTGGAGGAGAATTCTGCTGATGTGAAACTTTGATGATATTGATTTCTATGCATTGGGCCTCAGTGTGATTCATGAGGTCTTCAATCTAGTATTTTTCCTTCAAAACACTGAATTATGGCTTAACATCTTCAATAACGTGCACTAGAACTCCTTAATCCTATATTGATACTCTTTGTCGCTTCATGACTGTCTCTGTTAGTGAAATATGAGCTTTAGTGGTGCTGGAGAGGTCTTGCAGAGTTGAACTCTATTATTTAATGAAAATTACGCTCTAAGAACCTTCTTAGGCTCTTCTCTGTAATATCAAGCTTTGAACCCAGCTTCCTCTGTGCACTGTGCCACTATAGCAGTGACTATGAACCAGGGCGGTTTCCACTACCTGTAACCCTGCAAAAGACACTCAAATACGTTAAGAAACCTGTGCATGGGGTCGGATGCTGTGGATGACTGAGAGAGTGGTAGCACAGCTTGGTTAAAATGGTGGATGCGAATGGCGAAAGGTGGAATAATGCGGGATAATGGTGAAAAATGCAGCAAAACAGTGGGAAAAATGGTCTGCTGAAAGTTTGGCAGAAGAATGTATGTGGACCGTCCGATCATATCTGGGGCGATGATCGACGGTGGAGATTGACTCACAGAATGAATTTGGAAGCTAGGGAATTATATCATAAACTTTAATGTAAAAACATTAAAATTCGGCCTTTGAACGAGATACATGAGAATGTATGCAAATGCAACGAAATGAATTTGAATGGTGGGTCTCGGTCATGGGTGGAGGGTGATTCAATCAGGACCATCAGATCTCAGGAGGATATCGACGGCTGTGATCTAATTGGAGGGGAGTGATGGAGGTTCAACACTCTGATGAGTGATGGTGCGATTGGCTTATGACCGTTAGATCTTACGTGAGATCAATGGCCGATATCGCATCAGAGGATCGCAATCGGGAGGAACGGAAGGTGGCTCCATTTTAAATTTGTGATTGCGATTGGGACAGGGATGCAAGGTCCATCGGATCAAAAGTGCATCGACTATGGGTGTGCAATCGGCGAGGTGACGAAAGGGATATGCGGGCGCGACGAAGCTTGCGATGACCGTTGGATTAAAGGGGAATCGATGGCAGAGATCACAATCGGGGGATTGAAATGGGGAAGTGTAGTGGGTGGCACAGTTTAAGAGTTTCGATTTCAATCGGCACTGGCCATCAAATCTTAATAAGATCAACGGTGGATATCACTCCTGAGACTCATCGATCAAAATGCCATCGCATCGATGTTTTTTTTTTAACATGGGAATGCGCTCCCGACCATTTCGCCAATTGAGATAAGTGCCTTATGCTCTGGTGCCTGGTCTTGGTGCTTGGGTCATGTGTGGAAGTGGTTTTGGGGCTGGGCCGAACTGTGCTAGCATGTTATAAAGAAAAATGGGTTTTTTAGCCTTAGGGACAGTGTTTAAGGCTAGAAGGAGGATTTTGGTAAAGGTAAGAGAGGGATTTAAAATCAAATGAAGGATTTTCACTTGGTTCTAAAGATGAAATGAGTGTTTTGGAAGACTTAGGAGGGATTTTGGGAGTCCAAAGGGGAAATTTTAAAAATAGGAAAAAATGTTAATATAGGAAATTTTGCACGAATACAAGGGGCAAATGAAGGCTTTTCAAAGCACAATTATTTTTTACATACAATGAGACCTTTTGGATCGAAACAAAAGTGAAGATATGTTTAAAGGCAAATGGATGCATAAAGGCTTCAAGGATGAGAAATTTTCATGGGAAATGTATCTCTTTAAGGCTCCTAAAGCAATTTAGCCACCTGTTTGCTTTGACAAAATTTCATAGGTGGCTAACACTAAGAAGTCACCCATTCTTTCGGCGATTGCTATTGCCACCCTAGATTGGTTTTATATTAACATATGAGGGAGCTTCATTAATTTTTCTTGATAATTTGCAGTAGGTTTCTGGTACTGTGTGTTTTTGGGGATTTAGTTGTGTAATTGGACAATGTATTTGTATTCCTGGGGGCTTCTTTTTTAGTAGAGAAAGCTTCATTAACTTGCTAATCTATATGCGAACCTAGGTTCATTAGCTTGCTTAAACTATAGGTGAACCTCCAAGTCCCAGTTTGTCACCGTATCTCAGGGGCAACATGGAAGTCACTAGGCTAGCATAGAGGAGGAAAAGTTGTGCATATTTGTGGGAGAGTACCTTATTCATTTGAGTCATTCTTTTCTGGAGAAATAAGGGAAGTTTTGGTGGAGATGTTTGTTGCATTCTTGGAGTGATCATGGACTATTTTCCTAGTGTTTTTTAATATTACATTATTTATCGGTCATTGGGGGGGTGCAGGTCCTGTTGGAGGTCGATTTTGGAAGGTAAAAACCAAGCCAAACCATTTATCAAGTGATTAATTCCAGTTTTTCCATATTTCTCATGTAAAAATTTTAAACGTTGGGAAATAAAAATGGAAGGATTTCTTGGTTCAATATATTTATGGAAATTTGTTGAAAATATTATACAAAATTTAATGACAAGAGTATAGGTGGAGTATAATTTCTTCTTATTACTTAAACATTCAATGAAAAAATATTCTCTAGTATTTTTCATGAATTTGGTCAAGTACATAATTAAATTTTATTTTGGGATATTCTTGAAATAAGCTATAATATGTAGTGGAGTGAGAATGTTGATGAAGATGAAGGTGGATTTTTAGTAGCAGTAGTGCAAAGAGAAAATTTGTGGAGGAATGAGATGTAGTCAATGAGTCAAAAAAATTGAATAGACTCTTTGAAGTGGAGGTGGTGGATTCAAAAACTATGGTTGTTGATGATAAATAGGAATTTGAAAATTTTGATGATAGATATTTGTATTTACAAAGTGGTATGTATTTTAAATCTCTTTATGAATACTCACTACACAAAATATTTTGTTTGGATAGACAGATCATCAAAATGTGTGATGCTACCAATTTGTATGATATAAACTCTTCTTAGATACTAATGACAAGATTACTGCATATCACGGACATGACCAGTGATCTATTTATCATCGTTGGGGATTTGTATGGAGTAGTTATATTCTTAGGAGTTAATAGCTTTCAAATGTGCAACCTTTGGTTGCAGTAGAAAGAACTATGTTCTATAGAAAAAGTGGTGCAATAATGTACTATACATTTCCCTATGCTTTGGCTTAGGTTATTCCTATATCATCATTTCATTTTATTCCAGAAAGTTGAATTCTCCATGTGCCAAATATTGGCCAAGCATAGTATGGGCCTATAAAATCTCCCACCCAAAAGTAAACTTTGGGTTTCAAATCCATGAGTTAATATGCCTGCTCTTTCTTACTAGCTCATATTAGTATTACCTTTCCTAAAGGAACCCTTGGGATTTTTGGAAGTTCCTTTCCTAGTTTCGAAAGGTCTTGAAAGGTGCAAGATGAAACTAAAGGGAAACGTAAGAAATTTTGTTAATTATTCATAGCAAACAATGTAGTACACTAAGTGAAATATAATTGTCTGTAAAAAAAACTTGGGAGAAGATGTTTTATTAAAAGAGTTTCTCTGGTGCAAAAAGAAGTAGAGCCGTCTTTATTCCCTTTTTCCGAAATCATTCCCTTGTAAGGGGGACTCTATACTTTCAATTATTCTGTGTGATGCACTAATGGAGGGTTGTATGACAGAAAAATCGAGGTTCTTATGTCATTTTCTACCCATCGTATACGAGTGAACTCGAGGCCTAAGGATTTCATGAGATTATTCTCAGCAAATAGTAGACTCTCAATGGCCTTCCAATTACACAAACCACTCCATTATAAGAACCTAGGATTTTCCATTACAAGGCATCTGAACCCATTGTTGTATTGGGATGCCACGGCTTCGCTGGCATGGATATGAGAATCAGAGTGAAAGGAGGGCACACTTGCTGATATACGCCATTATGCAGATCGTTGTGTTGGTGTGGAAATGATAATTAGAGTGAAAGGAGGGCACACTTGTATATCTAAGCCATTAGGCAGAGCATTGCAAAGGCCCTAGTTTCCTTCTACCAGAAATGTGTGGATGAGCAGTCAAAGAACGATATAAATAATATCCTTATCAGGTATCACAAGACTCTTTTGGTGGCTGATCCAAGGCATTGTGAGCCCAAGAAGTTCAGAGGTAAGAATTCTCGTGCTCGTTTCCAAAACTCCTACTGTTGAATTCCTAAATGTCATGGTATTTTGGTTAGGGTTTTTGAGTTAGTTTTTATATTATGGAACTCAAGTTGATTATTCTCATTTAAGGTCATCATAAATTTTAAGGTTTTTGGATATTTTCATGTTTGTTGCTACTTTTGCAAGCATACCAGGTTTTAAACTTATGAGAGTTGAAATAAATGCTTAGTTTCATTTGAAAAAAATCTCGATGCCATTTTAATGACCTAGAAAGGGATTTGTGGATTTGGAAGAAAATCAGGAGATATATGGGTTACACTTACTCGCTCATTGTAGATGACTTTTTAGGCAATTATTTTATTAAATTATACATTCCTAAAATATTGTGCATATTAGAATTAAGGGTAAGACTACAGCAATGTAACATCTGAGATGCATCCTCTAGTAGGAACTCTCTCAGCTTCTTATTATCTATAAAAGGTCTACGATTTCTCCTATTTCATGATTCTTTGCCCCATCTTATTATTCCACTTAGCCAACCTTGGGTATAACCATTATTTTTTAGCTGGCAATCATAGAATCAGGGTTTATCATAATAATAATTGTTGGTCAATAAAAACATAACATAGTTCTAAGTTATGCTAACAAGGTTGTTGCATGTACGATGTCGTTCTTTTATAGTAACTAGAATTAGGAAAAAATGAGAGAAAATCCAACTGAAAATTTGGTTTATGAAAGTGGCATGGTTACAATGAAGCTATCATATATATATATTTTTTGTATAATCTTTGTTGATGTTTTTGAATCCGTATTTGATTTCCTTTACAATATTTCCCTTTTAACATTCCATGATAATAAAATACGCAGACACATACATAGATTACCAATGTGGCATGCGTTTCACTGGATTCTCTGAAGAATACTGGTATGATGAATATAACAAATGGAAATAGGTAGAGAGCTTCTGAGATATCCCGATTAGATAGATTTGTATATCATCATGTTAATTAACTATATTTTCTCTTTTATCACATTGATGGATTGAGGTTGGTTGAGAATGTATCGACACTTCTTGATATGGTATCATGTGTCAAAAAATTAAAATTTCTGATCATCTATTGTTTCATTACCATTCAATATAACCTTACAAACTGGGCCATATTTGTTTTCCCTGGCCTTAGTACACCTTTTCATAATAGATATTAGAGACAAATTATAATTGCTACTTCTACGTTAGCATAATTATGAACTATAGAACCATGAATTTACCATTCAGCTAGCCAAGGGTGGTTAATTTTCGGGGCTTTAGGAATTGATATGTCAGATTTATTTTAATGATTTCTCATATTTTACGTTTAGCGTCACTCTGGGATCTATATAATATTATTTTATTGTGAAGTTTTAGATCCAAATTTTCAAGTAAATTAAGATGATGGGAATTATATTATTTGTAGGTTGTTGTAAAAAGATTAAAATTTTTGAATATCAAAGTTGAAATGGAGTTTAAGGTGGACATCGAGATTCCAGGCAAGGGTATGTTGATTATCAATGGAGAAAAATGTAAGTAAATTTTTTGGCCTAATGTTGTAACCATGTATCTAGACTGTTTTACTCACAAAAATTCCCATGAAAGCAAAAAATATCACTATAAGTATGACCTAGAAGAGGGGTAACCAATCCCATAAGCATTCATGATTTGATAGTAGACTTTAGTAGCAAGTTGGAACCATAAACATTAAAACTCTGAAACTTTTTTGACATCCTTTGCACTCTCAACTTCTTTGATCATGCCGCTAAAATTTTATTGATTTACTGTGTGTTGATCATCTTGAAACTATGTCACAAATAATGTAGATGAGTCAGTTGATTTTATTTTCAGGAGCATACTCATGAGCTTAATATTTAAATAGATTTTTATAATTTAAATTTTGAAGCAACAAACTATTTTACCCTAGAATGTTATTGGTTATGAACTTTTATTTTATTTTTATTTATGGAATTGACCTAAAACATTGTTTCTTACGGTTGTTTGAATAGTGGTTTTGCATCAAATAAAACTGAATAAGCATTTTCAAAGAATAAACTTGCATCCCTTATTTCCTGTCATAGAGTTAACTATCATGCTTACATAGGAAAATGGGTTGTTTCCTTCATTTGATATCTTAGTGTTGTTAGAAACCCATAAATTCTGTCATATCAAGTGGTGGCTAAATGATGTTAGATAGCCTTCAAGAAATAATTTCATTGCTAAAATTGTTGATGCTTAAAGTATTTTGATAATATCCTATCCTTTGGATAATCATTGTTGCTTTTCCCCTTTTCAACTCAGAAATTCTGTTGTCATTATATGAAGAAAAACTGCTACAAAATCGCATTTTTTCCCTTCCTTCCACCACAAAACTAACCTTCATTTTTACCCCCATAAACCCCTCATTTTCATGTTTTTCCCCTTTCCCCTTCATCAAAATCCCTTTGATAAGGTTTAAGACCCTTTCTTGCCTTATCGAAATCCTCAAACTCCTTTGAAAACCATTGAAAATCTATTAAAAACCCATTTTTCTTATAACACACTCGAGCCCCCTTGGGCTAAGTCTAAAACTCTTTCGCTCCATATGCCTTGGTGCTAGAACCGAGCACTAGCCTTCTAAGCTCTTATTGCATTGCCCGATTGCGATTAGCCCTTCCTCCATAAACCCCGGTCCTATCGTTTCCCACATAACCCATGGCCCCGCAGACAGGCACCTAACCATATTATATATATATCCCGCCCACGAAAATATTAAAAATTTGTATTATATTGAAACTTTGGGTTTTTCTTATATCCTAAATTTTACCGCCGGTGCAAAATTCTAGTCACTCTCTGTCGTCGATCTGATCTGCAGATCGATGGCATGCAATCTATCGCCCCAGTGGTCCCTGCTAGCCACTCACCATTGCAAAACCGGGCAGAATCCATCGCACCGCTTTTTAAAGGAAGGTGGTTTTTCCCCGATCAACAACAATTCCATTCACCGCCCGACGCGTGGCCTTGAGCATTGTTGAAAAATCGCCCTCATCACACGGTAAAGATCGGACATGGACCTGGCGCGATATTAATGTCCACTGTCCGATCTAAGGCCGCTCATCGGAAGGTGATCACTCTCCAAAGATGCCCATGCGATAACCAGGGTACGGCGCAGTCATTAAAGTATCTCCACCGTCGATCTAATTTCTAGATCGATGGCCCATATTCCATCGCCCCAATCCCCTCATCCATAGTGGCAGTTCCGGACCCGGTGGTTTTATTCATCTAGATTTTATTAAAGCTTTGATGTCCGGGCATGTTTCTAAGGTTTGTTGGCGCCTGTTCTCCGTCGTTGATCACGTGGGCTGATCTCATCCAACGGCCCACGTTTGTCCTGAGCTCCCCACTCATTTTTCAATCATTTCTCTCCGAAAAAAAGGTGTTAAACCTTTTGTCTCTGCTTTTTATTTATTTTGCTGAATAATGTGACCCTTTCATGTTATTCAGTCACCCTCGATCCGAACCGTCGATCTCTGTGTGATTGATGACTCTGATTTAATTTCCCCCTCTGCTCTGCTCTGACCTCCTCTAATCAATCTCGACTGTTGGATGATGCCATCCAACAGCCACACTCACTCCACATGTCCTTCCGAAGCAGTTAACATATACATGCAAGATTTCATAACGTTTTTGTATTTTTGCAGGGTTTGAAGGTTTTTCCGCTATAATCTGAAGAAAATTCAGAGGCAGAGGGTGACGATCCTCCCACCTTCGTTTCACTAGAGGAAACCATTCGCAGGAAGTAGCTCCATGTTTCATCAATGATTCATGAAGCATTGATGCCATATCATCGTTGCACAGCCCTGCACACCAAAAAAACACAGTAAAGTAGGCACGAATCAAAGAGTATTAGTGTTTAAGATAGGAACACACTAGAACATGAGATTGAGGATAGATTTGTGGGGATCATGGCTAAGATAGGTTATCAAAAGCCTAATCCTCCCCACTAAAACATAGTTTAAATAAAATCATGAGTGTTTTATCAGAAAAAAAGCCTACGCTGCCACATCAGGGGCTAATTGAATCCCCCAGCTACCACAAAGCCACCTACAGTCTCAAAGAAATCAAAAGAAGGCTGAAGTTATTACCAGACCAGGAGATATTTTGCATAAACACAGCTGAACAGTTAATTCAACCAAAGGAACTTATGGTAAACTATCAGCAGAATTTATTACAAGGATAACGAGGACCATTGAAGTAAACAGTTCCAGCAAGCGTAAGAGTTAATGTAAACCAATTAATACTGAGGAAATATCAAAAATATTCTCCATTAAGCCCCTCAAAGGCCGAGAGACAGTAGACTGCATTAATTGAACTTAGAAGATGTTTTATCCCATTCCACCTCCTCATTTCGTATATGAATACTTCTGTAGAAGATCAGGACATGTTGGTTGGTTGATCACTAGTTGTAATATTGAAACTCTCTGAAATAATATATAGTCTGTTGAAGTTGGAGAAGAAAATGAAGTCCTGGAAGCCCTGATGATGTTATTGCATGCTTGTTACTAAGAAGGATCTATCATTGGATCCATGAGCTTGGCTGTTGGTGAAGTATTCTGAACTGTTTAATGTTTTCTCCTATTTTCATTTTGTTCCATAATTTCTTTCTACATTAGGTTGAAAGTTTTAGGCTAAGAAATGACTCCTGGAAGCACCTTAGACTTGTTCATCCTTCACTGTTTCATGTTTTATTCTGCTGAAGTGTTTTAGAGTCTTTAATCTCTCTCTTTAGTCTTCATGCTTGTTTATTTTCTTAATAGTTCAAACAGTTGGTTTCAACATGATTTATTGTTTTCCCTGCTTGTCTGCTTCCACTTAAAAACTGTTATTGAAGTCTCCCTTTGAATTTTTTTGTTTATAGTGAGTCAAGGAGGTTGTTCTGATCTTGTGCTTTGTCATTGCTTGAAATTTTTTCTTAATGGTCATTATGATTGTGATCATAGATGTATTTAGGTGTTCCCTCTTCTATGACTGCAATTATCAGTGAATCCTTTATGTTTTATAAATCATTTGAAATAAAATCTTTGAGGAAATAGGGTGTTCCTTGAATCTTAGATTTCATTTTAAAATTTTCTTTTGAAATCATTGTTTTCTTAAAGGTGTGATTTGTAGAATTCATGGTTAGCTCTGTCTACCAAAAATCTCTTTATTGTTCAAATTGTGTTTCAGATTCCCTTTGTTGAGAATTAAACTTCTCTTTTCAAATCATTGATGTCCATCTCATTCTGAAAACCAAAGGATCCTGTGGCCAAGTTAGATTTTCCCTCTGATATCCCATATCCAATGATAAGTTTTTCATGACCTTTTTCTGACTCCATTTCCCAATGAGGCTACTACTTCCTCTTTCTACCTACCTTTCCTAGATCTTTCATATTCTGCTGTATCAATCCAACCAAACAAACAATCAAACATCTGCACTTAATAACTAGTCTAAAATCCATATTGTCAGCACACAAGATAAACCTTTGCAAACAAACATTTGAGAGAACCCTCTCTGAGAACAGGAGAACTAGATCCTATAACTCTAAAGATTGGTTCTGATGTTTCCTTGTCTTTTGATTTTCCAAAATATCAAAACACGGGACACCAACATAATGGCGATCACGGTGGGACCCTGAGTTCATAGTTTCCTAGCAAGCTCTTATAGACTCATTAGTTTTTCAAACAACCATATAAACTCAGAAAAACCCAAAAATATTTTAGTTTTCCTTCATAATAAAAATTGTGGTGGAACCATAAAACATTTTACCTTCACAAAAGCTAAAAATTTTCCACCTAGTGACTCCACTGGCCTCCAGTAGGCCTATTACTTCATTAGTCCTTGTAAGCTCTCCTTGGAATGCATTAAGAAAAACCAATCATGTTGTTGGTGGAAATCAAAGTTCAAAATATTCCACCTGGCAACTCCACAATCCCAAAATACCTAATGACTCCACTGGCAGAAGACTCTGAACTGGTTGAAAAGATACAGTGACCTCTTTATTACAAATATGGATCCAAGTATGGACATAGAGGCTAAACTAAAAACATTATTGGACCTAATTGGAAAAATAATGTACATACTTCATAAATGATTGGATAGGCATGAGTTTGATACAGATGTTGATTATCCAGAGCAACCTATGTTTTTTCCTGACCAAATACAAACTCAACCACTACAACACCTAGACAATGAGCAACATATACATGATGATGATCAAGAATTTATAGGAGAAGGTGAGCAAGATTATAAAGAAAAAAATAAAGAAAAATTACTGATCATGATGGAGAAAATGGTGTACATACTTGGGAAAATATTTGAAAGGTATGAGGCCAATTCAAAAATTGATAATCTAGAGCATCCCATGCTCCTTTCAAATCAAGAACAGACCCAAAAACTACCAGATATGTATGATGAACAAGATTACAAAGAAATCAATGAAGAAGGTTGTCAGGAAATTCCTGATTACCTACCTATATCTTGTACAAGGCTATTAAGAGAACTTCATGATCAAATTAAAAATACTAATAGTGAGCAGTGCATGGAGGAAAACATAAGCCATTTTGAACCCACAAAATCTGAAATAGGAGAAGAGACAACACAACCAAAGTCTCTGCCTTTACGTCATGACTCATTTCAGATGATTAAAGAAGAATGACATCCTGATAATCTATTAGAAACAACTCCCGAATCCCATATTTTGAATAACTATCAAAAAATCCATGAGGAGTTGTTCAGAACTAAGATAGACCAGGAAAAACAAGAGAAACCTCAAAGTTCCCCTCCAAACTCAAATGGAGATCGATTAGAAGAGGCTCAAGAAGACCATTGTACATTTGTCCTAAGAAAAAAGTCAATTCCTTCTCTCTTAACAGAAGAAGAGATTGATCTAATATTAAACAGACAACCAACCTCCAAACCTCCATTTGGAAAAAACACTTATGTTCATATACTTATTGAACCTTGTTGTCTTGAATCAGAAAACACGGTTATAGAAAAGCTCAAAGAGGATCAAACTGATAACCTAATATGTTTAATTGGTGAAATTGTGTATACTAATTATTTTTCAACTTCTGATGAATCTGATGATGATGATGAGCTTCAAACAGAAACTAATCATGCAGGGAAACCAACAGTAGATTGGTGTCATGAATTTCATTATCATTAGCTTGAGAGTAGCAATCAGCGAATCCAATTCATCAGAAATAGCTTTCACATAATTGGGAATCAAAAATCTATTAGTTGTAAGGTTGAGATTAAAAAGGAAGAGGAATCTCTTGAGCAGGATGAATATAAGGGGCCTTCTCCTGAGAGGATTGAGGTAATAAAAGATACCCTTGCTCAAGAAAATGATGATATCTTCACAAAGTACAGTCCACTGAATCAAAGCATACGAGGATTACAAGAGGACAACAATGCAATATATCATGAGTCCTCTAGTTCAGATAATAATGAAGATGAAGAAAAGGTTCTTTCCCAAAGGAATCTTTACCTTGATCCAATAAAGAAGGAGGAAATGATCCTGGTGGAACCATGTCTTCCAAATATTCTTCACCAGGCATTATTCCCAGATCCCTATGCTCACTTCTTAAAGCCATTTGAAGAAGGGATGAAGGTCATTAGGAGCAATGTATTACCAAAAGAAAGAAAATTATTTAGCACTGCTGCTAAAAAACAAAAGGAATGGGAGTGGCCCTGTTTGTCCAGCCTGCCCAAGGAGATGAAGAAGGACCAATCATGGAATCATTTACTAGATTGGTTGTACTGGAAAAGAGAGCTCATTAGCTAAAACATGTAAATATTCCAAGTTAGTGTAGGTTAGATAGGAATGTCAATAAAGCTTAGATTTGAGCATTTAGTTAGTTGTTGATTTTTTGTCTTAAAAGAAAAAGAAAAAATCTAAAAACAATAGGAGAAAGAAAAGAGGGCAGATTGTAAAAACAATAAAGGTACTGCCCCATACCAAAAAAGAGAAGCAAAATCTGAAAGTGTGCAAGCTAAAATGCCACTACTGAAACACACATCTAGTTAGCGATACAGCCTAATCATGGCTAATTAGTTTTAAATTGACTGTTGATAGGTTAGTGAATTCGAATTGCCAAACAACTTAATCTTGGCTTATCAGTAGGTAGATTAGGATAGAAATTGAAGGTTCAAACACGCTCAAAATCTGAAACTAAGTTTCCAAAGAGAGATGACCCAAATATTTTTTATTTTCTGAGTCAAAACTGATGTAAACTGGTTCTAATCAGCTAAAAATCTTAACCAGTTAAACAAAGAGAGCAGCTCAAACAAGAGTCAAAACAGAGCTGTAGAAAAGAGGAAGGAAATGTTTTAAAATATTAGATCTCAAACCTTCCATTTTTGTTTTAAATTTTCTGCAAAATAAATGTTTATGTGCAGCTTATTTTTATGCCATAGATCACATCAAGTCAAACAGCTTAATCTTGAATTGAATGTTTTTAAATTTATGTTATAGAATTTAGAGAATAAAGTTTGTTGGACAATTTAATCCCAACAGATAATAGATTAAGTAGAGAATCATATGGGCTCAACTGTTTAATCTGAGTCCATGGAGAAACAAGGAGTAGAAATAGATTAGATTTCATGCTTTCAAACAGAATAAAATGTTGTGAAAGAGTTTTCCAATCCAAGTGCACTCTAATGAAGAAAAAATGTTAGATCAGTAGGATTGGGTAGGTAGAAATATTGTATTGATGAAATTCCATTGTTAATTCATGAATTCCAATATGTTTCAGAGAAAACCCACAGAAATAAAGGCAGCCCAATGGATGAGGCAGAGGTCAGCCTCCTAGAGAATGCAAATCTGAAGTTCTTGATGCCTTCAAGAAGGCACCATCCACCAAGTGGAGCCACTGTTAGCCACCCATAAATTCCGTCATATCAAGTGGTGGCTAAATGATGTTGGATAGCCTTCAACAAACAATTTCATTGCTAAAATTGTTGATGCTTAAAGTCTTTTGATAATATTCTATCCTTTGGATAATCGTCACTGCTTTTCCCCTTTTTCAACTCAGAAATTCTGTTGTCATTATATGAAGAAAAACTGCTACAAAATCCCATTTTTTCCCTTCCTTCCACCACAAAACTAACCTTCGTTTTTACCCATTTTTTACCCCCATAAATCCCTCATTTTGATGTTTTTCCCCTTTCCCCTTCATCAAAATCCCTTTGATAAGGTTTAAAACCCTTTCTTACCTTATCGAAATCCTCAAACTCCTTTGAAAACCATTGAAAATCTATTAAAAACCCATTTTTCTTATTACACACTCGAGCCCCCTTGGGCTAAGTCTAAAACTCTTTCCCTCCATACGCCTTGGTGCTAGAACCAAGTGCTAGCCTTCTAGGCGCTTATCGCGTCACCCGATTGCGATTAGCCCTTCCTCCATAAACCCCGATCATATGGTTTCCCACATAACCCATGGCCCCACAGACGAGCACCTAACCATATTATATCTATATATCCCGTCCCTGAAAATATTAAAAATTTGTATTATATTGAAACATTGGGTTTTTTGTATATCCTAAAGTTTACCGCCGGTGCAAAATTCTAGTCACTCTCCGTCTTCAATTTGATCTGCAGATCAACGACGTGCAATCTATCACCCCGATGGTCCCCACCAGCCACTCACCATTGCAAAACCGGGTGGAATCCATCGCACTGCTTTTGAAAGGAAGGTGGTTTTTCTCTGATCGGTAGCGATTCCATTCACTACCCGACACGTGGCCTTGAGCATTG
Organism: Pinus albicaulis; assembly: GCA_034641835.2. Classification (NCBI taxonomy): domain Eukaryota; kingdom Viridiplantae; phylum Streptophyta; class Pinopsida; order Pinales; family Pinaceae; genus Pinus; species Pinus albicaulis. The sequence goes on from CM076577.1 coordinate 1,395,955,674, forward strand.
TTGAAAAATTGCCGTCGTCGCACGGTAAAGATCGGACATGGACCCGGCGCGATATTGACGTCCACCCTCCGATCTAAGGTCGCTCATCGAACGGTGATCACTCTCCGAAGACGCTCATGCGATAACCAGGGTACGGCGCGGTCATTAAAGCATCTCCGCCGTCGATCTAATTTGTAGATCGACGGCCCATATTCCATCGCCCCGATCTACTCGTCCACAACGATAGTTCTGGACCCAGGGGTTTTATTCATATAGATTTTATTAAAGGTTTGATGTCCAGGCATGTTTCTAAGTTTTGTTGGTACATGTTCTCTGCCGTTGATCGCGTGAGCCGATCTCATCCGACGGCGCACGTTTGTCCCAAGCTCCCCACTCATTTTTCAATCATTTCTCTCCAAAACAAAGGTGTTAAACCTTTTGTCTCCACTTTTTATTTATTTTGCCGAATAATGTGACCCTTTCACGTTATTCAGTCACCCTCGATCCCAATCGTCAATATCTACGCAATCAACGGCTCTGATGTAATTTCCCCCTCTTCTTTCCACTGACCTCCTCTAATCAATCTGGACTGTTGGATGATGCCATCCAATGGCCACGCTCACTCCACATGTCCTTCCAAAGCACTTAACCTATACATGCAGGATTTCATAACGTTTTTGTATTTTTGCAGGGTTTAAAGGTTTTTCTGCTATAATCTAAAGAAAATTCAGAGGCAGAGGGTGACGATCCTCCCGCCTTCTTTTCACCAAAGGAAACCATTCGCAGGAAGTAGCTCCACGTTTCATCAATGATTCATGAAGCATTGATGCCATATCATCCCTGCACAACCCTGCACACTAGAAAAACATAGTAAAGCAGGAATGAATCAAAGAGTATCAGTGTGTAAGATAGGAACACACTAGAACATGAGATTGAGGATAGATTTGTGGGGATCACGACTAAGATAGGTTATCAAAAGCCTAATCCTCCCCACTAAAACATACTTTAAAGAAAATCATGAGTTTTTTATCAGACAAAAAGCCTACGCTGCCACATTAGGGCCTAATTGAATCCCCCAGCTACCACAGAGCCACCTATAGTCTCAAAGCAATCAAAAGAAGGCCAAAGTTATTACCATAGTAGCAGATATTTTGCATCAACATAGCTAAACAGTTAATTCAACCAAAGAAACTTATGGTAAACTATCAACAGAAGTTATTATAAGGATAATGAGGACCATTGAAGTCAACAAATTCTTTCCAGCAAGCCTAAGATTCAATGTAAACCAATTAATACAGAGGAAATATCAAAAATATTCTCCATTAAGCCCCTCAAAGGTCGAGAGACAATACACTGTATTAATTGAACTTAGAAGATGTTTTATCCCATTCCACCTCCTCATTTTGTGTATAAATACTTCTATAGAAGATGAGGACATGTTGGTTGGTTGATCACTAGTTGTAATATTGAAACTCTCTGAAATAATATATATTTTGTTCAAGTTGGAGAAGAAACTGAAGTCTTGGAAGCCCTGATGATGTTGTTGCATGCTTGTTACTGAGAAGGCTATATCATTGGATCCATGAGCTTGGTTGTTGGTGAAGTATTCTGAATTGTTTAATATTTTCTCCTATTTTCATTTTGTTCCATAATTTCTTACTACAGTAGGTTGAAATTTTTAGGCTAATAAATGACTCCTGGAAGCACCTTAGACCTGTTCATCCTTCATTGTTTCATGTTTTCTTCTGCTGAAGTATTTTAGAGTCTTTAATTTCTCTCTTTAGTCTTCATGCTTGTTTATTTCCTTAATAGTTCAAATAGTTGGTTTCAGCATGATTTATGGTTTTCCCTACTTGTCTGCTGCCACTTAAAAACTTTTATTGAAGTCTCCCTTTGAATTTTTTTGTTTACAGTGAGTCAAGGAGGTCTGTTCTGATATTTCCCTTTGTCCTTGCTTGAAAAGTTGGCTTAAAGGTCGTTATTATTGTGATCATAGATGTATTTAGGTGTTCCCTCTTCTATGACTGCAATTATCAGTGAATCTTTTATGTTTTCTAAATCATTTGAAATAAAAAAATTGAGGAAATAGGGTGTTCCCCGAATCTTAGATTTCATTTTAAAAGTTGTTTTTGAAATCATTGTTTGCTTAAAGGTGTGATTTGTAGAATTCATGGTTAGCCTTGTCTACCAAAAAGCTCTTTATTGTTCAAATTGTATTTCAGATTCCCTTTGTTGAGAATTAAACTTCTCTTTCCAAATCATTGATGTCCATCTCATTCAAAAAACCAAAGGATCCTATGGCCAAGTTATATTTTCCCTCTGATATCCCATATCCATTGATAATTTTTTCATGACCTCTTTTTACTCCATTGCCCAATGAAGCTACTACTTCCTCTTTCTACCTACCTTTCCTATATCTTTCATATTCTGTTGTATCAATCCAACCAAACAAACAATCAAACATCTGCACTTAATAAATAGTCTAAAATCCATATTCTAAGCACACAAGATAAACCTTGCAAACAAACATTTGAGATATCCCTCTCTGAGAACAAGAGGACTAGATCCTGTAAGTCTAAAGATTGGTTCTGATGTTGTCTTGTCTTTTGATTTGCCAAACTATCAAAACACGAGACACCAAAAAGTGTTACACATTATTTTGTCACCATGAAATCTAACTGTTTGTATAGGTCTATCACTACCTATATTGTGCTCCCTTAGAAGTCAAAAACCTTAATGTTCCTAGACTAAGTCTTGAAATTGGAGAAAAGATCATTAAAACCCTCAAAAGTCTAACTCCACACTTTTCCTATCCTTTTTCTATGGGTTTTTAGATACTTGTTCTATATCCTGCAACAACTCTCATACGTTCTACTTATAAAACCTGCAAACCCCCATAAAAGTCAATTTGAAGGAAAAATTAAGTTCTATAAGCCTAGTTGGTTGAATATTCTCCCAACTCGAAGCTTCTAGAAGTGTGTTCAGTTCTAGCTTTATCCTCTACTCATGGACCTCTATCCCTCCACTCATGGATTTTATCCCTTGGTACATGGATCTCAAATCCATTCATGAGAGGAATCCATCCCCCTCTTCATGGAACTGAAACTACCTCCATTTCCCAATAAATTGAGCTCATGTTTCAGTCTGAAGGGTAGATGGTCAACGATAGATTATAGCTTATTGCTGGAGAAATTATTAAGAGAGAATACTCTCTATATTTGTTACCTTTGACATGAGAATTATCACAAAATCATGCTCATAACTCTATACTAATATTCATAGATAGAAGCTTGTCAGACTGAAGGAGGAACAGTTGTTTAAGACCCCGGAGGAACCCATATGACATCAAGGAGACAGGTTGTATGGTTACTTCTTTTTATACAAGTTAATACAAATGGATTTTGTTTTCTCATTGAGTTTTTCATGTATCTATTTGTGTAATTCAATTCTTAGACTCCTTGATCACTAAGATAGACTAGAATTTTCTCAATTATTATATCTTGCAGGTGCTTTTAATCTCTTTTGTCTGTCTTTGAGTGTAGGTTCTAAATACTAAAGAGAGCTCTTTTGAAGCGACTGGATGAAATATTGCGTCAAGTGTTGGATTTCAGGGAGGGGCATGTCCTCGTACTTTGTTATTAATAATTCTGAATCTCAAATGGTTTAGAGAAAATGATTTGCAATTGGTTGTTTGTTTCAAGATATTCATAGAATACTAGGGAGTATTTCTTGTTCGCAAGAAGGATTTATCCGCATAAAAAAATGGGGACACTGCTCGGGAATGAAATTAGTTTTCCTTTTTATTTTTTAGTTTGAATTTTAAATAGTTTTATGATTTTGATTAGTCTGAAACTATAATGTTCCAAATCAGGAAATGCTACAACAATGAGAATATCTCGAGATATTCTAAAGTTGGAGACCCAGCAATATGAAAACACAATAATGGAGCAGCAACAACACTCAACTCATAAAAATGTGAGATAAATCCATATCCATCTCATTAAATAATAGCGAAAATATATGAATACAAGATCTTGATGGAAAAGGTCACTCAAGATAGGCAATACTCAGCCTCAAGAACAAGTACAAGAAATATGACAAAACTACTGTTACACATGTCTGCTCAAGCTATGACAGCGCAGTTCTCTAGAGAAACTACATTCTAAAAATGTCAAAAACCTGAATATACAATTATATGTGTTGGCAATATGATGCAGAGTGTTGTCCTTGATGGCAACCCACTGAATGAAGATGAAGACATGCGACTGTTGACATGTGTTTTCCTTGATGGCAATCCACCTGATGAAGTTATTCTTGACGTGATGGACTTGGTAAATGATGTTTGTTAGCAATATGATGATGAATGTTGTCCTTGAAAGGCAACCCTCTTGATGAAGATAATGGAAACTTACTGGATGAAGTTGTGCTTGATAGAATATGTCTTGATGAACTAAAACTGATGTATCTACAGTGAGTACAGAAGGCAATGAAGAAAGAAATTCAGCATGTGCTAAATATTTGATGAAAAGAGTATGTTTCAAGGCATACGCGGATATGTCTAGGAGAAGTCGCGTATGCACGCGGAAAATAACGTTCCAAGTCGTGTATGGGCAAAAGCGCTCATAAAGTGAAAAACCAGGGGTAACCACCATGGTATTGACCCATTGTATTGGGTAATGATTCGTCTAAATGACCCCGTCCAAGAATACCATCGGAAGTAATGTAGTTTTGGGCTCATGGTATTGTTTTGGCTCATGGTATTGAAAAATGGGCTCATGGTATTGAAAGGATAAACCTATATAAAGAGATGAAATTCATTATGCAAATCGGGAGTGTTGGTGCAGAAGATGTCGAGCTTCGGTGTACTTCTCTACGAAGTAGATACGAATGGAAAAGGGGTTACACTTGAATGAGATATACGAATATGTGATGCATCCATGATGAATAAGGGGATCTAGATCTAAAATGTACTTGTACATAGAACTGCTGCTTCTAGACCCAGATGCGAACTTAGGAGAACATGCTGTCTGACACCGGAAGTAGGGGTAAATCTGGGCCCGGATATCGATGCGAAGAGGTATCTTCCGCCTCCTCATATTAAAGATCCCTATCTTCAGTTCGCCGCGATGAAAGACGCGTGTATACGCGACTTCGGCCGAAAAGCATGAAATGTCCGCAATAGAATATCCATCTGAAGGTATCACATCTTCTCGGTTTATCTTCGACAGAAACCGTATATACGCGACATCAGTGAAGGGAAAGCGCGTATGCAAACTAGGGTTTGCTGAAGCAAGGGGTATGAAATATCTGATCTGTTCTGCTATCTGATCTGTGTTGATAAGTATCTATTGGTGATGTATGTTTGTGCTTAAAAGTATGGAAAGGGTCCAGTATGAAAATTTGATGAAACGTGAAGACTAAAGTAGTGTTCTAAAGAAGATTTGGATCCATGTGAAATTGAAATTGATGAACGTGGTCCATAGAGGTGGTCGTAGGTTGTAGCAGCTCATGGGGTCATAGCTCCCTTCCTCCAGTGAGGCCGGTAAACGAGATGTGGGTCGTAGCCTCCTTCCGTGAGAGGCCGGTAAATGAGTCGTGGTTGTAGCCTCCTTCCGTGAGAGGCCGGGGTAAATGAGTCGTGTGGCTGTGGCTTCCTTCAAGAGAGAGGGCTGGTAAACGAGCAATGTGGGTACCTCACATACGGTAGAGTCTCGACTTAGCACATATGTTGTAGATGTTTTCATAATAAAATATTGAAGGTCGAGCAACCGGCAATGTGGCTTTCTTCCCTTCGACTTGGGTTTCCACCTAAAAATCCTGGTGTTCATGTGTGATGCTTTGTGTGATGGTTCACTCTGTTCTTACTACACATGTTTACTGTTTATATAACATCTAATAAATGAATGATGGAATGATATAAGTGAAGAACAAATGCCATAATTAGATCTCTGAGTATACACGAGTTTTATGAAGGATATCCGCATGTATACGCTAGTTGTCTTCAGCAAAGTAGTGTATGGGTTTTAGAGCATGAAAAAGTAAAAGTTTTTGAATATGCAGTAAATACTAATTCACCCCCCCCCCTCTCAGTATTTTTCCCAACAATTGGTATCAGAGGGAGGTCCTTGTGAAGAATCTTGATCACTTAAAGGAGATCCGTCGCAATGGGAAGTCAAGATGGAGTAATGTCTATAAAGCCACCTCTATTCAATGGAAGCAATCTGATATTCTGGAAGGTACGAACAAAAGCATATCTGCAAAGTCTTGGTGCAGATATATGGGCAATCGTGGAAGAAGGTTATCAATACCCGGCAAGTATTCCTACTGATGCTGCTGAAAGAAAGAAGTATGAAATCAATGCCAAAGTAGTGAATGTCTTATTAGGAAGCATGTCTGAATCAGAATTTGCTAAAGTGATGCAGCTACATTCAGCAAAAGAAATATGGGACAAAATCATTCTGAGCTATGAAGGAGATACAAAGGTAAAAAGTGCAAAACTCCAAACTCTTAGAATTAAATATGAAAATTTGAAGATGCATAGTGATGAAAGTGTTGCCAGTTTCTTTCTTCATCTAGATGATATTGTAAATCGGATGAGAAATTTGGGTGAAACCATAATCGATACTACTCTGGTGGAAAAAGTCTTAAGATCCTTGACTTCAAAATTTGACTCTAAAGTTTCAGCTATTGAAGAAAGGCAAGATCTGTAAACTCTTACTATTGTTCAATTACATGGTATTCTGACTGCTTTTGAAATGAGACAAGGAGGTCCTTCTCAAATCAAAGAAGCTGCTTTTAAGGTATCTGCAAGAGGAAAAGAAAAGGAAGTTGTCAAAGAATCCAGCTATATATCCGATGAAGAAGAAGCTAATTTCGTGAGAAAACTCCAACTAGGAACTGGAAGATTCAAAGGTAAGCTTCCCTTCAAATGTTTTGAGTGTGGAAAAGTTGGTCACTATGCTGCTAAATGTCCTTATAGAGAAAAACATGGTAAAGGGAAACAATTTGAAAAGAGAAAGAGTTATTATGCAAAAGAATATGATGATGAAGTGTCCAGTGAAGATGAAGAAGATTCTGACCAAGATCTGAAAGTGCTCATGGCTAAGAAGCAAAAGAAGAAGGCTACTCGAAACAAGAAGATACCTTAGAAATCATGTATAGCAAAAATTGAAGAAGATGAACTAGGTATTAATTGTTGTTCTTGTTTCTTACTTAACTGCATGTGAAAAGATTATGATAGTGAAAGTGACAGTATGGATCCAGAAGTTTCTGATGAAGCTCTCCAAGTACTCATGGAAAAGAAGGAAAAGAAGAAGGCCACTTGCAATACTCTCCTTTGTGCAAACAATAGTGAAGATAGTGAAAGTAAAGTTGTGGATCTAGAAGAAGCTATCAAGATCAACGTTGAAGAACAACAAAAGGAAATTGATAAGAAAGATTCTATTTACAAAGAGATGATCTCTCAAATGAAAGATCAAATAGAAATGCTGAATGGACAGGTGGACAAGTATCAAAGGTTTCATACTTATGCATCCAATCGAATTAAAGAACTAGAAGCAGAAATCAATGATCAAAATACTGATCTTGAAAAATCAAGCAAGAAGAATGAAGGACTTGAAGCTGCAATCATCTCTCTGCAAGCAGCTCTAGAAGCATCAAGTAAGAAAAATAAGGAACCTCTACAATCATTTGAAAAGGAAGAACTTGAAGCAGAAATCATCTCTCTCAAAGAAGATCTGGAAAAATCAAATAAGAAGAATGAAGAGCTGGAACAAACATGTGAAGAAAACGAAAATTGGCTGAAAGAAGAGATTCTAAATCTGAAGGATCAAGTAGAAGATGGAAGAAGGAAAGAAGAAAGCATGACAAAGCAATGTCAAGCCTTGGAGGTTGAGGTAAACATTCTCAAAGGTAAATTAGAAGAAAAGTTTAAACTTTTGAGGTTTCAAGATAGTACTAATATTTTGGACAATATTCTGAGTAATCAAAGGTCTCCTGCTATCAAACTTGGTCTTGGTTTCCATGAAACTGTTAAAGGAGAATCTAGCTCACAAGGAAATGCTAAAAGGTCAGAGGATGTCAATGTAAAACCTAAAGTATTGAAAGAAACAAAAGTTCAACCAACAATGATGAAATCTCAAAGGAAATCTGTCAATAATGTCGAATGCTTTAAATGTCATATTTATGGGCATGTTGCAGCCAATTGTAGAAGTAGAACAATTCAGCCACAAACAAACAGGTTCTACTCAGAAAGGTACTCTAGTAGCTTCAAGGGATATTGTTTTTCATGTAACAAGTATGGACATAAAGAAGCTGACTGTAAAAGGAGGAAGATTAGAAATACTCATTATGATTCTTATGCTTATTTCTCTGGACATATGAGATTTTATTCTTGTAACAAGTATGGACATGTAGAAAAGGAATGCAGGTTGAACAGATCTGAGAAAGTGGACAATTTTCAGCATACAATTAGAAAGTTCAAGCAAATCTGGAAAAAGAAGGAGGACCAATCAGAAACGTAGGGAATTCTGACCCTATTGCAGTCATCCGCTTCTGAAGCTTACTTCTCTGATTGACTGCAGGAATGATGTGAGATACATTATCAGATTTAGTAATGTATCGTCACAGGGGAAGAAATGTATGATGTCTCTCATGGTTGATTTGATTATTCTGGTTATATGTATTTCTGACAGTGCATTTGGTGTGAAGAAAAGATAGGAACAAAAGGTAAAATTGCAGGAGGAGATGAAGGTGTGAAATTTTCTATATTTCACTTTCCATACGCGGGTTATATGAAACAAAGTCGCGTATACACGCAAGTTCCAGCAAACACAGCCGCATATGCATTGATGATAAGAGAATTTATCTGATAGCTGAAGATCTGGAGTAGAGGTCCAGGGGGAGCATCAGTCTGACTGATAATAACTGCATTGTTGACTCAATATCAGCTTAATTTCTCAGTTCTAAATGATGATGATATGATACTTGATATCTTATGTTGAAGATTATGGATGAGTTATGTTTGTTGATGAAGAGTATTCGTTGCTGAGATGAAAGTCTTAGTATTCAGAGATAAGGATAGATCATGCAGAGATGGTTGCTGATGACTTGCTGATAAAGGTATTCAGGTTGCACAAGTTAAGCAATAGCACTGGTTTAGGGGGAGCAGCAGGTTGAATACTAATGATTACATTATTGGCAATATGACTGCTTATTCTTTTATTTTTGTGATACTCATGTTCAAATGATGATGACTTGGTACATGGTTTATTATGATGAGTTTTTGAGCCCTGGTTGCTGATAAGTATCTTGTGTGCTCACACATGGACGAGTTGGATATCGAGTTTGTTACTATAGTTGAGATCTTCTCCCTACATATGTTACTTCATGTTAAATCTTGAAAATATTGATGATACTGGACCACAGGGATGATTGCTTGACACATATTTGAAGATGATTGTTCTGGTGTGATAATCTCTCTTGGAAAGATTGTATTGATGTTGCAAAGAATCTGAAGGCTTGGTTACTAATGTGCTTATGCTACAACCGTTGGATGACGCTTGAAGACACAACTACACTGTTCTATCTATCTGTAGTCTAGGGAAGCATTCAAATATCTCAGAAAGAAGCTGAACACTGCATTTTTCTCACAGAGACTGCATCCTGGTTAAAGGAAGACATTGATAATGGTTTCTGAATGCTAGCCACAGATATTATCGAGTTCATGTACGTAAAACTTATTTATGATTGTCATACCCTATACTTGAGTCAGCCTTCAAAGACAACCTAGCAGCTTGGTATCTCGTATGTCCGCTGCTATATCTTCTGTGGTGTTCTGGGGCTTCTTATAACATTGTTTCGATCTCTGATGTTTTGATAAAGATGCCTTGATGATCTGTTGGTAAAAGTGTGCAGGATGCACAAACTAAGGGGGAGCCTTAGTCATATGGAAAGGATGCTTGGATGCACAGATTCAGGGGGAGCATTAGCTTTGCTGAGTATAATGCATTGTTGGCATTATGATGGTTCTGAAATTTGTTCTCTTTATTGAGGACTTTCTGGTGTTGGTCTTAAAGTCATATTTGTAATTTGATGAAAAGGTCTTGTTAAGACCCATGATGTAAAAATGTAATATTCAGTCATGTAAGGACTTGTCAAATTTGTAAACCCACCTGGTTGGGTAGCTAAGTCAAATTTTGTAAACCCGCTTGGTTGGGCAGCTGAATTGAAATGTGTAAACCCTCTTGGTTGGGTACTTGAGTCTCATATGTAAATCCACTTGGTTGGATATTTGAAGTAAGTATGAGTCTTTGGTGATAGGAAGTTCATAGAGTCATGTAATTCATTGGAAAATTTGTTTGAAGATTCAGCATGAACTCAGGGGGAGCTTGGTCACTTCAGTATATATCAGATCTGCAGAACGCTTCTTCCACATGAGGAAAAAAAGGGGGAGAGTATGTTGGTTTTTGATCCGCCCTTTGCCCTTGATGTCAAAGGGGGAGAGTGACATGGTGTTTGAATAAAGAGAAAGAATGGTGTCAAAAATGGAGAGAGTGACATGGTGTCATTGTATTCTTAATGTACCTATATGTTGTGGTAACCAAACACCATCGTGGTTTCCATCAAGTCCAAAGGGGGAGATTGTTGGCAATATGATGCAGAGTGTTGTCCTTGATGGCAACCCACTGAATGAAGATGAAGACATACGACTGTTGACATGTGTTGTCCTTGATGGCAATCCACCTGATGAAGTTATTCTTGACGTGATGGACTTGGTAAATGATGTTTGTTAGCAATATGATGATGAATGTTGTCCTTGAAAGGCAACCCTCTTGATGAAGATAATGGAAACTTACTGAATGAAGTTGTGCTTGATAGAATATGTCTTGATGAACTAAAACTGATGTATCTACAGTGAGTACAGAAGGCAATGAAGAAAGAAATTCAGCATGTGCTAAATATTTGATGAAAAGAGTATGTCTCAAGGCATACGCGGATATGTCTAGGAGAAGTCGCGTATGCACGCGTAAAAAGAACTTCCAAGTCATGCCAGAGAAGGGAAGCGCTCAAAAAGTGCAAAACCAAGGGTAAATCACTCATGGTGTTGACCTATCAGCTGGGTAATGATCCAATTGACCCCTGTCCGTGAATACCATCTAAGAATGTAGTTTTGGGCTCATGGTATTGTTTTATGGCTCATGGTATTGAAAAGGGGCTAGACAAAAGGATAAACCTATATAAAGAGATGAAATTCATTATGAAAATCAGGAGTGTTGGTGCAAGATGTCTGAGCTTGAATTAATACTTCTCTCTGAAGTAGATCTGAATGGAAAGGGTTACACTTGAATGATATATCTGAATGTATGATGCACCAATGATGAATAAGGGGATCTAGATCTAAAATGTACTTGTATCTACTAGATCTACTTATGGAAGGCTTAGATCTGAAATGTACTTGTATCTACTAGATCTACTTATGGAAGGCTTAGATCTGAAATGAGGAGAACATCTGTCTGAAGTAAAAGGGTAAATATGAACTGAATATCTGATCTGAGGAAGTATGCTGCTCTATAATGATTGAAGATCTATATGCTAGTTCGCCGCAGCGGAAGCGCGTATATACGCAGCTTCGCTGAAGAGAAAGCGTGTATGTGCAATGAAATATGTACAGAGGTATATGCTGGTTTATGTGAACGGAAGCGCGTATATACACGACATCAGTGAAAGAAAAGCGCGTATGCAAACTAGGGTTTGCTGATGCAAGGGGTATGAAATGTCTGATCTGTTCTACTATGTTTCTGCTATCTGATCTGTGTTGTCTGAATTGATAAGTATCTGTTGGTGATGTATGTTTGAGCTTAAAAGTATGGAAAGGGTCCAGTATGAAAATTTGATGAAACGTGGCCTGAAAGTAGTGTTCTAAAGGAAGCTTTGGATCCAGTGTGAAAATTGATGAAACGTGGTCCATAGAGGTGCTGAGGGTTGTAGCCTTCAGTCAGGGGGTCATAGCTCCCTTCCAGGTGAGGCTGGTAAACGAGAGCAGGGCTGCAGCTCCTCTTCCGTGGAGAGGTCGGTAAACGAGTCGTGCTCAGGGCTCCCTCTCCAGGAGAGGCAAGCCTTCAGTCAGGGGGTTGGAGCTCCCTTCCAGGAAAGGCTGGTAAACGAGCGCAGGTGGGTGCCTGCGTGCTGGTCAAGTCTGCGCCAGCACATATGTTGCAAGATGTTTTCTCTATAATAAAATATTGAAGGCTGAGCAACTGCAGCGGTGGTTTTCTCCCGACTTGGGTTTCCACCTAAAAATCCTCGTGTTCATGTGTGATGCTTTGTGTGATGGTTTATTCTGTTCTTACTACACATGTTTACTGTTTATAGAACATCTAATGAATGAATGATGGAATGATATGAGTGAAGAACTAATGGCATAATTAGATCTCTGTGTATACGCGAGTTTTATGAAGGATATCCGCGTGTATACGCTAGTTGGCTTCAGCAAAGTAGCGTATGGGTTTTAAAGGAATGAAAAAGTAAAAGTTTGAATATGCAGTAAATACTGATTCACCCCCCCCCTCTCAGTACTTTTCCCAACAATATGGCCCAATACAACATTGGGAGTGAAGATCTCAGCTCCCAAAGGCTACCTCATGTCAATCCTAGAAGGATTGGTTGTAAAATACAAAATGTGCAAAATGCCGGAGTTGTTGGGTAGCAGTTGTAACTCAGAAATAGAACTGGATGGAGAGGACTGAAGATGCTGCAACAAATGACAAGACCTCCTCCAATGGATCTCTAGAATGAAAGGCTGATCCTCTCACCTAAGATCTCATCCTCCAACAATTTGCAAGAGCCCCACTGCAAATACTCCACTCAAAATAACGCAGTCACTGGATGGAACTTCACTGTAGGGCTAGGGAGTGAGTTGGCCTTGATTCCAAAGCCTGAAATAAGCTTTGGAATGCCTCCAATCTGATCTCCCAAAGGGAAGAGAGACTCCTCCTCTGAAAAATATCTAATGGAGGTGGTGTAGTGAACCTTCACTACAACACCCAACAACACAGTATTATTCTGTTGTAGAAATAATGTTGTCTTGATGGAGGATGCTTGGCCTCAAGCCTTGATGTGAGGAAAATCATTCGAACCCCTCAAGAGGCCTCTCAATAAGGAGAAGGAATCCTAAACAAGAATTCCTCCCGGAAACTCTTGCTAAATATCAAAGAATCCACAATTGTCTGAATATACAATGAGATGAGTAATACAAGCATGATAAACAATGGTTGCCTTGCCCTCCTTTTAGACAATTGAAATCCCCTCCCCATGGGTCCCACTCCTCTTAGGGTTTTCTCCACCAAATAACCCTTTCCTCATTCATACTGCACTGCTTCTCTAAGTGCTCTCCACCTCTTATCCCAGCACCGTTGACTTGGTCAAACTTGACCTTGTCCACTTGCAAATAACCCTGTTCACACATGAGGGTGTGAAAACCAACTCCAATGATGGTCCCCTTTCATACTATGAGGGATTTTATTGATATTATCACTATGCATGGGCCTCCTTACCCATTTATTCTCCTCCTAGGTGAAATCAACAAAAATTAATGTTCCAAATTATTGTCGAAAATTTTTGGAACATTACAAAAACTGGGTTGGGTAGATAACTTATCAGAATCCATGAAAAGGAAATTTGAATTTTTATTTTTTCTGCGATTTTCCTAGTCTCTACAATATTTATTTAAAAATAGTGCAGTAGCCTCCATGGTTTTTAGTTCAGAACAATGTGGTACCACTCTGTTCTCTAATAGAACCTGTAGGCTTGTGGAAAATTTTTGAAAAATTAAGAATTCTCTTTTCAAGAGCCAAATTACCAGATTCTTTGTGTTTTCCCCAACTTGTCTTGATTTTCAAAGTCTTATGTGTGAATTTCTTTCAACAAATTTTGTGTTTGAGTGATTTATCATCTAATTTTCGTTTTGAGTAAGTGTTTGCCCTACTTTCTTGCTTTTTCATATTAGAAACCTTCATATACCTTAGCTGAGTGGTATGCTGTATTTTTCTTGTTGAGCCATTAAACTTGTTGCAAACCTTGCTTTTATGAAAATCGAATTTCATTTTCATTTGCAAATTTAGAGGAGTTTTTAGCGTGATAAGGCCTGAATGTCACATTAAATCATTGTTGGATGTTTTGGTTTTTGCTGAGATAAGCAAAAATTCTTCTTGGTTCGATCACAAACTAAGCGGAAACATCCTTAAAACATTCTAGATAGAGTTCAAAATTATAGTTTTTCTTTTGGTTTTTAATTTTATGTTTTTATGAGTTTTCGATATGGTGTTATTTTTGGAAATGGTTTGTTAAATGATTTGTATTTTTTTATATGATTGATAAAGGATTTCATTATGAACTATTAAATGATCATTTTATGAAATTGAGTTCTCCAAGAAATCGTCTTCTTTTCAAAGATCTTTGTTTATGAAAGAATTGGTGCTTTGAAAGTTATTTAAATCTCTCAAATATTTCCCTTAAATAAGTTTCATTGAAAAGAAAAGAGTTACACTTTCCATTTTGATGCATATTAGCATATTTTTGAGTTGGGTCATTAAACATCATTTAAATTTCACTTCTATACCGTATGTCTTAACAAATAACCAAATTAAAAACAACACTTTAATAAAATTAATCTAGATATTTTTCATTTTCTAGGGCTCTTTTCCACCAACATAGCTTAGGCTAGTGTCTTGGAACATGTTTTATTTAACATTCCAAGACTGTTCAAACAAACAAGTAGCAATCTTGCACTAGGAAAAATCCAATTATAGCATTTATGCTCTAGGAAGCTCTTCTTAAAAGATTCAAGCACATGATCATGTCTGAACCAGTGAGGTAATCGTAGCTATATCATTACGAAAGATAGCAGATGTGTGCGTATTAAAAAATGTAAACATCAGATAGACCATTGTCGAGGAGCTTGGGGTCACTTGTCGATAAACCTTGGATTATCTTAAGGAGCCTTGAATGGGATTGAGCTAGTTACTATGCCCTTGCGTGTATATCAGATCATAGACTGTTACCCTAGGTATATTTGTTCTTTTTGGTGGCCTTAGTGGCTATAAAATTTAGAATTTTTTCCCAAGGTGATGGTGGAGGGAAGGTCCCATGTTGGAACAGGGTCCCCTAAAGCGGTGAATTTTGTACAATTTTGTATATTTTTGGTATTATTTAGTCTAACGTAGGGGTTTTGGGGTGGGTCAAAGCCCCGAATGCATTGTAATGGGTCAAGGGTAGACCAAGAGTCCATAAACCACAATTTTCATACCATTGGAAGCGTAGGCTAAGTCGATATAAATATATGAACATTTTGAGTCTTAAGGTAGGAAAGAATTAAGTCGGATGCTAAGTGTGAATTGTTAGGTCTGTTGTTGGGTCATTTGAGTAAGGACTCTTGCTGGCTGTGTGCGCAGAGATCCTCATTCCTGCTGTGTGTGGACCCTGCTGGCTATGTGCGTAGGCTCTGTCAGATTGTATTCGGTTTTGGATGCTAATATATGCGGATATGGTTAAAGTATCTGTGTGTTATCTGATATGATGTATTACTGTTGATCCAAACTATTAGGATCTGTTACAACTAAAAATACAGTTGTGTTATCTATTTATGCTGTGAATTTGTATGTGATATGTATGACTGAAATCTATTGATAATGCATTATGACAAAGTGTGTTGATAACTGCTAATACGCATGTGGATGTAGAGTTATTAACTAGATTTGTGCATGATAATAGCCCTATATATAGTGATTATACTATTAAAAACCCTGAAAATAGATCTATCTAGTGTGAGCCTAATAGGTTGTGAACATGGATCTTCTTGACTTACCTACTCTCTCTCAGGGTGCGGAAACCTGGTTCGAACACCCTCCCATACTACTTCGGGTGAGACTTTGGCCTGTGCAAGCAGGTCACTGTCGAAAGGGCCAGTATTTTAGGGGTTTGTTAGCAAACCTTGACCTCTGAACCTCGATCAGGACTTGTCGAGAAAAAAAATGGTTCCAATAGACCGCTGCACAGAAAGAACTAATCCAACCCTGGAAGTTAAGGATATGAATGAACTATACAAACATAAGAAACACACTGGTAGGGAAATGCAGCTAACAACGCAAATTGGTGATTATGAAATGAATCAAGTTATTTTGGACCTGGGAGAACCTAAGTTGGAATGGTCCACTATCCAGCTGCACATGGCCAATCATCATAAGATCATACCATTGGGGAGGTTGTCAAAAATCATTGTAGATATCGCAGGAGTTAAGCTCTGGGATGATTTTGAGGTCATTCAGACTGTAGAAGATGTGGACCCCTATCCTACGCTTCTAGGATTGGATTGGGCCATAGATATGGGCAGTACTATCAATTTGAAGAAGAGAAGCATGGTGTTTGAAAATTAAGGTACATGGACGATAGTACCATTAGACTCGGCGGAAGGAGAACAGTATACGGAGCCAGTGCACGAAGAAGAGGATGTGGATCACATCTATAATTTAATTGTACAGGACGAAGATTGAATCAATCCTACGAAAGATTGTGTACTTTGCTGGGAAAAGGAAAACGAATTTTTCTATGACTCCGACGGGGGGATGGAAAAAAAGAAGAACTGGTTACATGATGTATCTACATTGTGATGCCTTAGGATTACAAACAACTTCAGATGTATCTCCTCATAGGTAAGAGAACTGCCCTATTTTGATGGTTATGTTGGGTGTGGAGCCTGATTTTCTTCCTGATTTAGAGATCCTTGTTTTAGATGGATGTATACCCCAGGAAAATTGTACACCCTTGCATGCAGGGGGGTGCGGGGGCCAGCGGTCCCCCAGCAGGGATTTCGGGGGCAGCGCCCCCGAAGCAAAAAATAGATGTAAATTTTCCTTGTAAAAGTATAATAATTTCTATTCAATCTGGGCCATTGATTAGGTGGATGATATGACGGTAGAAGTTATGTTTATTTTAGGGGTTTTTGCCCTAGAAGGAAACCCCTCGCTTTTATCAGGGTATTGTATTGCGGCTGCGCATTGTATGTGTATTCTATGAGTGGGAAACAGATAGGGAGACTATGAGAGAGAACAAAGGATATTACAGCAGATCTGTTGTAGGTTTTGTCTCTTCATTTTGCTAGATAATAGAAAGGAATGACTGGCTGTTCGGGGTGGACATAGCCCATATTTGGTGAACCACATATATCTGTGTCTCTCTGGTTTTATGTGTTTTGTGTGCTTGTATCTTCTGCATATTTTATGTGTTGCATTTCTCTGTAATATTTAATTATCTAACAGGTTCTAGTAGTATTAATTAGTTTTTGCAAATATTTTAGGCTGAGGTTCTAAGAGAGTGAAGGCTCTAGGCCCTTAATCTAGCCATGTGCGCAACACCTGTGAGGTGGTGGGACATGCATAAGGGGGTGTTGCAGGAGTGGGAAGAGTGTCAGGATATGATGATCTTGCGATTCAAACCTCCAGCTTACTTGCGTGTAAAGACATTCCTTGGCCCAGGGAACCCATGTGAGCATTTTTTCACTTGGATGGAAAAGTGGTGTGACCGAACTACAGAAGAATGGGCTCACCTATTTATTCATGCCTTGGGACCGATTTCCACTGCATGGTACCTAGATTCGGTGCTAAATCAATGCATCTATCACTGGGAAACATTAAAGGATTAATTTATAGGTACATTTGGGTTAACAAGGCAAACGAAGGCACTTGACGAAGCTCTACAGGATATAGACACCTTCATATTTGATGAATCATGACCCTACGCAGCACTTGGGATACCAACATGGGAAACACAGATGCTGGATATTGTCAACTACTGCAATATAGAGATAGAAGAGGGTGATGAAGATCTGCACAATGTCACTATCCCGGAGTTGGAAGGAGAGCGTGTAGTTGTTGGACCTACACTACAAAGTGTAGATGTGACGAAGCCTATGAAGTTGTGAGAATTCAACATTGGCACATAAGAGAATCCTAAGATGGCTAAAATTTGGGATTATTGGAATGACGATACAATAGGAAAAGTTGTCGAACTCTTCACAAAATATGAGGACTTATTCTCGACAAAGTTCTTAGAACTTAAAGGGATCACAGGGGACCTAGGGGTCATGCGCATCATGCTAAAGCTAGATGTGTGCCCTGTGAATCATCAACCTTATCATCTGAATCCTAGGTATAAGAAAAAGGTTAAGGATGAAATCAATAAAATTCTCACCGCAGGTATCATCGAACTAGTCGAACATTCAGACTAGGTAAGTTTGATGGTGTTTCGGGAGAAAAATATGAAGGGGGAGATACAAATCTATGTGGACTTGCATAAATTGAATGATGACTGTGTACATGATCCCTTTCCCACACCATTCTCAGATGAAATCCTTGATAGCGTAGGAGGCCATGAAACATACTCATTCAGTGATGGGTTCTCGAGATACCATCAGATCATAATCACACCTGATGATCACAAAAAAACTACGTTTGCCACTGAATGGGGATCCTTCCAGTATATGTTCATGCCATTTGGACTCAAGAATGCCACTACCATCATTTCACGTGTAGTAGTCGTAGTGTTCAAGGAGTTCAGACACAAAATTTTGGAGGTTTATTTTGATGATTGGACTGTATTCATATTATTAAAGAAGCATGTTTCGAACCTACGCATGATGTTGAACACTTTTAGAAATCACTAGATTTCCCTTAATAACAAGAAGTGCATATTCTACGTATCCTTTAGAATCTTTCTCGGACATATAGTTTGCCAACAAGGGTTGATGGTTGACCCTGCGAAGGTCGCAGTCAACATAAATTTGGTAGTGCCTACAAATGAGAAATAGTTGTGTTCGATCCTAGGGCATATAGGCTACTACATAAAAAAATTTCAAGGACATGCGCTGATCATAGCGCCTATGGAAAAGCTGCTTAAGAAGTATGTTTCATTTTTTTGGGATTATGAATGTCATAAGAGCTTCGAGCTACTCAAGGAGAAGATGGTATCTGCACCTATTCTCATATTTCCTGATCAGGAAAACATATTCCATGTTCACGTAGACAGATCTAGATCACCCTAGGAGCGGTCCTTACATAGCATGGAGAAGGAGAAATTGATCACCTAGTTGCATTTGATAGTTGAAAACTCTCTGGTTCAGAGCACAACTATTCCACCACGAAGTGGGAGGGATTGGCCATGGTCTATGCATTATAAAATTATCGACACTATCTGTTGAGGAGGACACTCAAAAATGTTTAAAAACCATTCAAATTTGAAGTATATGGTGAATAAACCTGTGTTGGGGGGGGGAATCTACTGATGGCTTCTATTGTTCCAGAAATACGACTTTGAGATCATTGTCAAACCAGGGAAGTTGAATGCCGGGCCAAATCACTTGTCCTGAATTGAGAGCTATGAGGAGCCGACTGACCTGGAAGAGGGATTTATTGACGTGCATATGTTTTCTATTAAGGTAGTTGATGAACACTTTACTGACATCATTCAGTTCCTAACTACAAGCATGGCACCTGCGGAGTATTCAGTACAACATAAGTGTTGGTAACCCGCGCAGCAGATTTTTCCATCATCGTAGGTCATCTATAGAATATTGGGGCTGATGAAGTGATGTGAAGGTATGCTTTAGAGCATGAACGACATGTTATCTTGGAAGAAGCCCACGATGGGGTAATAGGAGGTCACTACGTAGGGAAAGAAACGACACAAAAGATCTTAAGAGATGGACTATGGTGGCCTACCCTGCATAATGACTCTTGTGACTATTATAAATCCTATGATACATGCCAACGAACAGGAAGGCCATTACACAGAGATAAAATTCCCCTTCAACTACAAATGGCCCTGCAAGCATTCAATAAATGGGCCATCAATTTTGTGGGACCTATCAACCCACCCGGAAAGAAGAAAGTTGCGCGTTACATTATAACTACCACTGATTATCTAACCAGGTGCGCCAAAGCACAAGCGGTGAAGGATTGCATTGTAGATATCGCTGTGAACTTCATATTTGAGTAGATTTGGACCATATTTGGATGTCTAAAAATCTTGATTAGCGATAGAGGTACACACTTTGTTAATGAGACAATACAGGCCTTAACGGAAGAATTATGAATCCATCATGCGAAAAGCACTCTTTATCATCCTTAGGAAAACATAGAAGTCAAAGATTTTAATAAGGTCTTGGAGCATGCACTAACTAAGGTCTATAACACCGATCGCAGTGACTAGGATGTGTGCATCCTATTTTTTCTTTGGGCTTACTTAATCACCTGCAATAAGTTGACAGTGAAAACATCATTTAGGATGGTATATTGCAAGGAGGCCATTATGACCATGGAATATATTGTCCCTAGCCCTCACATCGCAACTTTTATGAATATGGTAGAGCCTGATATCATGGAGGAGCATTTAGCATAGCTCGTGGCTTTGGAGGAAGACTGTTTCATCGCTAATTTCCATCAGTGGGTCTAGAAGGCACGGGATAAGGCATGGCATGATCGACATATTCATCAAAAGACCTTTGCGGAGGCCGAATTAGTCCTGCTATATGATAGCCAGTTTTTGAAACACCCGGGAAGTTTTGATAGCACTGGCTCGGGCCCTATACCATTAAATAAATCACAGATGGTGGAGTTTTTCGGTTAGCCACCCTGCGTGGCGATATGTTACCCAGCTATATCAATGGTAGCTGGCTCAAACCGTATCAGATCAAATGACTATATGGCTGGAGTATCTTTATGGAGTGGGGCATACCCACCAAGGGAGGTAAGCATGATATTTACCATGATATTCGCAGGAAGCGACCGTGGAATTGGAAGCCCGGAGTGGTGTGACAAGGGCGTAGAATGTAGCAAGTGCACTGGCCGTGCTGACGTGCACTGGGTGCACAGGAGGTCTGCTGGAATTGCATGCATATGATAAGAAGACAGGAGGTGCAAAAAATAGTAATTGGCATAGTAAAGTGAGGTAAAAGGAAAAAGTTACCATTGAAAGGAGCAGGCGGCAGGAATTTAATGAGGAAATTTTGGAAGATTTCTTACCGTTTACTTGATGGTAAGTGCGGGATAAGTTTTACCCAACTGTTGGCCAGTCACAAATGCTATAAAAGGAGACAGATAGACCACACAAGGGTTTTGTATCGCTTGAATAGTTTGTACTTGGCATATTTTTCCTTGCCAAGTTTGTGTGCCTATTGTGTCCCTTTCATGTCTAAGCTTCGTACACCCTCTGACAGTATCAACCAGGAATTCATATTTAGCGCTAGAATGACGAAACTAATCTTGCGAAAGCCTCAGAACTGGTGACCTTGGTGGAACAAGAATCCAAGGAAGTAGTAGAAATCAAGCCAGAAGCCGAGGAAGTTATATCTACGCTGAGTCAAGAAAATAAGAAGGGGAAAGAAAAAGTGCAGGGGTCGGGGAAACCCGTGAAATGGGTCACGGTGAAGCCCCGTACTTCCCCATGAAATATGAAGTCCCCGCGGGTGACACACTAGGCATGATCGCCCAATCCAACAAAGCGACCTCAGCCTGCTGAAGAGGAGGCCAAGGTAGCCAAACCAATCAATTGGATACCGCCCTTTGTTCAACCCCGCAAGTCGTCCACACGCACGCCGAAGAGTCTTAATGGTCTGTGCACCTACCTACAGATGCCGCTGACCGTGGGTGAGGTCCCCGTCATTGGAAAACCCTTTGGAAGGCTCCATGAGGTGAAATTTGATGATCATGACTTGGCCAATTTGGAGGCCTTTCCTGAGTTGACACTCAAATTATACCTTGACAGAATTTAGGAAGATGATGGGATAAAGATTGTCCCAATGTGCTAGGTGTGCACATTGGGTGGGTCTGAGCTCTTGAACTTGCTAAGGATGTCGCACTTCACCCAATACAATATCACAGACTATCTGGCGCGTTAGTTTCTTGCCCTGATCCATGATGGCTTCATATGGATCCAGGATAAAATCCCCATCGATGCTGCACTCATACATCGCATTACTAGTCTTCCCATGGAAGGGCCAGACCCTCTGGAGGGCATTGGTAAGAAGTATGAGGGGGTGATTTTTGAACACCTATGAAAAGCCTACCATGTGGAGCAGAACACTTAAGACTTCATGATAAAATCCATTAGTGACCTTGGTACGCAGTTGGGTACCCTGTTATTCGCATGCAAGATTATGTGAAAATGTGAGGTGGCCTCTATCCCCATATATGTAATTCAGTTGGAAGGCAAGTGTGAGAAAGGGGTCTACTTAAATTGGTCCTAGTACTTGTGCAATGAGTTCTTAGCCAATTTCCGTGAATCCTAGGAGCAAGGGCGACCTTTTTTTTATTCATGGTTGTTGATTCTCATTGTGTTGGTCACCTGGGAAGCCCCTGAGGAACCAATCCTCCCTGAGCTCACCACAGACATGTATGAAGGGGCTCAATAAACAAAATTGTGGGACTCTAAGGATGTGCAACGCATCGAGGAAAACCAAGTATTCTGGGTATTGTTTCAGAGTGGGCTTGTAGCAACTATCAACTCACGACCACGTCTTTTGCTAGCCATATATGATACATATAAAATCATTGTGGCTTTATAGGTGACTATGCATAGTGTCCAAATTTGAGGCCGCAAGGATCCTATGTGGGTTTTAGTCCCTTATATGGTTGTTGACGAAGATATTGATCATTTAGTTTCACAATGGCCTCCCCAATGGAAGCTTGGCTTCAAAATAGGTGAGAAAGGCACTACAGGAACAAGCACCATGAAAATTACCCCGCCTGTCATCACCAAAGACTTTGGAGGAATGAGAAATAGCATGGAGAAGGGCACTGAAGCAGCATCAAAGAAGGGTTCACAACCCGATAAGAGTACATGAAAGGGCATGGAAGCAGCAACGAAGAAGGATGCACAACAGGACCTCGATACCGGAGGCTAGGAGGCAGGAGGTGCTGACTCCCCTTGGGGAACAAAGTGAATGGGTGACCCTGCGAAAGGGCCATGAAATAATCAACTCTCCTAATGACCAAAACATGATGAAGAAGTTCCATTGACTGAAGGGGACCTCGACAAAATCGTAGATGTGGTTACGTTGGTTGCAAAAGAGAAATGCTTGGCCCTAGAAGGGCAATAGAGAGCCTCGATCGACACCCTTCAGGCCAAGCTCCGAGCTCTGCAATTGAGGATGGACACACTGCAAACAAACATGATTAAGGTATGAACATCCTTAGCAACTAGCAACACAACACTTGTTACAATGGAAAGCTACTTCTGTTCCCTGCTAGGCACAACCCTCGAGATATGTCTACCCGACTTAGGAGTGCAGGTACAGGTTTGTGCAGAGGTGCAGTTGGATCTAGCTAGGTTGCCGCATGAACCATTGCAAGTTTTCCACAACTCCTTGTTTGAAGAAATTAAACACCGGAATCATCGAGTACACCAACAGCTTATTGTAGTTTAATAGACAATTGAGGAAAAAAATGTTGAAGTTTCCCAGGTATAGGTTGCATGTACCCTCACCACCATGCAGCAGAAAGAGCTGGAACACCTCATTAGTAGGCTCTGCACAGACGTATCCAAAGATATCCCAGCGTCTTCCACCCCCCTGCCCAAGATTGAGGGGTTGGTCACAACATTATGAGCCTCAAGGACCGAAATCCAGGTGGTCAAAAAGGATATGGAGAAACATATCATAAACTTGAAAACCAAGTTGCAACCAGAGACACCACCGGAGGTACGGACCTAGCAACCTGCGGTGGTTACGACGACCACGGATGTGATTACAGGATATATCTCTTAGGGTGCCCAATTATTGGACACAACTATACAGTTATAGACCAAGGTGCATCATGACCCTCTCCTGCAAGAGATGAACCAGGACCTGCGATAGAAGGAAAAATCATTCAAGCAACCGGAAGCCACTATGCCCACTCTAATTCCGGCTCAACGATTGACACAACTGTGAACCAGCCACGCCCTTCAGGATGATATTGACAAACTCCGCTAGAAGAAGAAGACTCTCAACAACCACCTTAAGCCTTAGGCTGATGAACCCCTCAAGCTCTCTCAAGATATTGATTTCATTGTTAAACAATTGAACCAGACTCTAGAGAGTATCATAGCTGAGACAAACTGAACAACCTCGCAAAAATTGGTAGATATTTCTTAGAACGCTGCTGCTCAGAGCGAAGGAGTACTAACCCCACTGGTTGAGGAAATTAGGTTGCTACAAGCCCAAGTGGAGCCCTCGTGGCCACAGTGACTTGGGACGAGTCACAAGATTGTGTTGGAGAACTGTTAGAACAGGGTCCCCTAAAGCTGTGAATTTTGTACAATTTTGTATATTTTTGTGTATTATTTAGTCTAACGCAGAGGTTTTGGGGTGGTTCAAAGCCCCGAATGCATTGTAATGGGTCAAGGGTAGACGAAGAGTCTGCAAACCATGGTTTGCAGACCATTGGAAATGTAGGCTAAGTCGATAAAAATATATGAACATTTTGAGTATTAAGGTAGGAAAGAATTAAGTCGGATGCTAAGTACGAATTTTTAGATCTTTTGTTGGGCCATTTGGGTAAGGAATCTTGGTGGTTGTGTTCACAGACATCCTTAGTCCTGTTGTGTGTGGACCCTCCTCAGTGTGTGCATAGGCTATGTCAGATTGTATTGGGTTTTTTATGCTAATATATGCGGATATGCTTAAAGTATCTCTGTGTTATCTGATCTGATGTATTACTATTTTTGCAAAATGTTAGGATCTGTTACAACTACAAATATTGTTCTGTTATCTCTTTATGCTGCGAATCTGTCTGTGTTATGGTATGACTAAAATCTGTTGATGATTCATTATGATAAAGTGTGCTGGAAACTGCTGATACGCATGTGGATGCAGAGTTATTAAGTAGATTTGTGAATGATAATAGCTCTGTGTATTTCGATTATACTATTAACAACCCTACGAATAGATTTGTCTAGTGCGAACATGAAAGGTTGCCAACATGCATCTGCTTGACTTACCTACTCTCTCTCAGGGTGCGAAAACCTGGTTCCAACACCCTCCCATACTGCTTTGGGCGAGACTTTTGCCTGCACAAGTAGGTCACTACCAAAAGGGCCAATTGTATAGGGGTCTGTTGGCAAACCTTAACCCCTGAACCTGGGTCAGGACCCCTCAAGTGAACATCCCACTGTACCTAGAGCAACATCGACTAGATTCACTTGGACTTTCCGGAGGGTTCTCTTCACTTTGAGATGGTGTAAGTGGAGAAAGTTGCACCATATTTTTTGATTAAGCAAGTTGTCGGGGTAACTGTTCCAACTGCCATTTCTTCATTAAAATTCTACGACGTTGGATTTCATCACCAACTAGTGTTTTTAGTGTGGGAATCTACTATTTTTGTGTGGATTTCTCTCTTAGATTTTGTAGGCGTGTCATCAATTTTATTGTTTCCTCAGAGAATTTAAGACATTTTGTTGAAATTTTCTTTTATTTCGTGTGTTAAGACTTTTAATCATGGCTGAATTACCTAGACAATCACGTAGAATGCAGGGGAAACCCCCTCAGTGCACACCAAGCCAATTAGAAAATATCAAATCTAAGAAAGGAAAAAAATTAGGGACTGGATCAACTGAACACGATGAAACATCAATAATTATACATCCTGAATA
Organism: Pinus albicaulis; assembly: GCA_034641835.2. NCBI lineage: Eukaryota > Viridiplantae > Streptophyta > Pinopsida > Pinales > Pinaceae > Pinus > Pinus albicaulis. The sequence goes on from CM076577.1 coordinate 1,395,981,330, forward strand.
TGAAGTAGATCAACCTCAAACAACAGATAGTTCCCAAATAAAGTTTCAATTTCTGAACTAGTTAAACTTGCTTCCACAACTAGTGAATTATCAACTAGTGGGCCTGAAATTTCTGAACCAGAAACTGAACCTGCTACGTCTAAGCCTACTTCAGAGTTCACCACTCCAACCCCTCATCATCATGATTCACCGAGAGTGAAGTATCGTATCACTGAGAATATTCTTTCTGGTCTCATTAGCATTGAAGAAGTTATTGACACAGAGGAGAAAGTTGTTCCTCCTTCACATCAAGAATCTTTCAATCTTAAAACACCTGAATCGATTTACTATAGCCCTTTCAAACAAGATCCTTGGTATTCTTAGTTAACAGAATTTCTACACAATACTGGTATAAAATATTTGCCACACTGAATTTATTTTTACACCATACCAAGAGGTTAGAGACCTCCATTAAACATGTCTGGTGAGTCATCCATATTTTCTGCATCACCAGAATCATATTTTTATGATGGTCGGTCTGTTCCTGCAGGATACCAGTTGGTTTCTAGTACTTCTTCAGGAGTAGCTCCTTCTCCTGACACACTTATATCATCAACTGGTCCAAATGAATCACATATCAAAAATTTGAACGTGGAATAAGTTTACATGATGTCCGGAAACATTCCTAATCCACACCCTCAAGGTAGTAATTTACCACCTGGGGGGCAACCTCAAAGTAGTAATTTACCACCTGGTGGGTAACCTCAAGGACATTACATACCTCAGGGACAGTACATACCTCAAGGACAATATCAAACTCAAGGGTAGTACTCAGTTCAGGGTCCAAAACCTCTTCAAGGACAATACCCTATGCGAGGGAAATCATCTTCCCAAGGAAAAAAACCTCCTTCATGGCCACAATCCTACCTAGAACAATAAGTGTTTTAGGGAGGTGGGAATTATCCAGTCAACTATCACACTTACGTTCCAAATTATAAACCTAGTTATGGTCCATCTTATGTAGCACAACCTTAAATGGGACCTCCATATCCTGGAGTAAACACGGTGTAGGATCCATCACAAGTTCAACAGAATTTGAAACATAATGTGCAAGTACTCTATAATCTACCTGGTTAGACAATTGGTTATATTCAAATATAGCAACTTGTCCAACCAGCGCTTCAAGTTATACCATAGGTATCTACACCTAGTACTATTCAGCAGCCTATTCCGAGCACACCTAGGACTCCACCTCAAACTACTGCACCAATTTCTGTTCAAGCTACCACACCTATCCCTGGAATTTCTGCAACTCCTGTTTCTATAGCCCCTCAAGTATCATAAAAAATCCCTGTGGTCACTATACAATAACCTGGACCCACAGTTCAGACTACTGTTCAGATGCCTGTGGGACAACCTGGTACAATTATAATTGTAACAAGCAGCCTTAGTTTTTTTATCAACTGTATCAAGGGAAATATCAATATGGACCTGTAGCACAAAATCCAATTTACCAGCATCAACCGTGCCCTGGGTATACGTATCAGATACGATCTCAACCCTAATATGGTCCATCTAATCCTAGTTATCTGGGAGACATTCCAATCCCAAATGCACACGATATTCCAAGATATCATAGATACCGTCCTCCTGGTACTAGTATAGTTCCACAAGGTTATCAATTTACTCAGCATGACCCTAATTGTCAGTTGTCATTCATAGAAACTTTAGATTTACTTGATTTGTCATGCCTAATGAATGATTTGATCTATTATCCTTCATATTGGCTGCAAATGCCGAACAAGTTTCCCAGTGATATCCCTAAGTTTGAAGGTAAATCGGGAGAGGACCCTTCAAACCATGTCATGACTTACCACCTCTTGTGTGCATCCAAATCTTTGATTTATGATTCGATTTGATTATGAATTTTTTCAAAGAACACTGATAGGTTTATCTATAAAATGGTATATTGAATTACGACATGGCTCATTCAACAATTTCAACATGTTAGCAACAAATTTCTTAATCCACTTTCAGTTTCTAGTCAGATACGACAATGGCACGGAACTATTGACTTCATTAAAACAATCTACATCTACGTACATATCAGATCACATAGATGAATGGAGACATAGAAGAAATTTGGTGAAATTTTTTATTCCAGACCGGATCTTGGAAGAATGGTTCATTATTTCTTCCAAAGATCACTGAAGATGTGGCTAAGGGAGAGGTTGTTACGGAAGAACAGGTTATTGCTCAAGCTTAGTACTTAGACCTTCTATATAAACAGTATGGTACTTTATACAAAATAATTCCTGATATACCATGTCTTGGTCAAATAACTACAACTCCTTCAGGGTCTCATCTTGTAGATTGTGTAATTGATCTAGTTAGCACAAATAAGGGTAAGAAGAAGTATTTATAAACTACTTCTCCTATCATAACTTTACCAGATTAACCGAAAGGAGATTCTTCCCTTGAAACTTCTGCTGACATTCACGTTGCAGATTCATCTACCACTAAATCTAAAATAGGTAATAAGAAGAAAGGGAAGAATAAAAACAAGCAGACTTCATCTACCAAAGAGAAAACCGAATAGAATGAACCATCTGATGATAAACAAAAACCTTTGGATCGATTTCAAAGATTCGAAAGATGGTTCACTCTCAGGGATCGATCCAAAGATGGTTCATTCTCAATAATTGATCCATATATTGACGTTAATGAAATAAATACATGCCCCGATTCCAAGCCTACTAAACAAAAATTACGTTCGATGCATCCACGAAAAGCTGCTGCTACTAAAGTTGAAGTTGAAAAGCTATTGCAAGTAGGATTTATTTATCTGATCCCTTTAACAGATTCAGTGTCTAATATAGTTCTCATTACTAAGAAACAAGAGACTATATGATTATGTGTCGATTATAGGTATATTAATAAAGCATGTCCAAAGGACAATTATCCTACCCCCTATATCGACCAAATCATTGGTGATTGTGCTAGAAATGAAATTTTGTCATTTATGGCTGGATTTTCTGGATATAATCAAATAAATATAATCCCTGTTTATCAACCAAAAACAACATTTATATGTCCTTAGGGAACATCTTCTTATTGCAAACTACCTTTTGGATTAAACAATGCTGGTGCAACTTTCGAAAGGGAAATGTCTTACGCTTTTCATGCAATCAAACATATTGTGCAACCTTATCTAGATAATTTACCTTCTCACTCATTGCATAGGGACTATCATCCTACTCATTTACAAGAAATTTTTATGAGACGTAGGCATTAAAAAACTCGTTTGAATCTGCACAAATGTGTTTTCTATGTGAAATCAGGATTATTAGTGGGATTTGTTGTTTCAAAGGCTGACAGTCGTGTCGACCCCTCGAAGGTTGATGCCAGCATAAATTTACCTCCTCCTTCCACACTCTTCTAACTCGAAATTTTGCAAGAAAAATCATACTTTCTGCATAGATTTATCTTGAACTATGATGAGTTAAAAAAAGGCTTTACTTGTTTTTTGAAAGAAAATGTTCTTTTTATTTGGGATGAGATTGTTGATCGATCTTTTGATGCTTTAAAATACACGTTAACCCATACGCAGTTATTGCATCCACTCAATTACAACCAGAATGATTTTTTATACCTAGCAGCCTCTCATTCCACCATTGGAATGGTATTAGTTCAAGAAGATGAATTTCACAACGAACATGTGATTTACTATCTAAGTCTAAATTTGAATCCAACCGAAATTAAACATTCGCATGCAGAGAAATTGGCCTTGGCAGTAGTTCAAGTTGTCCAAATATGTCATCATTACATATTGTTACGAATGAAAATTGTGATATCTAATTGTAACCCGATGATGTACATTTAAAAAAAACAATTACTAGGGAAAAATACTCTAAATGGATCGTTATCCTACAATAGTTTGATTTGGAATTCAAGAAATCTAAATCAAAGAAATCACTAGTGTCCGCGGAACTTATTTTTGACTTTCCCAATACTAAGACAGAAACGGTGGTAGAGCATCCCATTACAGATGAATATTTGTTTCTTATCAATACATTAGATCCATGGTATGGACATATCATCATTTATCTTCAAGCCCAAACCTTTTGCCCAGAGCTTTCAAGATCAAATCAATGGAGAATCTGGTACCAATCTCAGCAATACAATATTGTTGGGGACACACTTTATCACCAGGGTGCGGATTCTATTTTTTGACGTTGTATAACTCATGGAGAGGCTGAAAGGGTTTTGAAATATTGCCACTCCGGAGCGTTTTGCGGTCATATGTTTGGGTATGCAACAACAAAAAAGATATTTCACGCTGGCTATTTTTGGTCCTCATTTTTCAAAGATTGTATTATTGCGGTTTGGAAATGCCACAACTGTCAAATTTTTTATCGAAATATACGTGCGCCTCCAACTCCTCTTCACCCAATAATTTATGTCGGTCCTTTTGTGAAATGGTGCATTTATTTTATTACATGTAACCGTCACTCGACTGGGGGACATGGGTATATTATTCTCATTGTAGATTATTTTACCAAGTGGGCCGAGGTGACGCCTACATTTGTGGAAATGGAAAAATTGTAGCTATGTTCGTATTCAATAATGTGATTTCTTGTTTCGGTGTAACCCAAGCTATTATCATTGATCATGGGAGTCATTTTCAAAATATAATGATGACCGAAATTTCCGATCAACTTGGCCTATGCCATGATAACTCTACTACATATTACCTGCAGGCTAATTTTCAGGTTACAGTCATTAATAAAGTTTTTACCACCATGATTAAACATATTATCGGAAGTCATAAATAAAATTGGCATACCATGCTTCTCTTGAAACTATGGGCATACTGAACCTCAGCAAAAACTGCTACGGGGTTCACTCCTTTTCAACTGGTTTACGGTTTAGAAGTTGTGTTACCTATTGAATGAAAAATACTATCACTCCAATTAGCCACAGAATTACTACTAGCTACCTCTAAAGAGGAAAAATGATTTTTGTAATTAGCACAATTAGATGAGACTCAACATATTGTTTCATTTGTTGCCGAAGCTCATAAGAAACTTGTGAAAGCTCAGTATGATTGAAGTGCTACACCTCATGTTTTTTCAGAAGGTGACCTAGTCTTAGTATATGATCAAGCTAACGATAAGCTAGGAGTTGGAAAATTTGAATCAATGTGGCATTGTCCTTACATTGTCAAGTGGGTGCCTACCAAAGGGCCTATGAATTGACTGATTATCATGGGGTCTCTTTAAATAAGCCCAGAAATTCTCTTTTTATGAAGAGATATGGTGTTTGATTCTAGTGTGAAGATCTTACTTTTATATTAGTTATTTTTCTAGTTAGTGTGCCTTATATTAGATAAGTGTGCCTAGTTTATGTTTGTATCTACTAATACCACTGCTTATCTTGATTATTCTTGATATTGTAGATGCTGACATCCCTTCAAACGTACATTGGTTTTGCTGAAGATGCGTGTCGTAGTACATGGAATATTTATTCTGCAACCTGGTTTATCAATTCACCCACTGATGAGTTAGTTTCTATGTATGGGGTAAGCCTTGTTCAAATGACGAACAATATTGCAGAATATAGCACAGTCATTGAGTTATTATCTAATGCCATTTTATTTTGAATTCACAGTTTGATCATTAGGTTAGATTCAAAAATTATTGTATTACATTTAAACAGAGTATACACAATTTAAAATCCAGTGTTATTGAGATTATTTTTGAAGGTTCGTCTCTTGGAAAGACAATTTGATAACATCGAATATCAACACATTTCAAGAAATTTAACACATTGGCTGATGCATTAGCTAATCGTGTTCTAAATATACATTTGAAACATTTAAATAGTAAAAAAAAACATTATTCGATACATGTTGAACAAGATAGTCAGAGAAAGTAGTAATCTCATAGATAGGTTTGTTTCCAAAAAAATATTACATCGTCTGTGATCATAGGTTTAAACACCTTATGATCTGAAATATACTGATAAAAAAAAAAAGGTCAATCCACAATGATCATCCAATATCTATGATGATGATCATGGTAGTAGACTATGGAACGCGCCACCTTGCGCAGCAATCTCCTAAACTGTCCTGGTACAGTTGTAACATGTCTCTGAAGATGAAGATGAATGTCATTTTTCCATGTCTCTGGAATATCTATGGTTAACCTCTCCAGGTTTTGTTCCATATCCATTAGGATATTTGTTTCCGTATCCTGTGGTGGTACTATAGGGTCTGCTTTTTTCCTTTCAAAGTGGCGAAGTGTAGCTGGTCATTGTGGACCAACATCTGCATTTAATTTTTTTTTATCAGTATTGGATGACAAAAAAAACAAATAAAGATATATTTTAAACACATCAAAATGATTTTCTTACCTGATTCATCCAACTGTGCCCCTGGAGACAAGGAAATCTCAGGATCACCTCTGAAATATATACCCGTATAAGGAAAGTCTTCGATTATGAAGACTTGGTTCTGCAGCCACATAAAGTACGTCAGAGTGAACTGAACCATTGAACTATTGTCACCACCATGGTGGGAAATTAATAGAACACAACATACCATACAAGGTTCTCTAAGCTTTCCACCATCTACTAGAATAAACTGATGGGCGAGAATTGGGATTCTATCCAAAGCAAAAGAAATCAGGATGGTGTCATACCTAAAGTTTTTTAACTTTGAATTGTTTTCTCTGGTCAGTTTGCATTTCATGTTGGCCAATACCCATTCGCACCAGTTGAAAATGGTGCCTCTGAAACACTCCACCGTGGTTTTCATTTGAGATTTAGTAGCTACATGTGGAGCTGCACTTCCACACATCTTGGTTACCATGAATGCAACAAATTTGAGATCAAGTTGCAAGATAGTCTTTATGTCTATGCGATTATCCTTTGGATCTACCGCATCACTGCAAAAATCTTGTTTGTAACTATCAATAGGTAGGACACCCTGTCTAGCTTCAGACAAGGATATTTTTTCTCCTCTTTTGGAAAATCCAGTGAGAAAATAAATATCTTTGACCTTGATTTCGAGCCGATGATCACCAATGATAAAGCACTGATCTTGAACATCCCACTTGTTCACTAACCATGTCATCAGTTCCAATTGTGCCCTCATACTTTGATTCCCATAGAATTTATACAAACCACAATTTCTAAGCACTTGAATTTTTTGAGGATTATTCATGGCTTCATTTTCTGTATCTTCATGCTCACGTTCTCTCAACTCTAGCATGGTGAAATACTCTGCAAATGGATGCATTTGAATGTTAGAAAATTTTCGACTAGGAAACCTTAACAATTTTTTTGACAGTGCAGAGATAGTGTGGACGTTCGCATGGGCTCCACACAAAAACTGTGGTAGCCTGATGATTTTCCTTTAAGAAAATTATCGGGGTCTGCAGGTAACACATGCATGACCTGTAGACCCCTGACAACGAAATTTTGAACATAATTTCTCCCCAAAAAATGGATTTAAAGACAAAAAAAAGAATTTAAACATATAGAAATGAGGAGAAGAGTGTTGTGGATTACATGGTTCTGACGAATCACAATTTGAGTGGAAAATTCTCCTGATATCAACTCCAGGACTTTTGTGCCAAAATCTCTCAATTTACAACTCTGAAGACAAAAGGTGAAAATGACTTTGTTAAGCTCCTTTTTATTGTTTTTGAATGAACAAAATATTATATTTTATTTATTTTTCACTTTAAAAAGTTATTTTTCGATGTTTTTACTTATTGGAAACATGTATGTTTAATATTTTGAGTTTTTTTGCAAAATACATGTTTTTTCGGTGAAAATAATTATTTTGATGTTGAGTACAATTTTATCACTTTTTCGGGCTCTTGAAAATTATGAGAAAGTGAAACCCTAGAGTTCTCTTTTAAGCCCTTTTCATACTCTCTAAACATGAAAAGATCATTGAGAGCTTGACTATTTGAGCTCGTTAAAGGAAATGAACAGTCGTCCTTTCAGTATTAGTCTACCCCTTTTTTGGACTGAAATGGACTATTTACGAAAAAGGTATACGTTGAATAATCATGGTCAATAGAGTTATCTCCTTTATTATTTTATCCTTTTTCAGGCTTCAGAGACTAAATTCACGAAAAATTACAACAACATATTTTACTTATGTTTTTCATCTGACTCCCTAGAACTGAAAAACACCAAGTGTAACCTATACTGGACTCGTTAAAATTCAATAGTAAAGGACATGTCAGTTAGAAATAGGAACGAACCACTCCTTCTTAGGGTTTGATTTTAATACTAATATGGACTCATCTGAAGGATGAGCTTACACAAAAAGAAAATTTTATCCTCCTCAAGCTTGTAAAAAATAAAGAGGTACTTGCCAGTAATAGTGGGGGGAAGAGAGAGAAAAGGAATCTAGTTGTCATCCTTTTTTGAAAAGCAGTATAACAGTCTTGAAAATGACACTTTTCTCACACTTGTACCTGGTTTGTGAGAATCCTTTGTCTAGCAGTTAATTAAACCATATTGAAAGTCTTCAGCCAGTTTCTGGGTATTAGCTTTAGGTCAATTGTTGCCAAACCATCTGCAATGTTGTTATGTGTTCAAGAGATAGTTTTAATAAACCATTAATTTCAAACATTTGTCTCCATTTGCATTGACTATCCCTAAGTTATTCCTTGCAAAATATTTCTTCAAAACTTGATCTAATGGTTTCGTGTCGTCGTATTTTCTCCGATGGGTCACTTTTAATCGATGATAACTCATCATCTAGAAAGTTGATCTAGAATCTTATCAGTACCATGGGATCTACATGGGCTAATGGCAGGTTTCTTACCTTTGATGACAGGTTGCATAATTGACCTTCGATCGAATAATTCTATGAAGTGTTTGACTGCAAATCATTCATTCATACTTCGTAGATTGTTCTGAGTACTTTGAGAGCCATTGTCATTATTGATGGTTTCTCTCACACTTGTTAATAGTTCACATCATTCAGTAGTAATCAAGTGGTTTCTACCATGTTCAACTTCAACACAATCAATCACATAGATAGAATCATACTAGTTTAGAAAGATGAAATGAAGACCCTGGATCTAGTTTCCACCATCCAAGCAGCGAGGAGTTTTATTATTGATGATACAGTAGACTACTTATGACAGATGGCTACATCCATACTATGTCTACTATTGATTTAAGATTAAAATCATATATGTACCAGAACATTTAGTTAGTTTTGATCTGAGTATTAGAATGCCTACCTCAGCGATGATATATATATTCTTGCATTGAATGTTTTACAGGTGTTCGACAGGTGTGTCCACAATCCAATCCTTAGAATGATAAAGCACTTCAATCTTCAGAATAACCTCTGACTTCGCACTTTAGGGGGTGTTCTATTACATGTTATTTTGTCACCATGACATTTAAATTTTTATATAGGTCTATCACTACCTATATTGTGCTCCCTTAGAAGTCAAAAACCTTAATTTTCCTAAACCAAGTCTTGAAATTGGAGAAAAGCTCATTAAAACCCTTAAAATTCTAACTATGCACTTTTCCTAGCCTTTTTCTGGGGTTCGCAGATACTTGTTCTATAGCCTACAGAAAATCCCATACATTTTGTTTATAAAACCTACGGACCCTCGTAAAATTAAATTTGAAGGAAAACGTAAGTTCTAGAAGCCGAGTTGATCGATTATTCTCCCAACTAGAAGCTTCTAGAAGTGAGTTTAGTTCAAGATTTATCCTCTACTCATGGAGCTCTATCCCTCCACTCATGGATTTTATCCCTTGGTATATGGAGCTCAAATCCCTTCGTGAGAGGAATCCATCACCCTCTTCATGGAACTGAAACTACCTCCATTTCCCTATAGATTGAGCTCATATTTCAGTCTCAAGGGTAGATGGTGAATGATAGATTATAGCTAATTGCTAGAGAAATTATTAAGAGAGAATACTCTCCATATTAGTTACCTTTGACATGATAATGATCACAAAATCATGCTCATAAATCTATACCAATATTCAGAGAGAGAATCTTGTCAAACCAAAGGAGGAACAGTTGTTCAGGACCTCGAAAGAACTCATATGACATCAAGGTGACAGGTTGTAAGGTTACTTATTTTTATACAATTTAATAAAAATTTATTTCATTTTCTCATTTATTTTTTCATGTATCTATTTCAGTAATTCAATTCTTAGACTCCTTGTGTAATATTCCTTTTTAGGAATTTTTGCAATATCTCCAATGAGGACGTTGTATAAGGAAAACCATGCAAAACAAATGCACAACATGACTTGGATCCACTTATATATGTTGTATGTAGCTTAAACATTAAATTTCATTAGAAAAAAATCATTCTAGCTACGCTAAACAGATCTCCCCGGCTCATATATGCTCAATAACACCCCAATCCCACAATTTCACAAAATAGAATTACTGAAGACTGTAAGAACACTATTTTTATTAGGGAATCTACAGAAAAATATGAATTAATACAGATCTAGAGCTTTCATTAATCATATAATTAGAAATGAGAGTTTTTACCTCTTTTACAAGCACATGAGAACATCCCGGCAAGGGTTTTCGGAAAAATAACAATAAAAATGTAGCACTGCAGAAAATAATGCAGTAACCTGAAAATCTGTATTAGAAAATGCTGAATATGATTTGAAATAGATGAGTAATATAGAAATTTTTCCAAGGCCCTCTTTGATAGGCTTTCTGGAGAGAAATAAACACCTCCTCCTCCTAACCAAGCACAAAATAGCAGGGTTTAACGTTGCAACTGCAGAAAGGTTGCAGTTACTATAAGTGACTACGCTGTAAATGATATAGGATGGATTTCCTCTAGTTAAATGATGGAAAATAAGCTCATTACCTTCCCTCTTTATCTCCAAACCAACTAGACCAAAGGTGATGATGGAATTCCTGCATGAGAATTCTTTGCACTAAACAGTGCTGCAACTCTGGCTAAACAGTTGAAGCTTGCAATCAGTCAAAAGACCAAAAAAAGATGAATATTGAATGCCATCCATGCTACTATATCCTCCTTCTTATCCCTAGTGACCTTCCTTGCCACGGACCCCACACATTGATGAGGTGATTTCCTTGAGAAGATTCCCCTTTCAAAACTGCTCTGCCCTAGGTGGTTTCCCTCTTGTAGCAGCGTTGTTGACTTGGTCAACTGGATCTAGTTCGCTGGATTTATCCCCTTTCACACCAAAGTGGATTTATTTTGTCCTCATAACCTGATCCCTTTTCACACTGGGATTTGTTTTATTGTTTTTCTATTCTTCTGTAATGTTCCCAATTTTACAACAAGCAATTTGGAACATTAGATTTTGCTACTTGCACCTAGGAGAGGAATAAATGGGTAAGGGAGCCCATGAATAATAAAATATGAATAATTTCAACCTTAATCAGGAATGATATCACTTCAAAAGCTGAAATTTACATTTACAAGTGTGAACATGGGCAAAATAGATAAGGACATAGTCAAGTTTGACTAAGTCAACATGCATTCTTGAGGAGGAAGAGATCACCTAAGCAAACCAGTTCAATGTGAACAAGGATCAGCCTAAGACACATATGTAAACTAAATTGAAGATCCATAGTGTGAAAATAGGTATTGGATGTGGATTAGTTGACCAAGTCAACAACGCAGCCACAAAAGGAGGGAAGAAAGCTAGGGCAATGTAGTTTTGAAAGAGGAAGTTTCATGAAGAAGTCACCTCAACATTGTGTGGGGTCCGGGGTGAGGAGGCTCACCAAAGATAAAGGAAGGCACTGCATCAAAGGGAGATCATTCATGTATTCATATTTCTTGTTCTAGATACCAATTGCATACTTCAGCTGTTTAGTGAGAGTTGCTGCACTACCTAGTGCAAAGAGTTCCCATGTGGGAATTCCATCCTCTCTTTGAATCAGATTGCTTAAGCGATCAAGAGAGAATTATTTGAGATTCATTTCAGTATTTGGCTTTGGGCCACTCTTCCATATTTAGCCACAATGAAATCTCCTTCATAAAACTGCATCCTTTATGCAGCCCAGCTGCACCCTTTGATTTTTTGAAAATCTTTGAGGAGGATGTACTCATTTCCCTCTGGGAGTTCTAATAAGAGGCCTAGGGCCATTCCTTTGTATTATTTTGATATTTCATGTCATATTAAGACATGTATAATACATAGATATAGTGATTGTGTTATTTTTGTAGTGTTGTTGTTATTCATGCATTTTGCCGAAAACCTTGCCGGATGTCTTATTCACTGTATAAGTTTGTAAACTTCCATTTATCTATTTTTTGGTTGATTAAGTATCATATCAAAACTCTTCCATAATTTTTTTTAGAAACCCTCATTATAATAACGCATTTCTTGCTTTAGTAGTTACTGCATTAGCTGGGCTATGGGGTTTTAGCCTATTTTAGCTGCATAGATTCGGGGAGATCTGTTTATATGAGCTAGAGTTACATATTTCACCTCTAATTATGAATAAAAGCTTTATATAATGTCTTATAAGGGATCGAAGTCCCATTCCTCACTTGTATAGCGTTATTTTTTGAAGGCAACAGTTTTATGCCCAATATTGCTACATTTCCCTACCCGGGAAGGAGAATATTGGCCATTATCTTGCTGATGATATTTCATATGCTAGGTTGATGTTATTTTACATCTCATGAGCTGCTCTTCATTTCCATGCTCATTATTTGCTGAAGCTCCACATTGGTAATAACTCTAATTATTCCCAGTAGTGTAGCTGTTCCAACTTTGGAACATTACAGTGGTATCAGGGCTGCCATCTTGGCTCACCTTATGGATTTCAAATCCACTAAAAATATAATAATTAGAGGAGAAAAAAATTATGGATAGGATGAGCTTACTCTCATCCATTTTTAGATCCAAGAAGAAAGAAAAAGAGAAATGCATTGAAACTCCAAGAGGGTTTCAAGGAGGAGAGATTTGCAGTGAGACCTCTAGAAGGTTTCCAGAAGCAGAAGAAGATTCATGCACTTCCTATTCTTATAGAGGAAATGAAGAGCAAGGATACCACCTAGAGCATGAAATCCTAATTGTATATTTGGCAGAATATAAGTGCCAACCTAGGGCTTTCAAAAAGACCCTAGATTTTCCTTAGTTTATTCAATTGAGAGAAGAGAAAAGACCTTGAAGCCAAAGAGAGATTAAAGGCAATAGATTCCTATTGTCTAAATTTTATGGGGCAACTATAGCAAGATATTGGGCAAGGAAGCTTGAGGAATTCTTCCTACTTCAACCAATAGAAGAGGGAGGCAACAGAAGTTGCAGCACTGCACCTGGAGAGTGAAGCCAATGCGTGGTGGTGCAATCACTTAAAGCACACAAGAGTGACTTCTTTTTCTGAGTTCACTCAATAGTTGATCAGAATATTTGATGTAGGGAGATCAGAGGGGAATATATTTACACCATCATGGGAGGAAGCAAGTACCAGCGCTTCCATAACCTTGAGAGAGAAACCTTCTACACTTGCAGTTGGATCAACCAACATATTGGAGAGAGGAACTCTTGTTGCGATAGAAGATGTTTGAAAGGCTCACTAAGGTATGCACCGATATTCATGTCTTAAAATTTCATAAAATTCTATGGAGAGGTTTGGATATTTTCTTTCATATGGCCCAGGATCGAATTGTATTGCTGAGATAGACAAGCAAGATTTCACTGCACTATGCAATCTTGGAAGGTTTAAGGGAGAGTTGAACCATCAACCTCATGCATCACTATTGAGTTGAACACAACCCTTGAGGTTGAGGAGTGATATTTTGGAGAGAGCCATGAACCTGGAGGATGGAGTGAACCTTCTTCCAAAAAACTTCATGCAGAACAAAAAGTTCATCTGGGAGTTGAGACATGAGATAGCCAAAACACCCTGGAGGAGGGTTACAGAGCTGTCAAGAGGTAGTATCAAGGAGGCTTTGCTTTTAGCCCCTTTGGATCCTTATGGGTTCAAAACGATCATCGGTGAGAGATCTTCTCTAGGAGGTCTCCAAGGAGTTGCATTTCAGCATCCCATGGAACGCAAGGAGAAAAATATGATATGGGAGGATGGTAGTCTCTTTTGGAGGGATACCAAGATGGAGGAGGATAGAAGGCATTCATTGGTGGACAAATGGATGTGGAATGACAACAAGAAGTTGGATATTTACTTGCAAGTCTATGATACTGGGAAACAGGAGGAAAAACTGCGTTGGATACTGTTGAGAGAGTTTGGCCATCATGAGACATATTCTTTTTCCAAGGGTATGTGAGAGAATAATACTTGGCAAGGTACTTGCATCATGAGACAACAAGGAGTGTGGATTCATGATGGTAATTTGATCATTATGTTTTCACAATATGAGTTGCATGATGGAGGTATGATGGGGAAAAAAAGACATTTTTTGCTCTGGAGGACAGAGAGAGAGCAAGGACTGAGTTGCTCTCACATTTGGCATGATGTTGCAATGGGAGGAGATGGAAAAATTATGGGAGAGGTCTTTGACATTGAACATGTTAGAGAATGGATTTATGAGTTGGTAGGAGCCTATTTGTACAGGCCAACAACGTTGTCACCTTGGAGCATGAGCTTGTTGATGGAGTGTTCCCAGGATCACTTCATGTTTGATACACTTGATGGGCATATAAGAGGTAAGATTGGTATATTGGTGGATGGACTCATGGGTTATTGTGGGGTGTTCTATTTGACTAGATTTCCAGACATGAGGAGGATTTTCATGCAGCATTTGGTTCATTCCTCTTCATATTGGTATGTCATGCCACTATGGAGGATTCATCTCTGGATCTTGTACCCATCTTGTTTCCATTGCATGGTAAGAATTCTATTTTTGCATTTATTGATTTTACCACACAATATTTTCATGCTCTTACCATTTCTTTGCAGTTAATTTCTCTTTAAAGGGGCAAGCTTCTCTTTAGACCCCATGGACCATTTTTGGCCATCTATTACGATGTAGATAGCCATCTACTATATTATTTGGGGCAAGTGTTTGGTTACTCCTTGTATGCTCAATTGATGCACTCATCCATTTACTACTTGTTGGTAGATGTGGTGACTTACACAAATAGCAATCTATCAAGAGACAACTTGCCATGCTATTTTCTAAAGCTGCAGTGGGGAAGACTGTGCTATGACCACTTGGGAGACTGTTGGTACCTTTCAGAACCATATGAAGCCTTCAGTATTTCTCTCATTATGATGTTGATCATGATCCTACTTGCTGATATTACTCCTACCTATATGAGAAGCATGATTGGAGGAGGAACACATGGAGTGGATGTGTTCTTGGGAGAGGAGCATCCCCAAAATTTCTGCATTGCATGCTCTAAGGGGAGAATGGGAAAGGACATGGCCTCTACAACAACATATTTTTGTCTTAATGATGAGGGCCATGAGATGGATGAGATGCTTTATGATGATGATTTCTTATCCATCAGGTATGAGATGGTTTGGGCCACCTTGGTTCACAGCGCTGGGAGAGGGACCTTTGGAGGTCTAGCTTCCTTCTTTCAATTTTAGGGCAACATAATGGTAGCCCAAGGTCAGTAAATAATTTAAAATTGTATTAAGTGGAGAGGAAATCAGAATGGGGTAGGCTACTATGTCTACCATGATCATAATTTCAGCCCACCTCCTTTGTCGGAGCTTTAGGTGGAAGATGATTTTCATGAGTTACCATTTTGGAGGGTGAGTCATTTTGTTTGGTTGATAGCTTGGGGAGGAGAGATTTAAATGGGGATGATGAGTCCCAATCTATATCAGCCCCCATGTTTCAATAGGATCTTCAAACAACCCATTGTTTCTTCCATGGATGTTCTACATTTACATAATGTCAGCTATTTAGACAACTTACACACTCGGGAGAGGCAACTTGGAGATATATTGATGATACAACACCTTGATCCTTGGATGATTGCATCATATGAGGTTGCTACAAGGGAGGAGAGGATACTCTTCAATATTCTCTTTACATTTTCTTGGGGACACGCAAAATTTGGGAGGGGAGGACTGTAATGTTCCCAATTTTGCAACAAGCAATTTGGAACATTAGATTTTGCTACTTTCACCTAGGAGAGGAATAATTAGGTAAGGGAGCCCATGAATAATAAAATATTAATAATTTCCACCTTAATAAGGAAGGACATCAGTTCAGGAGATGAAATTTACATTTACAAGTGTGAACATGGGAAAAACAGATAAGGACATAGTCAATTTTGACTAAGTCAACATGCATTCTTGAGGAGGAAGAGATCACCTAAGAAAACCAGTTCAATGTGAACAAGGATCAGCCCAAGAAACATATGTAAAATAGATTGAAGATCCATAGTGTGAAAAGATGCATTGGAGGTGGATTAGTTGAAAAAGTCAACAACGCAACCACAAAAGGAGGGAAGCAAGCTAGGGCAACACAGTTTTGAAAGAGGAAGCTTCATGAAGAAGTCACCTCAACATTGTGTGGGGTCCAGGGTGAGGAGGCTCACCAAATATAAAAGCAAGGCATACCATCAGAGGGATATCATTCATGTATTTAGATTTCTTGTTCTAGAGACCAATTGCATACTTCAGTTGTTTAGCTGGAGTTGCTGCAGTGCTTAGTGAAAATAGTTCCCATGCGGGAATTCCATCCTCTCTTTGAATCAGTTTGCTTAAGTGACCAAGAGAGAAGGATTTGAGCTTCATTTAAGTATTTGGATTTGGGCCAATCTTCCATATTCAACCACAACGTAGTCTCCTTTAGAAAACTGTGTCCTTTATGTAGCAGCAGGAGCAGCCCAGCTGCACCCTTTGATTTTATGAAAATCTTTGAGGAAGAGGCGCTCATTTCCCTCGGGGAGTTCTAATAAGAGGCCTATGGCCATTCCTTTGTATTATTCTGATATTTAATGTCATATTCAGCCATTTATAATATAGATATGCAATGACTACGCTATTTTTGTAGTGCTATTGTTATTCATGCATTTTGCCGGAAACCTTGCCGGATGTCTTGTTCACTATATAAGTTTGTAAACTTCCATTTCTCTATTTTTTTTGTTGATTAAGTATCATACAAGAACTCTTCCATAATTTTTCATAGAAACCCCCATTAGAATAATTCATTTCTTGCTTCATTAGTTGCTGCATGAGCTAGGCTATAGCATTCTAGATTATTTTAGCTGCATAGATTTGGGGATATCTGTATATATGAGCTAGAGTTATTTAGCTCTCCTATAATTTTGCATACAAGTTTTATATCATGTCTTCTAATGGATCCAAGTCCCATTCCTCACTTGTGTAGCGTTATTTTTTGAAGACAACATTTTTATGCTCAGTATTGCTGCATTTCCCTACCTGGGAAGGAGAATATTTTCCATTATCTTACTGATGATCTTTCATCTACTAGGTTGATGTTATTTTACATATGCTCTTCATTTCCATGCTCATGATTTTTTGAAGCTCCACATTGGTAATAAATCAAGTTATTCCCAATAGTGTAGTTGTTCCAACTTTGGAACATTACACTTCTACTACAAAAATGGAGGAAGTATAATATTCCAAGTAGCAGTGGATAATTGGGAATATTACCATCCTCCATGCTCAAAAGTTGGTTGCCCACAAGCAACAGTAAATAATGATGCTTCAATATATTCTCTCCCTCCCAAGTGGCTTCCTCATCTGATAGATTCCTCCATCGAATCAGATATTCCTTGATGACTCTGTTTCTTAGCTGCCTCTCCCTTGTGTCTAAGATTGCTTCTGGCTACAAAATTAGGTGACCCTCATCATCAATAGGGGGAAGATCCATGTTGGAAACTACATTCCTCCCAATGGCCTTCTTGAGGCAAAATACATGGAAGATATTGTGGATCTTGCTCCCCTTAGGAAGCTCCAGCTCATATGCTACCTTACCGCTACACTTGATCACCCTGTATGGTCCATAAGCTTTTCAGCCCACTTCTCCTTGAGTTTGGACTGTTTGTAAGGCTGAAGACGTAGATATACAAGATCTCCCACCTCAAACTGTCTCTCTATCCGACCACGGTCTACATACATCTTCTGCTGGTTCTGGGTAGTAGCAATGTTGTCCTTGAGTGCCCGAAGTATGTCCTGGTTCTCCCGAATCCATTCCTTTGCCCTTGGAGCCTTACTTGCCCCAAAAATAACATCAGAAAATGAGAGTGCCTCATACCCATATAATGTCCGGAATGGAGTCATGCTAATAGAAATATGGTGAGTAGTGTTGTAACAATACTCTCCCAAGTGAAGCCTATGTAGCCAGGCTCTCTGCTGCCCTGCTACATAGTTTCTCAAGTAGCCTTCTAGCCACTTGTTTACTATCTCGGCCTGTCCATCAGTTTGGGGGTGATAGCTAGTGCTTGGAGTCAAATCAGTCCCCACTAACCGAAAAATTTCTTGCCAAAAGCCACCCATGAAGCGGTTGTCCCAGTCACTCACTATGGTCCTTGGGAGACCATGGAGTCTAAATACATATCTGAAGAAGAGCTCAGCTACCTGTGAAGTAGTATAATGTGCAGAAATTGCAAACAAATGAGACTACTTTGTTAGTCAATCAACAACTACAAAGATACAGTCCTTACCCTGTACTTTCGGTAAGCTGGTGATGATGTCCATAAACATACTTTCCCACTTCCCATATGGAATATGTAGTGGATGTAATAACCCAATAGGGTGGGTGTGTTCTCCCTTATACTGGTGACAATTGGTGCACTCTCTGACATTTCGGAGCACATCCTCCTTGAGACCCTTCCATGATAATATGTCTCTTATGGCCCTGTAAGTCTTTGTGAAACCTTGATGTCTGGCAAGTGGGGAATCATTTGATGCTAGCAAGATCTTCTTTTTGAGCTTGGAATTCCTGTCCAAGAATATATAATACCGATAATAGATGATCTCATCCATCACCCTATACCTCTCATCTGAGACCACCCCATCAAGTATCTCACATGCAAAATCATATTTGGAATACTCAACTAAAAATTGAGCTTTCCAATCTGCGTCCATGCCCCTCAAAGACAACACTGTAGGCCTCCTGGATAGAGCATCAACTACTACATTGCTCTTCCCCTTGACATACTCTATGTAAAAATAATAAGCTTGGACTTTTCTCGCCCACTTCTGTTGTCTCTCCTAGAGTTGTTTCTCTTCAAGGAATAATCTAAGACTATTATGGTCAGTCTTCACCTTGAAATTATTCCCAACCAAGTATTGCCGGAATTTGGCTAATGCATGCATTATAGCCAATATCTCTTTGTCATTGATGAGGTATAACCTCTCATGAGGGAGCATATTCCTACTCTCAAGGGCTATAGGATGCCCACCTTGCATCAAGACTGCTCCAATCCCTTCACCTAATGCATCACATTCTCGAACAAAAGGTTGAGAAAAATTAGGAAAAGAAAAAACAGGACAACTAATCATTACCTCTTTGAGCTTATCAAAATCCCTCTGTGTTATAGGTGTCCAAAGGAAAGCTCCCTTCTTTGTCAATTTTTTGAGTGGTGCTGATAGTTGTGAAAACCCTTTCACAAACTTCTGGTAATAAGTGCATATGCCCAAAAATCCCATGAGTTCTGTGACATTCCTGGGCTCAGGCCAATCTCTAATACCCTGGATCTTTTCCTCATGTACCCTTACTCCATCCACTACTATGATGTGCCCAAAATAAAACATCTCTGTGAGGCAAAATTCACATTTGGAGATCTTGGCATAGAATTGATACTCCTTGAGGATATGTAAAACTATCTCAACATGTTGCAGGTGCTCCTCCCAAGTGCGGTTGTAGATGAGAATATCATCAAATAAGACCAATACAAAATTTCTCAAATGACCACGGAAGATGTGGTTCATGGATGATTGGAAAGTTTCCGGGGCATTGGTCAATCCAAAGGGCATCATCAGAAATTCAAAATGCCCATAGTGACATTTGAACGCTGTCTTAGGGATATCTTGCTCCCTCACCTTGATTTGATGATACCTGGATCTCAAATCAATATCGGAGAAATATTTAGAACCCCTCAACTCATCCATGAGTTCATCGATCCTGGGTATAGAGTACCTATTCTTCATGGTATTCATGTTCAAGGCTCTATAATCAATGCACATCCTCAATGTGCCATCCTTCTTCTTTACCAAGACCACTAAAGAAGCAAAAGGAATAGTACTAGGCTGGATGTGTCCTACACATAGCAGTTCTTGGATGGCCCTCTTAGTATCATCCCTATAAGCCTTGGGTTGCCTATAAGGAGTGGTAATTACTACTTGGATCGCTTTATCCAACTCAATAGTGTGTTCAAACCCTCGATTAGGAGGTCTCCTTGGTGGGATATCTCCAAATACTGTAGAATACCGATCCAGTAGAGATTTAACATCTGGATGCACTGGTGAATCCTTGCCCCTTACTTCCAATATATGCAGCTCTTCTACCCATTCAACATCCCCTCTGCGCAAATTTGCCTCCATATTGTGTGCTGAAACAACCTAAGGAGGGTATGTGTGTATACCTTTAATCTTGTGATATTGGCCATCCTTCCCTCCTATCCAATCCATCTCCAAAGTTCTCCAATTAGTGGTAACTCTCCCAAGAGTGATCAACCACTGGACTCCCAATATGACATTGGTGTCTGGAATATCTACCACAAAGAAGAGTTATGTTAAGGTGCAGTCCCCCATGGTAATGGTTAGTTCCGAAACATACTTGGCACACTGTAGGGTCATGGCTCCTGGTACCAAAACTGAGAACCCCTAAAAATCCTCCATGTGGATCCCTCTCCGTTGCACCAGCCATTCATCAATAAAATTATGAGTTTCCCCACTACCTATCAACACAGAGACTCTTTGCCCCATAATGGTACCTCTTACCCTCATAATCAAATATTTTGGGACTGCTCTTGGAGCAAAGTCTTCTATGGAAGGTACAATGGTGGCATCCTTCTTGGAGAAGGGCTTGACATGATGTACCCTCCCTACAACACCTTCTCCCTCCAAATCATGAACATGGATTGTCTTCTTTGGTCCTGAGTAGGTCTCCTACTGCAATAATGTCCTTGCCCTAGGCAAGATGTGTTTTAGGTCTCTAGCTTTCTCCACATCTTCAAGGAGTGTGGTTGGTTTAGTGGATTTGACCAACCCTTGCAATGGTTCAGCCATCCCATTAGTAAAAATTCATACCTTTCTGCTCATAGTGAGGTTGGATACCATCACTGAAAGCTACAAATACTCAGCAATATAATCCTCAAGCTCTCCCTCATGCTTGAGCTTGGTTAACTTGACAAAATGGGCTTTCGGATCTCTTAGATAAAATCTCTCCACTAGTTTCTTGGTGAAAGATGAGTATGAAGTGATGTGATGATTCCCAAGTATGGCCAGTCCATGAAACCACCATTCTTAAGCTTCCCCTTCTAAGTGCAACGCGACTATCTTGATGGCTTCTATCTTAGAAACCTTGTTGAGCTGGAAGTATGTGTCCAGCTTCTCCACCCAAGATTTGGCTGTACACTTAGGTGTTCCATAAAATGTGGGAAAGAATAAACCTACCATACTTCATTGTAGGGTTGATCCCTGCATCAAGTTATCCTAACTTTGATGAGGATTAATCCTCCTTCCATCCTAGATCCAGAAAAACTCTTGAAATCTCAAGTGCTCTTTGAACCCTTGAGACTGGGATTCATATTCTTAAAAATATTCTCCTAGGTTCCCATCCTTATCTCCTTCAGGTAGAAATGAAGGCATGGTAGATTTTTTTGGTGCATCTGAATGCTCCATGCCATCTAAAGTGTTGGTGCTTGCCTCATGGAAAAACCCTATAGAATCCCCTTCCTGCCTCAACTCCTTGAGGTCCCTTGCAATGTTATGCAATTTCTGAAGTAGGAGATTCGAAATATCCTCCTCCTCCATGTTGAGGGTAGATTATCCCCACAATATGAGCCAAGAGCAGAGCTCTGATACCACCGTAATATTCCTTTTTAGGAATTTCTGCAATATCTCCAATGAGGACGTTGTATAAGGAAAACCATGAAACAAAAATGCACAACAGGACTTGGATCCACTTACATATGTTTTATGTATCTTAAATATGAAACGGCATTAGAAAAAAATCATTTTAGCTACACTAAACAGATCTCCCCAACTCATATATTCTCAATAACACCCCAATCCCACAACTTCACAAAATAGAATTACTGAAGACTGAAACAGAGCTATTTTTATTAGGGAATCTATAGAAAAATATTAGTTAATACAGATCTAGATCTTTCATTAATCATAGAATCATAAATGAGAGGTTTGACCTCTTTTACAAGCACATCAGAACATCCCAGCGAGGGTTTATGACAAAATAACAATAAAAATGCAACATTGCATAAAATAACGCAGTACCCTGCAACTCTGTATTATAAAATGCTGAATATTATCTGAAATATATGAGTAATACATAAATTTTCCCAAGGCCCTCTTTGATAGTCTTTCCAGAGAGAAATTAACACCTCCTCCTCCCAACCAAGCACAAAATAGCAGGGTTTAACCCTGCAACTGCTGCAACTGTCGAAAGGACGTAGTTACTGGAAGTGACTGTGCTGTAAATGATATAGGATGGATGTACTCAAGTTAAATGATGGAAAATAAGCTCAGGACCTTCCCTCTTGATATCCCAACCAGCTAGACCAAAGGTGAAGATGGAATTCCTGCATGAGAATTCTTTGCACTAAACAGTGCTACAACTCTAGCTAAACAGTTGAAGCTTGCAATCAGTCAAAATACCAAACAAAGATCAATACTAAATAACCTCCTTGCTGCTATCTCCTCCTTCTTATCCTTGGTGAGCTTCCTCGCCCCGGACCCCACACATTGATGAGGTGATTTCCTTGAGAAGATTCCCCTTTCAAAACTGCTCTGCCCTAGGTGGTTTCCCTCTTGTAGCAGCATTGTTGACTTGGTCAATTGGATCTAGTTCACTAGAATTATCCCCTTTCACACCAAAGTGGATTTATTTTGTCCTCTTAACTTGATCCCTTTTCACACTGGGATTTTTTTTTATTGTTTTTCTACTCTTCTACTGCAAAAATGGAGCAAGTATAATATTCCAACTAGTAGTGGCTAATATGGAATATTACACCTTGATCACTAATATAAAATAGCATTTTATCAATTATTATATCTTGCAGATGCTTTTAATCTCTTTTGTCTGTCTTTGATTGTAGGTTCTACATATTGAAGGGACCTATTTTGAAGCGATTAGATGAAATATTGCATCAAGCGTTGGACTTCAAGTAGGGGCACGTCCTCGTACTTTGTTATTAATAATTATAAATCACAAATGGTCTAGAGAAAATTATTTGCAATTGGTTTTTTGTTTCTAGATATTCATATAATACTAGGGGGATCATTCTTGTCTGCAAGAAGGATTTATCTACATAACACTTAGCTCTATACAAGAGGTTGCATCCTGTTAGCCACCTATAAAATTTTGGCATAGCAAACAGGTGGCTAAATATGTTTCTGAGCCTTCAAGAGAAACATTTCCTTTGTAAATATATCATTCTTGAAGCCTCCATGCATCTCCTGTCCTTTGAAGAAATCTTCACTGCTATTTCTGTTGAAAAGCCCTGCTGTTTTGTGAAAGTGATTGCTTTAAAAAGGCCTCCATTTGCTCTATTTTCATTTCCACAAAGTCTCCATTTTCACAATTTATTCCCTTTCAAAACCCCACAAAACCTTTCATTTCAACCTCTAAATCTTCCTAAATCCCCTTTTAAACCATATACTGCCCTTTATTTGGTTTAAAAATCTTCCTTTGTATCTACCGAAACCCCTCATTTGGCTTAAAAACCCCTGTTTTTAGGCCTAAAACACCCCTTTTGCATTATAATAGGCTCAAGCCCCCGAGGGCTTATATCCATTAGCCCCATTCCTCATATAGCCTTAGCCTCGCAATCGGGCACTTAAAAAACCAAGAACCCCCATTTAACCCCTTTTCCTCCGTTTTCTTCACCTTTCCCCGACATTGTGGTTTCGAATGATTTGGACCGTCAGATGCATAAGAATAATGGCCGAGATCTCATATTTTCCCCGCTTATTCACCTGTTCTCCCTTCCTGCCTGATAGCAAATCATGACCGTCCATTCACATGACCTGACGGTCAAGTAAAAACCCGATGCCTCACTTTCGCTCGCACATCTTGGGACCATTCTTGCGTTTTCCACACCGTCTGATCAACACACCATGATCTGACAGCTGAAATTCAGTTTCGTAAAATTTTTGTGCCCAGGGTTTAACGTCGAGAAAAAACGTGAAATGGGAGGTTTTAGTTTTCCACGTGGCGCCCGATGAGTGGAATCGCGTGATTTTTGTGAAAACCATTTACCACCCCAGAGCCCGCGCGAAAACCATTCTGGTTTTCCGCTTACCACCCTCCACAATGAGATTTTAGGTTTAATCATAGCCGTTGGTTGGTCCTAATCTAATGGCCCATATTGCATCGCGTCCCCCACTTTTTGTTTTTCATTAGCCTCCCCAATGATTCCTTCTGCTGATCTCCACCGTTGATTGACCTAATCGAACGGGCCATATTTGATCTCGACTCAGCCCATATTTCATCCATCTGAACTCTCGAATAACTCCATCAAGCAATCTCCACCATCCATCATTCTAATCTGACAGCCCCGATATATTCTCACCCCCATTCATTGTTAATTTGTCTAACCTTCCAAAGACTTTGTCATCAAATCTCTACCATAGATCATCGTTAATTGATCTGATCCAACAGTTTGCAACGCACAATGCCCCAACCTCCCATCAAACCCGTTTTCCACCTTCTGCCGTGGTTTTTAGCCAATTCTTTGTTGCATCCACGATTTCCTTCATTGCTCCACCATCCTCCATGAACCTCCGAAACAGTTACCCTCACTCCCTCAGGGCTGTTTTTAATGAGTTTATTGGTTTTGCAGGTTTTAAAGGATCGTCAATGCGCTCTGTATCACAATCATAGCCAGGGTAATTTAGAGCACATAGTGCCAGTTCCAGGGCCAAAAGTAGCAGAGGAATATTCTTGATAAGGTTTATAACATGTTTTTCATTGAAGATCGGGTTATAAACCCTGATTCAAACCCTCCAGCACCATTAAAACCTGTATATTCACAAAAGCAGGTCAAAAGAAAGCTTAAAGAGTAGCAGTAAGAGATTAAAGGGATTAAAGCTTATTATTTAAGACTTAATGCTTATAATCTAGTGTTCAAAAAGACAAAGACACAGATTAAGACCATAAGAATTATTATGGAGACTTAGCTAAGCCTAAAGAAAAAAAACAGCCATATCAGTGATTTAATGTTAGCAGAACACATTTTCTCCAAGAAAGAAATAGCTACATGACTTCCTCCATCTTCCATCGAACACCAAAAGAATTATTACACTGGCAGAAGTCCTTAAAACTATTAGTACAACAGTTATGGAAGTATGGAAGACCTGAAAGACCTTCTATCACCTTACTTGTCACAGAAGATAAAACAGAGTACTACAGCCAAAAGAGCTTCAAAGAACATATCTGAAGTTATGGTCAACCTGAAAAAGACTTCTAAACCAGCCTAAGGGGTACAAACATGTTAATAAAGAGGCATTAAGTAGAGTGGGCATTTGAATACTTCCTCCCCTCTGTCTTAATTGATCATTTAAGTTCATATCTAATACTCCACCTCCTCATTCACCTATAAGTATTCATCAAAGATTCATTGTAAAAGTTGTTGGTCATTGGGATTTTATCGACTGTTAGAAATTTTATTGAGGGGATGTAGCCGAGTAGTTTGTAATATAGTAGGCTAGGAAGGAAAGTTTGGACTGTAAAAAGCCACTGGGCTCAAAGTATGTGACTAGTTTTGCACATCAATTGAACAAGCAGATTCACAGGATCCTTGTCTATATTTTTGGTGATGTTTCCTTACTGTAATTGTCTCCTTTCATGTTTTATCATACTGTCCATTATTCTCTGATAAAGAACAACAAGCATATATTAGGATATACTTCTTGAAGTACCCTAAGTCTCACTGTCAAATCTTTATCTTTATGTTTTCCTCTGAGTATGTATCTTGGAACAAATTCAATATAGTTTAACTAGTATAGAAGTTGGTTTGCCAATGCCCACTGATGTATGAATTTAGAGTTTGTTTCTTAGATGTTCTTGTTTGGTTTCAGCTGAAATAATTGGAAAAATAGGGATTTAGAGTTAACCCTATCCACTAGGTTACTTTCCAACAGTTTTCCTTTCTAACATCCCTTTGAGTTAGTGTCAAAGCAGTGAAGTTTAAAAGTCTTTCTCTGATCTCAGGCCTTGCTCTGTGTTTAATATTAAATGTTTTATACTATCTAAAAGTGGTTACAAGGACTTCTGGATTGTTTTCCTTGATAATATCTCAAAATTAGGATAGGTTCAAAGTCATTACCTGATCTTAGACTGCACTTTGGTCTCTTTTTTTCACCCACCCCTTAATGTTCCATTCCATCATCTATCTAAAAGGATCCTTTGGTACAGATGACTTGCCCTATGGAAACCCTTGGATAGTTGTTATGCAAGTAAACCATTTTATGACTCCATATCCCAATGGATTGGCACTTCTCTTTACCTATCATCCCATGCTAAAACATCCTACTACTTAGTTCCTTCTTCACTTCGATAACCTTCTCAGTTAATGATCTCCAACCAAACAAACAAATTAAAAACCCTTGTGCTTCATACCTAGCCTAATACCATAAACTGACTTTAAAGATATATCGTTATTTACATCTATATAGAGATCCCTCTCTAGATCTAGGAGGGCTAGATCCTAAGATCCCAAAGTGGTTTTATGTTGTCGTGTCTTTTGGTCTTGCCAATCTGGCCAAAACACAGGAACCACAACATAATGGCGACTCCGCTAGGGAACAAGACCAATTAGCCTCGATTGGTATTTAATTTCTGATGGTGGAAAACAACCCTCATTAAAACATTGAAAATTCTCCACCTGACGACTCCAAAATTCCTAATAAGACCTAAAGACTCCGCTGGAGGAAGAACCTGAAATATGACCAGACATTATAGAAGGATAGAACATTCAGGCTGGATTTGGTTTCAAGAACTCATTTTTTTATGCTACAACTACGTTCTATCCTACTTTAAGCCTGATCAAGTGTGCAAAGATGAGTTCCACATTGATTATGAAAAATATCTCAAGCCTCAGTCTTCAGACCATGAGCAGACCTATATCTCTGTGAAATCCCTAGTGAAACAAGAGCCTCATGTTGTGTCTCTCACTCCCAAGGAAACTTCAAGTAGCCATAGGCCTCTTGTTTCAATACCTACACCTACAAAGGTCATAGAAAGATATAAGCCTCTAGTTTTTCCTCTTATCTTCCAACCCCTTTCTGCAGGACTTACAAATAAGCTGCCCCTTTTTTATGGATAAAATACAAAGATCACTGCTGAGAAACACCTTCAAAATCTTCAGGATTTACTTGAATTATTTGAAATATAAGAATATGATGCACGTATTAAAATGTTTGCCTTATCATTACAAGGAAAGGTCAAGAGTTGGTTTAAGGACCTTCCAGCTGCAAGCATTATCAATTTTCATCAATTTTCTCAAATTTTCCTTGATAAATGGGCGGTCCTCGGAAGTGTTTTCCTCATCCTAGAAGAATACCAGAATTTGAAGAGGCAACCAGGAGAGATAGTACAAGAATTTTCATCCAGGTTCAAGGTCTACAATGAAATACCCACTAATATAAAACCACCGTTGGGATGGGCCCTATTTCACTATCCAAGTTATTTTGACCCTGAGGTGGAATTCCATATAAGAGAAAGAGAGCTTGCAAGCCTGGAAGAAATGCAAAACATAGCAATTACTATCGAATATAACATATTGCACAGGGAGGAAAAATTAAATGCAATAAAGAAGGACCAAGCAGAGAAAAGAAGGTTTATCTCTGTAGAAACCAGGCTGGAAATATTGATAGAGACATCCATAAAATTGCTAAGAATAAAAGAGGAAGAATATGAGGATGAAACTATAAATGCTTATTCAAAAAGACCCACACCTTGTCCTCAAGAAAAACAAACCAGATCACTGCAAGACATAAGAAACATGAAAAGCATGTATGATGAACAAGATTTTAAATTAGAAGATGAGCCTGTAGATTATTTTGAAGAAAGACCTGTTGAGAATCCAGTAGGTTTCATTGGTAGCATTGCTTACAATTATGATTTTCCTAGTTTTGATCTGTATGATGATGATTCTTTCCAAATAGAAGCTAATCCTGTAGGACCATCATCAGTAGATCTGTGGGAGGAATATCATGTCCATCAAATTCAAAAATGTAATGAGCCAAGTCAAGATATTTATGATATTGATGAGGAAAGTTATGAAAATCTAGTAGCAAATGAAGATTCATTGAATCTTCACTCTTCTTTATCTCAGATCATCAGTAATATTTTTCATGTGATTCGAAGTCAGCAGCCTTTTAGCTCAGATGACGAGGAAGAAAGAAATGAAGAAACTCTTGAGCAAGTTGAATATCCTGAACCTTCTCCTGAAAGGATTAAGGTAATCAAGGAGACCACTGCTCAAGAGTGTGATAATATTTTCATAGAGCTTAGCACACGAAATCAGAATATCTCATAGCCACAAGAGGACAACACTATAGTATATGATGAGTCCTCCAATTCAGAAAAAATTGAAGATGAGGAAGATTTTCTTTCTCAAGAGAATCCGTTCCTTGATCCAGTGGAAGAGGAAGCAATCCTGGTTGAAAACTACTTGTCTAATACTAACAACTAGGTATTATTTCAAGATCGTTATGTTCATTTCCTGCAGACATTTAGAGAAGGATCAAAGGTCATCAAGAGAAGCTTTCTACAGACAACAAGAAATGTTTTAGAAGCTACTGTTAATAAACAAAGAGAATGGGAGTGGCCCTGCCTATCTAGCATGCTCAAAGAGATGAGTAGAAAAGATGAGTCATGGGATCATCTGATTGACTGGATGTATTGGAAAAGAGTGTTTGTCAGCTAGACATGTAAATATTCCAAGTTAGAGTAGGATAGGTAGGAAATCTCAATAAAGCTCAGCCTATGAGCATTTAGTTAACTGTTTTTAATTTCTACAAAGTCCAGTCCATGATAAGTTTTTCTTTATTCCATGGATCCACAGCAAACTAGACATTCTAATCCTAGTTTGGCTATGTTTCAGTTTCTATTTTAGAATGTAGAGAATGAAAATCTGTCAGACAGTTTAATCCTAATAGATAGTAGCTTATGTAGAGAAGCTATGAGTCCAACTGTTTAATCTGGTCTAATTGAGGAATAAGGGTAGAATTAGATTATTTTTTGCTTTCAATAAAAAATTGATGATGTGAAAGGTTTGCAAGTCCAAGTGCACCTTGAAGAAAAAATGTTAGCACAGTAGGATGGGTAGGCAGATTGTTTGGGGAGTATTGCTACTGATATAATGATTTCACTTGTGTAGCAGATGATCAAAAAGAAAATAAGGATGGTCAAGTACTAGGCATCTGGCCTACTTCCAAAGATTATTTTCTGAGATTCTTGACACCTTCAAGAAGATGCCATCCACATGTGGAGCCATTGTTAGCCACCTATAAAATTTTGGCATAGCAAACAGGTGGCTAAATATGTTTCTGAGCCTTCAAGAGAAACATTTCCTTTGTAAATCTATCATTCTTGAAGCCTCCATTTGTCTCCTATCCTTTGAAGAAATCTTCACTGTTGTTTCCATTCAAAAGCCCTGTTGTTTTGTGAAAGTGATTGTTTTAAAAAGGCCTCCATTTGCTCTATTTTCATTTCCACAAAGTCTCCATTTTCACCACTTTTTCCCTTTCAAAACCCCACAAAACCTTTCATTTCAACCTCTAAAAATTCCTAAATCCCTTTTTAAACCATATACTTCCCTTTATTTGATTTAAAAATCCTCATTTGTATCTACCAGAACCCCTCATTTGGCTTTAAAAACCCTATTTTTAGGCCTAAAACAACCCTTTTTCATTATAATAGGCTCAAGCCCCCGAGGGCTTATATCCATTAGCCCCATTCCTCATATAGCCTTAGCGCCGCAATCGGGTGCTTAAAAAACCAAGAACCCCCATTTAACCCCTTTTCCTCCATTTACTTCGCCTTTCCCCAACATTGTGGTTTCGAATGATCTAGACCATCTAATACATAAGACCAATGGCTGAGATCTCACCTTTTCCACACTTATTCACTCATTCTCCCTTCCCTCCCAATAGAAAATCGTGACCATCCATTCACATGATCTGAAGGTCAGGGAAAAACCTGATGCCTCACTTTCGCCCACACATCTTGGGACCGTTCTCGCATTTTCCTCACCGTCCGATCAATACACAATGATCTGACGACTAACATTCAGTTTCACAAAAATTTTGCGCCTAGGGTTTAACACCGAGAAAAAATGTGAAATGGGCGGTTTTAGATTTCCACGTGGCGTGTGATTAGTGGAATCACGTGATTTTTGTGAAAACCATTTACCACCTCAGAGCCCGCGCGAAAATAGTTTTGGTTTTCCGCTTACCACCCTCTGCAATGAGATTTTAGGTTTAATCATAGCCGTTGTTTGGTCCTAATCTAATGGCACATATTGCATCGCTTCCCCCATTGTTTGTTTTTCATTAGCCTCCCCAATGATTCCTTCCGCTGATCTCCACCGTCAATTGACCTAATCGAACGACCCATATTTGATCTCGCCTCAGCCCATCTTTCATCCATCTGAACTCCCGAATAACTCCATCAAGTGATATTTGCCTTCCATCATTATAATTTGATGGCCCTGACATATTCTCACCCCCATTAATTTTTCATATTTCTAACCTTCCAAAGACTTTGTCATCAAATCTCCACTGTAGATCATCGCTAAATGATCTGAACCAACGGTCCGTAATGCACAAAACCCCAACCTCCCATCAAATTTGTTTTCCACCTTCCGCCATGGTTTTTAGCCAATTCTTGGCTACATCCACGATTTCCTTCACTGATTCTCCATCCTCCATTAACCTCTGAAACAATTCCCCTCACTCCCTCAGGGTTGTTTTTAATGAGTTTATTGGTTTTGCAGGTTTTAAAGGATCATGAATGCGATCTATCTCACAGTCATAGACAGGGTAATTTATAGAAAAAAGTGCCAGTTCCAGGCCAAAAGTAGCAGATGAAAATGCTTGAGAAGGCTTATAACATGTTTTTCATTGAATATCGGATTATAAACCTTGATTCAAACCCTCCAGCACCATTAACACCTATACATTCACAAAAGCAGGTCAAAAGAAAGCTTAAAGAGTATCAGTAAGAGATTAAAGGGATTAAAGCTTATTGTTGAAGACTTAACACTTACAATCTAGTGTTAAAAAACACAAAGACACGGATGAAGACCATAAGAATGATTATGGAGACTTAGTGAAGCCTAAAGCACAAAAACAAAAATATCAATGATTTAATGTCAGCAGAACACATTTTCTCCAAGAAAAGGCTAGCTACATGACTTCCTCCATCTTCCATCGAACACCAGAAAAATTATTACACTGACAGAAGTCCTTAAAACTATCAGGACAACAGTTACGGAAGTATGGAAGACCTGAAAGACCTTCTATCACCTTACTTTTCATAGAAGATAAAACAAAGTACTACAACCAGAAGAGTACTTCAAAGAACATATCTGAAGTTATGGTTAACCTAACAAAGACTTCTAAACCATCCTAAAGGGTAAAAAAATGTTAATAGAGAGCCATTAAGCAGAGTGGGCATTTGAATACTTCCTCCCCTCTGTCTTAATTGATCACTTAAGTTCATATCTACTACTCCACCTCCTCATTCACCTATAAGTATTCATCAAAGATTCATTGTAAAAGTTGTTGGTTGTTAAGATTTTATCAACTGTTAGAACTGTTATTGAGGGGAAATAGCTGAGTAGTTTGTAATATAGTAGGCTAGGAAGGAATGTTTGGACTGTAAAAAGCCACTGGGCTCAAAGTATGTGACTGGTTTTTCACATCAATTGAGCAAACAGATTCATAGGATCCTGGTCTATATTTTTGGTGATGTTTCATTACATTAATTGTCTCCTTTCATGATTTATCATACTATCCATTATTCTCTGATAAAGAAGAACATGCATAGATTAGTATATACTACTGGAAGTACCCTAACTCTCACTTTCAAATCATTATCTTTATGTTTTCCTCTCAGTATGTATCTTGGAACAAATTCAATATAATTTAACCCATATAGAAGTTGGTTTGCCCATGCTTACTGATGTATGAATTTAGAGTTTGTTTCTTAGATGTTCTTGTTTGGTTTCAGCTAGAAGAATTTGGAAACTAGGGATTTAGAGTTAACCCTGTCCACTAGGTTCCTTTTCCAGCAGTTTGCCTTTCTAAGATCCCTTTGAGTTAGTGTCAAACCAGTCAAGGTTAAAAGTATTTCTCTGATCTCGAGCCTTGCTCTGTGTTTAATCTTAAATGTTTTCTACAATATAAAAGTGGTTACGAGGACTACTGGATTGTTTTTCTTGAGATTATGTCAAAATTAGGATAGGTTCAAAGTCCTTACCTGATCTTAGACTGCACTTTGGTCTCTTTTTTTCACCCACCCCTCAATGTTCCATTCCACCATCTATCTAAAAATATCCTTTGGTATAGATAACTTACCCTATGGAAACCCTTGGATATTTGTTATGCATGTAAATACTTTTATGACTCCATAGCCCAATGGATTGGCACTTCTCTTGACCTATCATCCCATGTTGAAACATCCTACTACTTAGTTCCTTCTTCACTTGCATAACCTTCTCAGTTAATGATCTCCAACCAAACAGACAAATAAAAAATCCTTGTGCTTCATACCTAGCCTAATACCATAAACTGAATTTAAAGATATATCATTCTTTACATCTATAGAGAGGTCCCTCTATGGATCTAGGAGGGCTAGAACCTGAGATCCAAAAGTGGTTTGATGTTGTCATGTCTTTTGGTCTTGCCAATCTGGCCAAAACACAAGAACCACAACATAATGGTGACTCCACTGGGGAACAAGACCAATTATCCTTGATTGGTATTTAATTGTTGATGGTGGACAACAACCCTCATTAAAACATTGAAAATTATCCACCCGGCGACTCCAAAATTCCTAATAAGACCTAAAGACTCCACTAGAGGAAGAACCTGAAATATGACCATACATTATAGAAGGATGGAACATTCAAGCTGGATTTGGTTTCAAGAACTCATTTTTTTATTATACAACTACTTTCTATCCTACTTTAAACCTGATCAAGTGTGCAAAGATGAGTTCCACATTGATTATGCAAAATATTGTTGGAAATTTTGTCATTAATGGCAAAGGAGATGGCAAAGGAGACATCATAGAAGAAGAGAGAGAAAAAGAGGAAACAAGATGTAGAGAGGGTTGAGCAGCAACAAATAAGGAAGGTAGTAAAAGAAGAGGATGCAAAGATAGAGTACAGAGTACAGTGACACAATGAAACAATCATGCACAAGACAGGGGATACAGAGATAGAGAATACAGAGGCAGAGCCATGAGATGAAACGGTTGAGCAGCAGAGAAAGGTTGCAAAGAGTACAGTGAAATAGAGACAGAGAATACAGAGGCAGAGACAGAGAATAACAGAGGTAGAGATAGAGAATAACAAAGACAGAGAATAACAGAGATAGAGAATAACAAAGGTGGAACCAGTACGGGTGTAGAATCAAGAAAGGAACCGTAATTACACAGTGAAACCTAATGGAGTCGGGTGTTCAACATATGGAAGAAACATATTATAATGTTGAGAACACAAGAGGAAACATGAGTGAAAGCGAGAATTATTTTAATAAGAGTTAAAATTTGATGAAGCGGAACCATGTCCTAGATGGTACCCTGAGCAAACAGTGAAACCAGAGGTTTGGAAACCAGTCGTATCGCGTGCATTTGGGAGTGGTAAGTGGATTTATATTTTTGAATGTGATATATGTCATTGATGGACACGTGTCTTTGGGTGGTATTTGAATACCACTTACATCTCATAATTTCTGAGTGTTAACCCTCGGCCTAAAGAAAAAAGCGATATCAGCTGTGTCCGTCCAATTGCCAAGGCTGGAAGATCGATGATGATCACACTTGCATGATGAATAGAGGTTAGTTGAGGCAAAGCACTGTAGGTCTGAGTCAATTGTATGATTGAAATTTGAAACATAAACCAAGGTTTAAAGCCGAACCTCAGTTATTATGAGGCTTATTTGTTATATGTTCAAAGGGTGTTATAATGGTTTTAAAGTTTGTTGACATATATTATGTAAAACATGCTGTGGGACCTACATTCATAGCTGTGGGGCCAAGTATTATGAAAATTTCTTTGTATTGGGTCAATTATAAAAGTTAATTAACAGGCGAAAGGTAAGTAACAATGCTTTGTGGGCCCGAAGGTCAGTTTTAATTCAAGTCATGGTATAATGTTTGAAAGAGCTTGTTTATGCGTCAAGGTTGATAGAAACTGTAGTATTAATATAGTGTGGAGGAAGGGGGGCCCGAGAACGACTATATATGATATCACCTGGGTAATACCAAAAGGTCTGGTATAATGTATGATAGAGGAGGTAATACATGTCTTCATAGTATTGTGAATATGAAATACCTCAAACGGTGCACATATAAAGTTTGTATATGAGAATATAAGTTGCGATGGGCCCAGTTGAATTATCGCATTAATGGTTAGTGATTAACCATTGTATAAAATGCCGAAAGGTTGATATGTTTATATATATTAATTGTGGACCCCGACTATGTTGCGGATTAAAGAAGAGGTAACCCAAACTTTAGAGAGTGCATTATATTATTATAAACAAGGCGAGTTAAAATAACTCTGGAGCCCGAAAGGTTATATAACTACATATACTAGTGTTGGGTTTAAGTCTGAGGCAAAGACTTAATATAATGTTGATGGAGGATATTATATGTGTAGTGTGGGACCCCATGTAAAATGGAAGAGTAAAATGCATGTTTATTCCGAGAATCTTAACCCAAGATGAAGGATATATAAAAGATAAGGCGGAAAAATATATATATGCATAGCACTTTATATACAAGGGACCAAGACTATAATATAAAGCATATGGATTATATTCTTGTGCACGATATTAAAAGAAAAAAAGGTTCTATTTTTCGGGTTTAAATCGAATGAAGAATTATAAGGTGGGACCCTCACGAATCACATCGGAGAAAAACATAACCGCAGAACATGTTACTAAAAGTTCCGATTGCGATTGCGGTGAAGAAGCGGACCTGATTCATTATAAACCGTGATTCTCATATTTGTTTGAGTTCTGACTTAAAGTGCATTGGAGCGATTCATCGCATTGGAGGTGAAAGAGTAACGAAAAAACTGAAAGTTCCGATTGCGATTGAATGATTGGATGATAGCTGTCGGATTTGTTGAGGGATGGATGGAAGATATGAATCAATTGATTATGTGGTGGGGCCTTTGCTAATCATATCGGCGGAAATCTAATGACCAAGTCACAGGAGCATTGTGAATGTTGTGATTGCGATTGAAATTAATGAGGCAGAGTATAGCCAGCATGTGGGCTCCATTCAAAAGATAAGATTAATACAGGTTTGCTTTGAGTTTTTATACCAAAGTTGAAGAGCTAAAGGAAAGTAAAGTGCCATGTATATATGTGTGTAAAATGATATATACATATTTATATATGTGAACAGTGAATCATCGGATCGGAGTGAGAGTAGAGCATCAGAACATACATCTGGAAGTTTCCATTGCGATTGATCACAATCAGAAGTATTCAAGAGGTGATGCATCGCATCGGAGAATAGAGAAAGTTCAGAGAGTGGGCCCGAAAGTGAATTTTATATATTAAAATTATTTATTATTGTTATAATGCCAAGAGTTACCTGAGTTATATACGGCGGTAGTTTTATATGCAGCAGTTACACCACGACAGTGAACAGGAGAGCAAGCAGAGCCAAAAAATATAGAGATATTCACAAAAAAGACAAACACATGGTGATCCAAAACTGAATGGGTTGATTTGTGATCCATATTGTAACTGAATGTAAATGCTTTTTAATTGGTTTATATTTTTTGTGATGCACTGGCAAGTCTCCATAGGAAACAAAACTCCATTGTAAAACTGAAAGTTGTACAAATTGCTGTAGTTTTATGAATGAGCTAGATAAAGAAGTGAGGAGGCAGAAGGTGAAGAGTCAGGGCTATTCACTTTGAATTCCCTGTAGAATATGAACAATTATGAGGAAAACTATATAAAGGATACCATATTGATATGCAGTAGAGAGGTTAGAGAATGCAAAGTATGAAGAATTGAGGCAAAGAAGATAAGAAAAAGGAGCAGAAAGAGATGCTACAGAACAGAGCTGATATCTAAGGTAAATCAAAAAATATTTTCTTTTGATAGAATGAGGAAGTTGGAGCTTCCCTATCAAGTTGAAGCTTGATATATGTAAGTTGTATTTGACTGAGATTGGAGCCTCTTGTAGGTTGGTGCCCGCAGAAAATCAGTGGTGAGAGGGAGTTGGAGCTTGCCTTTGCATCACAACAATAATAAGATGTGGTTTTCTCCCTTTATGGGTTTTCATTTATATTTTTTGTCTCTTTGTGTGTTGCCTATGTGTTGATATGTTCTATCCAATCTGCTTAATGCTTGCTGCTCTCATAATAATTTTGGCGTCACATTATCTTAGTACTTACTGCTACATATTAAGACAGTTCACATATTAAGTTGGTTATAAAATTAAGTTGTAAATAAGCTTGATGAAAATTTTTAAAAAGCTCATGTATGGGTTAAACTGATTCACCCCCCCTCTCAGTTTAACTAAGAATTCAACAATTGGTATCAGAGCCAAGTTCCTTTTGTACCAGTTTAACAACTAAAAGGAGATCATAGGTCCCTAGGATGGCTAGTCAAGAAGGAAGCTCAACCAATAAAGCCCCTTTTTTCACCGGTGCTAATTATGCCTTCTGGAAAATCAGAATGATAGCATGCATAATGTTTCTAGGAATAGAAGTTTGGGCTACTATGGAATTTGGATATGATCCAAAGGAAACTAACTCAGAGAAAGAAGCTAAACAAGATTTTGTAGCCAATGCAAAGGCCATGAATGCAATCTTAAATGGACTGTGTGAGGTATAATTTATCAAAGTAATGCACAGTAAGACTACCAAAGGGATGTGGGATACTCTAGAGAACATCCATGAGGAAGACAAGAAGGTGAAGACTACCAAAATTCAAGTCTATAGAGCCCAATTTGAGAACTTAAAAATGAATGATGATGAAGACATTGCCAGCTTCTTTTTAAGGGTTGCAGAAATATTAAATAGCATGAAAGCTCTAGGGGAAACCATAAAAGAAGTTTTAATTGTTCAAAATATTCTGAGATCTCTTCCACCAAGCTTTAACCCCAAGGTTTCTGGCATAGAAGAAACAGCTGATTGGGAAAACCTTGACCATGAACCAGTTACTTGGAAATCTAATAGCCTATGAGATGAGACTACCACAAAAGAAGTCAAATGTGAGGGAGGAAGCCCTCAAGACAGAAAAGAAGAAGGAAGAAAAGGAAGATATATGCTCTTGCTCTGATGAAGAAGAGGCCAAATTTTTCAAGAAACTAGATAGAGGCTTAGGTAAATATAAAGATAAATTTCCATTTAAATGCTTTAATTGTGGAAGAGTTGGAAACTATGCTGCTAAGTTTCCTCATAAGAAAACAAGGAATCAGGCTCAAGAATCAGAGAAAACTATATCAAAGAACTGGCAGAAAGGAAAGAAATTCAATAGCAAAAATTTCTATGCTTAACAAGACAGCAGTGCATCTGAAGACTCAAATGAACCCTCAAGTGAAGAAGGAACCTCTGAATTTATGTTGATGGCCATAGAAGAACTTGAAGGACTCCTTCTAGAAGATGAAGAAGAAGGTGAAGTTGATCTTGAGGGGGAGCTAAGAAGTGCCCTGGAGGATATTGACAGACTCAAACTGAAGTGCAGAAAATAGAAAGACATTCTCCTCAAGTATGTAAGAGAAGAAAAAAATTCAAAAGTCCTCATTCAGCTAAAAGTAGAGCTTGAAGAAGACAAGAAAGTAGAATACATGTTACTTAAGCAAATTAAGGATAAAATTCAGGAACAAGAGAAGTTGCAAGAAGAAGTAGTATGCCTGAGGAAGAAATTAGAAAATTCCCAAAGGAAAGTGTCAATAAATTATTCTCAAATGACAAGCTCTGGTAAGTTGAATGAAATTCTGGATTCTCAAAGATCTCCTCTGATAAAAACTGGGATAGGCTATGAAGGAGAATCAAGTAAAGGCAAAGAAAAAGAAAACAAAAATATTATTTTTGTAAAAGAAAATAAGGAACTAAAACCTAGCATGGTGGAGGATGGCTAGGGTTTCGCTGAAGACGCTTGGTTTCTTCCGTGCAGCTTCCGCAGGCATCGAGGTCACCTGCCATTGGTACGTGTCGCTTTGATTCAGACTTTTCAGTATGGGGGCTCCCCTTGGTTGCGCATTTGGCTTCTTTGAGCGGTTTTCGGAGAATAGGGTTGCTGCAGGAAAGCGAAGGTTGAGGGCTTTGGCAGTTTGTTTAAGAAGGCAGTTTTTTGGTCAAAATGGGTCTTGATAGTTTCTCCGTCGAGCTTGAGCCGTCGCTGGAGGATTTGCTCACCGTTTGGGGAGTAGAAATTTTAGAGAAAAACCTTGATCTTTATTTCCCAAATCGCGCCTCGATAGATTTGGCAGCCGAGACAGATTGGAGAGGGTTCTCGACAAGCTGCGGGGATACCAGTTTCAACTTCATCGAGCAGTGGAGCGCCACCAGTTTTGGTTTTCAGCATTTTCCGAATAGCTGTCACCCTTTGTCCTCTGAAGAGCTCTTAAAAGAAGCCCTCAACCACAAGTCGGCCACGCAGCTCTCGGCATTTCAAGGTAGCCCTCTTCCCTTTGGTGTTACTGGTGGTCTTGAAGTAGGGTTAGGGAGTGGAGGTTTTCAATTTGAACAGGGCCCCTCCTTGATAAGGGCCGAACCCTCTGCGGGTCTAGCTTTGTTGGGAGCCCCTCTCTCAGTGGCATCAAAGGAGCATAGGGTGATCGAGGGTGAGAATAGTCTCCCCAAGGCAACCCCAGTTGGAGTGGTGGGGGGGCACCTGCCTTCGAATCTTTCTGTAGGAGGGTTTGACATACCAGGGAAGGATGGGGGCCGTGATTGTGATATCTTGTCTAGGGTGTCCTCTAGTAAGGCAGTTGATTTCGTCGCAAAATCTGTTGCCTCTGATAATCAAGGGGTTGCGCCGGAGTGTGAAGCTGTTACAGGGGTCGGCGTCCAGCTTAACTCTTTTAATGGCCTTGAATCCTTGTGTTCTATCGATGCACTGAGACTTTTCCTTTTAGAGACTATCCGCGCTGAGTATCCTCCTGTCAAGCTGGTAGCTGAGGAGCAAGAGGTTAAGAAAGATGTGGGAACAAAGAGAAAGAAAGCTAAGTTCATTAAATCTAAGGAAGAAAGCCCGAAATGCCTGCTTGGTGTGGATATTAGTATTGAAAAAGTCATGGATTTAGCCGAGACCATGGTTGTGGGGAGAGTAAGGGGAAGAAAATTTTTGGAAGCCTACATTGCAGAGTGGGTTCAGACTATGTGGAATGTTTCTCCAGGACTGCCTATTGATATAAACATTTTGGCGCGAGGATGGTTCACAATCACCTTCCAGAGGAAAGAACAAGTGGACAGAGTCTTGGAAGGGAATTGGTTCTTTGGCAAGAGACCGGTGCTCTTTAGAAGATGGACTCCTATTTTTGATGCTCAGAAAGAGAAAATGGCCGATTCACCGGTGTGGGTGAAGTTTCCCGGCCTTCCTTTGCAGTTCTGGATTGATTCAGTCTTCATTTCGATCGAGAATATGCTGGGCACCTACCTTAAAGCTGACAGATCCTACTTGCAGACAAAGGATAAGAGCGTGGCCCGCATTCTGGTGAGCCTAAACCCTCGTGAAGGACTTGCGGAGAAAATGATGCTTCAATACAAGGAAATGGAGTTTTTGCAAGTCCTGGATTATGAGCACCTCCCCTTCCAGTGCAACAGATGCCATAAAACCGGCCACTTGGCTCGGGACTGCCCGTTGGGTCATCAGCGCAAACGAAGACAAAGAAGGCAGAACAGGGCTAAGAAATCCTCTATTTCAGTTCAGGATGGGGATCCTTTGGATGCAGAGCTGGACCTTTCGGCTCAGGGGGTCTCCTCTCCTCTCGTGGCGGCTGTGGTGCAGAACTCGGTGGTTGATGTCGGCCCTTCCTCTCTTCCTGTCGAAGGCAAGGCTGATCCTCTGGCTCCCCTCTCAGAAGTTGCTACTGGAAAGGCGATTCAGGCGGGTATGTCCCCCTCTTTAACTCCCTTGTCTTCGTCTTCTGATTTTTTTCCTTTTGATGTCTGTATGGAGCCTGGTCCCTCCAGGCAGCTTTTGAGTGACCTCTCGGCCTTAAATATTTCCTCACCTACTTTGGATAGTGTTGTTCTCTCTGTTCCTGAAGCCCCTATTCTGCCCTTTTCTTCTCGGGCTGATCCTTCTGACCCTTGCCCTTGGTCTTCTTCCTCGAATTATTTTCCATACAACCTCAGACCTCGTTCGGACAGGAGAATTTTGGGCTTCGCAGTGGGTGGTCTAGCCTCAAATTCTGTTGAAATTGGGATCAGAAAGGCTAGAGGTAGAAAATCCAACCTCTCCCTAGCTCAGTCCAAGGCGGTTGTTGATATAGCATATGGTAAGAAAATGACTCTCCCCAGGGTGCTTAGAGCAGAGCGGCCACCCCCTGGGGATGTGCCATGATTGTCCTCTCTTTTAATTGCAGAGGCCTAGCTAGTCAGGCCAAACGGCTAGCTTTAAAAGATCTTGTGCGTGCTCACAATCCTGACATCATTCTGTTACAAGAAACCCTGGGCAAAGGGGAGGAGGTTATCTCTGTTTTATCTAAGCTGATGCCTAGATGGTCCATTTTTGCTCTTGATGCTGTGGGAAGATCTAGAGGAGTGGTCTCTGGTTTCAATCCTATCAAACTGAAGTATGTTTCTTCATGGGGTCCCAGAATGTGCTAGCTGTGGAACTTTTTTCAAGTGAGCTCAACCTTTCTTTGCTCTCTTTGAATATTTATGGGCCATGTATGGAGAGGGAGAGGTTCTGGTCTTCAATTTTTCTCTCCTCCTGGATAGGCCAAACTTTTTTAATAATTGGAGGTGATCTCAACTTCTCGTTAGGGGAAGCGGAATCGTGGGGTGCCACGGCCAGAGCAGACCCTCTCTCTGATTTTTTCCTTAACCATATTGCTTTGTCTCATCT
Source organism: Pinus albicaulis (assembly GCA_034641835.2). Classification (NCBI taxonomy): domain Eukaryota; kingdom Viridiplantae; phylum Streptophyta; class Pinopsida; order Pinales; family Pinaceae; genus Pinus; species Pinus albicaulis. The sequence goes on from CM076577.1 coordinate 1,396,022,734, forward strand.
GGTGGACATGCCCCTCCTGAAGTTAAAACCTACGTGGAGAAACAAAAGGGTTGGTCAGGAATGGGTGGGGAAGAAGCTGGATCGCTTTCTTTTAAGTGAGCCTTTGATGGAACTTCTCTCGGATTACAGACACTGGATTGATGAAGGTGGTATCTCGGATCACTTCCCCATCCTACTTGAGATTAAAGGCGAAGGAAGGAAACCTGGATCGTCATTCAGGTTTAACCCTGCTTGGCTTAAAGATGACTCATACCAAGAGCTTTTTGCTTCAACTTGGGAGGTAGACCCAAGTGGGCTTGATTCTTCCAGGAGTTCTTTCTTCTGGAATAACTTGAAGAGAATGAAATCAGCTACTAAGGTCTGGGTGGCTAACTTGAAGAAGAAGGAGGAGGAGGAACTAAAAAAGGTCAATTCTGAATTAGCTCTTTTAGAAGATCCAGAAGGAGGAGCTTATGACTCCATTGAAGCGAGAAACATAATTAAGGATTTGGAGGCCTCAATAAGGAGAATTCTACAGCTAAGAGAGGAAAAATGGAGATTGAAAAGCATGGCTCTTTGGCTTCAAGCAGGGGATGAAAAAACTAAGTTCTTCCAAAACTATGCCAAAGGCAGGAAGATGGCAAATACTATCTGGGAAATACCGAAGGGGAATGGAGAAGTGGCCTCCTCTTTTGAGGACTTATCTTCTTTGGGAATCGCTTACTTCAAAGATCTCTTTAAAGCCCCATCTGAAGTGACCATTGCAGAAGTGATCAGAGTGGCTCAGCTTTTCCCTAGGTTCATGGATAAGGAATAAAATGAGGCAACAATGGCACCTATCTCCAAAAAGGAAGTTGAGGATATCCTTCAAGGTATGCAAAAGGATAAAAGTCCAGGGCCGGACGGCTGGACTGTAGAATTCTTTCTGCATTTTTTTGAAACCCTTGGAGATGATCTGGTTGCTGTTGTTGAAGAGTCCAGAGCTACGGGTCAAGTCTTTTGCCCTTTCAATTCCACCTTTCTTGCTTTGATTCCCAAGTCTGACCACCCCTCTTCTTTTGCTGATTTTCATCCAATCTCCCTCTGCACTTGTGTCTATAAAGTTATTGCGAAAGTTATTGCTGCTAGGCTCAAAACGTTTCTTTCCTCTCATCTTTCTCCGGAACAGTTTGGGTTTCTTAGTGGTCGTCAAATCCATGAAGCTGTAGGTGTTGCACAAGAATCTTTGCATAGCCTAAAAAGGAGTGGCAGGAAAGGGCTTATTGTTAAATTGGATTTATCTAAAGCTTATGATAGATTCAGTTGGCTTTATTTGAGGCTTCTTCTTACCCATCTTGGTTTCAGATTTGACTTTGTTCGGTGGATTATGAGTTGTGTTTCTTCTATAGATATTGCTCTTCTGATTAATGGCGCTGCCACTTCCTTTTTTACTCCTGAACGAGGCCTCAGACAGGGATGTCCTCTTTCACCACTGCTGTTCTTGCTGGCAGCCGAAGGATTAAGCCTCCTTATTCACAGGGACAAAAGAGTGGGCAATATAAAAGGGATTGAAGTGGCCACTAATTTCTGGATCACGCATCTTCTTTTTGTAGATGATATTCTGATTTTTCTGAATGGGTCTATTGATGACTGTCGTGCCTTAAAGATTCTGTTGGAGCTTTTTCTAATAGCAACTGGGCTTCAAATTAACTCTCAAAAATCAACCATCACTCCTTCAGGTCTTTCTAGTGATGAGCTTAGTAGAATTCAAATATTGCTGAACTTTGAGGTCCGTTCCTTGCAGTACCATTTCAGATACCTTGGTTTCTTACTAAAACCAGACTCTTACAGAATTCGGGATTGGAAATGGCTTCTTGCCAAGATTGAAAAAAGGCTAACACATTGGAGTTTCAGGTGGCTATCAAGGGCAGGTCGTCTGTTTTTAATTAAGTCTGTTCTGATGGCTATCCCATTTTATTGGGCCAGTCTTGCTTGGGTCCCTAAAGGCATTTTGGCCTCTATTGACAAATTATGCAGAACCTTTCTTTGGTCTGGATCAAATCAGGACACGGTCAGCCCTTGGGTGGCTTGGGATAAAATTTCAAAACCAAAGGAGTGGGGAGGCTGGGGTATTAAAAACTTGGTTTGCTTTGCAAAATACTTGGTGGCCAAGTTAGCATGGCGTTTGATTTCTACAGAATCCCTCTGGGTCTCGGTCATCAAGCGCAAATACATCAGTCAAGGCTATGTTCTGGACTGGGTTCGGTCCCCAGTCAAATCCTCTACTAATGCATCTACAGTTTGGAAAGAAATTGTGGCTTCAGTTCAGCTAATTGAGAGAGGCTTGGCATGGCAGGTTGGCAATGGAAGTCAAGTGCGGGTGGGGTGTGACCCTTGGGTAGGCTGTTCGCCTAATTTCTCTTTGTCCCGCGATCTGGTTGCTCATCTAAATTCAGAAGGTTTCTTTTATCTAAACCAGGTGGCGGATCCCAGATCTACCTCCCTAGTTAAGCAAGGCTAGCTGTCTAGCATGGACCTGCACCTGGATAATAGATGGATGGAAGAATGGAACCGGTACATTGCTGATATTTCATTCTCTTCTCTTAGAATTTTAGATTCTGCTGATAAACTACGTTGGGTGCACGCTCAGACAGGTATCTACACCCCAAAGTTCAGATATAAATGGCTTATGATGCAAGAAGGTTGGGGGAATCCTGTTTGGTGGTCCAAATCTCTCTGGAAACTTAAAAGCCCAGCAAAGACCAGACTTTTTTTCTGGTGCATTCTTCTTAATAAGGTCCCAACTTGGGAATTTCTGCAAAAGAGAGGCAAGCAGGGGGCGAGCTGGTGTTTGCTCTGTAAGTCTGAAGAAGAAACGCTACAACACCTTTTTCTCTTTTTCCCCTTTAATGCAAGCCTTTGGGCAAAAACTCTGCATCTGAAAAATATTCCCTTGAGATGGCATGGAGAAAACCTTCAATAGGCTTCGAAATCTTGGTGGCAGGAGGCTTCAGATGATAAAATTAGGGAATTTCCTCTTTTAATAGCTTGGGGAACCTGGATCGCTCGCAATAAGATAATTTTCAATGAGTCCACCTTTCCCTTAGCCGGGCTGGCAGCAGAGGGAGCTGCAATTTTTGATAGCATTCCTTCGCCTGCTGTTACAGGTTCCTCTCGCAATATCCACCCTGAGATAATTAATGAATTAGTTCCATGGGATTACTTTGATGGTGCTTCTGATGACAATGATACTTGTGGTGCTGGGTTGGTTATTCATTTCTCTGCTGAAAACTCTCTTCGAGCCTCTGTCGGCCTTGGGCAAGGGTCTAATAATTTCGCTGAACTCAAAGCTCTTCATTTGCTTCTCTGCTGGCTTATTTCTAAACAGATGAATCAGATTTAGATTTTTGGTGACTCTAGAAACGTAGTCAACTGGTTCAATGGGACTCAGCAATGCAGGAATTTTATTCTACTACCTTTTCTTAAGGAGATTCGTCGTCTTAAATCTTTTTTCTCTGAGATTTCTGTTGTTCACATTTACAGGGAAAGGAACCAGCAAGCAGATCTCTTATCTAAAGAAGGTGCTCAACTCACTCTGGGGTCTTGGGCAGTAGCTGAAGTGGTGAATGGGACTATTCAAAACCATGAACAACCTCTTTTTGTGTAATTATTCAGTTTATTTTCAGCATTGTATAGTGGACTTTTAAAAACTTTTGATAACTACTACTATATTGAGTCCATAACTGTTTTCCTTATGTAAGGAGGTTCTGGGCTCTCTTTTTGTTCATGTTATGATACTTTACGGGGCTGGGATAGTTCCTACTGCCAGCTCTTATTGGTGATGGTGTGTCACGGTTGTGCCTCCTCTCTTTCTGCTCTCATCTCTACCACTGATTGATGATGAGTTAAAATAGATGCACTGATGTTTTTGCTTTGGTAATTTTTTTTTCCTAGGGCTGCTAACATCTTGTACAGGTGTTAAGTAGCTATGATTCCACTCCCCCACAAAGGGAATGGCAATGTTTGTACTCAAAAATGCTTGGCATATGTTCAGAGACTATCTATTATAATAGAAAGTTCGTTTTTTTCTGTGGAAAAAAGAAAAGAAAATAAGGATGATGAAGCAACTCAAATGATTCCTACAAAAGAAGAAAGATGCAATGAAGGAGACATAAACCATAAGGAACCTCTAATAACAAAGAATTAATTAAATACTCAGCCAAAAGAAAAAGGCTCATATACCCCTGAGTATGTCAAATTTGGAAGCCATCAAAGGATATTCTTCCCTCCTATGAAAAATTCCACCTGTTATGCCTACCACAAGCTGGAACATATTGCTGCATACTGTCATACAAGGAGGATTGATTCAAACTAGCAAAGGATGTAAACAATGAAGAGACTGTCTCAAGCAAACAAATGGAGAAGACAACGTTTCATCAGGTATGAAAATTGTTTCTATGGATTTTGTTTTTACTGTAATGAATTTGGCCATAAAATCATTAAATGCAGACAATATGGAAAAATATTGATGTTTAAAACCTCAAGGAGGCTTATGAATCATGGATAGTTTACTCATACTCATAATCCTGCTAAAATTATGATTAAATGTTGTGTATGCAATAAAATTGGACATATGCCTTCCAAATGTCCTCTCAGAGAATGTGGGTCATCATCTCAGAAAAGGTACCAAACAAAAGGATGCATGCAGTGGAAAAAGGTGAATAAATGTGATCTGGCTCTAACAGCTCAATACCTGAAAAGCTAATGGTATTTGGACAGTGGTTTCTCAAAGAATAGGACTAGAGATAGAAGAAATTTTATAACCTTTGATGAAAATAAATCTGGAAATGTTACTTTTGGCAATGATAAAGCAGGAAAAATAAAAGGAAAAGGCTCATTTAGCCTAGATAATAGAAGAGGAAAGGCCCAAGATGTACTATTTGTGGATGGGCTAAAAGAAAATTTGTTGAGTGTCAGTCAAATGTGTGATAGAGGCTATGAAATTATTTTTAGAGCACAAGACTGTGAATTCAGATCAAGCACCACATGAAAGACTCTGATCAAAGGTGTTCGAAGCGAGAGTAATGTCTACATAGTGAAAGAAGAGAATGAAGCATGCCACCTTAGCAAACTTGAGGAGTCATGATTATGGCATTTGGTATTGGGACATCTTAACTTCAGCGATATCATCAGATTGAGAAAGAAAAAAGCAGTATAAGATATGCCAGCAATAAAAAGGCCTCCAAATACCATATGAAAATATTTCCAATTGGGAAAATAGACCCAGACATCCTTTAAGACCAAAGATGAGCTATCAACAAGTAGGCCACTTCAGCTTGTACACATGGACTTGTGTGGACCTTCAAGAACTAAAACACTAGGTGGAGAATCCTACTTCATGCTGATAATAGATGATTTATCAAGAATGACATGGGTTGCATTTCTCAAATATAAATCAGAAGCACTTGATAAATTCAAGATATTCAAGGCATTGGCAGAAAATCAAACACGATGCAAGCTAAAATGCATCAAATCAGACAGAGGAGGTGAATTCACAGACTATGACTTTGTAGACCTATGCAATGAACATGGGATAAAGAAACAATTTACTACTGCAGGGACACCTCAATAGAATGGAGTGGTAGAGATACAAAACAAGAGTCTGTACAACAAATTTCCAAAGTCACAATGCAAGAAAGTAACATTCCCCAAACCTTCTGGGCAGAAGAAGTACACACAGCTGTGCATATTCTAAAAAAAGCTCATTTAAGACCAAAGAGTGGCAAGAATCCTTATGAACTATGGCATGGTAAACCAACATCAATCAAGCACTTTAAAGTCTTTAGAAGAGATTTTTACATAAATAATAATGATGAAAATATGGGGAAGTTTGATGCAAGAGAAAATGAAGGAATATTTTTAGGATATGCATCCAAGAGTAAAGGTTACAGGTGCTACAACAAGACTCTTCGGAAAATTGTGGAAAGCATTGATGTAAGATTTGATGAAGAACTACCAAACAAGACAAGAAGTACAGATTGCAGTAATCCTTCAGAATATTATGAATAAGAGAACCAAGGTGATGATGAAATAAGCAAGACAATAGAATATGCTGAACTAAGCTCGAAAGCCCCCTCAAGATTCACTCAAAAGAACCATCCAGAAGATCAAATCATTGGGGACAAGAGTGTAGGAGTCGAAGCAAGAAGATAGCTAACTAAATAGATAGAAGAGGTATACCTAGCTATGTTGTCACAAATAGAGCCAAAGAAGTTTGAAGAATCCATCAAGGACAAGTATTGGGTGAATGTTATGAATGAAGAATTGGACCAAATTGAGAAGAACAATACCTGGGAATTAGTTCCAAGACCCAATGAGAAAAATTTCGTAGGCTCAAAATGGGTATTCAAGAATAAAATGAATGAACAAGGACAGGTAATCAGGAATAAAGACAGACTTGTATGCAAGGGATATTCACAAATTGAAGGTCTTGATTACGATAAAACATTTTCCCCTGTAGCCAGAATGGAAGCTATCAGAATGTTTCTAGCCTTTGCATGCTACCATGACTTCAAGGTTTATCAAATGGATGTTAAATCTTCCTTCCTGAATGGAGATATAGAAGAAGAAGTCTACATGGAACAACTAGAAGGATTCTCATTAACAGATAAAGAAGACTATGTTTGCAGACTAAAGAAGGCTCTATATGGACTAAAACAAGCTCCTCGTGCTTGGTATTCAAGGTTGGATAAGTACTTGAAAAAACAAGGCTTTAAGAGAGGAGGAGTAGACAACAATCTATACATAAAATCCCATGAAAATGAACTCCCGATTGTTGTAGTATATGTTGATGACATTATGTTTGGGAGCAACAAAGATGAGTTATCAAAAGGATTTGCTGAAGAGATGAAATCAGAGTTTGAGATGTCTATGATTGGAGAGCTCACCTTCTACTTAGGACTTCAAATTCAGCAAAAGAACACAGGTACATTCATCTCACGAGAAAAATACTTAAAAGAGATATTGAAGAAGTTCAAAATGGAAGATTGCAAACCTGTGTCAACTCCCATGATCACTGGATGCAAGCTATGTGCTGATGATGGATTTGCTGATATAGATCAAAGACTTTACAGATCCATGATAGGATGTCTGCTATACCTAACAGCATCTAGACTAGACATTATGTTGGCAGTAGGACTTGTGGCTAGATATCAAGTAGCACCAAAACAAAATCACCTTATAGCAGTCAAAAGAATATTCATATATCTACAAGGAACTGTACAGTATGGGCGATGGTATCCAAAAGGCAAGAGCTTCACTTTGATAGCATATACAAATGCAGATTGGGCCAGCTGTGTGGATGACAGGAAAAGCACAAGTGGAGTGAATTCTACTTAGGAAAAAGTCTGGTGGCATGGATAAGCAAGAAACAAACATCTATCTCTCTATCTACAGCAGAAGCATAATACATAGCAACAACAGCATGTTGCACACAATTCATGTGGATGAAACAAACCCTCCAAGACATGAAGGTAAGCATTGATGAACCTATCTCTATCAAATGTGTTAATACAAGTTCAATAAGTATATCAAAAAATCCTATACTTCATTCAAAATCTAAACACATCCCAATCAAGTACCATTTCCTAAGAGAACAAGTAGCATAGAAGGTAGTGAAGTTGGAATATGTGCCAACAAAAGAACAAACAACAGATATATTCACAAAACCTCTTGCTAGAGAGCCATTCGAATATTTGAGAAACAAACTAGGGGTAGTGTCTTCAGATGCTATTCTTTGACAAAAAAATAAAACTTCATTCTAGGGGGGGAACAGAAAAGAAGACATCATTCCAGGGGGAGATCAGTCAACAAAGAGAGTCACAAAAGAGCTAGAACAACTAAGAAGAGCATGAAACAAGTCCTCAAGATCAGAGTAACATGGACGATATTTAAAAGCACACTGGGAAATGAGCAACCCTTTGCCATTGATGTCAAAGTGGGAGGAAAAGCAAGAAACAAAAGAAAGGGTCCTAAAAGGAAAGCAGAGGAAGTGTATTTCCATCAATGCCAAAGGGGGAGACTGTTGGAAATGTTGTCATTGATGTCAAAGAAGATGGCAAAGGAGACAGCATAGAAGTAGAGAGAGAAAAAGAGGCAGCAAGATGTAAAGAGGGTCAAGCAGCAACAAAAGAAGCAAGGTAGTAAAATAAGAGGATGCAGAGATAGAGTACATACTACAGTGATACAGTGAAACAGTCATGCACAAGACAGAGGATTCAGAGACAGAGAATACAGAGGCAGAGCCATGAGATGAAACAGTCGAGCAGCAGAGAAAGGTTGCATAGAGTACAATGAAATAGAGACAGAGAATACAGAGGCAAAGATAGAGAATAACAGAGCGAGAGAATAACAAAGAAAGAGAATAACGGAGGTGGAACCAGTAAGGGCCTAGAACCAAGAAAGGAACCGTAATTACACAGTGAAAACCTAATGGATTCGGGCATTCAAAATATGGAAGCACCGTATTATAATGTCGATAACACAAGAGGAAACAGGAGCAAAAGTGGGAATTCTTTTAATAAGAGTTAAAATTTGATGAAGTAGAACCATGTGCTAGAGGGAACCTTGAGCAAACAGTGAAACCAGAGTTTTGGAAACCAGTAGTATCGTGTGCATTTGGGAGTGGTAAGTGAATTTCGCTTTTTGAACACGATCTATGTCGCTGATGGACACGTGTCTTTGGGTGGTATTTGAATACCACTTACATCGCATAATTTTTGAGTGCTAATCCTCGGCCCAAAGAAAAATGCGATATCAGCTGTGTCCATCTGATTTCCAAGGCTAGAAGATCGATGGTGATCACACTTGTGTGATGAACAGAGGTTAGTTGAGGCAAAGCACTGTGGGTCTGAGTCAATTGTCTGATTGAAAATTGAAACATAAACCAAGGTTTAAAGCCAAACCTTAGTTATTATGAGGCTTATTTGTTATACGTTCAAAGGGTGTTATAATGGTTTTAAAGTTTGTTGACATATATTGTGTAAAACATGTTGTGGGACCTACATTAATAGCTACGGGGCCACGTATTATGTGAAGTTCTGTGTATTGGGTCTATTATAAAAGTTAATTAACAGGCGGAAGGTAAGTAACAATGCTTTGTGGGCCTGAAGGCTAGTTTTAATTCAAGTAATGGTATAATGTTTGAAAGAGCTTGTTTATGCGTCAAGGTTGATAGAAACTGTAGTATTAATACAGTGTGGAGGAAGGTGGGCCCGAGAACAACTATATATACTATCACCTGGGTAATACCAAAAGGTCTGCTATAATGTATGATAGAGGAGGTAATGTCTGTCTTCATAGTATTGTGAATATGAAATACCTCAAAGGGTGCGCATATAAAGTTTGTATATGAGAATATAAGTTGTAGTGTGCCCAGTTGAATTATCACGTTAATGGTTAGTGATTAACCATTGGAGAAAATGCTGAATGGTTGATATGCTTATATATATTAATTTTGGACCCCGACTATGTTGTGGATTAACAAAGAGGTAACCTAAACTTTAGACATTGCATTATATTATTATAAACAAGGCGAGTTAAAATAACTCTAGAGCCCGAAAGGCTATATAACTACAGATACTAGTGTTGGGTTTAAGTCTGAGGCAAAGACTTAATATAATGTTGATGGAGGATATTATATGTGTAGTGTGGGACCCCATGTAAAACGGAAGAGTACAATGCATGTTTATTCTGAGAATCTTAACCCAGGCTGAAGGATATATAAAATTTGAAGCGGAAAAATATATATATCTGTAGCGCTTTATATACAAGGGACCAGGACTATAATATAAAGCATATGGATTATATTCTTGTGCGTGAGATTAAAAGAACAAAAGGTTCTATTGTTCGAGTTTAAATCAAATGAATAATTATAAGGTGGGACCCTCATGAATTGCATCAGAGAAAAACATAACCGCAGAACATGTTACTAAAATTTCCAATTGTGATTGCGATGAATAAGTGGACCCAATTCATTATAAACGGTCATTCTCATATTTTTTTGAGTTCTGGCTTAAAGCGCATCGGAGAGATTCATCACATCCGAGATGAAAGAGTAACGACCAAACTGAAAGTTTCGATTGCGATTGAGTGATTGGATGACAAAAAATGGATTTGCTGAGGGATGGACGATGGATATGAATCGATTTATTATTTGGTGGGGCCTTTTCTAATCGAATCGACGGAAATATAATGACCAAGTCATAGGAGCATTGCGAATGTTGCGATTGCGATTGAAATAAATGAGGCAGAGTATAGATGGCATGTGGGCTCCACTCAAAAGATAAGATTAATACAGGTTTGCTTCGAGTTTTTATACCAAAGATGAAGAGCTAAAGGAAAGGAAAGTGGCATGTATATATGTGTGTAAAACGATCTATACATATTTATTTATGTGAACAGTGAATCATCGGATCAGAGTGAGAGCAGAGCATCGAAACATACATCTCGAAGTTGCAATTGCGATTGATTGCAATCAAAAGTATTCAAGAGGTGATGCATCGCATCGGAGAATAGATCAAGCTCGGCGAGTGGGCCCGAAAGGTAATTTTATGTATTAAAATGATTTATTTTTGTTATAATGCTGAGAGTTATCTGATTTATATAGCACGGCAGTTTTATATGCAGCAGTTACACCATGGCAGTGAACAGGAGAGAAAGCAGAGCCGAAAAAGACAGAGACAGTCACAAAAAAGACAAACACATGGTGATCCAAAACTGAATGGGTTTATTTGTAATCCATATTGTAACTGAATGTAAATTATTTTTAATTGGTTTATATTGTTTTTGATGCACTAGCAAGTCTCCATAGGAAACAAAACTCCACTGTAAAACTAACAGCTGTACAAATTGCTGTAGTTTTCTGAATGAGCTAGATAAAGAAGTGAGGAGGCAGAAGGTGAAGAGTCAGGGCTATTCACTTTGAATTCCCTATAGAATGTGAATATTTATGAGGCAAACTGTATAAAGGATATGATATTGATATGCAATAGAGAGGTTAGAGAATGGAGAGTATGAAGAATTGAGGCAGAGAAGATAAGAAAAAGGAGGAGCAGAAAGAGATGCTACAGAAAAGAGCTGATATCTAAGGTAAATCAACAAATATTTTCTTTTGATAGAATAAGGAAGTTTGAGATTCCTTATCAAGTTGAAGCTTGATAGATGTCAGTTGTAGCTAACTAAGGTTGGAGCCTCCTGTAGGTTGGTGCCTACAGAAAATCATTGGTGAGTGGGAGTTGGAGCTTGCCTTTGCATCACAACAATAATAAGATGTGGTTTTCTCCCTTTATGGGTTTCCACTTATATCTGATGTCTCTGTGTGTGTTGCCTATGTGTTGATATGTTCTATCCAATCTGCTTAATGCTTGCTACTCTCATAATAAGTTTGGTGTCACATTATCTTAATACTTGTTGCTACATATTAAGACAGTTCACATATTAAGTTGGTTGTAAAATTAAGTTGTAAATAAGCTTGATAAAAAGTTTTAAAAATCTCATGTATGGGTGAAACTGATTCACTCCCCCCCCCCCCCCCCCACTCTCAGTTTAACTAATAATTCAACAAATATCTCAAGCCTCAGTCTTTATACCATGAGAAGACCTATACCTCTGTGAAATCCATACTGAAAGAAGAGCCTCATGTTGTATCTCTAAATCCCAAGGAAACTTCAAGCAACCATAGGCCTCTCGTTCCACTACCTACACCTAAAAAGGTCATAGAAAGATATAAGCCTCTAGCTTTGCCTCTTATCTTCCAACCCCTTCCTGCAGGACTTACAAATAAGCTGCCCCTTTTTTATGGAGAAAATACAAAGATCACTGCTGAGCAACACGTTCAAAATCTTGAGGATTTACTTGACTTATTTGAAATAGAAGAAGATGATGTGCATATTAGAATGTTTGCCTTATCATTACAAGGAAAGGTCAAGAGTTGGTTTAAGTACCTTCCAGCTGCAAGCATTCTCAATTTTCATCAAATTGCTCAAGTTTTTCTTGATAAATGGGAAGTCCTAAGAAATGTTTTTCTCATCCTAGAAGAATACCAAAATTTGAAGAGGCAACCAGGAGAGACAGTACAAGAATTTTCAGCTAGGTTCAATAAGGTCTACAATGCAATACCTACTAATATAATACCACCCTTGGATGGGCCCTATTGCACTATCCAAGTTCTTTTGACCCCGAGGTGGAATTCCATATAAGAGAAAGAGAGCCTGCAAGCCTGGAAGAAATGCAAAACATAGCAATTACTGTTGAATACAACATATTTCAAAGGGAGGAAAAATTAAATGCAATAAAGAAGGACCAAGCAGAGCAAATAAGGTTTATCTCTGCAGAAACCAAGCTGGAAATATTGATAGAGACAACCAACAAATTGCTAAGAATAAAAGAGGAAGAATATGAGGATGAAACTAGAAATTCTTATTCAAAAAGATCCACACCTTGTCCTCAGGAAAAACAAACCAGATCACTGCAAGAGATAAGCAACATGCAGAGCATGTATGATGAACAAGATTTTTAATTAGAAGATGAACTTGAAAATTATTTTGAAGAAAGACTTTCTAAGAATCCAGTAGGATTGATTGGTAGCATTGCTTACAATTATGATTTTCCTAGTTTTGATCTATTTGATTATGATTCTTTCCAAATAGAAGCTAATCCTGCAGGACCATCATTAGTAGATCTGTGGGAGGAAGATCATCTCCATAAAACTCAAGAAATTAATGAGCCAATTTAGGCTATTTATGATACTGATGAGGAAAATTATGAAAATCTAGTAGCAGATGAAGATTCATTGAATCTTCAATATGCTTTATCTCAGATCATCAGTAATATTTTTCATGTGATTGGAAGTCAGCAGCCTTTTAGCTCATAGGATGAGGAAGAAAGAAATGAAGAAACTCTTGAGCAAGTTGAATATCTTGAACCTTCTCCTAAAAGGATTAAGGTAATCAAGGAGACCCCTGCTCAAGAATGTGTTAATGTTTTCACAGAGTTCATCCCACTAGATCAGAATATCTCAGAGCTACAAGAGGACAACACTGTAGTATATGATGATTCCTCTTGTTCAGAAAATAATGAAGATGAGGAAGAGTTTCTTTCTCAAGAGAATCTGTTCCTTGATCTAGTGGAAGGGGAAGCAATCCTGGTTGAAAACTACTTGTCTAATACTCACAACCAAGTATTATTTCAAGATCCTTATGTTCATTTCCTGCAGACATTTAGAGAAGGTTCAAAGGTCATCAAGAGCAGCTTGTTGCAGACAGCAAGAAACATTTTAGAAGCTGCTGTTAATAAACAAAGAGAATGGAAGTGGCCCTACCTATCCAGCATGCTCAAAGAGATGAGTAGAAAATACCAGTCATGGGATCATCTGATTGACTAGGTGTATTGGAAAAGAGATTTTGTCAGCTAGACATGCAAATATTCCAAGTTAGAGTAGGATAGGTAGGAAATCTCAATAAAGCTCAGCCTGTGAGCATTTAGTTAGTTTTTTTTAATTTAAGCAAAGTTTAGTCCATGAGAAGTTTGTCTTTATGCCATGGATCCACAGTAAACAAGACAATCTAATCCTGGTTTGGCTGTGTTTCAATTTCTGTTTTAGAATGTAGAGAATAAAAATCTGCCAGACAATTTAATCTTGACAGATAGTAGCTTAGGTAGAGAAGCTATGAGTCCAACTGTTTAATCTGGTCTCATGGAGGAATAAGGGTAGAATTATATTAGTTTTCCTTTCAATAAAAAATTGATGATGTGAAAGGTCTGCAAGTCTAAGTGCACCTTGAAGAAAAAATGCTAGGACAGTAGGATGGGTAGGTAGATTGTTTGGGGAGTATTGCTACTAATATAATGCTTTCACTTGTGTAGCAGCTAATCAAAACGAAAAGAAGGATGGTCAAGTACCAGGCATCTGGCCTACTTCCAAAGATTATTTTCTGAGATTCTTGACACCTTCAAGAAGATGCCATCCCCATGTGGAGCCACTGTTAGCCACATATAAAATTTTGACATAGAAAACAGGTGGCTAAATATGTTTCTGAGCCTTCAAGAGAAACATTTCCTTTGTAAATATATCATTCTTGAAGCCTCCATGTGTCTCCTATACTTTGAAGAAATCTTCGTTGTTGTTTCCATTGAAAATCCCTGCTGTTTTGTGAAAGTGATTGCTTTAAAAAGGCCTCCATTTTCTCTATTTTCATTTCCACAAAGTCTCCATTTTCACCACTTTTTCCCTTCCAAAACCCCACAAATTCTTTCATTTCAACCTCTAAATCTTCCTAGATCCTCTTTTAAACCATATAATACCCTTTATTTGGTTTAAAAATCCCCCTTTGTATCTACCAGAACCCCTCATTTGGCCTAAAAAACCCTGATTTTAGGCCTAAAACACCCCTTTTGCATCATAATAGGCTCAAGCCCCTGAGGGATTATATCCATTAGCCCCATTCCTCATATAGCCTTAGCCCTGAAATAGGGCGCTTAAAAATCCAAGAACCCCCATTTAACCCCTTTTCCTCTGTCTACTTCGCCTTTCCCCGACATTGTGGTTTCGAATGATCTGGACCGTCGGATGCATAAGACCAATGGCCGAGATCGCACCTTTTCCCCGCTTATTCACTTGTTCTCCCTTCTCGCCCGATAGCAAATAGTGACCATCCATTCACATGATCCGACGGTCAGGAAAAAACCCAATGCCTCACTTATGCTTGCACATCTTGGAACCATTCTCGCATTTTCCGCACCGTCCGATAAACACACCATGATCCAATGGCTGACATTCAGTTTTGAAAAAAATTTGCGCCCAGATTTTAACACCGAGAAAAAACGCGAAAAGGGTGGTTTTAGTTTTCCACATGGCACGCGATGACTGGAATCGCATGATTTTTGTGAAAACCATTTACCACCCCGGAGCCCGCACAAAAACCATTCTGATTTTCTGCTTACCACCCTCCGCAATGAGATTTCAGGTTTAATCCTAGCCCTTGATTGGTCCTAATCTAACGGCCCATATTGCATCGCATCCCCCATTTTTTTCTTTTCATTAGCCCCCCCAATTATTCCTTCCACTGATCTCCACCGTCGATTGACCTAATCGAATGACCCATATTTGATATCGCCTCAGCCCATCTTTCATCCATCTGAGCTCCCGAATAACTCTGTCAAGTGATCTCCACCGTCCATCATTCTAATTTGACGGGCCTGATATATTCTCACCCCCATTCATCGTTCATCTGTCTAACCTTCCAAAGACTTTGTCATCGAATCTCCACTGTAGATCATCGTTAATTGATCTGATCCAACGGTCCGCAACACACAATGCCCCAACCTCACATAAAACCCATTTTCCACCTTCCGCCATGGTTTTTAGTCAATTCTTCGTTGCATCCATGATTTCCTTCACTGCTCCTCCATCCTCCACGAACCTTCAAAACAGTTCCCCTCACTCCCTTAGGTTTGTTTTTAATGAGTTTATTGGTTTTGCAGGTTTTAAAGGATCATGAATGTGCTCTGTCTCACAGTCACAGACAAGGTAATTTAGAGCACAGAGTGCCAGTTCCAGTGGCAAAAGTAGCAGAGGAAAATGCTTGAGAAGGTTTATAACATGTTTTTCATTGAATACCGGGTTATAAACCCTTATTCAAACCCTCCAGCACCATTAAAACCTGTATATTCACAAAGGCAGGTCAGAAGAAAGCTTAAAGAGTATCAGTAAGAGATTAAAGGGATTAAAGTTTATTATTGAAGACTTAACGCTTATAATCCAGTGTTCAAAAAGACAAAGACACAGATGAAGACCATAAGAATGATTATGGAGACTTAGTTAAGCCTAAAGCAAAAAAACAGCCATATCATTGATTTAATTTCAGCAAAACACATTTTCTCCAAGAAAGGACTAGCTACTATTAGTCATCAGTATTTTTCACATGTTAGTGATGACTATATCCATGACTGAGTTCTCTAGAAGCTGATTTCCATATGTCAATTTGTCATCTAGAAAAACCTCATGAAACTTTTTTCGCCCCCTTACTTTTCAGTCTGCCCATGTCAAAGTTAAAACCCATTATCACTATTTTTCTAGCTTCAACCCTACTGGTTTTCCCATCAGCTCTAAAAAGCAAATCCAAGTCTGTTGTAAAAGCCTCCCCTAAGTTAGGAAGTGGTGCTTTAAGGCATGTTACCCTTGGCAACCATCAAAAGGCCAAAAAACCACCATCTGCTACAGACCAATCATGACTGACCTCCCACTCTGCAAATCAAGTTGATCATAGCTCTAAGTCGCGCCACTTATACCCCTAGGTCTCAGCACTGCATAAACCACAATCTCAAGCTGATTATTAGGTGTTTCATAGTGTTTTATGGATTCTACAAAGGCAGGAAATATAACATCATCTCAGAAGAAATTTCTTGAATCTACAGTTTGAAGAACAACTACTTCTAAATGTAACATGAGCCTGAGATATATCGGCAAAACAGAGTGTCACTCATCAAGACCTTGTAGTTTCCTTCCAGCATGAAAATCACAGTAAGAGAAAGACACCACTGTCACAGCAAACTGGTAATTTGTCATGGCCCAGAAACCTCCTTCATTTACAAGCAGATGGTTAGGGCGCCTCCTTCATCTACAAGCAGAGGGCGCTGGCCAGTATTGACTTTAAGGATTGCAAAAGCCCAGTTTCTGCTTTTTACTGAACAGTGAAACAATGACTCCAGGTTTTCTGAGTGTGAGTGATGATCATAACAGGGCTAGAGTCTGAAGTATGCAAGTTCAAGGGGAAACAGAGTTTGGTCTTGTAAAGGAAGTCATATGAAGTTTTCAAATCATGTGAATTGATAAAACCTTGGAGAGACACATCATGAGTGAAAACAATTCTAATCATAAAGAGCCTGTTGTTCCAACAAGACCAATTTGAAGAGATGCTGACAAATCAGGCCATTACACAAGCAGAAGAAAAGGTGTTTGTTTTTCAAAGGGTGCTGACCTCCATAGTCACAGAGATTATCTTTCAAATAGTTTGCCACAAGTTGACCAAGGCAAATGGTGAATTTTCTTTTCCCCTCAGCAAAGAAGCAATCTAGTGAGACAGTGACACCTTGACTAGGGTTTTTCTGAAGCACAGTAGTGATTGAAAGCAGAGGTGTCAGTATTAATGTTTTTAAAGTTTGTTTGCTTACCCTCATATCCAAGAAAAACCCTTGCCAGGCAGGCTTATCAAACAATCTTCAGATACTCTGCCAAGTGAAGGGCCTCCTTCTTTCATCAGCAGATGGCCCAGGCATTGAATGTTTTTAAAAAAAAGACTGATTGGTCAAAATATGCAGTGGAAAGCAGACGAAGAAGGAAAGAAAAAGTCATTACACAATTTACTTAGGAGAAGAGGCCAAAAAACAACTCACTGTCATACCCCAAGAAGTCTAAAAGAGTTCTTTTCAAGAAAACAGAGAAATATAATATGAATGGATAAGTTGTGATCTGAGTTTAGAAGACTGTGAAATGCATGGAAAGAAAATCAGCAGGCAAGGGAAATTTGAGTTCTATCACAAAGAGACATCACCTTTTTGAATTGTTGTTCATCATGTTCAAAAAAGGGTCATTTGGCATATGGTCATTATTTGGATGGGTTAAAACAAACATAGCCTTTTATTATTCAAAAGGACAGAGGTATTGTATGATATATTTTGAGCAGGGAAGTATTTTGATAAAGAGGCGCCTTTCTCAAATCAGAGGGCCATGATCAAGTCCAAAAAGGGTCAGCAAACTTGGCATCTACATTGGGAAAAGGGTTGAAGAAACAAGTAAAGACCGAGGCTGTCAAAACAGGTTGACAATACAAAACCTACCCTTTCAGAAACAAAGCAGTTTTCAGGTATTTTCTTGACAGTGTTAAAGTGGGGTTACTTTACATAATAAATATCACCAGCACTTTTAAACACAGTGGCAGAGATGGCATCATGGTTATTCAGTTATTATTCAAGGTTTGAATCTCGGTGTTCAAGTTGTCACCCAAGAAACAAAACTGGCAGAGATCGCCCTTCAAACCCATGTGCATAAGTAAAACAGAGTTTGACTTTTCAAAGTCATTTTTTGTTATAAAGAGGTTAATCCATGATTAACACGGTCTAAGAGCATAGAAAACCTCCAATGCATGCATTTCTTGTGAATCCAAGTTGCAAATGCGCCAAGGGGGATTGTTGAAAAGGTCAAAAAGGCTGTGAAAACCTTGCAAAAGCCAACCAAAAATTTCACTTTACATTTAAAAACAAAGGTGACCGTTGAAGAATTTGAAATGACATATTAAGGGAGTGAGGTCGAAGGGTGATTTCTTCATTTTCAAACTTCAAACAAAGCTCTGTACTACCCTTAGCATCGAAACAAGGAGGTTCGGGTCAAATTGCAGGAGTTTGCACCGTTTAAACACCACACGATGTGCCTGGCAAACTGCGCGACACACCTGGAAGGGATTTTGCACAGGTGGTTAGTGTATGCGCGACACGCCTAAACAATTGCGCGACGTGCCTGTACACAGCGCCTGGCCGACTCGACAAAGTCACCCGACAACTGTTTCGGTGCGGCACTTCGAGAGCTCAGCACGTCGCTCACCTCTTTGACCCTCTTATGCTATTCAAATGCCTCCGGAGCTGGACTAAATTCATCAATAAGCTCCTCCATCATATTCTCAAGGTATTCCACGTGCATCTTTGACATCTTAAAAATCTGTTGGGTAGAAGAGTCACTGTGTTTGTCAAAATCAAACGAGGGTTAAGTTTTTGATCAAGAGGGAGCTGTTCAACATTGAACCTTGTTACCACAGCATACAGAGCTTTATAAAACCCTGCCATCATAGCTATAAACTGTGTCTTTCTGTGAAATATCCATTGATAAAAACTATGCTGGAGTAGTGAATGTACTATTAAAATGCCTATGGGAAAGAAATTGTGATTAAGTTAAAAACTTTGTGTGTTCACCCTGTGATTAATCAAGAGCAAGGGTGTGTCATTTATTTAAAACACCATAGGGCAAGGTTACCCTACTCAGCCACCGAAAAGACAGTTGTTCACTGAATACTCTGTGAATGTTTTTCTGTTCTTCAAAAGATCATTGTCAAGTGGATTTTTAGAGGTCATAAAGGCATTTTTCCAAGAACGACTGGTATTCCATATTAAAAGAGGCCTTGATTATTTTGAAAAGAAGAAACTCTTACAGCCTCTGCTCAAGCTTTTGGAGCTTTTTAAACCCTATTACCTCTGTTCTAAATGTGAATTTGACTATATGCTCACACCGGGGTTAAATTTATGAGCATGTTTCTGTTTAATGGAATGACATACATATAGAGAACAATGAATTTTAGTAGGAGAAAGGGTTCTTGACAGGGCAGTATATAAGTTGAAAGCTACAGGGGAAGGTTGCTCACACTTCTCAATAAGGGACAATATTCACTGTCTTTGTTGGTTGACTGCCTTGTGTTTTTCAAGCTTATTGATAAGTTGATATCCATCCAAAGTAAAGTTTTTTCTAACATAACCAGAGGTGTTACATTGGTAAGAGGTCTTGCTTATTTTGCAAAGTAAAGACTCTTGCAGGCCTTGTTGAAAACATTTTGAGGCATTTTCCAAAACTCTGTCACCTTGTTCAGAACTGTGAATTTGACTGTATACCTACACTGAGATTTGATTGCATAGCCATAAGTCTGTTGATTCATTAGCACTCCAAGAAGAGAAGGTTTTTAATGATTTCAAAGTCTACCATGGGAAAAGATTAGATGAATTGAGTGACCTCTTAACTTCACAAGAACAAGGTGATTTTGACACTTCTCACAGCAAACTCCTCCTAGCAGTCTGCCCTTCATTTCACTGTATTATTTCTTACTGAGAAGTTGTTGACTGAGATATTTTCAAGGTGGAAGGCCACTTTCTGAAAGAGCAGGTTTTTAATGATTGGGAATTTTATCTTGGAGACACAGATATAGATGTGTTGATTGAACTCTAAAAATTCACAAGAAAAAAGTGATTTCTTAACACTGTGTATAGGGAATTTACCTAGCAGTCTGTCTCCTTTTTTACTATATGGTATCCTATTGAGAAATCTGCCTGGCTGAGGTACATTCAAGGTAGAAGGCTACTTTTTAAGAGAGAAAAGGTTGTGTATTATAAGAAACTTGTTACAAACCATCCAAATCACATTGTTTCTCTGTCAAAGCAGTGCATTGACACAGTTTGACTCCAACAGGGCAGTTTACACACAGTGAGGCAGTTTGTTTCTTCCAAAGCATATTTAGGTCAAAATGCCTCCAAGGCAAGACAGCAGGAGCGGTCCTCACAAAAGATATGAGCCAATCTCTACAGAAGAGGTTAATGCTCATCCATCTGTCCTTTTCAACTTCCATGAAGTAGGTTGCCTAGATTTTTGCCAGAAAATACAAGAAGTCAAAAGTTTTTCGCCATTAACACACTTATGCGCCCTGAGATTCAAAGAAAAGCATTTCCAAGTGGCAGGTCTTGATTTCAAGATTTCTCCAAGGTATCTGTCAAAGGCCACCAAGATTCCATATCATGGCGAAAAATGGTTCAAACAGGCTCATCTTGACTTAGAAGATTACAAGCCTTTCATCAAGCCTGAGCATAGAGATGCTTTCACTGCTATTTTCCCTTTTTCTTATCTTCTTGACAGCTATGCTCCTCTTATGAAAGTCATAATGAAATATTTTACTTGTGAAGGGAGGTTTGATCGAGTTTATGCCTACCATGTCCACCTGTTAATGCATTTCACTAGAAACAGGCAACTAAATCTCCCTTACTTTCTATTCAAGATCATCGAAAAGATGTCATCTACAGTCCAGAAGAAGGCCCCTCCTCTGCAAATACCTTCCCTTTTCCATCATTCTCTGATTAAAATTATCATCCTACATCAGCTAGAGAAGAAGGAAGTTCCATGGGATGTATTCATCAGTCACCCAGATTTCTCTACTGTTCCTCCTGTCCATGTGTCTCCCACTCAGCCTATCCATCGCCCGGTACCTTTGTCCAGTAGACCTACTCCTAGAAGGCTCAGAATGACTACAGGACAGCCAGGACAGCAGGAAGAAGGAGAGGGAAGTAGACAGCAAGAAGAGAAAAGGGATGAATAGCAGCAAGAGGAAAGGGATGAACAGCAGCAGACAGGAGATGAGGAACAACAGCAGGACAGTGGTGAAGGTCAGCAGTGAACAGAAGGTGATGAAAAGCAGGTACAAGATGAAGAACATCAGCTTGATATGGAAGGACAGTAACAACAGCTTGGGCAGGAAATTGAGCCACATCTTGAGCCACAAAATGAGCAGGAAATCCTAGCACAACAACAACTTGATTTTGGTGAAAAGGAGAAGCAAGTTGGAACACAAATTGAACAAGGCATTGAAGTAGAACAACAAGCTAATGTTGGCGAACATGGGTAGCAAAGTGAACAGAAAGAAGAAAACATCCAGCAGCCTCAAGGAGAGCAGCAGTTTCACGAAGATGTCAAGGGTAAATCAGTTGTGTCACCTCCTCCCGAAAGAACAAAACTCAGCACAGCAAGGAAGAAATGGTCTAAGGCTGCCACTCCAACAGTGACAAAGGTTGTTCATAGCAAAAGGAAATCGCCCAAAAGGACACCTACTAGCATGCCAAGGAGGAAAAGTGCAAGATTGGCCTTCAAAGGGAAAAGCAAAGTTGGAGAAAGTACAAAGCATGGAGGTGAATTAGCTGTCATCCCAATCCAAAGCGATGACAGTGATAATGAGGCCCGCCTTCTTGAAAACCTCCTAATTCATAAAGAGGGACAAATTGAGGCATTAGAGGAGGATCTTCAAAGAGCAAGGAACTTCAACCACTTCTTAGAGATTCAAAACAAACAGATGAATGTTCACACAGCTGTTCATGAAGCACGGGCGATCAAATATAAGAATGAGGCAGCTAAGGCGCAAGCAAGGATAGAAGAACTCATTGGTGAGTTTGATGAGGAAGAGGAGGAAGACCAGCCCAGGCGGAAGAGGCCTAGGACCATCGGGCTTAAAAGAGCCTTGGAAAAGCAGAAAGTAGAAGAACAAGCCCAACTCCAAGCTTTTCCCCTCACTGCACTCCTTGAGCAGGAAATTGAAGAAAACAAAGAGGCATGGCTTGAAAGAGCTAACAAGCACTTGGAAATGAAGCTTGAGAGGGCGAACAGAGATCTAGAGCTGCAAAGGAAGAGAACTCATCACTTTCAAAAGTTGAATAAGTTTGTCAGACGCAAACTAAAGGCAGCCCAAGAGAAATTGAAGAAGGCAAAGGGAAAGCACCCGACACGGAAAGAGGAAAAAAGCATATCAGGCCTTGATATTTTGGCCTCAGCTTCGGAGCATATTGCTAGGTACCCCTGAGGGTCATGCATGCCAATTTTGGGCCCATTTCGGCAACTTTTTTTTTTTTGGCATTTTTTGGGTTTTTTGTCGAAAACTCATAATTTCGCCATTTCAGTTTGAGGATTTTTCAAAGGAGAAGGATGATACCCGTTGATGCCATAATTCTATGAGTAGGTCCCCAGTGATTTTCATAGCATTCGGAGATCATTCTCCCCCTCAAATTGGCGAAAAATGCTCACTTTTTGCACATTCTGCCCGTCATATCAGCAGTCTGCTATTTCTTGGCTTTTTACACACAGGTACAGATTTGGAGGACTTATGTGCATCAGATTAAAGTGATTTTAGTTGTGCCGGAAAGTAGATACAAAAAGATTTCCAACGAGCTATCATGAGCCTCATTTCGACACCGGGAAGGCTGTCATTTGTCTCCAGCAATTCAGGGGACCTTTTTCTGATGTAAATTTGAAGTATTTTTGCAATTTTTGAACCTCAAAAATCTGCTTTTTCCAAATGTGCGTTTAGCTATTTTTGCACTTGGGAAATGATGCAAAGTCAATATAATTTCCTTTTTTAGCCTTTTTTCAGATATTTTATGGGATATTTTGTGCCTTGGGCTTTGCAAAGCCTCAAGGACAAGTTTAGATATTTTGATTAGGCCAATGGGATAGCTAGTTGCTCCATGAGGTTTTCCTCACTTAAGCCTATTTATTCCACAATGCTTCATTGTAAAACAAGGCTGAACTTGAGAGAAGAATCAATATATTGGTCATATGAGCTTTGAAGAACATATTTGAGTTAGATTTTTGGACTGCCTCTAGGATGCTTTTGATGAATGATGAAGGATTGTTGATGGACTCCATGACATGGTAGAATGGTATAGTGCTTCTTGCTTTGTTGTTGTCTTCTAGTTTTCATTCATGATACATGCTTCTTGTTGCTATAGATCAGTAGAGATTAATTTTGAGATATGCCCATGGAGGCACCTCAAAATTCCTGAATCTTCATAGCTTTATGTTTTCTTCTTCCTTAGTTATACTAAATAATTCTTAACTGCTCTTTAGTAACTTAAGGTATTGTTGCTATTTTTATTCATAAGTTCTATGTATGTTGAGTAGGATGTATGGTGTGCCCTGCCTACCTATGATTGTCCATAGTTCTGTCCATAAAACTATCTCTTTGACTGATTAGCTTATCATCTTGTTGAACCAAGGAGGCCTAGTCCCGATCTAGCCCTTTGCCTAAAACTATGAAAGCTTGTTTGTCCAAGTGCCCAATAACTTAAAGACTGTGTTTAGGCATTCCGACATAGTTTTATGAGCTGTTAGTCTGTCTTATGTGTTTTCCCCAAAGTCTGATAGCCATTTCTCGAAGTTAGAAGGTCTTATACTTCTATGCATGGCTGGAATGTTTGATTTCTATGTATTAATTAGCTCATAGTTACATTTAGCATGATTAATGGCTTGCTATAACATGTTTATGTCTGCTATCAACTGGTTACACTTGAAATCCCTTGTCTTTCACAAGCTTGATGTTCATTTACTCCATTTTGCCCAAACATCCTTTCTACCGTGAATCAAATCGGCCCTACAATAGCCTTACATCATCATCTGATAGCTTCCTTGACCTTTTTGACCCCATAGCCCAGTTTATCTACATCTTGTTATCCAGTTTATATCTTTGATCAGTTTTATCCCTCAAAAACTTAAAAAACCAAAAAACTCACTTCATAACTAGCCTAATATCAGAACACCATAAGCAAACACACCGATATCTTTTATACATATAGAGAGAGCCCTCTCTGAGTCCAGGAAGGCTAGGTCCTTGGGCTCCAAAGCTTGGTTTGATGTTACATCGTCATTTGGCTCACCAATCGGCCAAATCACGGTACCCTAACATAATGGCGATCACGATGGGACTCTGAGTGTTCAAAGAAACTTAGATTCCCTAGACCTTAAGAAACCTTAAAGAATACTATCTGATTGACTTATCCCACTGCTCACTAACATAGTGACACTCACAGTAGGACCTTTTGAGTTAGTGACAATCTAAGTACACCTTATTAACTCTTGAAGTCTCAATCAAGCTTAGTAATTTTAGATATTGTCTGAAGGGTAGAAATAGCTCTTTCACCATCTTAGCAAAATGATGAGTCAATTATAGAAAACTCTTCCAAACCTTGTAGGCACATAAAACTCAAAAAACCCCAAAACACTCCCTTAGATTGGCTTTTGACAGTATTGGTGGTGGACCATACAAGTATATCTCAAAACAAACTGATAATCCACCTGGCGACTCCACTAAACTCTCATAAGCCTTACTATTTTACCAAGCTCCAGGCTACTATCCGATAGACCTATCCCATCGCTCACTAACATAGTGGGAGATGGTGGGACACCGAGTACATGATATTCTAGCAAACTCTTATAGACTCTTTGGTCCTTTAGGTACCTTAAACAAGCAAGCAGTCCATAGATCCATTTGAAGTAAACTGTTTTTGTTCTCATCACCCTAGCAAAGTTTTGAAACAAATCTAGGATACTTTAACAAACCATAGGCTGCACATAAAACTCAGAAAATCCAAAAACATTCCCAGATTAGTTACTGGCAGTGGACCATAGCTATATTCACAAAAGCAACCCAGTTCCACCTAGCGACTCCACTAATACACTCCTTTTTATTTTGACCATCCTTCACCTTAGTAGAGCTTTAGGGAAACCACTCATCCGGAGCATTCACTAATACCATTCTCTCTAAACTCTGGATCCAAAATCTGGCTTCACGAAGAATTAACACCAGATCCCATCCAGACCCAAATCCCCCTATCATAGTAGATGACCAAGAGAAGATTCTGTGGCAAGCTTCCGAAACTGATCATCTAGCTACTGGTAGATCCATCCGAAAAATAAGATCTGTACCTAAAAACATCTCACTATCCTAACAGATTCACCTTTTGAATTAGAGTCATCACAAACTCTTCCCATAAGCAAATCATATAGCAAGATAAACTTTGATGATCTTGAACCCCTAAACCCACCATAGAGTCCTAGTAGAGAAGCTTCACCTACCACTCCTCCTGATTTCCAGCTTCTCTATCAGTTTGGCTCCTACCATCCCAGTTCTGCTCAAAACCAGATCACTAGTCCAAGTTCATCCGCCACACCTGGTCAAACCACCACTGTTCAAACCACTTCATCTCAGCCTACTAGTCCTCATCTTGTACATCATCCATTAGCTCCAGTCATGGCAGCCTGGTACGCACCTTTGGTGTTACCACCACCCTTGGCTCCTCTCCCAAATAAATATCAAGACAAAATGCCACACTTTACTGGAGAAGATACCACTACACCTCAACAACATATAAGTAGGATGACTGATGCTTATGAATACCTGGAGGTACAAGACGAGACCGTCAGAATGAGAATATTCGCCCAAAGTCTTGGTGGTGAACCCAAAACATGGTTCAAAAGCTTAACTCCAAACAGTATCCATGATATCCCATAACTACATCAAGTCTTCAGAAATAGGTGGGAAATCCGAAGAAATCCCATTCAAATCCTGTCAGAATATAACAACCTAAAACGGGAAAATGGGGAAAGTGTCCAAGCTTACTGTACTAGGTTCAACAGTGTATATAACTCCCTCCCACCTCATTTCAAACCCCCACTTGGTTTAGCCTTGGAAAAATTCCCCGAGCTTTTCGATCCGGACATGACATATCATCTGAGAGACAAAGATCCCCCAACCCTAGAGGAAATGCAACAAATAGCCATAAAAGTAGATGCCAACTTAGCTGAAAAAAGAGCTAGGACTAGATCAGAAAGAAAGGTCACATATAAAGATGAGGTCTCCACTTCATCACCTTCCCTAGAGCCCAGAATAGATGACTTAGTCAAAACCATGGCCAAAATGTGGGAAAGGATAAATGAAAAGGCTTCTGTTAGGGACAACCAGCCAAACCCTCCAAACAGAAACTGAAACCAGAACTTTAGGAGGGAGCAGCTCCAAAACAGACCAAGGGAAAATGACCAACAGATTAGGCCAGCATTCAATGAAAACTATGTGGAAGAAGATGATAGAGATATAGAACCCATTGATGAAAGCCACTTAAATCTTGTAGGGTCTGATAATGAGAGTGAGGTGTACCTCACAGCAGAAGAACAAGAGTTATGTTCTCCTAATCAAGATGAGACCAACTATGAAGATCTATATGATCCTGCCATAGAATTTCAAAATGCCATAATAGAAGCTCACCGGCAGTATAATCTTAGAAGCAGAAAAAACCAAAACCATTCCAAAAAGAGTAACCCTGACAGTACCCGGACCTCAGATGACATCCTAAAGAAAACCATGGATAGTAACAAAGTTGAGGCCAAAAAGATCGACCCAAACAAAGGCAAAGCCATTTAGACAAGTGTTAGCTCTGATACTCCTAGTACCTCTACAAAAGCCCCAGAGTTGGCTATATCAAATAAAATCCCAAGCCAAAGTCAGCAAATTAAGAACATAGAAAAAGTTATGTCTGAAAAAGCTGAAACAAATATGCCCAAACTACATACTCCTTTTAGTTTCGAAGGGGAAATTTCCAAAATAAAAATTACCATACCCCTCACAGAGCTAATAACTGTAGGAAGCTATAGATCTCAAATCTTCAAAGTCCTCGATCTGGAGAGCAAAGCAGATACCTTGAATTTAACTGATGACAAACCCGAGCTCTTATTTGGCCCTAAAGTAGAAGGTGAATACCAAGAAGGATATATTTCTCCTTTCTATGTAAGCTTAAACATACGAGACAAAATATTGCACAATGCCATGTTAGATTCTGGTGCTTCCCATAACCTCATGCCTAAAGCAGTCATGGAAAACCTAGGACTTGAAGTGACTCAACCTTATAAAGACCTGTATTCTTTCGATTCAAGCCAGGTCAAATGTTTAGGTCTGATAAAGAATCTAGATTTTTCCCTAACACAACTACCAGCCAAAAACTTAGTCATGGATGTAGTAGTGGCCGATATCCCACCCAAGTATGGAATGCTACTATCAAGAGCATGGGCTGCCAAAATACAAGGTAGCCTCCAAATGGATATGCCATTCGCTACTATCCCGGTTTTCAACCAAACAAGAAGGTTATACCGAGAGACTCGCATGAAGTACATGGTTAGCAACAGAGATAAGCCAAACAATACCCCCATCTATTCCATTCATTCCAATTTAGATTCTTTTATCTTATACAATGAAGGTGATATAAACAAGCAGATAAAAGAAAATGAAGACATGTCCAAACCATTACTGAATGAAGAAATTGATGACCAAAGTCTCAAGAAACCTGAGAAACAGCTTAGTATCATGTATGAAAAGGAAACTCTTTGGAGTATAAGCTTTGATGGTTCTTGTGGCAAGACAGGTTCAGGAGCAGGCATCTGGATACACAATACTAAAGAAGGTCATTCTTTTAGATTAGAATTCCAATGTACTAATAACATTGCGGAATATGAAGCCCTTCTCATCGGTCTGCATATGCTTAGAGACTTGGGCGCCAATAGAATATCAGCCCAAGGAGACTCTGAGCTTGTAATCAGGCAAATCAAAGGTGAATATTCGGCAAAGAACCCAAGACTGAGAGAATATAGGAATGCAGCTTTGGATATCCTTAAAACTTTTGAAAAATATGAACTCACCTATATCCCTAGGATTCAAAACAGTCTGGCCAATGAGCTCGCCTTTGCTGCAAGCAGTAGCCAAATACCATGTATAAGTGAGCAATATGACATTCAAGTTAAGCATCGCCCTACTGTACTAGATAATCTTGACCATTGGCAAATATTCCAAGACGATGATCAAATTAATGATTTCCTACAATCTAGGAATGACTTTGAAATAACCAAAATAGACTCAGGAGACAAAGAAAGGAAACCCAACCAAAGTCAAGACCAAGAGCTAAATCCACCTTTGTGGACCAATCTAAACCTGGTAGACCATCCATATGACAGAGAGATAGAAGAGGACATTGACCAGAGGGAACTCAAAGTCTTACACTGCGAAAATGACACCATACCTAGAGGGCTCGCACCTTTAGAAGAATTGTTTGACTTTAATGATGTGGCCAAAAAGCCTAAAATGGAATCTACAGAAGATGACATAGAGGAATACAGCATAGGAAGTCTAGAAGAGCCCAAAAACATTAAACTGTCCAAAACCCTCCTGCCTCTTATAAAACATAAATACATCGAACTGTTTAAGGAATTTAAAGATGTGTTTGCATGGGGATACCGAGATTTGAAGTCATATGACACTAGCATCATCCAACATAAAATTCCCCTGAAAGAAAACCAAAAGCCTTTCAAACAAAAGTTAAGAAGGATAAACCCAGTATTACTACCGTTGGTTGAAAAGGAAATTAAAAAGATGTATGAAGCCGGGATAATCGTGTCTCTCCGATACTCTGAGTGGGTCTCAAATCTAGTATCAGTTCGGAAGAAGACTGGTGAAATCAGACTCTGTATAGATTTCCAAAACCTGAATAGGGCATGTCTGAAAGATAACTATCCTCTGCCCAAAATGGACCACATACTTCAGAAGGTAGTAGGCGCTAAAAGGATCTCATTGCTTGATGGTTTTTCTGGTTATAGCCAAGTGTTGGTGTATCCTACCGATCAACATAAGACAGCTTTCACCACCCCTTGGGGCACTTTCATGTACATTAAAATTCCTTTTGGACTCATGAACGTTGGCGCCACATTTCAAAGAGCTGTGGACATAGCCTTCTCAGAAGATAGGTGTTTTCATAGTCATATATCTTGACGATATAACAGTATATTCTAAATCAGATGAAGAACACCTAGCACACTTCAGAAAAGTTTTCAACAAATGCAGAAAGTATGGTTTATCCCTAAACCCCAAGAAAACACTTTTTGGTCTAGAGGAAGGAAAACTCCTAGGTCACATTATTTCGGAAGAAGGAATTAAAATAGACCCCCAGAGAATCGAAGGTATCTTACAGATAATTCACCCCAGAAACATAAAGGAGTTACAATCCTTTATCGAAAAGATAAATTTCTTAAGAAGATTCATCCCAAACCTTGCTGAACTCCTGAAAGATATCACAAATATGTTAAGAAAGGAGGTTGGGGTTAAATGGACTATAGAAGCCAAAAAATATTTTGAACTAATTAAAAGGGCCTTAACTGAAACACCAGTACTGATAAGTCCTGACTTCACCAAATATTTTTACATTTTTTCATTTGCCTTAGAACATACAATAGTTGTGGTGTTGTTGCAAAAGAATGCAGCTGGGCAAGAGCAACCCATTGCCTTTTTTAGAAAATCCCTGAGAGATGCTCCCTTGAAATATAACATCATGGAAAAATAGGCATTCGCATTGGTAAAAGCACTGAAAGATTTCCGAGTTTACATCTTGCATTCTCATGTCATAGCTTTTTTCCCTAATACTGTCGTCAAGGACATTCTGAACCAAGATCCCGATGGTAAAAGGGGAAAATGGATCGCTATCATCCTAGAATATGACTTAGAAATACGGCCTACCAAACTAGTTAAAGGACAAGGACTTGCAAGACTAATGGCTGAAACCAACCTCCAAGCTTTAGATATAAATTTTGTTGATGCCTTAGAAGAACAGGAAGAATGCACACTTCCCCCTATTGATCAGACATTTTTGGATTAACCTTGGTATGCAGATATTCTTTATGTATTAACTTATCTAAATGCTCCTCCGACTTTATCAAAAACAAAAGCAAGATTCCTTAAACAAAAATCTTTAAAGTTTTTCATTTTAGATGGTTTTCTGTATTGGAAAAATCCCACTGGTATGCTGCTTAAATGTTTGCTTGAGTCTGATGCAGAGAAAATTATGCACGAAATGCACGAAGGGGAATGTGGGGGCCATCTCTACTGGAAAATCACTGCAAAAAAAATCCTTAGAGCTGGTTATTATTGGCCTACCTTGTTCCCAGATACTCACAAACTAGTCATGACTTGCCATAAATGTCAAATTTTTTATGGCAAGAAAACGCTTTTACCTTTGCCCTTACATCCCATTATAGTCGAAGGACCCTTCCAGCAATGGGGTTTAGATTTCATTGGAGAAATTCACCCCTCCTCATCCGCTCAACATAAATGGATCCTCACAGCCACTGATTACTTTACCAAATGGATAGAGGCCATACCTTCCCGGAACACCACTGATTCAGTCATCATCACGTTCCTAGAAACCAATATCCTATCTAGATTTGGCTGTCCCAGGAAAATCATTACAGATAACGTCGCTGCCTTCTCTTCCAAGAAAATGATAGACTTCTGTCACAAGTATCATATTTCATTAGTACATTCCACAGCCTATTACCCTCAAGGTAATGGTTTAGCCGAGTCTTCTAACAAAATCCTAGTCAACATTATCAAAAAACTTCTTGAACAAAATAAAAAATCATGGCATGGGAAACTAGTACACGCCTTATGGGCTGATAGATTAACCACCAAGAAATCCATAGGTATGTCCCCTTACCAGCTAGTTTATGGTATAGATTCCATTTTCCCAACATCTTTAGGGGTTCCGGTAATGAAACTATTACAAGAAGTCCAAATAGAAGAAATGACATGAAAAGGAGGGTAAATCAGACTATCCATTTACAACAAACCAGAGAAGAAGTTTACCAAAGGGCTTAGTTAGCACAAGATAAAATAAAACATATTTTTGACAGAAGAACTAAGGAAAATGATTTTCAAATTGGAGATAAAGTTTTAAAATGGGACTCTAGAAGAGAAGACAAAGGTAAACATGGCAAGTTTGAAAATTTATGGAAAGGGCCTTATATCATCAGCTCAGTCAGTGGAAACAATGCTTTCTTCTTGCAAGAACCTGATGGGACTGAAATTTTTGGGGGTCTTGTGAATGGCAAGCATTAAAGCACTATTTTTGTCAGGAGCTC
Organism: Pinus albicaulis; assembly: GCA_034641835.2. Lineage (NCBI taxonomy): Eukaryota > Viridiplantae > Streptophyta > Pinopsida > Pinales > Pinaceae > Pinus > Pinus albicaulis. The sequence goes on from CM076577.1 coordinate 1,396,054,043, forward strand.
CATTTTTGAGTTTATAACACTTTCATTCATTGTACATACCATTGTCTGAAATATTGAAAAATGGAAAATTCAAAAACAGTAAAAGATAGAAAAGTCAAAAACAGTAAAAGACAGAAAAGGGGGCAAGTGAAGATAGAAACAAAGGCCCCATGTTCCAAAAAATAGTCTTTCAGAAAGCGAGCAAGTCTAAATGCTGCTACTAGTGCTTCAAAGTCTTGTTCAGCTATCTAGCCTAATTATAGCTGAGCATGTTTAAATTTATTTGCTGATAAGTTAGTGAGTGCAAAGATAGTCAACATTGTGTAAGATTGACTTATCACAGAGCTTAGATTAGGGAGAGATTCTGGTTCCACATGCCTAAAACAGAACCAAAGAGAGAAGCGAGGGATGAAAAAATACATTGTACATCTTAACCCTGCCTGTCTAGTTTCCCTTTATTGCAAAATAACATTTGTGTGCAGCTTGTCTTTTATGCCGCAAATGCATGACAAATCAAACTATCTAATCCTGATTTGATCATTTTTGAATTTCATGTTTTAGATTAGAGAACAAAATCCTGTCAAACTGCTTAATCTTGACAGTCGATCTAGCTTTAGGTATATTAATGAAGGAGTTCATCAGTTTAATCTGAACTCTCGGCAGATATAAGAGTAGAAATAGATAGGTTCATTTTGCAAAAAGAAAAATATGCATTGTCAAAAGGCTGCTAGTTAAAATGCGCCAAAGAGAAGAAATTTTTTTAGGAAAGATAGTGGGGTAGGTAGAAGTATCATTGATGTTAATCATGCTGTCATTTTTCAGAAATAACATCAAAGAAAGGTGAATTTTGCACCAATGGATAAAGCACTGGTCTTCATAAGCCAAAAATCTGAATTCTGGACACCTCCTGACGAGGAGCTGCCCTCCCCAAATGGAGCCACTGTTAGTCATCAATATTTTTCACATGTTAGTGATGACTATATCCATAACTGAGTTTTCTAGAAGCTGATTTCCATATGTCAATTTTTCATCTAGAAAACCCTCATGAAACTTTTTTCGCCCCCTTACTTTTCAGTCTGCCCATGTCAAAGTTAAAACCAATTATCACTATTTTTCTAGCTTCAGCCCTACTGGTCTACCCATCAGCTCTAAAAAGAAAATCCAAGTCTATTGTAAAAGCCTCCCCTAAGTTAGGAAGTGGCGCTTTAAGGCATGTTACCCTTGGCAACCATCAAAAGGCCAAAAAACCACCATCTGCTACAGACCAATCAAGACTGACCTCCCACTCTGCAAATCAAGTTGATCACAGCTCTAAGTCGCACCACTTATACCCCTAGGTCTCAGCACTGCATAAACCACAATCTCAAGCTGATTATTAGGTGTTTCACAGTGTTTTATGGATTCTACAAAGGCAGGAAATATAACATCATCTCAGAAGAAATTGCTTGAATCTACAGTTAGAAGAACAGCTACTTCTAAATGTAACATGAGCCTGAGATATATCGGCAAAACAGAGTGTCACTCATCAAGACCTTGCAGTTTACTTCCAGCGTGAAAATCACAGTAAGAGAAAGACACCACTGTCACAGCAAACTGGTAATTTTTCATGGCCCATAAACCTCCTTCATTTACAAGAAGAGGGTTAGGGCACCTCCTTCATCTACAAGCAGAGGGTGCTGGCTAGTATTGACTTTAAGGATTTCAAAAGCCCAGTTTTTCTTTTCACTGAACAGTGAAACAATGACTCCAGGTTTTCTGAGTGTGAGTGATGATCATAACAGGGCTAGAGTCTGAAGTATGCAAGTTCAAGGGGAAACAGAGTTTGGTCTTGTAAAGGAAGTCATATGAAGTTTTCAAATCATGTGAATTGATAAAACCTTGGAGAGACACATCATGAGTGAAAACAATTCTAATCATAAAGAGCCTACTGTTCCAACAAGACCAATTTGAAGAGATGCTGACAAATCAGGCCATTACACAAGCAGAAGAAAAGGTGTTTTTTTTTCAAAGGGTGCTGACCTCCATAGTCACAGAGATTATCTTTCAAATATTTTGCCACAAGTTGACCAAGGAAAATGGTGACTTTTCTTTTCCCCTCAGCAAAGAAGCAGTCTAGTGAGACAATGACACCTTGACTAGGGTTTTTCTGAAGCACAGTAGTGATTGCAAGTAGAGGTGCCAGTATTAATGTTTTTAAAGTTTGTTTGCTTACCCTCATATCCAAGAAAAAACCTTGCCAGGCAGGCTTATCAAACAACCTTCAGATACTCTGCCAAGTGAAGGGCCTCCTTCTTTCATCAGCAGATGGCCCAGGAATTGAATGTTTTTAAAAAAAAGACTGATTGGTCAAAAGATGCAGTGGAAAGCAGACGAAGAAAGAAAGAAAAATTCATTACACAATTTACTTAGGAGAAGAGGCCAAACAACACCTCACTGTCATACCCCAAGAAGTATAAAAGAGTTCTTTTCAAGAAAACAGAGAAAGATAGTATGAATGGATAAGTTGTGATTTGAGTTTAGAAGACTGTGAAATGCATGGAAAGAAAATCAGCAGGCAAGGGAAATTTGAGTTCTATCACCAAGAGACATCACCTTTTTGAATTTTTGTTCATCATGTTCAAAAAAGGGTCATTTGGCATATGGTCATTATTTGGATGGGTTAAAACAAACATAGCCTTTTATTATTCAAAAGGACAGATGTATTGTATGATATATTTTGAGCAGGGAAGTATTTTGATAAAGAGGCGCCTTTCTCAAACTAGAGGGCCATGATCAAGTCCAAAAAGGGTCAGCAAACTTGGCATCTACAGTGGGAAAAGGGTTGAAGAAACAGGTAAAGACCGAGGCTGTCAAAACAGGTTGACAATACAAAACCTACCCTTTCAGAAACAAAGCAGTTTTTAGGTATTTTCTTGACAGTGTTAAAGTGGGGTTACTTTACATAATAAATATCACCAGCACTTTTAAACACAGTGGCAGAGATGACATGAAGGTTATTCAGTTATTATTCAAGGTTTGAATCTCGATGTTAAAGTTGTCACCCAAGAAACAAAACTGGCAGGGATCACCCTTCAAACCCATGTGCATAAGTAAAACAGAGTTTGACCTTTCAAAGTCATTTTTTGTTATAAAGAGGTTAATCCATGATTAACACGGTCTAAGAGCATATAAAACCTCCAATGCATGCATCACTTGTGAATCCAAGTTGCAAATGCACCAAGGGGGATTGTTGAAAAGGTAAAAAAGGCTGTGAAAACCTTGCAAAAGCCAACCAAAAATTTCACTTTACATTTAAAAACAAAGGTGACCATTGAAGAATTTGAAATGACATATTAAGGGAGTGAGGTCGAAGGGTGATTTCTTCATTTTCAAACTTCAAACAAAGATCTGTACTACCCTTAACATCGAAACAAGGAGGTTCAGGTCAAATTGCAGGAGTTTGCACCGTTTAAACACCGCGCGACGTACCTAGCAAACTGCGCGACGCGCCTGCAAGGGATTTTGCACAGGCGGTCAGTGTATGCGCGACACGCCTGTACAATTACGTGATGCACCTGTACACGGCACCCGCCCGACCCGACAAAGTCACCCGACAGCTGTTTCGGCGCGGCACTCCGAGATCTCAGCACATCGCTCACCTCTTTGACCCTCTTAAGCTATTGAAACGCCTCCGGAGCTGGACTAAACTCATCAATAAGCTCCTCCATCATATTCTCAAGGTATTCCACGTGCATCTTTGACATCTTAAAAATCTGTTGGGTAGAAGAGTCACTGTGTTTGTCAAAATCAAATGAGGGTTAAGTTTTTGATCAAGAGGGAGTTGTTCAACATTGAACCTTGTTACCACAGCATACAGAGCTTTACAAAACCCTGCCATCATAGCTATAAACTGTGTCTTTCTGTGAAATATCCATTGATAAAAACTATGCTGGAGTAGTGAATGTACTATTAAAATGCCTATGGGAAAGAAATTGTGATTAAGTTAAAAACTTTGTGTGTTCACCCTGTGATTAATCAAGACCAAGGGTGTGTCATTTCTTTAAAACACCATAGGGCAAGGTTACCCTACTCAACCACCGAAAAGACAGTTGTTCATTGAATACTCTGTGACTGTTTTTCTGTTCTTCAAAAGATCATTGTCAAGTGGATTTTTAGAGGTCATAAAGGCATTTTTCCAAGAACGACTGGTATTCCATATTAAAAGAGGCCTTGATAATTTTGAAAAGAGGAAACTCTTACAGTCTTTGCTCAAGCTTTTGGAGCTTTTTAAACCCTGTTACCTCTGTTCTAAATGTGAATTTGACTGTATGCTCACACCGGGGTTAAATTTATGAGCATGTTTCTGTTTAATGGAATGACATACATATAGAGAACAATGAATTTTAGTAGGAGAAAGGGTTCTTGACAAAGGGCAGTATATAAGTTGAAAGCTACAGGGGAAGGTTGCTCACACTTCTCACAAAGGGACAGTATTCACTGTGTTTGTTGGTTGACTGCCTTGTGTTTTTCAAGCTTATTGATAAGTTGATATCCATCGAAAGTAAAGGTTTTTCTAACATAACCAGAGGTGTTACATTGGTAAGAGGTCTTGCTTATTTTGCAAAGTAAAGACTCTTGCAGACCTTGTTGAAATTTTTTTGAGGCATTTTCCAAAACTCTGTCACCTTGTTCAAAACTGTGAATTTGACTGTATACCTACACTGAGATTTGATTGCATAGCCATAAGTCTGTTGATTCATTAGCACTCCAAGAAGAGCAGGTTTTTAATGATTGCAAAGTCTACCATGGGCAAAGATTAGATGAATTGAGTGACCTCTTAACTTCACAAGAACAAGGTGATTTTGACACTTCTCACAGCAAACTCCTCCTAGCAGTCTGCCCTTCATTTCACTGTATTATTTCTTACTGAGAAGTTGTTGACTGGGATATTTTCAAGGTGGAAGGCCACTTTCTGAAAGAGCAAGTTTTTAATGATTGGGAATTTTATCTTGGAGACACAGATATAGATGTGTTGATTGACCTCTAAAAATTCACAAGAAAAAAGTGATTTCTTAACACTGTGTACAGGGAATTTACCTAGCAGTCTGTCTCCTTTTTTACTATATGGTATCATATTGAGAAATCTGCCTGGCTGAGGTACATTCAAGGTATAAGGCTACTTTTTAAGAGAGCAGAGGCTGTGTATTATAAGAAACTTGTTGCAAACCATCCAAATCACATTGTTTCTCTGTCAAAGCAGTACATTGACACATTTTGACTCCAACAGGGCAGTTTACACACAGTGAGGCAGTTTGTTTCTTCCAAAGCATATTTAGGTCAAAATGCCTCCAAGGCAAGATAGCAGGAGCGGTCCGCACAAAATATATGAGCCAATCTCTACAGAAGAGGTTAATGCTCATCCATCTGTCCTTTTCAACTTCCATGAAGTAGGTTGCCTAGATTTTTGCCAGAAAATACAAGAAGTCAAAAGTTTTTCGCCATTAACACACTTATGCGCCCTAAGATTCAAAGAAAAAAATTTCCAAGTGGCAGGTCTTGATTTCAATATTTCTCCAAGGTATGTGTCCAAGGCCACCAAGATTCCATATCATGGCGAAAAATGGTTCAAACAGGCTCATCTTGACTTAGAAGATTACAAGCCTTTCATCAAGCCTGAGCATAGAGAGGCTTTCACTGCTATTTTCCCTTTTTCATATCTCCTTGACAGCTATGCTCCTCTTATGAAAGTCATAATGAAATATTTCACTTGTGAGGGGAGGTTTGATCGAATTTATGCCTACCATGTCCGATTATTGATGCATTTTACTAGAAGCAGGCAACTAAACCTCCCTTACTTTTTATTCAAGAGCATCGAGAAGATGGCATCTACTGTCCAGAAGAAGGCCCCACCTCTGCAAATACCTTCCCTTTTCCATCATTCTCTAATCAAGATTATCTTCCTACACCAGCTAGAGAAAAAAGAGGTTCCATGAGATGTATTCATCAGTCATCCAGATTTCTCTATTGTTCCTCCTATCCATGTGTCTCCCACTCAGCCTATCCATCGCCCGGTACCTTTGTCCAGTAGGCCTACTCCTAGAAGGCTCAGAATGACTACAGGACAGCCAAGTCAAGAAGAAGAAGGAGAGGGTAGTAAACAGGAGCAGATAGGAGATGAGGAACAGCAGCAAATAGAAGGTGAAGGTCAGCAGGTCCAAGATGAGGAACAACAACAAATAGAAGGTGAAGGTAAACAGGTCCAAGATGAAGAACATCAGCTTGATATGGAAGGACAAGAACAATAGCTTGGGCAGGAAATTGAGCCATATCTTGAGCCACAAAAAGTGCAGGAAATCCAAGCACAGCAACAGCTTGATTTTGGCGAAGAAGGGCAGCAGTTTGAAGCACCAAATAAATAAGGCATTGATGAAGAACAGCAAGCTAATGTTGGAAAAGAGGGGCAGCAAAGTAAACAGCAAGAGGAAGACATCCAGCAGCCTCAAGAAGAGCAGCAAGTTCAAGAAGATGTCAAGGGGAAATCAGTTATGTCTCCTCCTCCCAAAAGAACCAAGCTCAGCACAGCAAGGAAGAGAGGGTCTAAGGCTGCCACTCTAATAGTGACAAAGGTTGTTCCTAGCCAAAGGAGATCGCCCAAAAGGACACCTACTAGCATGCCAAGGAGGAGAAGCGCAAGATTGGCCTTCAAAGGGAAAAGCAAAGTTGGAGAAAGTACAAAGCATGAAGGTGCATTGGCTGTCATCCCTATCCAAACAGATGATAGTGATAATGAGGCCCGCCTTCTCGAAAACCTCCTAATTCATAAAGAGGGACAAATTGAGGCATTAGAGGAGGATATTCAAAGGGCAAGGAACTTCAACCACTTCTTAGAGATTCAAAACAAATAGATGAATGTTCACACAGCTTTTCATGAAGCACGGGCGATCAAATATAAGAATGAGGCAGCTAAGGCGCAATCAAGGATAGAAGAAGTCATTGGTGAGTTTGATGAGGAAGAAGAGGGATACCAGCCTAGGCGGAAGAAGCCTAGGACCATCGGGCTTAAAAGAGCCTTGGAAAAGCAGAAAGCAGAAGAACAAGCCCAGCTCCAAGCTTTTCCTCTCACTGCACTCCTTGAGCAGGAAATTGAAGAAAACAAGGAGGCATGGCTTGAAAGAGCTAACAAGCACTTGGAAATGAAGCTTGAGAGGGCGAACAGAGATCTAGAGCTGCAAAGGAAGAGAACTCATCACTTTCAAAAGTTGAATCAGTTTGCCAGGCGCAAACTAAAGGCAGCCCAAGAGAAATTGAAGAAGGCAAAGGGGAAGCGTCCGGCACGGAAAGGGGAGAAAATCATATCAGCCCTTGATATTTTGGCCTCAGCTTCGGAGCATATTGCTAGGGACCCCTGAGGGTCATGCATGCCAATTTTGGGCCCATTTCGGCAACTTTTTGTTTTTTGGCATTTTTTGGGTTTTTGGTCGAAAACTCATAATTTCGCCATTTCAGTTTGAGGATTTTTCAAGGGAGAAGGATGATACCAGTTGATGCCATAATTCTATGAGCAGGTCCCCAGCAATTTTCAGAGCATTCGGAGATCATTCGCCCCCTCAAATTGGCGAAAAATGCTCACTTTTTGCACATTCTGCCCGTCATATCAGCAGTCTGCTATTTCCTGGCTTTCTACACACAGGTACAGATTTGGAGGACTTCCAGGCATCAGATTGAGGTGATTTCAGTTGCGCCGGAAATTAGACACAGAAATATTTCCAACGAGCTATCATGAGACTCATTTTGACACTAGGAAGGCTGCCATTTGTCTCCAGCAAGTCAGGGGACCTTTTTCTGATGTAAATTTGAAGTATTTTTGCAATTTTTGAACCTCAAAAATCTGCTTTTTCCAAATGTGCGTTTAGCTATTTTTACACTTGGAAAATGATGCAAAGTCAATATAATTTCCGTTTTTAGCATTTTTTTAGATATTTTATGGGATATTTTGTGCCTTCGGCTTTGCAAAGCCTCAATGACAAGTTTAGATATTTTGATTAGGCCAATGGGATAGCTAGTTGCTACATGAGGTTTTCCTCACTCAAGCCTATTTATTCCACAAGGCTTCATTGTAAAACAAGGCTGAACTTGAGAGAAGAATCAATATATTGGTCATATGAGCTTTGAAGAACATATTTGAGTTATGATTTTTGGACTGCCTCTTGGATGCTTTTGATGAATGATGAAGGATTGTTGATGGACTCCATGACATGGTAGAATGGTATAGTGCTTCTTGCTTTGTTTTTGTCTTCTAGTTTTCATTCATGATACATGATTCTTGCTGCTATAGATCAGTAGAGATTAATTTTGAGATATGCCCATGGAGGCACCTCAAAATTCCTGAATCTTCATAGATTTATGTTTTCTTCTGCCTTAGTTATACTAAATAATTCTTAACTGCTCTTTAGTAACTTAGGGTATTGTTGCTAGTTTTATTTAAAAGTTCTATGTATGTTTAGTAGGATGTATGGTGTGCCCTGCTTACCTATGATTGTCCATAGTTCTGTCCATAAAACTATTTCTTTGACTGATTAGCCTATCATCTTGTTGAACCAAGGAGGCCTAGTCCCGATCTAGCCCTTTGCCTAAAACTATGAAAGCTTGTTTGTCAAAGTGCCCAATGACTTAGAGACTATGTTTAGGCATTCTGACATAGTATTTTGAGTTTTTAGTCCTTCTTATGTGTTTTCCCCAAAGTCTTATAGCCATTTCCCGAAGTTAGAAGGTCTTATACTTCTATGCATGGCTGGAATGTTTGATTTCTATGTATTAATTAGCTCATAGTTACATTTAGCATGATTAATGGCTTGCTATAACATGTTTATGTCTGCTATCAACTAGTTACACTTGAAATCCCTTGTCTTTCACAAGCTTGATGTTCATTTACTCCATTTTCCCCAAAGATCCCTTCTACCGTGAATCAAATCGGCCCTACAGCAGCCTTACATCATCATCTAATAGCTTCCTTGACCTTTTTGACCCCATAGCCCAGTTTATCTACATCTTGTTATCCATTTTATATCTTTGATCAGTTTTATCCCTCACAAACTTAAAAAACCAAAAAACTCACTTCATAACTAGCATAATATCAGAACACCATAAGCAAACACACCGATATCTTTTATACATATAGAGAGAGCCCTCTCTGAGTCCAGGAAGGCTAGGTCCTTGGGCTCCAAAGCTTGGTTTGATGTTACATCGTCATTTGGCTCACCAATCGGCCAAATCACGGGACCCTAACAGCTACATGGCTTCCTCCATCTTCCATCGAGCACCAGAACAATTATTACACTGAAAGAAGTCCTTAAAACTATCAAGACAACAGTTATGGAATTATGGAAGACCTGAAAGACCTTCTATTACCTTACTTGTCACAGAAGATAAAATAGAGTACTAGAGCCAGAAGAGTACTTCAAAGAACATATCTGAAGTTATGGTCAACCTGACAAAGACTTATAAACCAGCCTAAAGGGTACTAACATTTTAATATAGAGCCATTAAGCATAGTGGGAATTCGAATACTTCCTCCCCTCTGTCTTAATTGATCATTTAGGTTCATATCTACTACTCCACCTCCTCATTCACCTATAAGTTTTCATCACAGATTCATTGTAAAATTTGTTGGTTGTTGGGATTTCATCGACTGTTAGAACTGTTATTGAGGGGAAGTAGCTGAGTAGTTTGTAATATAGTAGGCCGAGAAGGAAAGTTTGGACTGTAAAAATCCATTGGGCTCAAATTATGTGACTGGTTTTGCACATCAATTGAACAAGCAGATTCATAGGATCCTCGTCAATATTTTTGGTGAGGTTTCTTTACTGTAGTTGTCTCCTTTCATGTTTTATCATACTATCCATTATTCTCCGATAAATAACAACAAGCATAGATTAGGATATACTGCTGGAAGTACCCTAACACTCACTTTCAAATCTTTATCTTTATGTTTTCCTATGAGTATGTATCTTGGAACAAATTCAATAAAATTTAACCAATATAGAATTTGGTTTGCCCATGCTTACTAAAGTATGAATTTAGAGTTTGTTTCTTAGATTTCCTTGCTTAGTTTCAGCTGAAAGAATTGGGAAACTTAGGATTTAGAGTTAACCCTATCCACTAGGTTCCTTTTCCAACATTTTTCCTTTCTAAGATCCCTTTGAGTTAGTGTCAAAGCAGTGAAGGTTAAAAGTATTTCTTTGATCTTAAGCCTTGCTCTGTGTTTAATCTTAAATTTTTTCTACTATCTGAAAGTGGTTATGAAGACTGCTGGATTGTTTTCCTTGAGAGTATGTCAAAAGAAGAATAGGTTCAAAGTCCTTACTTGATCTTAGACTGCACTTTGGTCTCTTTTTTTCACCCACCCCTTAATGTTCCATTCCCCCATCTATCTAAAAATATCCTTTGGTATAGATGACTTGCCCTATGGAAACCCTTGGATAGTTGTTCTAAAAGTAAACCCTTTTATGAATCCATAGCCCAATGGATTGGCACTTCTCTTGAGCTATCATCCCATGCTGAAACATCCTACTACTTAGTTCCTTCTTTAATTCCATAACCTTCTCAGTTAATGATCTCCAACCAAACAAAAAAATCAAAAACCCTTGTGCTTCATACCTAGCCTAATACCATAAACTAAATTTAAAGATATATCATTCTTTACATCTATAGAGAGATACCTCTCTGGATCAAGGAGGGCTAGATCCTGAGATCCCAAAGTGGTTTGATGTTGTCATGTCTTTTTGTTTTTCCAATATGGCCAAAACACAGGAACCACAACACATTCAAATTGTGTATTCTATTCAGCTATGTTAATCTTATTTATATAACATTACTTATAAAAATGTAAATGTACACATGGTGTGCCCTTGGAAGTAAATTGCAAAATTTTACGTTGGTTTAACAAAAAAAAAATTATCGTTGCATTATAGACATCATAACCTATGGAATGTATCTTAACAAGCATTGGTTAACACTCCAAGAGACATAACATATATGTAATACACCATAACAAATAACTTGGAAACCTAAATTACTTAGAAAAATTCTTTTTAAGGTGTCATTTAAGTACACAAACCACAACTTCTAGACTAGAAAATAATGACACAAGTTGGCATCCACTACTATCATGAGAACCATTCTAACCATAGTAAACTATGTTTTTTCCAAGTAAAAAATCTCAAAGACAGTCATACTATTCAACTTTAATGTACGTAGATTGAATCCCATATAACTACATGCAAGAGGCCAAGTCATATACCAATAGCTTTAACTAGGTTATTCCTTAGAACTAAAATAAATCTCTGCATGCATGTATTTTGTGAATATGTTCTACTGACATGGTTTGCTAAAAAAAACATTGTCCCTAATGACATACCTATGTTGTCACTGAGATCAAGATATTGTTGTTTGAAGGACCCACAAGGCTTGCTACCTAATTTTCATTGTACTTATCCATTATTTCTCATTTGACATAATTGCAGAAATTATACAAACAATATGTATTCCAATGGATTCAATCCGATCATGCGATACACTAAAGAAGATATCGAATCCTTCTACAAATCAATTGCGGAAAATAAACATGCTTTCCAATCACGAGAAGGAAAGAAATAAGAAAATAAAACCACAACATAGATATTTTCTCGGGGAAATATTATTGCTCAAAACCCCTCTATCTTCTATTGTATACTCACCAAGGAATCATGAAACAATTACAACACATTGTTCTCACAAGAGTCTCTTGAACTCTCACAACTATCTCACACTGATCTAGACAAAATTGACCAACACTTAGCCAATTTTTGGCCTCTTCTCAGCATGCCTTTCTTGTATAATTCGTGTGGAATTCAATCCCTATTCTTTAGGAAAATTTAGGCTTCCAAAATTGTGCAATGCTCATGGGAAATCCTATCGTTGTCTTACTACATGCGACGAACCTACTAATGATACAACTGATAGTTAAGATACCTTTAACCTTTGTCTCAACTGGGTCTCCACTGGAACTGACATGCATGAAGCTATTAATGTAAGTCATCAGTTGGATGAAAGATCACTGCATATGAATTAAACCTAATTTAATTCACTTGATCTCTCACTAGTGAAAAAAATTGTTACAACTAGTTCAACTCATTTTAAATCAATTAATTGAGTTACCTAATTTCTCATGCATTAAAATAATGCACTAACTGCAACTGAAACTCTAAAACACATAGAATAACTCTTCATGCCTCAACAACCACTCTCTACTCAAACTTTATGAGCTAACTGAGTTTATAACACTCAATTAACTATTACAAGTGATTATGAGATAATATTACATTTTATTGTCGTATTTAATTAAGGGAAAATTAAATTAGACACACATTTCTTGTTGACTTTTCAACACTCTCTCTCAAAAAGAAAGGGATTATCAGCTACCTCGGTCCTGCCTCTATGGTATTCGAATTTTTTCCTGGCGGGAGCCTTTGTCAGAATATTTTCATCCTAATCTTCCATGGGAATGTACTAAAGTAACATTATTTAACTCTGAACACAATCTATGAGATGCTTATATCAGATGTATAGATGTTTGGACCTATCATGGAATGCTGGACTAACCGAGAGTTTAATGCAACTCTAGTTATCAAAATGTATCACCTTCAGATCCATATGAGAACCAAACAAACTGTTGTGGAGGTAAATCCCCTCTGCAGACAGAGGTGATCCCTACTAGCCCAGACCGGGTCTAGCAACAATCAATCACACTATATTGCAGGTTCCTAATTGAAAATAAACCAACTAGTGACGAAGGCTTACCTGGAATCCAACGCAGTCGTTGCAGAAGAGGTGGCACTCCCATTCCTCAGCCCTGGCAGATCACGATCCCCACGATCTCAATGATGGGACACCTGCACATGCGAGAAACAAAAAAAACGCAAGCGTAAAATCCAGTAGATGCAACTATATTTCAGTCAGAAAGGGCATAACTCATCATCATAAACAACAAGAGTGGAACCATAACTAATAGTCGTTGATTAATAATCAATCAAAGGAAAATTACAACCATAGTTCTGACGCTGAATTCTCCTTTGGAGCGGTCGCCAGCAGAACACGTCTCGAAAAGCCTGTCAAGGATAGGACAAACCTCTCTTCAGCTCTTGATGATAGTCTCTTTGCTTGAATTGACCTTAACGGAATTATGGAGGCTCTTGCAGCATAAGGCTCTGGGGAATTTGGGAACTTGAAGACTAGCTTGCTATGGAGATGGGCAAGCTTTTATAGATGGAGGAAGGGGAGTTGGGATCCCTATGATCATGGGATTGGCCCTATCATCAAGGAAGCTTCCATGAGAGGTGGAAAACCACTTCCTCTCTATGGAAATCCGTAGCCAAACCTCCCAACTCAAGATAGATATCAGTTCCTGGATCAGTTAGGACGAAACTTCTGCCATTTATTTTTAAAAAACACCTCTCAAATTGGCTGGCACAAGTGTGACTCTGGGATAGAGCACCAACTGGCGTGGCCTCTTTGAAGTATTTTCCCCATTGGCGTGGGTGCTGAACTTCCTACTCGCGCCAATGCTAAAAGGGCTATTTTCAGGGTTTTCCACAAGGAGATGTTTTCAGGGCAATGAAAGCTCTTGTTCAGAGGGATGTCATGCAAGTGGTTTCAAGCCATGTCATTTCTCACAGGTCACAAAATGAGCCCTCCAATGTGTGGGAAGGGGATTGCAGGGACGGTGACAAATTACTGTGTAACATATGCCCCCTAAAGCATGAGGCCCGAGAGAGAGAGAGGGGTGAAATGCTTTACGAGAACGTGTCAAACTGGAAACTCCACTGTCGGAAAAACTGCGTGAAGAAATACAACTGATATCTCAGATACATGATATATATGCGTTATGGGCACAACCATCCATAACAGAGTATACAATAATCCAGATCCAAGGCATGGACGCAACCATCCCGTGAGGATCAGTAAATAGACTCAGGTATGGTTGCAGCCATCCAGTAAGTGAGTCATGTAAATAATCATAATAATCCACAAAATCACAGCCTGGATTACAACAGACACAATCCAGGGTCTTGCGCTCCATTTCGACCCGAACAAAGTAGAATTTAAAGCATGCGAATAAATGAGCTGAAGTCGAACATGCAAGAACATCGTCTAATTACCAGCCAATGATGAGAGTTGTTAACAGACGCGATAGGTACCACCAATAATGACAATGGCCCTCAAGGTACTACAGGTACAATCTATGGCATGTGAATCAATGAGCTGGCATCGAACACCCGTAGAATCACTCGATCGGAGGATAATAATAAAAACCTCACGTCGAATGCGAAGAACCTGCCATTGAGGCATGGAGGCTCCAAGGCACCAGAAGGGAGTCTCTAGATCAGCTTCCCGGATAATGAGCTGGAGTCGACAGGAAGTGATCTTGATCAAAGGTGGGCCATAGTGTTTCCCACATCATCGACACGAGATAGAGGAACATAATGTTTTTTTGAATCATGATCAGATGAGAATCAGAGGGAGGTTGATATCTTGCAGAGGTCAACTTCTCTTGAACATATAAACGACACGACAATGGATTTGGCAGCATTTGACATCAACGGATCAGAGGTCATGGCGACGAGGAAAAGAACATATGAGAGGTCAAAAGGGATTATCCAAACCCACGGAGGCAAGTGAAAAAATGAGATGAGATGTCCCCAACCCGACATGAATGCATACAAGTTCCATGTTCAAGAGCAACATACTGCCGACACGACAATGATGCTGGTCCCATTTTTCCCCGCCATTTCTGGCGAGTACCCCAATTATTTTTTATGACAAGCTTGAAGGGGATAGCATATGCTTGTGATATAAGTCCATCCTAGTAGATTTAACGAGCCCTAGGAAGGAGCGACTCGAATAACGTCATTTCGACTGAATCCGATGTCATCAGGGTTTAACGAGTCTGACAAAGGAAGAGCTTGGCGTCTTTTCATGTTTAGAGAGTTTGAAAAGACAGCTGAAAAGTATACTCCAATGGTCCCTTTTCGTAAATAGTTCCTTAGACCTGAAAAGGTAGAAAACAATATCTGAGAAAACCTCCTAGTCGTGATAGTCTAGGGTATTCCTTTTTCGTAAATAATCATCGAGGATCTAGCGCTCAGAGTAGTGCTTCACACCATTACGCGGGTTGCAGGAGCACAGGCCCTGCATGAATCCACCAAATCCCAACTCATACTCGCCTCTGAGTGTATGAGCCCTACACTGTTCAATTGGGCCACAACAGTGACAGTGAACATGAACAGGCAGCTGAAAAAATGCAAACAGGCCAAGGTGAAACAGTTTGGCTACGGTTCTATCCTGGTATCATTCATCCTGGAACGACTACCAATCTTCCAGGGCCAAGGGGCTGTAGTAGCTGAGCTGATACCACGAGAGCCGAGAATGGCTCGCTGGGCAGCACTGATGCCTAGAGCAGGAGGAGGCCAATAGATGTCCTGGAGGCTGGAGTTTTTTAGGTGGCTACGGCATCAGTTGATCGTAGTCGAAGACTGGCCATATGAAGGAACCGATTTCACTGGTGATCCAGATCTCCCACTCTCGGAGGGAGATGATTGGGATGAGGAGTTGGGTATATAAGATCCACGAAAACCAGTGATTTGGCTGACTTAGAAGTAGTGAACTCTAAGTCAAAATCCTGCAGGATAAAAATCCATTTGGAGTATTTTCCCCCCAGTAATTTTCGAGAGAGAATATATGTCATGGGGTTACAATCCGAAACCACCGTTATCGTACGCAACAGGATGTAGTGGCAAAAGAACTGCACAACGTGTACTGCAGCTAATGCCAACTTCTAGACATGAGCATAACGTGTTTCTGTATCGAGAAAGTTTCGTGATAGATAATAAACAACATGTTCATTACCATCATTATCATCCTGCACCAGAACCATAGCTATGGTGCTAAACGCGGTGACGAGATATAAAGTGAAATTGCGGTGATAATCAGGAGGACAAAGCAAAGGAGCATTAACCAGTAACGTCTTTAGCTTCTCAAAGGATTGCTGAGCGATTTCGTCCCAATGGAAGGGAACGTTCTGCTTTAATAGGCACGTGAATCCTTTGGCTACCTCCGCGTAGTTCGGGATAAAGCGTCGAAGGAAGTTCGCTTTTCCCTGCAGACTCTGCAACTGATATAATGAGGAAGGTGATGGGAGATTGATGATAGCCTCGACTTTTAAAGGGTCAAGGAAAATCCTGTCTTTGGAGACTATGAATCCCAAGAGACGGCCAAAATCTATGCAAAAGACGCATTTATGAGGATTAAGCCTAATATTGTAGCGCCTACAGCGAAGGAAAATCTGGCGGAGGTGTTCAGGGTGGTCCTCTCGCCTAGTTGAATGAGCTGGAAAGTCATCCAGATAAGGCTGAAAGATATGGAAAATGTCATGGAAAGCATAATAAATCACACGCTGAAAAGTGGCTCCAGCATTCTTCAAGCCGAACGGGAGATTTTTATACTCGAAAGTGCCCCACGAACAGATGAATGCAGTCTTGTCTTGATCCACAGGTAAAATATTGATATGATTATACCCCGAGAAACTGTCCATCGAGGAATAAATTTCACTACCGGCACATTTGTCGACAATTTGGTCTCTGAATGGAGTGGGATAGTTATCCTTCGGACAGGCACGATTGATGTCATGGTAATCAACATAGAGCCTAATAGTACCCTACTTCTTATCGACAGGGACAATGTTGGAAACCCATTCTGTGAGGGGAATGGGATAAATAAAGCCCGCATTCAGAAGTTTTTCAACTTCTGCCTTAATTGCAACGGCTTTGCGAGGGTGCACTAGGCGTAAGCGTTGGCGCACGGGCTTCGCACCCGGGTAGGTTGGAATCTCATGCAATATGATACTGGGATCAATCCCAGGAATTTCCTCATAGGACCAGATGAACACATCTCTGAATTCTTTAAAAAGATTAGTATAGACTTGTATCTCATCAGGAGAACAAGTCACTCCAACATGTATGTTCTCAATGATCCCCAACTTAACGAAGATGTTTATTGGGATGGTTTGAGTGATATTACTCAGGTTTCCCTCTGAAAGAACCTCGTGCGTCAAAATGGGCATCTGGAGAGGAGGAGTAGGAACCTGAGATGCATAACACTCTAGACAATCTGACATTGCCCCTAGGCCGGACATAAAAGAGGAACGATGATGTCCATCGCTCCAAGGTAGTTCCTCAAGAGACATGGTTTCAATAATGGCTTCATCAGAAGGAAAAGTCTGTTTAAGAGGATTAGGAGAATTGGCCTGACCAAGCCAGGGGGATTGAGAGTAGACATCTAGAGCCATGCTCAAAGGAGCATGCTGAGGAGGGGGAGGATCAGACACAGCAACAATTTCACAGTAGCTAATATCTACTAGAGTCAAGGGCATTGATTCTCCAAACTGAAACACCTGCTCAGGCGTAGGGATGAGCCAGGGGTCATCAGACCTGGAAATCATGTTAACTTGAGCGGTGTGCAGTGGTGGTGCGGGAAAAATACCCATGAGGACGGGATCTTTGAAAGGACCGAGTCCTACACTGTCAGGGGGATTTGGGATATGATCCATGTATGGAACGTTGTTCTTGGAGGTGGAGGTGAATAAGGACAACTGATCCACCGTAATGATTTTTCCCTCGTGAGGGAACTTAAGGAGTCGAAAAAAGGTGGATGGCACGCATAGCATGGCATGAGTCCAGCTGTGGCCAAGAAGTATATTGTAGTTGAGTTTGGTGTCAACCACTTCTACTTCTACGTTGACAGTCTTCCCCTGTAAATATATCGCTAAACTCTTGAGAACACCCAGGGGTTTGGATTACTGACCATTGATGCCTCTAAGGCATTGGGAGATGACGAAAGGGCCGGAGAGCCAATGGCCTTCCAGCAAGCGGACGACATAACACAGGTAGAGGCACCTTCATCCACAACGGCCCTATGGATGTTAAGACCGTTAATCCTGACTTGAATAACAAGAGCGATCTGATGTGGAAGTCGGGGGGTGAAATTCTCTAAGTCGAAGGTGAGAAGACTAGAATCGGCGGGATCGATGCCACCGATGGCAGACAATAAAGCCTTCCATTGCGAAGGAAAACTTTGAAGAACTTCTATTGTAGACATAGCATAAGGTGTCTGTGCCAAATCCTCAACAATACTATAGTGTTGAGCGGCACGGGCATTCAGATTGTAAGAAGATCTTCGTAAAACACCTTTGGAAGGTGGCTTCACAACAGGTTTAGGGGTAGGCTTCTCGATTTCCAACGAACCGGAGACAGGTGGAGGAGGTGGTCCATCCGCAACTGCCTTCTTAGGTGCCTGCCATGATTCATTGTAATCCTTCGAATGTGTGGCAATAGAGATAGTTTCAGCACCATTCATCATAAAAACGTGGGACCCAAATGGTACAGATGGCGAAGGCTATTCAACGATCTGGGTTTGCTGAGACGGGAATGGTTCTTTAAGAACTGTCATAGTCCCTTTAGAGCCTTTGAGAAGTTGACTAACTTCAGATCATCGTGGAAAATCCTTGGTATAATGGTTTCCTTCACAAATGAGGCAGGGGTACTTTGGTTTACGTTGAGAACCATCCTCAGTACGGGGTTTGGATTCTGGCTTTGGGGCGTCGGATTTGGATTTACCTTTTCCCTTCTTTTTCCCTTTGGAGGCTTTCTCGGTGGGATTGGCCTGAATGACGCTAACCTCCGTAGTTTTTCCAGAATTGGTAGGGGTAGGAGGAGTAGAATTATTGGATGAGTTGGACTTCTGCTTCCCATTTGAAGATTTCTTCGAATTCTGAGACACGGAACCAATAACACCATCCACCGCTAGGGTAGGTGGGGCTTTAGAGGTTCCAGACCGTGGAGCATCAGGAAAGATATCATACAGCGTGCTGGATTGTGAGTATACAAGATCCAGATATTGAGCACGCGCGATGGCTTGTTCTTCAGTCACACACGCTCCCATAGCAATATCTTGGGTGATTTTGTTAACAAAGGAGGTGGTGAACCAATGAGTTAGTATCTAATCAGGTATATGGAACTTCATTAGTCTACGACGACGTCACCACTCATGAATGTGATCAGAAATGTGGGTGGCTTTGTCCTGCTTCAAAGAAGTCAGGAGGTGGGTCTCGGCTTTGTAACGAACATGTAACTGAAAATGAGTCAGAAAAGCCATGGCTAAAGTATTGAAATCTTGAAAGATGCCATGGGGTAACTCGATATACCACTTAGCTGCAGCGCCAGTCAAAGTGCGCTAGAAGAGGCGTAGACGAACTGAATCATCCACCCAAGAGTTGGACGAACACCAAAGATGGTAGGTCATCACATGAGCTTGGGGGTCCTCCCCACCTTTACCCTCAAACTTGGGGCAATCGCCAGGCACCTTGGTAGGAACCGGAGGCCAATAAGGATTATGCAGTATTGGATCATTCGTTAATTTCGAAACATCTGGTAATTCCAAGGTAGCCAAGAACGACAATGGTGGATTAGACGGCATACCTGGCACTAGGTAAGGACCAGTACCTATACTCCACGCTGGTTGGGAATATCCTTGTCCCCATGGGTTCTGTCCAGTAGGATTCTGACCATAGGGGGTGTAGGTGTTGTAACCAGCTTGATTCGGCTGCTGGTAACCAGCGTACGGGGGTTGATAACCAGAGTATGGACCCTGATTAGGAGTCGGCCCCGTGTAACCAGCATTTGGATTTGGCTGCTGAGTATAGGCATAACTGGTTTGTTGAGGGCGATAGTTAGACCCTTGGGGCTGGCTATAATTCGGTCGACATTGACCATGAGGATAGTAGCCGCCCTGAGGTTGAGTGGGTTGCTGATAGGTGGGACACTGCTGAGCCTGGTAATTAGGGTGTAGCGGTTGATTTGGCTGCGACATCGAATAAGTCGGCTTTTGTGCAGGGTTAATAGGATGGATAGGCTGGCCTGGTTGAGTAGGCTGACCTGGGTGAGGGGCTACCCTGGATTAACAGGTTGACCCAGATGTACAGGTTGAGCCGGTTGCACAGGTTGACCTGGCTGTTGAGGAGCACCAGGTTGTACTGGATGAACTGGTTGGCCTAGAGGTGAAACACCAGGTTGTGCCAGATAGATCGGTTTCCCTGGTGGAGGAATGGAGCCAGGTGGTAGCTGGTAATCGGGCTGACCTGCAACAAGACCATAAGATGGTCCTGGCTGGTGTGCAACATTTGGATTAAAAGGATACTGAGGTTGCATGGGTTGAGAAGGCTGGATTTTCCACCCAGGACCATAGACCGGCCCCGGTTGGTACCCCGGCTGAGGCTGCACAGGTTGACTGGAAGGGTTGTAATACTGTCCTTGCAGACCGTACGATGGCCCTTGCTGGCCCGCAGGATAGCCTTGCATAGGCTACCCCTGTGGGTCATAAGGGTAGCCAGGTTGGCCCGAAGGTTGGCCTTGGAAAGGTTTCCCTTGCGAGTTGTAAGCCTGGTTATAAGGCAAACCTTGAGCATGGAGGTGAGCCTCACGAGCGGGTAGACGTAAAATGTCCCCGTGCTCATCATACTGACTTGGAAAAGCATACACGGGTGTACCATCCTGTGCATAGTGCGAAAAATAAGAGTGGTTGGGATCTTGGGAGGATGGTCCAACCTCGGGGTTCAACTATTGTAGGGACAACCGATACTCCTCTGGAGAGGTATTCTCTGGCATAACAGTCGTTAAATAAACGTCTTCAGGAGGTGGCATAGTCCTCGCGAAGGGTGCTGTGACAGTGGGTGCAGAGGCGGCCACACAAACAGTGGGCTGAGTGGGTACAGAAGTGACGGGTGTCTGAGGAGACATCCCCAATGAAGGAGCAACCATCTTCGTAGAAGGAGCTGACACCCCCATAGAGGCTGCGGCAAAAATAATCTGGCCCAAGGATCTATACCCTGCTGGCAATGAGTGACCGGATGATGATGTAACAGTTGGTTCAGGGTTGTCTCCTAGAAATAATCTTCAAGGAAAGAGCTGATAGTCTTCACTAGACGTTGGGATTTCCTTACTGGAATCACTCATGTTTGAGCCTGCCGCTAGATCTTGTAATAGACAGCGACGACTAGGAGGAAAAATAGCAGCTATAAAAGGCAAACCCGATGTAAGAGAAAGGAAATCAGCTCCTAATCTCATTTCAGACCAAGGGTCAGAAAAGGGCCAATCGAACTTAGCTGGTCCCCCAAAGGGTTGCTCAGAAACAATAGGTTGTTGAAGTTCAGCAGAGGATTGAGAAACCTCTGATGAATCGTCCGTATATGGACTACCAGTAGACAAAACCGAGGGCTCCGCCACTATGGTGGTAACGACAAGAGAAAAAATATCAAACACACACACGGGCTGAAAAAGATTCAAGACACACAATCAAATGGCCAACAAGTAGAATCTAACAGGGCGTGTGATCACGGATGATTATTTTTTTACCACATTGAAAAATAAGAAACTTCACCATTTCATGTTTTAAGAGTCTAGAAACGGTTGGAACGATGACTCTATCTCTTTCAGATTTGACACAAGCGCGAAAGGACAAGCGCTTGGTAATCCTTTCAAATTTAGGGAGTCAGACAGGATCAAAATGACTACTCAGGAATATGAGGCAAAAGGGTGTACCAAATAACCGTGAACTGCAATATACACCTTGGTTTCAAAATGAAAGAGAAATCAACCAAGGACTTTCCGTATGTGCAAGCAATCTCCCCGAGTGCTGTGTTCGGTGTATCATGGGTATAGGGTGGCAGACTCGGCTTCCTATGGATAAAGGATTGAAACCTAGTGGGGTCACCCTTTATATACGCGATGGTATGGGGAGCACAAGTATGTACTAGCGCTATCTAAAGCCAAAAGGTGAATGACAAATACTAGGTTTAAAGATGTCGGAACACGTCTCTAGCCTAGACCTTTAAATGTGTTTCGTTAGATTTCAATGCGCCTTAGTGTAAATTGAGTAAATTTTAAAGTTTATCTTTAATTACATTTCAGTTTTCAGGCCCTAGCGAATGTAATGTCTCAAAATCTCCTAAATGCAATCTATATGCCACAATATATCATTTCATTCGATGAAAGCTACTTATGAGAGAGTTGAGAGCTTTTCACACAACAAAAAATGAACCGGAAACAACCAATGATACCTCTAATGCAGCTAATGGAAATTAAAAGCTTTTCGTTCAAAGTCACTAATCACTAATAACACTGAAAAGATCTAATTCACATTAACTAGTTCAAAGCAAAAGAGTTTTTTGTATTTTCAATATTTCAGAGCAAAGTGCACTAAAAAAAATGAAAACTAATGCAAACGCAATTGGAGAAATGATGACAAGAGAGAAAAACCAAGCAAATTCCACTCAATGCAATCACAATCAGACCTCAAATCGACCAAAATTCCCTCAAAACAAAAATAATCCCAAAGACTCAAAAGGAGACGTGTAATCTAGGCCCAATACGAGATGAAGCAAAATGTGAATGAAGACGGAAACAATCACTCAAACAATGCAATGAGATAATAGAAAACCACCAAATAAATGCAAATAAGCAGTCAGAAGGTTGACTAAACCGAAAGAGATCAAAAACTCCTTGTTGAGCCTCAAGATTGTGCTTTCTTTCATCTTACTTTACCTCATTTTCCTTTGTCCATTGTTATCCTAGACCCAATTGATCAATGAATTTAGTTAAAATTACTTTTAGAATGATTAACATGACTGAATTGCTAAGTTTTTTTATTTTTGTCATTGTAATGCATTTTGACCGGAACTAGCTGCAGAATGCAGACATTCCGTAGCTAACTGGAAATTCTGCAGCTGTCTTCACGTTTGGGTATGTTCCAGGTGGCCTCTCAAGAAAAACCACATATGGATATATTCCATGTCATGTCTACATTGTTCGTTGCTCACCATGAAGGAAAAACCGAATTCTGGATATGGTTTTGGTACGTGGGAACACATTTAAGAAGGCAGACTTCTAATAGGACTGTCTTAGTCCAGATGTCCTTTTCCTTTTTACGCAGCCACTTCAAGAGTCCTAATGTGATTTTGATAAGGAAAGACAATGATCCTGGAATTGTTGCAAGTCTTGTTATGTACATTTGTTATATAAACACTTGGGAAACCGAGAGCTAGGCTAGATTTTGCTCTAGATTTTGCTTAGATTCTATGCTACATTTCTGAAGATGCAGATTGCTCTGTTCAAGTTATTTCTCTTTTAATGAAGAAGACAATGTTGTTTTGAAAGGCGTTGAGTTGATTTGGAGTTAGATTCCGTCTGGTGGTAGAGGGCCCCTACCTCGTGCACGGTTTTAATTGCGTAATTTAGATAAGTATCTTAGCTTCCTTTACGTTTTTGAAGTTTGAATTAGTAGTTGTTTTCATTAGCCACTATAGTTATACTCGTTCTAAAAACTCTTCCAAAAGAAGAAACTCTTCCAAAAGATTATGATAATGAATGGGAAATGGCTATAGTGTTGTAGGATTTAATTGTAATTTCTTTTGTTCACCATCACAGTTATACTTATGCCAAGCACTCTTCCAAAGAAGAAACACTTCCAAAAAATCCTTATGATGTCTTAAGCATGATTGTGATCCTGAACGTTTCAGTTGTGTGTTTGCACTAAGTACCATAGCTATTCTTGCTCTTAAAACGCTCTTCCAAAATATCATAATGATGGGTAGAATATAGCTATGATATCTTAGTTTTTAATTTCTTTCAGTCTTTATGTTTTCATTTGCACTGAATTGTACAGTTAGGATTGTTCTAAGAAACTCTTGCAAAATACCAATCATGATGGACAAACAGACTGTATAATTCCATAGAATAATGCATGATAGCCTAGTTAGGATACTCCGGAGTGTAATTGCATTCAACTCATGCTCTGTTATTTTGTTTTGAGTTTGATAATGACTTGTTAGTTCAGCACTGTTTTAGACTAGTGACATCTCAAGTTCAATTTTAGCTTAACTCATTGCATTTTCACTCCACATTTAGTTGTCACCCACGGCATATTAGATTACTTCAGTTGTTATATTTAACTAAACAACCTTCATTATTTACAAAACCTCTTCTTGTTCCAAATCTATAATTGATTCATAACCATATGAACAGAAGACAATATCATTCCAAGGCTTGAGGTACTTTTGCAATTTCCTTTATCATCTCACAAACAAACCTTTCCTCAAAAGACTATTCAAGGAAATCTATAACCTTTGAGTGAAGTGTAGAGGTGTCAAACTAAATTGCAGAATAGAGTTAGGAACTAGTCTTAGAGTAGAAGATCTTATGATGTCAACAATACTTTTCTCCAAATATGTTTCTACAAATCTTTAATCATGGATAAAATATTGTCTCATTATAAGTTTATGATTTAATTGTTTAGATTAGGATAATTTGTATACTTAGCTGACCATTTCTCAAACTCTCCCAAAATACCTTTGATAAAAGAATTGGACAAGTTAAGTTTGTGTTTTGATTTATTCCCTTGAAAGTCATTATCAAGCTTTGTTTTTGTTTAGTCCTAGTTTAGATTTGATTTTGTTTCAGTAGTTGCCTTTGAATTTGCCACTTGTCATCAACCAAATAGGCTTCAATCTGTAGCTACTTTCCATTATCTTTGTATTCATTTTCCTTGAGAGCATAAAAGCCATCAAAAGACCAAAAACATCATAAATCATCATAAAAGACCAAAAAAATCACAAAACACTAAACACAACGCATTAAGAAACAAACACATAGGTACATACAGTACACTTCACTTCAGCAGTTTACCAACCCTGGTTGACAATTAAATGAACTCAATTTAGGAGACTAGATTGAGACCAAACACTCCTAAGGAAGGCTCGACACACAACAACACCTAGATGACCTAGGGCTAAAATGAAAAATCTATGGAAATGGGCAAACAACCAAAGGACGAAGGTAACTGTCAGTCAATCCAGGCTCCAAAACACTCAAACAGCGGAAAAATCAAGACCAAACACACAGATCAGGCTTAGGAAGCTCCAAACTAAGAAAACTCTAGCAGCTCACAGGATTGGCGCGATTGTGAGTCTGTAACTAGTGCCAGAAAGGAATTGGCGTGGGTGATACACAAGAAACCTGTGCCAATGGGCATGACTGTCAAGCTAAAAAGTGCATCAGTCGAGTTTCTTAGTCAAAAATAAAAAGAAGCTGTTAGCCCCCCTATGAAATTTTTGACAAGCAAATAGGGGGTTAAATTATCGTTGATTCTTCAAGGAATGCATTTGCCCTGAAAATACAGCCTCCTTGAAGCCTCTTTGTGCCCTTTATCCTTTGATGGATTCCCCTCTGCTGTTTTCCCTTTTAAAGCCTCTCTGCTGATGAAGAAATTCCCAAAGATTTCCTTCCCCCTTTATTTTTCCCTCATTTAACCTCTTTTTATCCCCCCTTTTCTCCCCTTCTGTTTCCCCATTTACTCCTCAAATTCCCCCAAAATCCCCTTAAGTCCCTCCCTTACTCTTTATTTCCCATTTCTCCCCTATCGTTCCCCTCCTCCACCTTAAAAATCCATTTAATGGGCAAAAAACCCATGTTCCGACCTTGTTACAGGGCTTATCCCCTTGCCGCAGGCCCCTTTCAAACCACTTCCCCACATGCCCCCGCGCTGGGACCAAGCGCTTAAGTCCCAGGCGCTCATCGCAATTGGAACATCGGAGGTAGGCAAATTCCTTCGTAAACGCAAAAATCCCCAATGCGATCGTTCTATTAAACAAAGTCCCGCGACGTGTTGTGGACCGTCGATCTGTCACAAGATCTGACGGCCAGCGCTCAATCGCATTACTCCCCCCCCGATCGCAATCGCAAGTCTCAACAATGCCGCCCCGATCGCCGTCCTCCGATTACATCCTGGCCATTGATCTGCCCCGTAATCCGACGGCCGGCGCTTAATCGCTCCTTCCCCTCCGATCGCGTTCTCCACCGTTGATATGCCCTGCGATCCGACGGCCAGCGCTTGATCGCTCCTCCCTTTCCAATCGCAATCGGAGGTTTGTCATGTGCCGCCCCGATTGAGGTCTTCCGATTAAATCTCCACTGTCCATTCTTCCGTGATCCAACGGTCATCGCTCCATCGCACTCGCCCCTCCAATTGCGTTCCCCGCCGTCGATCTTCTCGTCAGATCGACGGTCAGCGCTCAATTGCTTCCCTCCCCGATCGCAATCGCAAACCGTTTCGACTGACCCCCGATTGCGATTGAGCGATTGGATCGTGACCGTTCGTTTCTCCCAGATCTGACGGTCCTTGTTAAATCGCCCTCCACCTCCACTGGGTCCCACTCTTACATTCGTTTCCGTTTCATTTCATGTGTTTTGCGTGTTACGCCCATCTTATGTATTGTCCCATTACTCAATATCCACCGTTGATCTTTGTCCCCAGACTAAGATCTAATGGTCTACACTGCATATCATCACCACACTCCATTGTCCGTAAGAGTTCATCATGTCATTGCATTCTGTTACCATTATAGTAAAAGCCACCATTTCTCCACCACGTTGCATTCTTTCCATTGTTTCTCCGTTGTTCCGCCACCATTCCTCTGCCTCCATAGCATTTCTCCACCACTGCCCGGGCTCTGTGATAAGATTGTTTCATCATGCAGGTAGTACAGAGAGGCCATTCCAGCCGGCCAACGAGGCAGCAGAAGCATGATTTGAGAAGGATTCGAGCCTGTAATTGAAGATTAATGTTTTAATCCTACATTCAAAGGATTCAAGCACAGTTTGAAGACTAAGGGCGCACCAGCAAGTCATGATTGCGCCACCTAAAAGCAGAGCGCGTTTACTCCAGAAAGTACACCTTCCTACAGCGCCTTCATGCCTTCTCGAGCCCTGAGATAATTAAATACACTGACTGAAGCTCATTTCAGACAGTCCGGCAGCATTAAAGAAGCATGGAGGGCCATGCAGACTTCCATCCAGTTCGTTCATTTCAACGGGGCAGAACAGTAGATCACAGACCCCGAGTGCAGACAAAGGTAATATCAGGGTGTCCGTCAGCAAAGTGTTTTTCGTCTAGGACAAGGCATCCATACTGTTTTTATTATGCAGAATGTCCCTGAAGGATTTTTCCATCAAACTACAGCTCAAAGACAATCAGGCATTTATGAGACAGACCCTCCTAGTAGTTTATCTTATCCCCGAATTCAAATCACCTGGGGTACAACGAGCCCAAAATGTCAAGATCCAATCTGAATCAGATCGTTCTCTTACCAAAAAGGTGAGCGAAATAAATATGCAGCATTCTCAAGCAGGATGGGCCTCGGCCCTGCATTCATTATTATGCTTAAATGTAACATTTAATGGGCTCCTACCTCCTCAGTCGATCTGAGGATCATCTTTCGTTATAAAGCACAGCAAGAACATTGTAAAGGGGTTGGTTGTTGTTGAATTATCAGTGAACTGCAAGCATTTTGTCCCGAGCCAAGTTTCTCGTGTAACAGTTGTATGATAGGCTGAGAAATATGATGTATTCAGGCTGAATGTAAAAGCTTTGGGCAGTGATGTACCTGATTGGTGTTGTGTTTAACATGATAAGCAGTTTTTATTGGATCCTGATCTACAGCAGTTGGTGATGTTCTTCTTATCTCTGTGTTTATTTCCATTTCATTTCATGTTCTTCTGACTGACATCTGAATGCATGATATAAGATTTACCCTTGTTAGGTACCTTATATCCCAGCTCTCTTAGTCTTGAATGTTTTCTGCTCATTTGTGTGTCTGAATATTGTTTTAATTGACTAAACCAGTGTAGTGGATGATTATTGCCTACTCTCTGATGTGCAAGTTGGTAAAATCAGTATTCAGATGTTTTTGTTAAGATTTAATTGAAAGAGGTTAGGAACATTGGGAGGTGTAAAGCCTGTCGCTGCCTCTTCATAACCTTCCCTTCCATATAAACCTTTTCGAGATCCCTTGTGTTGCCTATGGTTTTGTCCAAGCAGGCCTGGAGTTAAATGACCTCTGGCCTGATCTATAGACAGAATCAGATGGTTTTCCATCTTTCATTCTCATCACTTAGTGTTCCATCCCACCAATCAGTCTTTAAGATCCAAATGCTTTAGATGACTAGCCCAACTGAAGCTTACACATCGAACATAAGTAAATCCTTTCTTGACTCCATTTCCCAATGGCCTTGATGTTCCCTGAGTTATCTATCTTTGTCTAGCTTCCTTCTTTACCCATCCTTGTCTTATGATGAAACCTTCCTTCCTGATTCTCAACAACCAAACTCAAACAATCAAACAAACAACCTTGAGCCCATAACTAGCCTAAAATCATAATTGAGAACTTTACAGACATATATCCTTTGATAATCATAGAGAGATCCCTCTCTGGACCTAGGAGGGCTAGATCCTAAGGTCTGAAAGTGGTTCTATGTTGTCTCATCTTTTGGTCTCTGTCAACCTGGCCAAAACATGGGAACCCCAACATAATGGCGACTCCGCTGGGGAGTTTGAGTGCTTCTCATTTCAAACAACCTCGGAAACTTAGAAATCTAGCTAGGTTGATGGTAAGTCACACCTTTGACGGTGAGCACTGTGGTGGACAGTATACCCTAGAATCATCCTAAACCCTCCACCTGGCGACTCCATTGTCCCAAAGCATAATGAAGACTCCACAGGGAGGCCATTTCCCAAGACAACATTAACCTCAGTAGAAGTAACAAGTAGGGATAAGCTGCCTGGCTTATAAACAGCACTCTGGCTCACAGAACCATTCATACAAGAGCTTTCCCTGATCCAAACCCACCTGAAACAGTTGATAATCCTGAGAAGATCCTTAAAAGAACACCTGTGAGTAGGAGATCAACTATTTCCAGCAACATTCCTAGAGCTAATTCTGCACCAGAAGATCTTGCAGCTCTATTAGACCCTTTCTTCGACCTAGGCCTCCAAAACAGATTACCTAGAACTAGGTCATTCGGTGTTTCAGACCAGCCAGACACTAGGGACAGCGAAACCCCTCCTTCCACACCACCGGATCTCCACTTTCTCCAAAACTTGGGGCTTTCTCACCCTAGATCTGCTCAACAGACTTTTGCTGGCCCTACCATCCCTGTCATCCAACTACCACCTGTTCAAACCAACCCTATACCTCATCAGAACCTCATCATGGCAGCCTGGTATGCACCTCTAGTTTTACCTCAGCCTTTACTGCCCTTACCAAATGATTATCAATCAAAAATCCCACACTTCCCTACTAAAGAGCCTACAACAGCACAACAACATGTGGATAAAATGGAGGACTCTTTTGATTATATGGAAATTGATGATGAAACAATCAAAATGAGAATTTTTGCACAGAGCCTGGGGGGAGAGGTTAAAAAGTGGTTTAAAAACCTACCTGCTGGCAGTATCAATGATCTACCTGCCTTATACCAGACTTTCATTAATAAATGGGAAACTAGGGCGAACCCTCGTCAGCTCCTAGCAGAGTACATGTCCCTTAAGAGAAACGCAGGAGAGAGTGTCCACGATTACACCACTAGATTCAACAGCATTTATAATGCTCTCCCCCCGCAAATGAAACCTCCACAAGGTATGGCCTTAGCAAAATATCCTGATGGATTTGATGCTGACATGGCCTATGAGCTTAGAGATAAAGAGTATACCACGTTGGAGGATATGCAGAAAGGGGCAGTAAACATAGAAGCAAATTTGATTGAAAAAAGGGCCAAACTGAGAGCTGAGAAGAGAGTAACATACAAGGATGACACTATAGCCTCCACTTCGGATCCTAATATTGACAGATTGTCTAAGAATCTGGATAAGCTATGCCAAGTGGTCGAAAGGATGGCTATCACTCAGAACAGGAACCAAAATCAAAACCAAAATCAGAACTTTAGAAGAAACAACAACACTCCCAACAGACAGAAAGAGGCAGATCAGCAAGTCATTCCCCCTTTCCAAAACTTTCTTGATGAGGATGAGGGAATCATAGAAGAGTCTGAAGGGAATGTGATAAACATGTTCGAAACAGAGGACTCAATCCTAAACTGTGATTCAGAAGAGGACCAACCCTCAACCTCTTATGAGGAGGAGGAATGGTGTGAATCTGAGGATTATAGGTTGGGATTCGAAAATGCCATGTTACAGGTTAGAGAACAATATGAGCTCAGGAGTAAAAAGAACCAAGACACTTCCAAACCTCAAACTCCTGAGGTAACCATCAAAAAGAGGCCTGAAAAATCTTCTAAAGTAACTGCCGTGAACAACAATTCAATGGCCAAGAGTTCTGAGATTAACAAAGAAAAGGACAACCAAAACAATGAAAAACAAAGTCAACCAACCAGTAGCACTAGCACCTCAGTTAGTGCTCCTGATAAAACTGTGTCTACACATGTACATAATGAGAAGACACAAACCGATCCAGCTACTAAGGTGGTTGCAAATAAAACAGAGTTGAACGCTTCCAAGAGTCAATCCACTTTCAGTTTAGAAAGTGAGATTGCAAAAATCAAAATCTCTGTACCATTATCTGAGCTGGCCTCTCAGGATGTATATAAGGGCCAGATTTTGAAAGCATTAAATCTGAGTATAAATAATGACACTGTAAATTTGAGCGATGATCATCCTGCCCTCTTATTCGGTCCCAAGATTGAGGGGAAATTTCAGGAAGGGGTAGTTCCACCTTTTTATATCAGTCTTAACATTCATGACAAGATCCTCCATAATGCCATGCATGACTCCGGTGCATCACACAATCTAATGCCTAAAGTAGTCATGGAGAAGCTAGGCCTAGAAATTACCAGACCTTACAAAGACTTATACTCTTTTGACTCTAGTAGAGTAAAATGCCTAGGCCTTATCAAAGATTTATGTGTAAGTTTGACTCAGATTCCTGCGAAATGTATGGTCATGGATGTAGTGGTGGCAGACGTGCCACCCAAGTATGGCATGTTACTATCTAGATCATGGGGAGCCAAGTTGCAAGGCACCATGCAGATGGATGGTTCATATGCCACTATCCCTATATTTGGCCAATCAAGAAGACTGTATAGAGAGTCCAAAATGAAATTCCTAGTCAGTAGCCCCGAGAAACCTGAAAATTCACCATTATACTCTGTGCATACCGATCTTGACTCTTTCATTTTTTGTAACAGTGAATCCTTAGAAGAGCCAGAGTCCCAGAGTAGGCATACGAATGAGAACACCGAGCCTATGGACCTCCACATAATGGCCACTCTGGAAGAATATGATCAGGAAAACCATGGGCAACGCACTGAAAACAAAGAGGAAATCAACCATGAGGCCTGTAAGATCTGTGGTGGACCTCTCACTCCAAATGAAACAGAAACAGAGCAAGAACAGCGAACTAACCACCTCCTTGACATCCATGGCCTCTATGAACAACGAGATAGTTTGCAACCTAGTACAGACCTCCCAACTCAACCTAATAGCGAATCCAGATGTGAGGGAGAAAGCGAAGTGGAAGCAAACAAATAACCCTTGTGGGAAATGAACTTTGATGGGTCCTGTACTAAACAAAGCGTCGGAGCAGGAGTGTGGCTGCGTAACACCGAAAATGATCACGCGGAGAGCCACGCCATCAATCTGCATTTCAAATGCACGAATAACATCGCAGAATATGAGGCTCTAATCTTGGGTTTAAATCTGCTGAAAAAATTAGGAGCCCGTAGGATAGTCGTGAGAGGAGACTCTGAGTTAGTGATCAAACAGATGAATGGTGAGTATTCGGCAAAACACCCCAGGCTTAGGGCATATAGGAACGATACTCTAGATTTTCTCGAAAACGTTCATCGAGCTATGATTGGGGCATTCATCTAGGGGTCAAAACGCTATTGCAAATGGACTAGCCTGCCTAGCTAGCTCTTATCCTAAGGCCCCAGTTGACCAACAAATCATCATTCAGACTAAATCAGTACCCGCAGCGCTGCATAATGAAAAGTATTGGCAGGTCTTTGAAGGAGACAAACAGATCGAAGATTTCCTGGTGGGCAGGTTTGAGTTTGAATTCTCTGATTCAGACTCAAAATTTGATGACAGCTGCCCAAGTGAGGATCCCCCAGATGAACAAGAAACACTTTGTAGTATAGAAATAAATTCTTTTTTCTGAAGAAACTAGAGATTCGGCCATAAAATGTGAAGACACAAGTAGAGAAGAAATGGAGGTGCTGCAAGCCAAAGACAAGAACATACCAAGAGGCCTGGCACCCTTAGAGGACCTCTTTGATTTTGATGACGTGGCAAAAAAGCCCACAATTGAACATGCCGAATCTGATATAGAAGAATGCAACATAGGCACTGAAGATAAGCCCAAAATGATAAAACTGGCCAAGTCTATACCTGCAAACATGAAGGAAAAATACATTGAACTGTTTAAGGAATTCATTGATGTGTTTGCATGGAGCTATGAAGACTTAAAGGCCTATGACACCAACATTATACAACATAAGATACCACATCAAGGAAAATCGTAAACCTTTCGTACAAAACTCCGTAGAATTAATCCAAAACAATTGCCTCATAAAGAGAAAAGAAAATTAAGAAGAGTATGATGAGGTGCATTATATTCCCTTGTAAGGTTTCTCTGATTGGTGCCAAACTTAGTGGTCAGAAGGGAAGAAAACAGTGGAGATTAGACTTGCATAGACCTAAACCTTAATTGTAGCTTCCTGGAAAGATAACTACCCTTTGCCTAGAATGGAGCATATCCCACAGAAGGTATGGGCTCTAAAAGAATCTCCCCGTTTGATGTTTTTCAGATACAACCAAAGTTCGCATCAGAATATCGAACTCAAACAAATGCCTCACCACTCCATGGGGCACCTTCACATGTGAAAAAACAAATGCCTTTTGGATTGATGAATGCTGGAGCTACCTTCCAGAGAGAAATGGACATTGCTTTCTCAGACGAGATTGGACACTTTATATTTATCTACTTGGATGACTTGAATTTCTTTTCTAAAAATGAATAAGAACACCTGAAACATCTGAGGAAAGTTTTTGAAAAATGTAGAAGGTACGGTCTATCCCTAAATCCTAAGAAGACTATTTTTGGGCTGCAAGAAGGTAAACTTCTTGGCCACATTATATCTGAGAAAGGGATCAGGATAGACCCACAGCGATTTGAGGGAATAATTTGAATCTCACATCCAAGAAACATCAAGGAATTTCAGTCCTTCATAGGGAAGATCAATTTCCTTAGAATATTTATCCCCAATCTTGCTGAACATCTTAGGAAAATGACCGAAATGCTAAAGAAAGATGCAGGTATTAAGTGAACTGTTGAAGCCAAAAAATCTTTTGAGTCAGTAAAACTTGCAATCACTCAGGCCCCTGTCCTTATCAGCTCTGACTTCTCAAAAGATTTTCTGATCTTTTCATTTGCTTCCCAACACACCATAGCTGTAGTTTTGCTGCAAAAAAATTCAGAAGGTAATGAACAGCCTATAGCCTTCTTCAGTAAAGCCTTAAGAGACGCACCCTTAAAGTACAAAATCATGGAAAAGAAGGCCTATGCTATGATTAAGGCCTTAAAAGACTTTAGGGTGTACATTCTGCATTCTCACACCATTGATTTCGTGCCAAATATAGTGGTCAAAGATATCTTGTCCCAAGACCCTGATGGGAAAAGAGGAAAATGGATTGCTACAATCTTGGAATACGACCTTGAAATAAAACCCACTAAGCTGATCAAAAGTCAAGGCCTAGCCCAATTAATGGCTGAATCAAACTTGCAGGCCCTTGACATTAACATGATGAATGCCTTAGATGAGCAGGAAGGATTTCCCCATCCAACTGTTGAGGAGCAGTTTCAGAACTCTCCTTGGTATCCTGATATCCTTTACGCTCTCACTAACCTCAATGCCCCTCCAGAACTGTCCAAAACCAAGGCCAGATTCAT
Source organism: Pinus albicaulis (assembly GCA_034641835.2). Lineage (NCBI taxonomy): Eukaryota > Viridiplantae > Streptophyta > Pinopsida > Pinales > Pinaceae > Pinus > Pinus albicaulis. The sequence continues at coordinate 1,396,087,944 of CM076577.1, forward strand.
AAAACTCAAAGCTAGAAATTACTGCATTATGAATGAGAGTCTATATTGGAAAAATGAAATGGCCTTCTACTGAAATGTTTGTCTGAAACTGAAGCTGAAAGAATCAAACAAGAATTCCATGCCGGGGAGTGTGGAGGCCACCTGAGTTGGAAAGGCAGTGCAAAAAAGATACTCAGGGCTAGTTACTACTGGCCTACCCTCTTTAGTGATGTTCATAAAATGATACTTGCGTGTCATAAGTGTCAGATCATTGAAGGCAAAAGAAAACTCCTCCCCATCCCTTTACAACCTATCACCATAGAAGGTCCCTTCATTCAATGGGGCCTAGAATTTATAGGAGAGATTCATCCTGCCTCCTCTAGAGAGCATAAATGGATCCTGACTACCACAGATTACTTCACTAAATGGATAGAAGCTATACCCACTAGGAATGCCACTGACTCTGTCATCATTAGGTTCCTCGAAGACTTCATCTTATCTCGGTTTGGCTGCCCAAGGAAAATAATCAATGACAATGCTGCCTCTTTCGGATCCAAAAGAATGATTGATTTCTGCCACAGGTACGGAATTGCACTTGGACATTCAACTTCTTATTACCCCCAGGGTAATGGCTTAGCTGAATCATCAAATAAAAGCCTGGTTACAATCATTAAGAAGCTGCTGGAAGAGAACAAAAGGTCTTGGCATAAAAAGTTGACACATGCCTTGTGGGCAGACAGGCTCACTACAAAGAAGTCTATTGGCACGTCACCCTTCCAGCTGGTTTATGGGACAGAAGCAGTTTTTCCTACTAGCCTTGGGATACCAGTGGTAAAGCTTGTCCAAGAAATGCAATCAGAAGAAGACAGCACAATAAGGAGAATTAATGAAACAATCCATCTTCAGCAAACAAGGGAGCAGGTTTATGACAGAGCTGTCAGAGTGCAGGAAAACATGAAGAGACAGTTTGATAAAAGAACCAAAGCAGCAAATTTCAAGGTTGGGGACAAGGTCCTGAAGTGGGATTCAAGGAGAGAGGAAAAAGGCAAACATGGAAAATTTGACAGCTTGTGGCAAGGTCCATTCATCATTCAAGCCACTGTGGGTCCTAATGCATTTTTCTTGCAAGAACTTGATGGTACAGAGCTGTTTGGGGGTCCTGTCAATGGCAGGATGCTTAAACACTATTTCTGCTAACTCTCCATTTCCAGTTTCATTTCCATTGTATATACCGTTGCAAATTTTCATTTTCAGCAAAAAAGAGAAGAAAGTGTCCCAAAAAAACAGAATGAGAAGAGAGGTTCCGACATGCTCAAAACTTGGACCTCTGAAATAGAAAAGATGGGCTCTAATAAACTCAAAATCTGAGCCAAAAGGGAGCTGAATAGCTGATCCAAACAAGCTCAAAATCTGGATCAGCAGTGAAAGAAGATCCAGCTCTAATGTGCCCAAGATCAGAGCTGGAGCCAAGGAAAGAAGTGACTCAAACAGTGGGATTCAAGAAGAGAGGATAAAGGAAAACATGGCAAATTCAACAGCTTGTGGCAAGGTCTATTCATCATTCAAGCCACGGTGGGTCCTAATGCATTTTTCTTGCAAGAGCTTGATGGTTCCGAGTTGTTTGGGGGTCCTGTCAACGACAGGATGCTCAAACATTACTTTTATTGATTTTCCATTTCCAATTTTACCTCCATTGTATATACCGTTGCAAATTTTCATTTTCAGCAAAAAAGAGAGAGATTGTTCCAAGAAACAGAATGAAAAGAGAGGTTCAGACATGCTCAAAACATGAACCTCTGAGGCAAGAAGATCCAGCTCTAATATGCCCAAAATCAGAGCTGGAGTAAAGGAAATAAGTGACTCAAATATGCCCAAAACCTGAGTCACAAGAAAAAAAGAAGGATGTTTCACAGTTGCAAAATTCCATGCCTTCACAGTTTTGTTTTCTTCAAGTCTCTGCCCAGCAAGTCAGAATGTCTAATCCTGGCTTGGCTGTGTTTAAATTTCCTGTCTTAGAATGTAGGTGAAGAAACTTGTTGGACAGTTTAATCCCAACAGGTAGTAGATTAGGTAGAGAAATAGATGAGGCCAACAGTCTAATCTGGCCTCATGGAGCAATAAGGGTAGAATTAGAATAGGTTTGTTTTTGTTTTGCAAAATAAAATTTAAAGGGTCTGCTAATTCAAATGCACCTAAGGGAAAATTGTTAGAACTCTAGTTTGGGTAGGTAGATTGGTTGGGAAAATGTTTCTGCTGATTTGTGTATCTAATATAGTGTGGCAACAAACCTAAAGAAAGAAGAAAGATGGCTTACAGCAGCAGGCATCTGGCCTACACCAAGAGATTAATTTCTGAATTCTTGACTCCTTCAAGAGGTAGCCATCCCCATGTGGAGCCACTGTTAGCCCCCCCCCTATGAAATTTTTGAGACAAGCAAATAGGGGGCTAGATCATTGTTGAGTCTTCAAGGAATGCCTTTCCCCTGAAAACTCATCCTCCTTGAAGTCTCTCAGTTGCTGTGCCTAATAAAAATCCCCCTCTGCTAGTAAACTGCTAAAAAGGGCCTGTCATTCCTTCCTTTACCCCTGCAACATACATCATTTCCCTCTCTTTCCCTTTGCCCAAATTCCCTTTCTGTTACCCTCTTTTAGCTTCTTTTATCCCCCTTTGGCTCCCCTTCTATTTCCCCTTTTACTCCTCAAATCCCCCTAAAATACCCTTTAATTTTTTCCCCTACTCTTTATTTTCCCTTTTCTCCCCTTTCCCCATCTATCGTTACCTTTCCCGACCCTCAAATTACATTAAAACGGGCCAAAAAACCCATATTTCCGACCTTTATAACAGGCCCTAGCCCCTTTCCCATTAAGCCCCTTAAACCACTTCCCCACATATGCCCATCACCCCAAGACCAAGCGCTTAAGCCTTGGGGGCCAATCGTAATCGAAACAACCGGCGGGTGCATTTCCTTTGTAACACTCAAAAAACCCGATGCGATTGTTTTATTTCGTTAAGTCCCGCGGTGCGTCCTGCACCATTGATCTACCCAGATCGACGGCCAGCGCTCGATCGACCCCCCCGCTCGATCGCAATCGAAGGTTTGTGTGTGTCACATGTTTGTGCCCTCCGATCGATCGCAACCTTGTCTTCCGATTCCCCCGATTGAAACCCTCCCGATTTCATCCCCGCCGTCCGTTTCTCCCAGATCCAACGGTCATCGCTCATCTTCCCTGATCACAATCGAAAGTTTGTGTGTGTCTCATGTTGCATCCCCTCCGATTGGGATGGTGCCGATTGGATCCTGGCCGTTGGTCCCCCTTCGGACCCGACGGTTCCGATCTAGTCGCCCTCCACCGCCGCTGGGTCCCACTCTTGCATTTCACCTCCATCGGGTTTCATGTGTTTTGCATGTATTTGCCCGTTCCACATGTTGTTTCACCGCTCAATCTCCACCGTCGATCTTCATCCCCAGACCATGATCCCGCGGTCTGCGTTGCATATTCACCCTGCGTCCATTGCTCCGTCCACCGTTTCTTCACAAACTTGCCGTGTTGCAGAGTTTCTAGAGGAAAAGGACCACCTTTGTTCAATGTACTGCCTTAATGGTAAGTGGCGCAGTCAGGATCAAATCCAATGAACCAGTACCATCCGGAAAGTCAAGGAATGGGGCTGTCAGGACTTCATTAAAGGAAAGCAGAGTTCAAACACCAAAAGTCTTGCCCTCGCCATTAAAAGCTCGAGCTAACCCGATAGAGACAGTCATGAAGCAGCAAGGATTTTCAGTGCAGAGCAAAGGGATTAATGCGCGTCAACAAAGATCTTGAGCCTGAAACAGAGGTTTAAGGAGGCAAAACATCATTTTGAAGATCCCGAGGATCGATTCTGGGGACCCTGAACATCAATAAGGGGCAGTATCGAGGTTTTCTTATCAGCAGAATGATTTTCTGTAAGGGACAGGTCTCCCATACAGTATTTATTATGCGTCGTGTCCTTGAAGGAGTTTCCCGTCCCAGCTATAATTCAAAGCAATCTAGCATCCATAAGGCCGACCTCCCAGTATGTTCTTTCATTTTGTTCAAATCACCTGAGGTACTGCGGCCCGAAGGTCAAATCATACCAGGAGCAGATTTTTCTTTCACGAGGAAGGCGACCATGATTAGATATACTGTATATCAAGCAGAATGGGCCTCGGCCCCGCATTCATTGTTGCACTTAAATATAACCTTTAAAGATTCACCTACCTCCTCAGTCGGTCCTCTGTGTCTCTTCTGCTATAAAGCACAGAGGGATATCATTGTAAGGGTTGTTGTTACCTTATCAGTGAAGTGCAAGCATTTTTGTCCCGAGCCAAGTTTCCTGTGTAACAGATTGTATGATAGGCTGAGAAATATGATGTATTCAGGTTGAATGTAAAAGCTTTGGGCAGTGATGTACCTGATTGGTATTGTGTTTAACACGATAAGCAGTTTTCATTGGATCCTGATCTACAGCAGTTGGTGATGTTTCCCTTATCTCTGTGTTTATTTCCATTTCATTTCATGTTCTTCTGACTGACATTTGAATGCATGACATAAGATTTACCCTTGTTAGGTACCTTATGTCCCAGCTCTCTCAGTCTTTAATGTTTTCTGCTCATATGTGTATCTGAATATTGTTTTTAATTGACTAAACCAGTGTAGTGGATGATTATTTCCTGCTCTCTGATGTGCAAGTTGATAGAATCAGTGTTGAGATGTCTTTGTTAAGATTTAATTGAAAGAGGTTAGGAACATTGGGAGGTGTAAAGCCTGTCGCTGCCTCTTCATAACCTGCCCTTCCATACAAACCTTTTCAAGACCCCTTGTGTTGCCTACGGTTTTGTCCAAGCAGGCCTGGAGTTAAATGACCTCTGGCCTGATCTATAGATGGAATCAGATGGTTTTCCACCCTTCATTCTCATTCCTTAGTGTTCCATCCCACCAATCAGTCTTTGAGATCCAAATGCTCTAGATGACTAGCCCAACTGAAGCTTACACATTGAACATAAGTAAATCCTTTCTTGACTCCATTGCCCAATGGCCTTGATGTTCCCTGAGTTATCAATTCTTGTCTAGCTTCCTTCTTTACCCATCCTTGTTGCTATGATGAAACTTCCTTCTTGATTCTCAACAACCAAACTCAGCAATCAAAATAACAACCTTGGGCAGCCCATAACTAGCCTAAAATCATAATTGAGAACTTTAAAGACATGTGATAATCATGAAGAGATCCCTCTGCGGACCTAGGAGGAGCTAGATCCTAAGGTGCGAAAGTGGTTCTATGTTGTCTCATCTTTTAGTCTGTCGACACCGCCAAAACACGCCAGAATTTAACGATTTCCATTAAACCCTCACGCCGAGCACGTTGTGAAGAAGCGAAGAAAGAAGACGAGAAGAATTGCTAAGAAGCGAACGGAAGGACCCTAAGTTTATGGAGGATAATATCCGCGAAGTAGGGAGATATTGAAAGACGAAGTGGTACACGGTTGTCAGAAAGTTCAGAGAGTTATCATAAAAAAAATATATATAAAAGCATTCGCAAGGTCGTTTAATGGCTTGAAGCGAGAGGTGGAACCTTAAGTTTGCGGTCGTAAACATCTATAGCATTTTCCACGGAACTTCTTGGGGAGGGTGACGTTGGTTTAAGAATAAAAATATCGATGATGAAGCACAGAGGAGAACAATCTTACGAAAACCAAGGCTCTGGACATAACTATTTTTAAAGAGAATTCTGTTCATGCATTGAAGAGGAATGGGCACTGCTTTCGCTTGCTAGTTGTTCGAAATTCATTACTGTGAAGACGTTTGGGTCCATGTATATGCCATACCGGGTTCTTTGATGAATTTTTCTAGATAATCAAGCTCTCAATCTTCCCATATTTTCTGTTAAATAGCTTGAAGAAAATGTCTGTATTTGTTAGAAGCACTTAGGAAATGTAGAACCACATCTATCACCACGGTCTTGTAAAAAATTTTGGGTGAAAAAGAGTTAAAGGAGAAGAAAAGACACACTGGGAACAATTTGATTAGAAATTTCTTTGGGAACAACAGAAATTCACAGTGTAGTACAACGAAGGAGTAGAGAAAAAGAATAAATGATGAAACTCAAATTACTCTATTCAAGAAATTCTGTAGTGGCACAACAAGAAGAAGTAGGAGAAAAAAGAACAATTGATGAAATTCAAAATATCTCTCCCACGATTGAAAAAATGATAGGGAAGAGGAAGCTGTCCAAAGGAAGAAGAAAAGAAATCAAGGGTAAGAGAAGCCAATAACATGAAAAAGAGAAAAACTATTGAGGCTATACATAAACCCCCTTCTTCCGAAGAAGAAGATCACCAAGTATTTATTTGAAAGATTAGTTTATCTTCAAAAACGGTCCTCTGTAGCCAAGAGAAGGCAGAGGGAAAGCAAAAACAAAAGGATAATTGTACCCGTGTGAAGAAGAAACGACTGAGACTTAAGGGGAAATTGAGGAAAACGCAAATGAAGATACTCATTTCAGCTGACTTGGGGAGAGGAAACATCGACCCAGGTCCCCCGGTACGACCATAGTCTGCATCTCGACGGTTAGTGAACACAGTTGTTTCATTCTCGATCAGAGACAGTGAACATACTCCCATCCATTCTGACCGAAGATGTTGATGTGAGCCCTTCTCGACGGAGATTTAAGAAATGCTTTCTCCTTCTGCGGCATTTTTGGGGACATCCCAAGCAAAAATGACACCTGAAATAGACCCCAACGGCCCAGAGGACCTGTGACTGTATATAGAATCTTTGGAAAAGGCGGCTACGGATACATTAGCACGTCCATCCGGCCTCACACGTTCTGAAGATGGTTGGTTAATCACTCACTTGAAGTCTTTGAAGCTAGAGCTTTTAAGAAATCGACACATCAAAAATGAAAATGAGACATTGAAAGAACAAGACAAAAGCTGGACAAAATCATCCATGATAATACCATGCTACATGAGGCTCTTAGAAGAAGAATAAGAAATTGAAAAGAGAGAAATACCGAAAGTTGAGCGAACGCTGGTTAATATCAAATTTAGGTGCCAATATGAAAACCCAGAATGTTACAGCGGCTTCAAGGAAAAGAGAGGAAAGTTAGACGATAATTTTTAAAGTGTCAAAAACATATGAAGCCGAGGAAAGATTGTCAAAATTTAGTTTGCATGAGGACATGCAACACGACCTTCCTGATGGGGGTATGTTGGTCTAAGAAATGCCTCTTGCTACCCATACACTTTTCTATGCCTTTTCACTCACTGAACACTTGACATCAATATCATTGTATATTAATTGCAAAAGAGCATGTAACATGGTTTCTTTAATTATATTTTTATGTGTTTGATTTAGATTTTGTTCATTTAGGTACACGCCGGAATAATACTTGCACTTTTCGCGGTACTTTTCTTTCATGCCGGCCATTTTGTGAAACTCTATGTTAGTGTCACGGGAAAAACGGGCCACATGGGCAAGTCGAGAAATGATGTGGACATGGTTCGTGTCCTATGGTTGAAGCGAGCCTCATCTAAAGTACACGGTCAAAGGCGTCCAAATGGAAGTCAACCACGAGTCTCACGGTGACGGGACTCTATTTCGCTGTCCACGTGTGAAGGTTCATATGGCCGTTTCGAGTTGCGGAGGATGAAGTGCATTATCTGTGCACGGCTCCATGCTTGAATTCAGCATCCATCTACCTCTGGAGTTACTTTCCAACACGGTCATGATCCTAAGATCCGTGGACGTAGTCTACGTGTTCTCCCACCGGCGCAAAATTTAGGAATTAGTTATGTTTCTCTTTGTTTATAAATAACGCGTTTGCATACGCATATGAGTTGATCTCGATTAGTCTCGTGGTTTTATTAAATGCCTTTCTGTAATGTAATTATACTTTTACTTGCTTTGTCTTAGTAATATACCTTCTTGTTATGTTGCATTTTAATATAAGAAGACTCTTGTTTCCGGACTTAATTACGTACTTGAAGATTGTTGCCAAGGTGATCTAGAGACACTGCTCGGCTAAGGTTTTGTGCATTAGTGTATAGTTCTTGTTTTATTTCTTTAAAGTTCATTGTCTTCATAATCCATTCCATGTTTATACATCTTTCATGGTATATATGCTTCTGGTACTACATTTATAAACTTTCATGCTTTCCATTTCACATACATCTTTGTGTTTTATGTTGTTAATCACTTGATCAATGTTCTTGTTTAATTATAGATAGCGGCTTCGGGCATTTTCATAGCTTTTTGACTAATGACATGGAATTAACATTCTCTTATTTGTTTTTTCTTAGTTTGTTTAATTTCGATGCTTTGTTTAATTGATTTTTTCTCATTTACTTGATGATTAAATTTAAGTATATTCTGCTTCTGCTCATAACATCTTCGATTTGCCTCCAAAGCCACGAGTTTGGGTGATGGTGAGGAACTATAGCCTGAAATGTAGTTTGGTAATTCCTATTCACCAAATTTAGATATATTCGGTACTCATAACATCTTAGGTTGCCTCCAAGAAAGCCATTTGGTGATGGTGAGGGATTGTATTATGAAATGTTGTAGTTTGATATTAGTTTCCTTTACGCAAACTTAGAATATGTCGTGCATGACATCTTCGATTACCTCAGAAAGCCATTGGGTGATGGTGAGGGATTGAATTATGAATGTATGGTTTGATATTAGTTTACTTTGCCAAATTAGATATCAGTTACTCAAGTTGTTTATGGTTGCTTTGAAAATCATAGGACTAATGATGAGGGATCAGAGGAACAAGTTGATGTAATTTGATTGGAATTTATTTTGTGCAACTTTTGGATTTCTTTCGCCATAATTTATTTTGTGTTTAGGCAATGACGGGAAATAGTTTTGGTTTCATGCTCACTAGTTCTTGTTTTGATTCATTGAATATGAGCACCTTTTCATTTCGGCAACATATTTTCTGTTTCCTTTCAGTTTTGTCATTTTATAAAGTTTCAAATTCCTTTTTAAGTTTCGAGTTGGTAATCATTATAGAGGATACCATTTCTTGAACAAACATAACTAACATACTTTGTTTTCATTTTAAAATTTCCATTTCCACATAGAAAACCAAAAACGACAAAAGTTAAGAAGAAATAGGTTATCTTTTTTATTATAGTGCGCACTCCTTCATCTGACTTACGAATCCTGGTTAATAAATTAAATGCGGCAATTTCAAGACCCTAAATTGACCAAACACTATGTTTGCATTTCTTCCACGTCGAATCAAAATTGCTCTATGATGAAGTGTTTTTGCACATCATCGAAGTCAAAAATGTCATCTTCTAGCGACATAAACCTGAGAGTATGTTCTTGTGCTGGCATGCGACAAACGCAACTACTTCATTTCGCGTTTCACTATCGTTCAAACTTCCGATTTATCGTTTACAACGTTTATTTCTACATTATGAGGTGTTTCTTCCTCATAGAAGTTCTTCACTTAGGCATCTATCATCAGTTTTGGTACGAATGAGAAAATTCAAACTCATTACACTGCCGAAATCTTCGATTTGTTTATCTCCTTCAAAAAAACACTGCCAATATTTTAGATTGTCATGCTATGATGAATGCGGTACCGAATGATAATTTTATGATCTTTGGGTCTTGGGTATGAACTAGCTGAACAAGCCAACCCATTTGCAATAGAAATATTTTGACTCCTGAGAACAAACCCTGGCTGTATTCAGCAAATGTTTTCAACATATCCTACGGTATCGTTCCTATATGCTCTCCAACTAGGGTTTTTTAGTGACATATTCTTGCTTTCTTTGTTTTATAACCAACTCAGAATCTCCACCGCACACGGCTATCTTACGGGCTCCTAGTTTCTTCGACGGTTAAACCCGATATTAAAGCCTCGTACTGCAATATTATTCGTCCATTTGAAATGCGGTGCATGCATGGATTTCTACGTAATCGTTTTCTGGCTGTTATGTAAACCACACCATGTCACGGCGTTCTCTTGGTGCATGATCCATCAAAAATCATCTTCCACGGGGTTTCATCTCTCGTTTATCATTATTTCTCTCTTAATTTGAGTTCACCATCGTGTTGTATTAAGGAGCTTTGTACTAGGCTGTGGTATTTGTTTTTCGACATGGTGTCCTTTTGATCGAAGAGGTATCTAGTTGGTGATTGTATTCTATTTCTTGTTCATTACGAGTTTTGAATTCTGATGAGCTGTTCATCGTTTTTCTTCTTCATTTTCCTCTAAATCTAAGGTAATAGTATGTTGAAATCCGCAGCCTCTGTTTTCTCAAATTCCATTATCTTTCTATTTAAGGACTCTAACCCTTCTACGGATACATCATTACAAAAAATGAAGGAGTCGAGGTCGGTGTGGTGAAATAAACAAGTGAATTTTCTGGTTTTCGGGGCTGCGACTAGGAACTTTATCGTACCTCTACTATAGATTTCTAGGCACATTGCACTGAATAGGAATAGTGGCATATGAGCCATCCATGCGCATTGTACAACGACGCGGACTCCGAATCTCGATAATAACATGTCGTACTTGGGTGGGACATCTTGCCACCACCACGTCCATGACCATACATTTCTTTGGGATCATTAGGGTTTGTCGACAAGTACTTTCCCCTAGATTCAAGGCTTTCAAGGGGTGGCCCTTATATACATCTTCGGTGGCCAACTCGAGAAGAGACGAGTACGGAAGATTTTAATGTTTTGCAGTCTCCACTTTCCAAGTTGAAAGTGGAACGACTCTTAGGAAAGTTCAACTCTACTTTGCTAGCCACCTTGGTGTTTGAATCGGTGGTTGATTTTCACTATGTACGGATTTGAATTGTCTTATCGGGAGCACTAATTACGGTGCTGGTACTGCTAGTGGGGCGACTTTGTTTAACGATGTTTGGTTGTCTTTCTCCTTGCTCTTTCCGAACTCTCGGTACTTTGTTTTTGCTCTCGGCAGGACCTTTAAGAGATTTGTCGGGCCTTTTCTTGATGGCTTAACACCTTAGGAGCTTTGGGTTGGAAGTGTCTTGACTCTTTTTGCTCCTAAGTTCATATTGTACAGAGCTTGCATGATGGCATCTTCAATCCAAGTCTGCATAAATACGATTCTAATCTCTCACTCCAATATGAGGGAGAAAGGTGAAGTCTTCCTGCGAGTCATAGTTAAGGATTGAATCTTGTTTTAGACATGTTTTATTGTGTTTCCCTTATTTTAGAATCTTATATGATTCCTCATCCTCATCAAGAAATTTTTGGAATGGGGGAATAACTTGTTGATCTGGCTGTGCATTTGGGAATATTTGTTGTTTCTTCAAAGTTAAAGGTTTTGGTTTGAGATTTTGGTTCCTATTATGAGCTTGACAACCATTTCTGCATCATTTGGTATGGCTTGTCCACCTTTTCGATAGTTGGTCATGATTCGGATCAGGCCATTGAGTAGCCTAGATTGTCCATGTTGTATGTTACCACTCTTCTCAGATCTGGTTTCTCTTTTCTCGGTCAGTTTTCCTCATGTTCTTGCTCCTTTCTAGATGTCCTCAGTGTTGTATTCTTTTGTCACGAGCTCATAGGCCATGTCGGCATCAAAGCCTTTAGGGTCATTTTGCTGAATGCTCCTTGTGGAGTTTCACATGTGGAGAGGAGAGCATTGTAAATGTTGTTAATCTTGTTGTATTCATGAACACTCTCTCTCACATTCAGCACTAGCTCTGGTGCTACGGGAGTTGGCGAGGTTGCCTGTTCCATTCATTGACAGATGTGATATAAAGGCGGGAAGATCTTGGATGCTATTGAGGGGTAGGCCTTTGTCATTTCTTCACATCCCCCTAGGCCATGGGTAAAATTCTCATTTGGCTTGTCTCATCATCTATTCTATATAATACGAAGATATTATTTTATCCCATGTTAACATTTGTATTAGATGGTGAAAATGGGGGATTTTGGAGTTGATAATCATTTGGTAGGAGTACTAGGGCGGGTAAGACTAGAAGTTTTCTTCGGTTGCAATCTCCTGAGTATTCACAGTGAGGTAAAAAGGTTAACTTGAGCGACAGTATCTGGATGACGGGGGATATAGTTGGTAGGCTTGTTGAACGGATCAGAATTTCTGGGACCAACCCAATTTTGAACAAAATGTCTATGAACATTGATGGGTGGGTTCTCTGTCCCTAGTGTGTGGACCCTGATATGGATGAAAGCTGTGATGCTGAGTTTGGCTGGGTAGATGATTCGATAATATACACGTTCTTGGTAAATCATTGAATGATCTGAGTGAGGTAAGTGTTAAATTTGAGGTCTGTATTTGCAATTAGCTCTAGATGTGGGCAGAAATAATTAGATCTCTTTCAGGTGTAGGAGGATGTTTAGAATTCTCTCAGGGGATTATGCTATTTCGAGGTGGGTTTGGGTTGTGATAGCTCTTGTATAGATGGTCTAAAAGCTAGAATGGCCTCATTTCTTTCAGTAGCTTAACCCTACTTATTTATTTATGTGTGTTGATGTTTTTATGAGAGGGCGGGTCTCGGTGGGGTCTTGTGGCAAAACCAAGATGTGGCCGAGCCTCTTCAGTCACAGTGTGAAGTCTTTGATATTTAAGACTGTGGGTGTGGGTGGAGAGAGATGGGAGCCATATAAAGAGGTTCTCTTGTCACTGGGTACAGGGGATGTCTCCTTCAAAATAACCTCAACCACAACAAACTCCAACAGAGATTGGTGGGAGGGCATTTGAGATATGTGCCTCTCTGAGATGAGATCCGGGCCTACCTGCTTATACAAGACTGCGCTAAGAATATAAACACAACCAACAGGAGGGTTGTTTTCAGAATGGGCGTTGAAATACCAACCTAGCAGTTCCTGAACTGAGGCTCTAATGATGTAATGAAATGAACACACTCAGATGTCCAGTACAGTCGCAGCCCATGTTGGGTTCCAACAACAGCGAGTTGTGTCCAGAAATGAGACAACACAGACACTTTAGGCCTTCAGGTCCAGCCTCTGAGTCTGGAAGGATCTCTCTCTATGTTTGCCAGAGTATGTCTCTTAAGATAAGTTTGAATTTTGACTGATTTCTCAGGCTGAGTTTGTTGCCCAATTGTTTGGATTTGGTTGTTGGGAATGAGGAAAGAAAGTTCAATATAAGATAGGGATGAGTAAGGAAATTTAAAGCAAGAGTAGATACCTTGGAAGGGCATGAGGCCATTGGGCGATGGAGTCGAAAGGATTTACTTGTGTTCCAAATGCCAAAACTTTGGGTCAGGGCTAGTCACTACAGAGCATTTGGATCTTAAAGATGATTTATGAAATGGAACATTAGGACCGTGAAAAGGAAGACAGCCAGATTGACATGTAAATTCAAGGTGGAGGTCAGGCAACTCAGACACCTTGGGCGTCAGGAGGCAATACAAGGATCTTGAAAGGAAACAGTTGGAAATGGAAAGATCCTAGTAGTGAGAAGCAGTATTAGACCTCCCCGGTGTTCTCCCAGCTTCATCCCAACTAAATCCTTAAGAACATCTATATAGATTTCATCAGTTACTACATCGACGGTAGTAACATCACTACCACTTTGATTAAATCAGTTAATTAATATTCAGGACTCTCTGTGGCAGAAAAACACTGGGCAGGGCTTGACCAACATAAAGTACATGAGGAATAAATCTTATGCAAACTTAAATCTGAAACCCAGGCAATGGAACAAAGAAATGAAAATCAAACATATGACAGAAAACATCATTGCTAGATGGGGATCAGCGTGTGCCCATGTCAACAAAAACAACACCAATACAGAATATATGACTATTTGACTTATTAGGTGTCCAGATACATTAAATCCTTACTATCTTACAATATTGGAAGACTTGTCTCAAGGGAAGAGGATAACACATTCTGATCTCTCATCAACCTTCCCAAATGTTCTTTAAAGTTTATAATGAAGAAGAGAGCGAGGAGGTAGGTAGAAAACTAAGTAAAATGTTTTCACTAGAAGAGAAGAGAGCAAGAAGATATCTAACAACTAGAATATTAATCTCTGACATTCATGGGCAAACAGACGTCTATTGAAATTTTGATTATGAGTATGATTTAATTATTTTTGACTTATTAGCTATGGTATGGTATGAACAAATAGTAAATAAACATTGATGAGATATATACTTATGAAAACAATATTTGAGTAACATCAGGTCTTGAAGAAGGTAGGCTAGAAATACGGAAATAATTAAGGAATTGATGAGGTGCTTTATCACATGGACAATAAATAATAATTTCATCACATAGTTATTGCGTCTTGTACCTTCGCATGATTAGCAGATGTGCAGTGAGCTTGCCTCATGTGATGATAAGGCTCAAATCCTTAACTATTGAACGTTCAGAATCTATAAATCATCGTGGATTTTTTTCTGTACTCCACTAATTTCTTAGATACATAATCTGGACTTTGATGAAAGCATGGATAGTTTTTATTCAGAAGATGAACGTGCGGGATAATATTGTGCCCACTACCTTCCAGGACACTTCAGCTTTCAAATTCATAACCCTTCTTTTTGTATGTGGGTCTGATACCTACGAACATGGTTTTAGCCTCTTAAATATGTAAAACATGGACTGATAATGGAAATCCATCGCGAAGATGGTCTGGAAGATGAAGGTAATGGTCTGCGGTGGTGAAAGCAGCGAAATGGCGGTGAAAATGCCAGGCGGTGGTGAAATATGCAAATAACCAGGTTAGGTGGGGCCATCGCAGGCGTTGGATCATGATACCGGGGCGAAGATCGCGGTGAAGTGCGTGGTGACGCCGCCGAAAACTGGGCCAAAACAACCGAAATGTTGACTTCATGCAAATGTGAAGCTTTGATTACGTCAAAATGCAATGATGAAAATATTAAAAATGTGCGGGCCTGGTGCTTCGGTGGAAGTGGTGATGAAGAAGGTGGTCATTGACGTTGAATCTGAACCAGCAGGCGGCGGGGCTGGTCAGACAATGCTTAATCAGAGGCACAAAGGGGAGACACTCACAAACCACGGTTATGATTGAAGCGAATGACGTGGATCAATCGGGGAATGGGCGGTAACGATTGAAATGGGAACGGTAACGATGGGAGGGGAGACAGAGGTGACACGCTGAAACTTCCGATTGGCGGTCGCGGGGACAGCGATAAAGCGGGTGGATCCTGGATGGTGGATGGATGATTAATCCGGAAGCGGTGGAAAGGCTTTGCGGTGCGATCAGAAGTGGAAGCTGCTGATGAGCGCTGGCGAAATCTGGTTAAATCAACGTGGGGGAAAAAAATGCGGGAAGTCTGGTCGAGATGGAAGCGGTTGTGATTGATTGGGGATGGAGTTAGGCGCAGTGCGATTATGGTCAGGAGGAGGCGATAGCGATAAAGTCGTGAAAGTGGGGCGGCTTGATGCAATGGAAGTGTGTAGTGGAGGAGAAAGAGATGACGGGAAGTTATAGGTATGATGAGGTGAGGAGTTGATTAATTATACGTGGAGATCACTATATTCAAATCATGATAAAGAATAGGTAGGACTGTTTATTCAATAAATACATGGAACTTTAAGTTTACAAAGAATTTGCCTCATGATCTTGGAGTTACGGTGCCTTGGTCTGACAAGAGCATGGCTATGGTGGTCAAGGTTTGGTAGAGACTAAGCCTATAATATGGTTGAAAAAGTGGGTTTTTAACTATTTGTCAGGTGAAAGGTCAAGGAGGAACGATAGAAAGGGGAAAGCTAGCCAAACAAAGGAAGTGAGGTGGAAATTCAGGGATTTGGGAGGGAGGATTAGGAGGTTTATACCAAGGATATGGAGAGAACAAAGGGACACTGGAGAAAAAAAGGGGAAAAAAGAGACCAAATGAAGTGTCGGGGAACAAGGGGGCATATAAACAACATTTTTGACAATTCATATCATTTATGAGAAACATGGACCCAGCAGATTAGTGAGGGAAACGATCACGAGAGCCCAGAGACTTTAGCAAAGATTCAAGGATGATGTGTTTTCAGAAGGCCAACATGAAGGCTCTAGAACATTCAGCACACTTGCTTTGTCAAGGAATTCATAAGGGAAAACCTGTGTACTCTCCCATTCCTTGGGTCCTGCACAATCCAAGTACTGAGAACACATGGATAAAATATTTGTTCTTCTTTCTTATATAAATTCTTAGTTTAGACACATGCCTGCAAACATGAAAAGAAAAATAAATGTATAAAATTGACAGTCATACTATCTATAATCTATCCATATGCACGTGTGTGGTTCCGAGGCATCATATCCAAATTACATAGCTTTATTCCAATAAATAAGGGTATGTGGATCAAGATACTAAGCCATTGTGCATGCAAAAATAGAATTCCACAATTTCCACACACAAGTTTTCCAATTCGGCATGGGTTCTAAAATCAGCATATGCTTTTAAAATTTAGGTACAATATTTTGTCCTCTAGAGTATACCCAAAATGAAACAAATTATTCTAAGATATGAATATGCAAATATCAAAAACATGTTATTGCCAAAAAATATTGAAAACAATGAGAATAAAATATAGAATTTAAAAGTGGATGTTTTTGGATGTGTAGGATGGATAATTTCCTAAGGATGCTCTTGCAATATTGTTTATTGGCTGTAAATTTTTTGTATCTTTCTCAAAATTTAAAATTGATAGAGTGACCATTCTCCTCTCCTAGTTTATACTAAAAAAATCCAAATTCTTTCATTAAATGTCATTACCCAACAATTTTATCCATTTTTCTACTCTTTACACGATTATTATTTTAACTTTCTTAAGTTTCAAGGAGTCCTCTCTTCAGTTTGTTCCAGAGTTGGGTCCTTCAATTTAAGGTAATGCAATTGAAGCCGATGGAATCCAACCTGCCATAGATTCAGAAGAAACAACAACATTACAATGACTCAAGGGCGAGTTAATAGGATGTGGTCAGGGCATGTTGGGTCCTTTGTTTTTTTGAAGTAACAGTAGTTTCAAAGGAAATTTTGGATGAAACTGCCAAAACTAAAGCATCAGAAAACCAAAACGACAACAAGATGTTTTGGAACTTGCACAATGGAAAATAAGGGAGCGTGATGAAAAACTAGGAGTTGATTTTGTTGCAGTCAATGGAGAACCAAGGTAATGGCCCTAGGTATTTGAAAACCATGGATAAAGTGAGAAAAGTATTAGATCAAGCGAGAACGAATATAAAATAAAGTAGAAAACAATGAGAAACAACTCTAGACAGTGCCACAAAGTTCAAATCGAGCTAGAAGAACATGCAGTGCATGGTGTCTAGAGTTATGCATTTTTCAAGATCTAAGCTTGTAATGTTTTGTTTTTGTGTTATTTGTGGATTTTGATTCCATGTGCAAGTATATAACTTCCACGAGATGTAATGTTGAATGATGCAATGTAATTGACCTCTACTGCTTAATGATGTAAGGATTTTGGGAATTCTGATATTCATCTGTGTAATTTATGGGCCCCTCTTAATTTTTTTTGCATATGTTTAATTCTTGTTGAATGTAATAAATCAAATAGCTGTTAATGAATATGGTAATGGTTATGCAAGGCGCATAAATAATTATATCTAAATCCCCTATATTCTTTCACGGTTCTTGTTTGCCTCGGGTGACACCCTCCTTTGTTCCGAAGGAGTGAAAATGTCAGGGAAGTGCTAGACTACGTGGGCTCTTTGTTGGCACCCTTGGTCGAACCCTTGGTCAAAATTAAATCAATTTTTTCTGCCAGCATCATGAAAACCTTGGTAAGGTTGGAATGACTGAGTTTTGATGTGTTGGCCTTGATAAGACATTTGTGGTATAATAGTTTAACCAAGAGGAATTTGTGAAATGCCTTGGAATGGATGCCTAGATGGATTTTGCATCATCCTAATATTGGGTTGACTGGTTGGTACTTGTGTCATACCATGCACAGCTTGGCTTACTTGCATTTAAGGTATAGACTGATCAAGAGGTGGATTTTGTAACACACCTTCCAGAGGCTAGGGAGATGGGGTTTGAGAAGTTCGAGATACTGTTGGAGTAGTTTTTATTTGACATACAATCTGGACAAGTTGATTCACTTGGGGTGTAACTTGGGCAGGCTGAGATATGGATTGAACGAGTTGGAAATCAGGAACTTGGGGTGTAAGCAAGATAGGATGAGAGGTGGGAATTTGACTTAAGACCAAACCAGGTTGAACAAGTAATGTAAGATGTTGATGAGCTCCATCATTAGGTACATTTGGAGGGGTTAACTCTCACCTTTTTGCCTTATTAATTCACTTTTTCTCACATTTAATTATATTATGGTCTTATGTTGCTAGTGTAGATGGTGATTAAGGCTAGTCATACTTCAAATGCCTAACATGAGTTAAATGTAGGAAAATCATGAAGATATTGCATTTTTTATGAATATTTTTCTATTAAATCTCGGAGTAGACAGCAAGGAAAGATTATAGGGATATTTTCCATGTCCTTAACTCCCAAAGGCAGCCAAAGGATCCTCGAGATTCCCTCCAACAACTCGAAATCAAAGGCATCCAAGAAAACTCAAGATCAAGAGCACCAAAGCTACACTTCACTTGCAGTCAAAGTGGACACATCACCTAATTTTTAGGGAGTTGTTTGTAGCTACCCTCTAGATTAAATATGTCTGAGCAAGAGCTCATTAGGATTCAAACTTTAAAGGAAGCTAATAAACTCTTAGCTCTTGTAAAAGGTTTTTGAGACTTTCATGTTTATGTAATGAGACTATTTTCAATAATAATTTGAGTATTCAGATTGTGCTTCACTAATTTAGTTTTAGAGGGCTAGGCTTGTGGGTTAGGGCACAATCCAATGGCGTTAGTCTCTCTTGTGTATTCATTCTTTACTTTTATGTCATTGCAGCTATTTTTCTTTATGAGTTTTTAGTTAGGTTTCTTACATTTGAATTTACTATTTTTAGTTTGCTTCGATTTGTCTTTTGTTGTAGATTAAGGTTGCTTACATGTTGGTAAATTAGCCTATAAACTCATAAATCTATGTGTCAAGCCTCCCTCTCTCATATCTTTCATTGGAGCTTGAGGAGGGTATACCTTCTCCACAAGATAAAGTTGATTTTTAGTTTATGATTTCTTGGAAACAATAGTTAGGTTGTTGTAGTGTCATGAACATGTTTAGAATTCTGAGTTAGATTGATGTTTATAGGCTAAAGTAGGCTTTCTTTCCAAATTCAACTCATCTTTTCCATTTCCTTCATCATGAATTTGTCAATATTTGTTGCACGAATAGGCAGTTTGCTTGCAGATTCAAGTAGCACAACAAATGATCAGGACTTCAACAACAACTTCATCTTCATTTCTCATCCTTCATCAACCTTCTTTCCATCAAATCGCCATCAGCGTTGTTTTTAGTTTTTTCATCTTCACACCACGAGCAAACCCTAGAGGTGAAAAATAAGATTCCCAAGAGGTTATGATCTTGGAAAAGGGGTTTTCCACCTTCCACTCTTCCAAACACACCTTCACTCCACCTTTCCTATGCTTTGCTCACCCATTTTTGGCCTTAGATTTCCCTCAGAATGTTTCCTGTAGCAATTCAGGACTTTCCTGTAGCACTACAGGAAACCTGTAGCAGCACTTGAAGCATCACCAGTGGGACCCCCCTTAAGCCAAGAAACCACCATACACCTCATCTAGATCTTCCCAAAACACCCAGCCACCTTCAGCCTTGCACCCATGAGTTCAAGCCTTTCCTAAGCCACCTTAGCACTTTCTCCTCCTAGCTGCAAAACAATGCAATTACAAGCATAGTTAGGTCATGAGTAGATGCATGAGTAAAAGCATGATAGTCAGAACATGAAGTAGAAAGAGTGTGTTTATCCATTTTTCCCAACAATGTGTGTTTATATTAGTCTTCCTTATGCAATTCCAATTCGAAAATTTACTTTATGCAAGATGCCTAGTTTGCTTCCATTTCTTATCATGGCTTAACTTGAAGATTTATTTAATTGTAGAGTAGTTAGATGTGGTTTCTTGCTGTAGAATAGTTCTATGCTTGCTAATAGAGTGATGGATTTGAATCATTTGTAGCCCTAGGTATAAATTCAGAAGTGTGGTAGAATTCATTCAAAAACCCTAGAAATAACACCCTTTCGTAGAGCTCAGAAGCAGATGACATGAGTAGAATGCATCTGTTGTGTATATTGCATTGTCACCTCCAAGTTTTTATGAAGCCCTTGTTGATAAAGTAAATTAGAGTAGCCTCTGGGAGTTGGATCATTCTTGGTGAAATATTAGGGCTCGTCACTTTTTTGCGTCGTTGCCAGGGAGGTGTCTAGTAGATGCTTTGATCTTTTATGCTTTACTTTTATATGTTGTTTCAAAAATATTGAAAAAAAAAAAAAAATTGAGTTTCATGCCTTGTAGGAGTAGGGATACTCAAGGAAATTTTTTACCTAAAACCCCCACATTACCACATAGTCACCCTTCACTTTTCTTAAGTGGTTGTGAGGTTAAACACACCATACGTGAGCCTTTTGAAAATTTTGAAGAACTTATTGGAGAAGAAGAAGATATTGTTTCACCAGAGGAAGCTGCTTCACCTATTGAAACCATGGCTGAGACTAAAGCCCAGGGAGCCTTTCCCATTTGAGAGGCAGGTGGGGAAACTAAAATGAAGAACATTAGCGCCTAAACCCTTCCACACTTCCATGGAATTATCTATGAGGACCCTGACACATTCATGTTTGAATTTTTTGTTGTCTGTGGGACCTATGACTATGCCTCATATGATCAAAAGCTGAAGCTATTCCCATATACCCTTAAGGATGCAACCTTGCGCTAGTTCATGGGTCTACCTGGGAACAACATCAATACCTGGGCATAGATGCAAGAAGCCTTCAACAAAAACTACATGGACTACTGTAGATCCGAGGAAACTAAAGATGTAATATTCAGGATGACTCTAGGGCCTGATGAATCCGTAGAGGACTATGAAGAGAGGTTCGAGTTAAAATATAAGAGAGCCAACTGTACCCTTGATCTAAGATCACTTAAATTAGTAATTCTCCAAGGGCTTAGGGGGGAGGTTATAGAAACCCTCAATATGTTATCAGAAGGAGATATCTACCAGTTGCCTTACAAGACAATAAAAATTGTCTTTAGGAACCATTATAGGGAAGCTATGAAGAAAAGTAGAGCTAGCAAAAGTACAACCATTAACGCTTTCTCTTCCACCTCCATCGAGCATGAGATTGGAAATATGTTAGAGGACTTCAAGAGTGACATGTTGCACACCTTTGCCTTGCAAATGGACACAATGCACATCAAGAGGAAGGAAGAAGAAGGAGAAAGATCTTTGGCTATATTCTACCCTAGATGTACCAGAAAAAACCCTAGAAATGAATGTCCATTACATGTCATAGAGGTTTTCCTAGTCTGTGAGGAGAATCATGCCACACAAAAGTGCCCCTCCTTACCTGGACTCAAAGCTGTATACCAAGGGGGGGAAGTACGACCAGAGCAACTATGTTTCATCAACCAAACAAGGCATCAAGGCCCTCGATAATATCAACAGGGTATGCAAGGTGCACCTTACTCCTTCTATCAAAAAAATAAGAATGCACCTATGCAATCTTGGTACACCCCCACTCCTGTATCTTGGCCTACACCTCCTACTTGGCCTTACAACTCTCCATATCATCCTCAACTTGTGAACCAACCCTTTTAGCAGTATGTTCCTCAAAAACCTTAGTGGAATAACCCATCCAGGGGTGTAGGCCTCAACATAACCAACCATCTGCTCTAATGGATCCCACCCCAACCTCAATCTCAACTTACTCATGATACTCAATGCAAGCTGCCCTGCACAACCAAATTTGAAACCGAACAACAGAGAGGCACAACATGTTTATAGTGAAGAGACATCCTATGTAGCTTATGTTGTGGAGATATAGGAGATTAATATCAGGTTGGGAAGAGTACTCCCAGACAACCATCCTCGATATCCACCTATAGAGTTTGAGGAGGAAAAGGAAGAAAGTAATACTCAGATCCAAAAACCTCCTTTTCTTGAGCGCTTGATCCATTCCAATCAGCGCACCCCAGAGGATACATAACTTCTGGGAGAATTGATAAAATTGTGTGTAAAAATACCCCTTTTCCAGGCCATTAAGGATGTCCCTATTTACAATAGATTCATCAAGGAAAAGTGTTTCAAGAAACCTGGGAGAAAGAAGAAAGATACCCCCGCCATCAATGTAGTAGGACAATTTTCTGACTTAATGTTGGGAAGGGTGATCTTCCCAAAGTCCATGGACCCTAGAGGTCTAGTTATAGGTGTGCACATAGATGGTGCATATTCCCCAATACTCGAATTGATCTCGGGGTTGCCATAAATGTTATGACCAAGGAAATATGCTTCACTAGTTCTGCAACTCGCAAATCAGTCCATAGTAACTACAGAAGGAATTGTTGAGGATTTTATGGTTTCAAATGACTCTCGGGAGTATCCTACAGATTTCTTGGTTTTGCAGCCAAAAACCAAGTTTAATGGATATCCTATCATTTTAGGGAGACCTTGGTTAGCCACTGTCGATGCTTATATCAGATGTCGGGCCGGAAATATGACTATTAAGAATGGGCCCTCGTCTAAATAACTGGTATTATATCCTCCAACCCAGCCTTCCATTGACCATGACCTATCTATATGGTTGGAGGATGATGAAGAAGATGAAGTATACAACACTACCCCCATTTGTACCATAGATGTTGTTCTTAGAGGGGGGAAACTTGATGAAGATGAACTCATCGACCATGTCATCCAAAACCAGTCCCCCACTCGCATCCCACTTGAAAACCTAGTCAAAGAATCTGAAAGCCACCCTTGGATGGAACTGCACTCAGTTGAATCCAACCTCTAAAACCACCAAGGCTGTGGAATTTGGCCCATCCATATCTATGAAGATTAACTCCAGCCTCTCATATAGAGAAGATCAAGAGAAGCTATGCCAACTTTTGAGATAAAACCTAGATGCATTTTCTTGGGATTACAAGGACATGGAAAGGGGTGCATCCCTCGGTACACATACATCATATTTACATTAAATATGGATGGAAGTCTATGTGCCAACCCCAAAGGTGGATGAACCCAACTCTAAAAGACATAGTCAAGGAAGAACTACATAAATTTTTGGATGCAACAGTTTCATTTATTCTTTATCAAACAGTGAGTGGGTATCTCCTCTTGTCCTAGTCTTGAAGAACAATGGAAAATGGTGAATCTGTGTTGATTATCGGGAACTCAACAAAGCCACTAAGAAGGATTGCTTCCCTTTTCCCTTTATAGATCAAGTCCTGGATGGCCTTGTAGGAAATAAGTTTTTTTCTTTCTTAGATGGGTTCAGTGTGTATAACCAGATCCAAAATAGCCACAAAGACCAAGACAAGACTACTTTCACATGTCCTTGGGGTACCTTCGCTTACAGAGTCCTACCCTTCAGGTTTTGCAATGCCCAAACTACCTTCCAAAGAGTTGTCTTAAGAATTTTCTCTGAGCTAGTCCATGACTCGATTGAATTTACATGGATGATTTCACACGCTATGGGGATGACTTCCAGAAAGCTCTCTCCAATTTGGGAAAAATTCAGAAAATATGCATTGAGATGCATCTCTCCCTGAGCCCAGAAAAGTGGGAATTCTTGAAAATAGCAGGAGTTGTATTGGGATTCTCAATCTCCGAAACAGGAATACAGGTGGATCCAAACAAAATCACCTTCATCAAAAGGGTACCTACTCCTCAAAAGCAACGAGATGTCATGATTTTCTTAGGTTTAGATGGTTATCATAGAAGGTTCATCAAATATTTCAGCAAGTTAGCTTCACCACTATTTGGTTTGTTGGCCAAAGACTTTGAGTTTACTTGGTCCAGTCTTTATAAAGAATATTTTGAGATCAGTAAGGGAAAGTTAACTACTACCCCCATTCTCTGAGGTCCAAACTAGACTCTTCCTTTTCATATCCATACAGATGCATCAGACAAAGTTGTGGGGGTAGCCTTCGGGTATTTAGAAGAAAAATTACCATATGGAATATATTTCATTAGTAAGAACTTGTCTACGATCGAACTTTATTATAATATCACATAGAAGGAAATGTTAGCCATTGTCCATGCTTTAAAAAAATTTAGACATTATATCACTGGTTATCAGACCTTTGTACACACTAACCATGGAGCCATCAAATATTTAATGAACAAATAGGATGTTAATGCTAGAATAATTATATGGTTGTTACTTTTACCTAACCAATGTTCATAAAACTCGAAAAGAGAATGTTGTTGCATATTTTTTATCCAGGTTAGATCTATCTGTAGATGAAGAAGGAATGGTGGATGACCAGCTCCTATATGAACATATATTTTCTATCTCAACACTATCTCCATGGTTTACTGACATATCTAAGTACTTGTTTGCTGAAAATTTCCCTCCTAACTTCTCACCCAAGGAGAAGAGCAAGATCATAAGAAAAATCACCCCTTTCACCTAGATTGGTGGAAATATCTTGAAGCTAGGCCCTGACCAAATTCTCAGAATGCCAAAAGATACACTTAGTGTGACCAGTGGCCAAGGATGGGGAGACATACCCAGAGGGATGAGATGAATTTTCACCTTCTGGTGGCTCTTAAGCCATTTTACAAGTGGGGCATGAACTTCATTGGACCTATTGATCCACCATCTGGCGAGAAAAAATATATCATAGTCTACAATGAATACTTGAAACAAAAGGTATGAAGGTAGCAACTGAGGAGAAGGTAGAATAATTTCTTAGAGAGAATGTGTTATATAAATTTGGATACCCTAGAGAAGTAGTCATTGATGAGGGGGCACAATCCACATCTCATCTCATTGAAAATCTTCTGAGGTGGCACAAGATAAAGCATAAGACTTCCACTTCCTACCACCCTAAAGAAAATGGCCAAGTGGAAGTGATCAATAGAGCCTTGTAGAATATCCTCACCAAGGTTGTGATCAACAGTAGAAAATATTGGGCAAACATAT
Organism: Pinus albicaulis; assembly: GCA_034641835.2. Classification (NCBI taxonomy): domain Eukaryota; kingdom Viridiplantae; phylum Streptophyta; class Pinopsida; order Pinales; family Pinaceae; genus Pinus; species Pinus albicaulis. The sequence goes on from CM076577.1 coordinate 1,396,112,966, forward strand.
TGGTAGAAGCTACTTGGGCCTACAACACGACTTGGAAAAAAACAACAAGATTCACTCCTTATGACTTGGTCTATGTGAAAAAAGCGCTGCTTTCAATTGAATTTGAGTTCAACACCTTAAGGATGGCAGCTGAGTTAGACCTAGATATATCTCTATGGAGGCAGCCCACTTGCCTTCAAAAAAAAAGAAAAAAAAGAAACAAAAAAGAAAAAAGAAATGAAAATACCTATGCACTCATTTCTTTTTCTGTTTTGCAGGTTATTGATCAAAGATGGTTTTTGGGATCCATAGGAGAAATTTATCTGCACTTCTCTTTCTCCTTTGCTTACATACACCATGAACCACTCTAGAAGGCACCCCTTCATTCATTTCACCCTTCAGATAGGCAAAAATTTCATTGTTTTCTCTTGACTGTAATTGTTATATGCAAGTCCAACAGCTATAGGATTCTTGTAGCACTACAAGAAACTCTCGTAAATGCTACATGAAACATATTAATGAAGGAAGGATCTCTCTCAAGGATTTACAAACTTCAAGGAAAGCATGATAATTTATTTCTTGCATGTACCTACCATTCTTGAATGCTTATTTCACTCCATGCAGAAGGATTCACTCTGTAAACCCTATGTTGTGCCATTAGCAGCTAGATCATCTGAAACTTGGTATGAGAGCTATTCCCTTACCTATCCACCACTCCATTCATTCCATGACTCCATTCATAGCTTCCATAAACCATTTCCCTCCATTTATAAGCAAGCTGAAGCAAGAAAAATCAAGAAGAAGACTGCTACAGGGAATTGTAAAGTTTTCGTTAGCAATTCTGTGCATGGCACAACAAGGCCAAACGATGAAGAGAATTTGATGAAGATGACTTCAAAAGAAAACCAAAAAACTATAGGAGAGCGAGCACACCAGCCATGGCACCTGAATACTTCCATGCAGAACCTGAAAGAATAAAAGTAAAAAAAAATATTTAGCAGCTCACTTAGAAAACAAGCAACTCACTCATAAAAAGCTGGTCACTCAGAAAATAAACAAAAAAAAGTAGCAAGAGGAAGATCATTGCTGAAACCACAAGCTCCATCTCCTTGCACTAGCTTATTTTGGAAAACACCAACACTATGTATGCTCAGGTATGGCCCTTCACCTTTCGCTATGCATTCATAATGACCAAAATGGTTTAATGTTGAGTTTTAGAAATTTGAAAGGCAGAAAGGTGGCTAGTTAACTTGGCCACCTTCGTAAAGTACATGCCACCTGGGAAAGTAAAATCAAGTCAATATGGAGTGAATAGGTGATTACGAGGCTAATAAATCATAAAATAGAGTGGGACCAACGATATCAAAGAGGAAAACTCGTGTTAAATACGAGTCAGCACCTTGCTCCAAATTTAATTAAAATTTCCATAAAGGTGAGTTCTGCCTCATTTACACCATTTCGTTTAGCATTTCGAAGATCAGTAAAATAAAAAAGTGTAGTGGCAGTATTGGGAGCCATCGGGGAGAGTAACATCGAAGTCAAAGCTTACATGCACCATCATGCTACAGGAAATAGAGAATTGCTACGCGCAACTACACAGGAAGATCAATAAGGACACAAAGGGAAACACAGAGTCACTTGTGGGTGAAATTTCTTCCTGAGGCAACCATCTACCAAGAAAAAACACTAGAGGACAAAGGTAAGTGGTTTCCATCCTTCAGGATTGAAATTTCTACATGAAATTTGACACAACAAGTGATAATTTGGCAATTAAAGGGTAAAACAATTTCAATTGTTTGAGACCATCATCTACAAGACATCTTCACATAATTCTCAAACAGCTTGCCACCTTCTTATCATGGTCATAAAAATGGGAGGGGGATTAAACAGAAGGGAACCCACTTATATTAAAATATTTAGGCAACATCCTCAAGTCATGTAAACTTTTAGAAATCACCAATGGATAGGTTTTTTCATGTTTTTGAAAGGTTTTGATTAGGAGATAGCTCGATATTTTGCAGTGGCTCTTAAATCACACTCGGAAGAGAGAGCCACAACTGTGGTTAGGGGCCTCGCCATCACACTTTCACCTGAAATCATAAGCAGAGTCACCACTTTTACCTTAGGAGTTAAATGGGTTAGGGAAAGGATGCCAAGCACTACAACCAAGAAAAGATTCTTTCTATGAGGAGAAGAATACATTGAAGACAAGAATGGATTAAGGAGAGAAAGTCTTCCATACCCCTAGGATGAAGTAGCCTTCCATATCATGAAAATAATTTCTTGTGAAGGTAGACTTAGTGTAGTCTATGGGTACCATTTCAAGTTATTGAATGAGCTTAGGTTTCAAGGAGAACTCCAGGCTCTAGAACAAAGATTGAGCATCCCTCATTTCCTCTTAAACCTAATAACAGACGTGAGAAAAAAGGTGAGGGAAAGAAAATACCAGCATTTGGCTCATCATGGCCTCATAAAATTAACAGTGAATGATGCTTTGAGAAGATTAAACCTCCCTGTATCTTGGTCCTCCTTCATATACATGGATAGGGAAGCCTTCATAGCCACCCAAACAAGACAAACCTCTGCCTCTAGTATTAGAGAGAAGGATAAGGTGGAAGAATAAGAAGAGTAGGGTGAAGAGGAGGTAGAAGAAGAAGAGGATGAGGCTGAATATGAAGAAGACAAAGAAGAAATGGAGATTTTAATAGAAAACACATAGACAATAAAGACAGATAAAGAAAAATTTGAGGGGAAGAAGGAAGAAAAGACATAGGAGAAGAAAGGATTAGACCCTATTCTAGGCAGTGATACCTCCCCTCAGAGCACCAGCATGTCACGAGACATTACAGATCAGGAAGTGGCTGCTACCTTGGCCACTTTAAGCACACCTATAAAAACAAAGAGAAAGAGGCAAACATCAATGTATTTTAGGACTAGGAAGAGTCAAAGGGTAAGGCAAGGGAAACCACAAACTCCCACCAAAAGCCATATTTCCATAGAGGAGTCACCAAAGAAATATGATGAAGTAAGGGAAGAAGAAGGAAAGCTGCAAAAGGCCCCCTCAACTGTGAGGACTCCTTTGACCTACATAAGAAGACACTCAGTAAGTTTGGCATCCCATACACATCATACAACTCCCACGAACCCTCAAAATATTGAAAAAGGTGAAAAACAAGCAAAATATGGTCTTCAACAAGAAAACAATTTTTTGTACAGGAAACCCTGTGTTTGATACAGGAAATTCTAACATGCCCAAAATTAGAGAAAAAGGCCTTGGTTGAGGAAGAAAATACAAATATATATGGGCAAGAGGTCAATGAAGTTGAGGAAAAGGCACAAGATGAAGGACACGATGAAAATGAGGGAGAAAAATATGACAAGGAGTAGCCCACCTCACAAAAATCGGTCCTCAAAGATGTGGTGGTAGTGCCAAACCCTAACACTTAGCCTAATCTCAAATCCTACTACACATTCATTGAAGGGGGAAGATTGATTCCTCAAAAGTTCACAATGCCTTTATTATATCGTTTGGAAGAGGAGAGGGCACACACTCATCATTGGATGAAGATTACCACAACCAAAGGTGTGCATGACATAGGGGTCATGGAGGAAAAAGTGACTCAGTTGGGAAGGGATTTATTTGATGCCAGGATGAGAGAATCCATTTTTAAAGAGAAACTTTAGAAGGCCCAAGAAGAGAATGTAGCATTGCAGGAGTATCTTCAACAAAAGGAAAAAAAAATGGCCAGCATGGGACATTTGTGCATGGAGGCCATCAAACATAGATATCCATGATATTATTATGCAGTCTACCTTAAGGAGAAACGACTCCTATTTCCAATCAAAACACTAGTGTCTCATGGATCCTTAAATTTTCAGAATTGCAGATAGTTCATTGAATTTTTCAAACAATCAAGTATGGAGACAAGGAAAAAATGGCAAAATTCTATAAGCATAGTCTTGTGTTGACAAAATTAAACATTTGGGACCCCAATCCTAGAATGGGATACATGCAGCTAATGGAATTAGCATATTGGATGGTTAATAAGGAAACTGGGGAACACGAAGTATGAAGGGTCATGAGGAGAGAAAGTAGAGAACCTATACACATTAGGGAAGAACTATTCAGCCATAGGGGAGTCATCAAAAACCATCCCAAGATAGAAAAGGATCCTATAGTTATAGAAAAGTACTTCCACACAAAAGCTTAAGCCATGGATCACTTTGATGATGTTTCTAGGTTGTTGGGAGATGAATGCATAATGGCTAGTCAAAGGAGATGGAATAGATTCCCTCACAGCCTTAGAAACATGGAGTACTACACACTAGAAATATTGATAGGTGCCCTAGGGAGAGCACCACTATACAAGAGGACCATGTAGGCCATAAATATTCAGTGGTTTGGTTTGAAACTCAGTCCACCCTTGTTGCTGGGGTTGAGTGATGGAAAGGACCAAGATGAGAAGAACAGAGAATGGGAAGAAGCAGAAAATAATGATGGCTTCTACCCTCTTCAAGGGAATACCACAATTCTTCCTTGGGAAGTCTGAGGGTCCATCAAAGCTTTGAATTAAATGCAGAAGGAGGAATAAGTTGCTCAGAGGATGAGAAACCATTTGGTATGGGGGTGATGATGAGCTCCATCATTAGGTACATTTGGAGGGGTGAATTGTCACCTTTTTCTAATATTTAATGATATTATGGTCTTATGTTGCTAGTGTAGATGGTGATTACGGCTTGTCATACTTCAAAAGACTAACATGAGTTAAATGCAAGAAAATCATGAAGATATTGCATTATTTATGAATATTTTTCCTTTAAATATTAGAGTAGACAACAAGGAGAGATTCTAGGGAGATTTTCCACCTCCTTAACTATCAAAGGAAGCCAATGGATCCTCAAGATTCCCTCCAATAGCTTGAAATCAAAGGCAACCAAGCAAAGTCAAGATTAAGTGCACCAAAGCTACACTTCACTTGCAGTCAAAGTGGACACATCACCTAATTTTTAGGGAGATATTGGTAGCTACCCTCTAGGTTAAATAGGGTTGAGCAAGAGCTCATTAGGATTCTAAATTTGAAGGAAGCTAATAGACTCTTAGCTCTTGTAATAGGTTTTTGAGACTTTCATGTTTATGTAATGAGACTATTTTCTAAAATAAGATGAGTATTTCGATTGTGTTTCACTTATTTTGTTTTAGAGGGCTAGGATTGTGGGTTAGGGCCCATTCCATTGGCCTTAGTCTCTCTTGCGTATTGATTCTTTACTTTTATGTCATTGTAGCTAGTTTGCTTTATGAGTTTTTAGCTAGTTTGGTTACATTTAAATTTACTATTTTTAGTTTTCTTCCATTTGTCTTTTGATGTAGATTAAGATTGATTACATGTTGGTAGAATAGTATATAAAATAATAAAGTTGTGTGTCAAACCTCCCTCTCTCATCTCTTTCATTGGAGCTTGAGGAGGGTAGACCTTCTCCACAAGCCAAAGTTGCTTTTTAGTTTATGATTTCTTGGAAAGAATAGTTAGGTTGCTGTAGTGTCATGAACATGTTTATAATGCTAAGTTAGATTTATGTTTGTAAGCTAAAGTAGGTTTTCTTTCCAAATTCAACTCATCTTTTCCATTTCCTTCATCATGAATTTATAAATATTTGTTGCATGAACAGGTAGTTTCCTGTAGATTCGAGTAGCACAACAAAGGAGGACTTCACCAGCACCTTCAACTTCATTTCTCAACCTTCATCAACCTTCTTTCAATCAAATCACCATCAACCCTGTTTTCATATTTTTCATCTTCACACCATGAGCAAACCCTAGAGGTGAAAGATATGCTTCTCAAGAGGTTATGAGCTTGGAAAAGGGTTTGGACACCTTCCAATCATCCAAACACACCTTCAATCCACCTTACATATGATTCTCTCACCCATTTTTGGCATCAGATTACCATTGGACTATTTCTAGTAGCAATTCAAGACTTTCCTGTAGCAATACATGAAACCCATATCAGCACTTGTAGCAGCACCAGTGGGTCCATCCTTAAGCCGAGAAACCATCCACTTCATCTAGACCTGCAAAAACCACCTAACCACCTTTAGCCTTGCACCCATGAGTTCAACCCTTTCTTAAGCCACCTTAGCGCTTTCTCCTCCTAGCTACAAAACACTGCATTTACAAGCATAGTTAGGTCATGAGTAGATTCATGAGTAAAAGCATGATAGTTTGAACATGAAGTAGACAAAGTGTGTTCAACCATTTGGCCCAGAAATGTGTGATTAGATTAGTCTTCTCTATGCAATTTCAATTCAATAATTTACTTCATGCAAGATGCCTAGTTTGCTTCCATTTATTATCATAGATTAATTTTATAATTTCTTTCATGGCAGAGTAGTTAGATGTACTTTCTTGCTATAGAATAGTTCTTTGCTTGTTGAGATAGTAATTTCTTTAAATAATTTGTAGCCCTAGAAATGACACCCTTTTGTAGGTATGCTTCTCTAGAGGTTTTGATCTTGGAAAAGGGTTGATCACCTTCCACTCATCCAAACACACCTTCACTCCACCTTCCCTATGCTTTTCTCACCCAGTTTTGGCATCAAATTTTCCTCGAATTGTTTCATGTAGCAATTCAGGACTTTCCTGTAGCACTACAGGAAACTTGTAGCAGCACTTGTAGCAGCACTAGTGGGCCCCTCCTTAAGCCGAGAAGCCACCATCCACCTCATCTAGACCTGCAAAAACCACCCAATCACCTTCAACCTTGCACCCATGAGTTAATCCTTTCCTAAGCCACCTTCACGATTTCTCCTCCTAGATGCAAAAAAATGCATTTACAAGCATAGTTAGGTCATGAGTAGATGCATGAGTAAAAGCATGATAGTTAGAACATTAAGTAGATAGTATGTGTTCAGCCATTTGGCCCAAAAATGTGTGATTAGATTAGTCTTCCTTATGCAATTTCAATTCAACAATTTACTTCATGCAAGATGCCTAGTTTTCTTCCATTTCTTATCATAAAATAATTTGCATATTTCTTTCATTGCAGAGTAGTTAGATGTACTTTATTGCTGTAGAATAGTTCCTTTATTTCTGATATAGTAATGGCTTTAAATAATATTTAGCCCTAGAAATAGAACCCTTTTGTAGAGCTCAGAAGAGGTTGACATGAGTAGAATGCATCTACTGTGTATATAGCACTGTCACCTCCAAGTTTGTACAAACGCTGGGTTGATAAAGTAAAGAAGAGCAGCCTCTGGGACTTGCAACATTCTTGGTGCAATACCAGGGCTCGCCAGATTTCAAGGATCAACAACCATTTCTAGAAATGGAGAACCTGTAGGAACACGACTTAAATAGGATGGAACACCAACTTGTAACATTTGATCAGCAGATGGGAACATTCCAGCAATAGGTTTCCTCCCAGCCAAAGGGTAAGGAGTGAATGGAGGTAATTGTCCCCCAAGAGGAGTGTATCTAGGATATGATGGATAATGTTGTTGTGGATGTCCCAATCCACTTAGAAATGCACCATAATACCACTCCAAAGGAGTTTGGGGTGCGATAGGTTGGGTAGGTTGTGAGGTGCTCATCAAAGATGAACCAGATGGTATTCCAAATGAAGATTGATAAGGATAAATCCATGAACTATTCTACACACCATATAAGGTTCCAAATAATGATTGGTAGTCAGGTGGCACTAATAGAATACCATGCAAATGAGTTGTTGGTGAAGTTACAAACATAGAAGTTGCTGAAAGTTCAGTCGATTCACTTAGGAGAGCAGACATAGGTTCAGATACCTTCATGGATATAGTCATGGTTAAACGTCTCAAATTATTTTGTTGAGGGAAGTTTAAAGGTGAATTAAAGGAGAATTTTGAGGTGACGGAGCCTGTGTCTAAGTGTTAGAGGGGAAGATGGGAAAATTTTGGTACATAGGAGGAAAATTGTCTCGTAATGGTACTAAAATAGAAGTTTGAGGGTCAGGAGAATCCTCTTCAGTAATTTCTTCTATGCTCAAATAACCAGGTGGGAGTTTTTCTCTCTTAGGACCCAAACATACAGGTTGTGGTTGATACAAAGGCAGAGGAAGAGGACACGAAGACCCTGAAGTAGTTGGTTCAATTATCCAAGGTTCCTCAAGTTGTACAACCTCAGGTTATAAAGTACATGAATATGGAAATTCAGGTTCAGTGACCTCAGGTTCTAATGTTTAAAGGGGTTTTAGTGTGACTGCATCAGACTCACCAGTTGGTAAGGATGTAATTTTGGGTTCAGTAATTATGGAAATTTATGATTCTTGTTGGAATAGTTTATGAAGTACCAGTTTCGATAGTTTGTGTTCTCTTATTCTTATTATGACCAGGTGTTGCCTCTAGATGTAAAGGAAAAAATATTTTCATTCTACGTGAACGACAGGGTTGTTGAGGGTGTTCTTCCATGATGGATTAATCAATTTTAGAAAAAAAAAGGGTAACTAGGAAAAAGGGTTTAACAATTCACTGTGAACTGCAATACACCATTTTCAGTGTACCCAATCTCCTTGAACATTTTTCTCAGTGTATCATAGTTAACAAGGTGGTCAACTCGGTTACCTTTGGAAAGATAACAACCTAAAGGGAACTTCCAAAAGATACCCGGAGGTTTATGGAAGCACAGTCCGTAGTAGTGTTTTGTAATGCATCCTAAAAGATATGAATTATTTTGATATACCTAAAGGTACATGGACAAAAATCCAATATACTCATGTAGGTGGAATACCGACTCCCCCCATAATGTAACGTAGACAAATAACGACATACCCTACATTTAACGACGTTGGAACACCTCTTTAGCCTAGACCTCTATGTGTGTTGTTAATTTTATAAATTCTCTTTAGGTTAATTGAATAAAATTTAAGGTTGACCTTCAATTAAGTTTCGATTTGAAGGCTCACTATACCAATTCACCTGAACTTCTTATCATGCAACTAGTATGAGGAAAATAGCTCTTTTATTTAGATGAAGGTATATCTAGGAGAAGGAACAAACAAATGATATAAAAATAAAAAAACTTCCTAACTAGAGCTTTCAATTTCACTATTCCAATTCAATTCAAAGCCCTAAATGATGTCAGGCCATACAATGTAATCTATGCACAATTCATCTACAAACTATAAAAATCTATGCACAATTTCCTTTCGTGTTGTGAAAATGATAATTATAACTATGAAAATGTAATATATGCAAGAGAATTATTCAAAACAAACAAAAGATGTTTCTAAATCAGGGAAACAACAAAATAAGAAGACTACTTATGAGCAACAATCCATTCCTTCACTAATGCAATGAAAGAACCAATTAAGTGTGAGTAAAGGAAATTTCAAATGAAATCAAATGTAATTTGAGAATTCATTAATAGAGGAATTAAACTAAAAATAGGTGAAAATTCCAAATATTAAAAGAAATGACACTCAAAGGTGATTAAGACTCATACACAATTCAAAGAAAAACACTCAAAAATTGTTAACAAAATGAAGCAAACCTTTGAGTAGTGACTAGTTCAGATACTTAGGAAAAACACTACAACAAAAAAGAACTGAGACCAAGGCATAAAATTTTAAATTTTTGCATCCTAGAGGTACCATCATTGTCTAGATAAGAGAACTAATGCGAAATCGTACAACCAGAGAGAGACAAGTGCACTAGGGCACTCTGTCTAAGGCTAAAAAGTATGATGGGGCTAATTTTGTTCAAAAAGAGAAACGAAAACCATACCAAGATCAAAATTATGTTTTCCTAAGACTAAATACTATTTAAAAAAATTCATTTTAAGTTAGATTGAGAGGTCCAAAATGAATAGGCAACGAAAACCACTATAGGAACATCTTGTTCCCCAGTTTGTTTTCCAAGTTGTTTGATGGAAAATTTTCTGCTGCGGAAAGAAGTGAACGACCTAGAGCTAGTGGCTTGATCTAGAAACAACAGAGAAAAAATACTTTTTTTTTCCTTAGACAAATTAGAAAATATAGGAGGAGGCCTACTTGGAATTCGACACAAATCCTCCTCTTCTCTTGGATTGTGAACTTTAGATCCAACTCCAATTGCTATAAATGGAACCTACAAAACAATTCTAATAAACATGAGAACTAGAGGATACACATAACATATACTAATATTTTTAATAAATTAGTCAAGAGGGAATTGAAATACATATACAAATAGACATAAGTATAGGAAAACAAATATTTTTGCATTAATGAAATGTAGGAGTAGATTACAACCCTTTTATAGATATTGACCATGTAGATGTCTCCCACAAAACTTGTACTTCCTTAGCCACAAAGAAAGTCTCCAAACACAACTCAAGGATGGTAATGGATCCTTAGGTACAAAATAGTAGAATGAGGGCATAGCTAAGGATCTCCAAATACCAATTGAGACTCTATGGGAGGCAGTGAATTTATAGGGTAAATAGGATAGTTTAGGATTTACCAATCTAGTAATTAGATCCACATATAAGGAAGGATAAGCTCTAGGGATAATATATAATACCTCTAGCATAGGAATTCAAGATTTCAATCAATAATAAATGATTAAAAACACCTTATAAGCTGCTGGAAAGAGAATATTCGTAATTATTTTTATTTTCCCAAAATTCTAGAACCATCGCACCTGCAACAAAGGAAACATGGTTGGTCAGTGCAATTTCTTAGTTATACAACATGCAACAATGCAAGTTGCATAAAATACAAGGTGTGATGGGTCAAAATATTAGGTTTTTAAGTTATTAAACCAAGATTTCTTGGAATTTTTGGAGAAGTAATTCTTAAGGCTTTGCAAAGGGATGATTTCAAGGTGTCAAGAATATTGATTGATATAGTTTCCAAGCTATTTGAGCATATGCCAAAAAATGAATTGTAACACATGTTCATACTCAACTGCTTAATTCTCTTTGATCCACACTTTGATACCTAGCAACCAATGCAACATAAAACAATGAACTTACATTTTTTATGAAACATTACATCCTTCTCGATGGTTCAGTTCCTTCCATGCAACTTAAGGTGTCTGTCGCATATGTGTTCACCACACATCATTCCAACCAACTTGAGACAGGCTCCGTACCTGTTGTCCATCTGTCTCCCACTACCTTATATTATTACACACCCCATCATAGATACATATATATAATGTATTAGGTCAACATAAACTATTTTATTTATCTTATTATTATTTATACATAATATGAAAAGAAATTAATAAACTCATTACTAGTTGTAATTAACAATATACATTTAATAAATATTAATACAATTTTTTTTACATGTGTTAAATATTACAAAACTTTTAAATACAAATTTTTTTTTATATTTTTTTTAGTTATGTTGTATATAAAATAAATATATTGTATTTAATATAAACTTAAAATTACATACATGTATATAATATACATACATAAGTTTTCATCTATATAAAGCACATAATATGCTTTGTTTATTTCCAATACAACAACTACATATAAATTTAGTTGTAAATTGTGGTATATTCAAAGTTTTTACTCCATCTTCATCAACAGAGTCAACCTCAACAACAACGTCTTCTCTCATATTGACACATTATGCAATGTGTTAAATGATTCTGAAACTTCACATTTCTTTTTACAAATAAATTAACTTGTGATTATTTGTCTTTTGTAAGTATGGTAGTACATTTCATTTTTCTCTTTTATTTATTTATTTTTTAATCCATCATCATCAACATGCCCAGATACATCACCTCAATCCAGAAATAAATTAAACATGTGATGAGTGTTATAAAAACTCGCCTCATCATTGTTTAACCAAGACCCCACTAACAAATTAACTTGTAATTCTTAAATTAAGACTCAAAATTCCTTTATTTATTAAACGTGGACCTTGTCGATCTCACCATGAACGAAGGTTGTTAATACAAATATCTATCGAAATTTGGGAATGATGAGATGGGTGATGACCAAGTTATGTTTGCAAGTTACTTTTGGCAGCCCATAAAAATACTCTTCATGCACATAATATGTGTCACTACCATATATTTGAGTTTTAAACCTGTCAATATAACATACGAATTATAGCAACAATGTGCAATTACATTATTGAATTTTCAAATTTTCTCCCATGATCTCCACCATGATATCCTATATGCAATTAGATTAAACTTCTCATTTACATAAGACCAGATCGAATATAAAGTGGCGGTAAATCTATCATTTCGATTAACAATACATGGCAACTATCTATCTTCCGTGATCATTGGTGATTTTTATAGCTCAATATTTAAATACCAGGCTTACCTGTCAAACTACTCAAAAAGTTGCATTTATCCTTCACCCATAAATCATTGATGAAGATTCACATACTTCTTATTGTCCAAATACCATGTCTAATCTGCCATTACTCATCATGTCTATTGTTGATTGCGTAAAACTTGGATCCAAATATTACAAAATATATATCATTGCTATAAAATATGATTTTTTATTTTGTTTTATACATTGAATATTTTTATTATCGCACTTGCTTGATTTGGCTGGTGCAGGAATGGATTGAGCCAGATGCAACTCTTATTTCCATAAAACTCTTATTATTATAATGGAATGATGTTGTAGTGCAGAACAAAATCCCGTTATTCATTCCAACATTCTCTCCACACATGCAAGGATGTAACAATATGCATCATCACATATGGTTCTATCTCTTTGATGATTATCAAAACTGTTAAACACACACATGGTGGGTGAGATAATATAAACGCACACATAGAAAGATAAGCATGAGATATCCATATAATTCACCATAGATGTACATTTATAATACAATGGTGTGACTCTTGGATTCATCTTCCAAGGTCACTTGGACTCCTTTGTGACTGTTCGCCTTCCACACCTACCCATAGAGGATTAGGTGTCCAACATTCCCCCCCTTAATATGAAGGGGTATGTGTGAGTCCAAGAAGAGAGTTATACTACAAATATGCAAAGTATGCATGGCAGCACTTAGGCTGAATCAACTCTTTGAAATGTTGGCATAAAGAGGTGGTTTAAGGATGACCACCAACACTAGAACGCAACGCTTATTGCAGTTCCCGGAACTCTTCCAAATCTAGCAAGAAGCTGAGGGTTTCTGCTAGAGGAAGTGTCCCTCATATTTGAAGAGTGAGACCTTCAACCTAAAAGAAGGGAAGTCTACAACCTATGATGGTTTAAGGATGACCACCAACACTGGAATGCTTAATTCATTTCCTAGAACTCTACCAAAGCTAGGAAGAAGCTGAAGTCTTCTGCTAGAGGAAGTGCTCCAAATTCTTTGAAGAGGAAGAATATGAACCTCACATGGATGGTTTAAAGAAGTCCATCAACCAAAGGCATGCTCATGGGCATCTGTGTCTCTGGCTACAACTCTAAATCTGGAATGACGAATTGTGGCTCAGGCTCGCTTGATGTGGCGTCGAAGCTTGTAGATGACCACCATTTCCCCCCCTATCAGGTACAAGGTGAGATGATGGCGAAAACTCAACTGCAAGTTCATTCAATACTCTAGAACAAGTTCTGATATGCGACTTAAACATCTTCTTGGCTGTTGATGCCCATTTCCAAGAAGTGATCCATCCAAGATGAATCTTTGTTCTTGCAGGAGGCTTGTTTTTGAAGCATATGCATGAAGAATGGGTGTGGCGACCATAGTTCTTTCATGGGTGAAGATAGAAATAATGATCTTTCATATGGCCAACACGATCATAGTGTTGGAATTTTACAATTTGTTGTTGTTGTTGCTGTGGAAGAGGAGCAGGATCTGGAACAGCTGAAGGTGAACTGCCATAAAGAAATCTGACACTCTGAAATTTGATGGGCTTGGAGTAGTCCGGAATATGAAAGGAAAACTCTTTGTCATATCCAAGACCTGTTCTATGCTTGTTGTGGACAAGCTGTTCCCAAGGTCTGATGATGGGCTTGGGAGGTGCTAGATGCATTTATGCATCTTTGTGAACATCTGTTCCTGAAATGGGTACTGAATGTGGACCAACCTCAACTTTATATTCTTGCTGTTGATGGGAGTCCCTCTCAATTTTCTAAACAGAAACAGGTTCAAAATGATGACTCTTTTGCTGAAGTTCATCTTGCTGAAGCTAAGACTCAAACTGCAAAAAATAAATCTTGTCTTGTGCATCTTGCAAGCAAGTTTGAATATTAAAAAGAGCATTCTTGCTCATTTTTACCATATCATGAACAATGGAATGAATGAGGTTATGCAACAACTCTAATGCATCATTGATTTTAGCCATTTTTCTCAACAATTCAAATTCAACAAAAATATATTCACAAGCTTGGATGATTCACTATCGATGAGCAGATGGTCTTGAGCTTGCTATATTACCTCACAATAAAGATGAAGGAAAATTCCAAAAAAATCTGTGGCAAAACTATGAGTGAATTTATGATGCCACTGCTATTTTGAAAATGATCAATTTTCAACATTTGCCTTCACATGTCAATATCTTTTAGAGAGTCACCCTTCTATACATGCCACAAATCTTGGTCATGTTTTTATAATAGAGAAACATACAACAAAAAATTCACTTTTCACTATATAGATAATCCATATATCCATTTATTCATATACCATATCCCCTCTCTCTTCTTTTCTTTTTCTTTTTTTTTTTGTTGAAAAAAAAAATTTGGGGGAAAAAACATAGGTATTATCTAGGGAAGGTGTTTTCTGGGAGAGGTGATTATTGAGGGAAGTGATTTTTTGGGGAGGTGAAATTGTAAAAAAAAATTAAATTGGTATTATGGCAGAATGAAAAAACATAGAGAATCTGCATGGGAGGGGAGGGAGGCGGAGTGTTGAGGGGTGGGCGTGAACAGGGAGTGCAACTGAGGGGGCGGGGATCGTGTGAGGGGAGGGCGTGAGTTCTATGATGGGGAGTGCAGTGAGGGGGCGAGGGAATCGTGTGAGGGGAGGGCGAGTGTGGAAGGGGGGATGGGTGAGGGAGCCGTGAGCTGTTGGGGATGGGGAGTGAGCAGTGAGGGCGGATGGGTGAAAGTGGGTGAGGGATGTGAGAAGGGAGGGCTAGGGAGAGATGGGTGAGGGCCAAGGGCCATGGGAAGGCCGAGGGGAGGGAGGTGAGGGGGATGGGTGAGGGATGGCGAGGGGGTTCGGTGAGATGGCAGAGTGGGTGAGCAGGGTTGGGAGTGGGTAGTGTGGGTGGGATGGGAGAGCCGAGAGCTGTGGTGAGTGGGTGAGAGATGGGCAGCGCGGGTGGGGATGAGAGAGCTCTGTGGTGAGAAGGGTTGGGATAGTCGAGAGGTGAGGGGGCAAGATTGCTGTGCGGGGGGGTGGGTGAGCGTGGAGTGTGAGTAGTGAGGGATGGGTAAAAAAAAATTACAGTAAATTTTAAAAGTAGGTAGAAATGGCAGAGATTGCATAGTAATGTGAAGAAATAAAAGTAGGCAGAAATTGCAGGAAAAAAATTGTAGAATTATCCCAGGAGTGTCAGAATGCCAGGAGCAGTGAGAAAATCTATAGACTTTAAAATGCACAGACTTTCAAATTCAGGAATATGGCAGTACACAATGCTACTCTTCGCAAAAATATTTTCTGAATGTAGCAACAAAATAATTTCTGAATGCTACAGAAATGCACAAGATTTTTGTTGAACGCAACAAAATAATTTCCGAATGCTGCAAAAATTATTTCTGAATGCTGCAAAAATGCACAGGATTTTTGCAAGTTTACACAGGCCACAAAAGTAAGTGGCTCACACAAGATTGAGCTGGTTATGAACGAATCAGCTCCGATACCATGTTAAACACACACATGGTGGGTGAGATAATATAAACACACACATAGAAAGATAAGCATGAGATATCCATATTATTCACCATAGATGTACATTATAATACAATGGTGTGACTCTTAGATTCATCTTCCAAGGTCACTTGGACTCCTTTGTGACTGTTCGCCTTCCAAACCTACCCATAGAGGATTAGGTATTCAACAAAAACATGGATGTGGATTTTGAGCTTCTTGGTTATCTCTGGTGCATTTTAATTAAAATTATAGAATTGGAATATTCCTTCATATCGAAAATTATGATGGTTTCGTTTTGTTTTGGTTGACATAGTTAAGGAAGATGGATGCTACCTAAAGTAGGATATGCCTTAGTTGAAGGAATCATTTTGATCGAACTCATAAATAGATTTAAAGAGCCATACCCACAATTGGCTTGGTAGCGCAAAATTAAAGACAAATTTTTTTTGTAAGAGGAAAACATATTTGATTGTCAGTCTTTGGAGAAATGGATGTGATTACGGAATTAGTTTAGAATATATATATATATATATATATATATATATATATATTTATTTATTTATTTTATTTTTTGTTTTCTGATAAAATCCCATTAGATTGCCATGTATTATAAAAGGGAATGAAATTGTAAGAAAAAGGGGTACCAGTAGTAGCATAGAGGATCAATCTGTATGATCGGTGGGCATGCACACGAGGAAGGAGGCTTAGATGAGAAATTTTGCACATAAAGTGAATGTGGAAACTTTTGTAAGTTTTGTTATTCGATTAATAAATGCTTATAACCTTTGCTTCTATGGTTGTTTTAATATTTTATTCTTTAAGTTTTTTATAATTTTATTAACTTTCTGTGATTTGATTTCAGTCACAAGATCGTAATTCTTGCATTTCCTTATGATATTCTTAGTTCAATTTTAATTATTTGTGTCCATAATATCATTTTTTAGTTATTTGAATCCTAAGGATAATATTAGTTTTTAGTTATTTGAATCCTAAGGATAATATTGATTTGGACATTTTAAAGTTTGGGATTTTGATTACAAAGGATTTTATTTTCTCTATATTGAATTGAAAATTATACCGTAATGGTTTTTGATGTGTAATCTTGTTTCATGGTTTATTGATTGATTTGGTTCATTAAAGGATTATCAAAATATCTTGTAAACTGCATAAATCATTGCAGTTCTATTTTTTTTTGTGGCTAAAACTAACATTAGTTTCATTTGATAACATTTCTTGATGTATCAATATATAAGTAAATATAGTTTGATCTGATTTTTTTTATAAAGGATGTCGACTTACATTTATGTGGTTTTCATATTTATTTTCTTATCAAGAATTATCACTATTTTTCATATTTATTTTCTTATCAAGAATTATCACTATTTTTATTAGTTATTGCATATTTTTTTAGTATCCTTATTCATTCTTAATTCTTTATATATAAACGAATATGCATTTATATTAGTTTTTGGTCATATTGTTTTTGTATATATGTCGCAACTAGCACCATGACTATATAGATTGAATAAAATGTCACAAAAAATTTGCTACGATGGTAAAAAACACTAAAGTTTAACATAGAGAAGGTGATTTTTTTTTTTTTTTTAATAAAATTTTGGGTATGATGGAAACTAATACTAATGCAACATCCCTATATGTCATTGTAGTGACATAACAAGTAATTTTTTTGGTAATAAAAAATATGATGCCAAGAGTTTGTCTATTTGGGTAATAAAAAAATGATGCAAACAGTTTGTTTAAGTTGAAGTAGCCTCAACTTATATGATATAATATTGTCAAATAATATAAAAGATATTTTTGTGTTAGGTTTAATCTAATCCATGTACATTGTGTTATATTTGTCATGTAATGTGTTAAACTAGGTATTGATATCATATAATTGAGTATTGTTCTTGTATCATATGTGCATTTTATCAACATTGTGATAGAATCAAAATATAGAGCCCTTTGTCATTTTACATCATATTGCATCTTCTTAACATCATGTTACATTACTTATGCATTGTGTTCATGTGATGTGTTGTTATTATTAATTTTGCATCATGATAGCAACACAAAGAGAAATTTTACATCAAATGTGTTTCATATGTGTTAAAATTGCACCCTACCAGATTACAACTCTCTCAATTTTAAGCCATATAAATGTCAAAGTTGCATCATTTTAGTGTCTACGTTGAGACATAATTCTTATTAATGCTTTAATTATTATTATTAATTTAATTATTTATGAAGTTACTATTATAACTTAATTATTATAATTCATTAGTTACATTGTACTCAACAACACATCAATATTTCCAATTGGATGATCATTTGACACTATTCCATACAATATTAGGGCCACTTATGGTGACCTTTTCTCACTGGTAGAAATTCCCTATCATTTGGGATCATCTCTTATTTTTTTACATTTTTGTTTTTTGTAAGTATATTTTTAGCATGGGATGATAACTAGGATGAAATGTGGTAGTGATTAGGCACTAACCAGGTGGTAACATGGTTGATTATAGTCGAGTAATTCGTAGTAAATATTTGATATTCTTTGCTAGAGTGAGGTTTCACCCCCCCTCATAAATTTAACATTAGTCACCTTATCCACAACCATATACACTCACCTATTAACTTTTTCATTGACTTCGAAATATCTTTATGGAGTTTACATGGGTACTTATTGCAAGTGAGTTATTATATTATAATTAGCCGATTTCTAACTCCACTTACTTTCAATTAAATGTGTAGTATATATTTCTCTAACTTACCATTCTCCAACTCTATTTTTGGGTTCTTAGCTATTCTAGGAAACAACTCTAATTAACCAAGTGCATGCATTTAAATAGTTTCTTCCCTTCCAAGATTAAGTCTACCAAAATACATGCTCTTATAGTATAGATATTAAGGAATAATACTAAGAAGAAGAAGAAGGGAAATAATGAACCATATGACAAGAAGGAAACCAAGAAAAATCCTACTATCAAGAGTTTAAATTTCAAGGGAGGAAGGAACAATAAGGAGAAAAATAAGTGCATTTGTTGCAACAAGAGTTTCCACCCTAAGCCTCTCTTGCATTAAGAATACTATTAATTAGACTTCAATTTTTAGCTTACCTATAGTATGAGCACTATGAGTTGAAAATTCTCAATGAATAAAGCCTCTTCCCAACTAATAGTCCCCCAAAATTAAACAAACTTGTAAAAATTTACTTCTTTCATTATAGCAACACCTTCCGATCGATTATTAATTTAAATGACGAAGCCTTTTCTTGTAGTTAACCTACCATATATTATTAAATCATATTTACCACATTAGTTTTGGAAAAAACTACATTATAATCCTAGCTTCATCATAAGATTCCTAGTCAACAACTTTTGAATACTCTCCAATTTGATTTTTTTCTTTAAATTGATCCATGAAAACCACATTTAAGTATGAGCATCTACACCTAATTTTCCAACTGAATTCCATTAGACAACTAGGCCAAGGAATAGGTTGTTTTGGCCAGGGTTTATTCCTTGTGAAACAGTATATTGGATCATTAGAGACAATGCTTATTAAATGGAGGGGTTGTTATTAGAGAGAGTTCTCTAAAATAACTAAAGGATCTATTGGCCTCATTAGATTTTCAAATACCTTGTATACCAAAACACCTAAGATACATTGAATTTATAACGTGGTTTATTTAAAGAGTTTTCAAAATGATCCCCTTACATCCTTTCATTACCAAGGGAATCGATTGACTAATGTAGTATTACAATAGGACTTTCAAATCCTCCCTTGATATAAATACTATCACATACAATTTTTCATAGAAGGTTGAAGGTTGAACACATATTTTTACACTAAGGCCAGCGATCACTCTTTACTAATAATAAAGGTCCACATTAATTATTAAAAATTATCTTACACCAAATAGACTAGACCCATAAGTTCTTGAGATCCTTTTATAGGAGATGGGATGTAATATTTGATGGAACCAAAAATTTTGAGTAGTAAAAATACATAGACTCCAAGCGATTGGTGTAGATAAACATCTTGGTTACTAATACTAGAGGCCTAGTTACCTATTTCTTATTTTTCTTCTCCAATGTATACATTGTAAGCTACTATTGATGTATTTTCATGATAGGGAAGATTTAACCTTCTAAAGCATGTATTTAGGTTCATTTTTATAGAGACGGTACTCATTTTTTACTCACTTATATGTTAAAGTAACTCAAATATATAAATATAAGCATTCAACACATTCACATGTGAGTGGAGTAGATGTTTTTAAAACAAAATGAAAAAATGATATTAGAAATAAATATACTTCTAGGATTTATTCCACTCTATGCATCCATTCACACATCATGACGAAAAGGCATTTGTAGCAAGGTATTGAATATAATAAATAAAATATGGTACATATATCTAGATATATCTAAAATTATCTCATATATTTAAATATCATAAAGAGCATAGGATAACATTCATGAGATTTCACTACTTTAATAGTATAGAAACCAAAAATGGCATGCCCTCTTGAAAATAACTCTTTTCAAGAGTCAAAGAATAAATTTAAAGACATTAAGTTTTTTTAATAAGGCAAGTTCTTATAATTATTGTGAAAACCTTGATACTTAGAAATTAAAATGTAAAGGAATTTATCCCTAAAGATCTAGGAATGGGCTCCCATGTGCTATTTAATACGAGGGTACCAAAAAGAATGAGAGAAAATTTAATCAATATTGACTTTACAAATATATAAAACCATTTATAAATATGGATAATTTGAGTGTGAGGAAAGAAGGTAAATACCTCAAAATATGATAAAGAGATTTCATAAAATTCCAAAATGATGCCTAGTGGAATGGAGTCTCTCTTTATAGTTGTTTTCTACCCTTGATTTTTTCTACCCTTGATTTTTTCCCTTTATAGTCTTGTCTTTATCTATACAAATACTTGTTGATTAGTTTTTCCTTTTTTTTATTAGAATACATATCCATTTTGAAAATATGAATTTAGGAATTCATCCTCCAAAATGGATCCCATTTCAAAGATTTCATATTTCCATTTTTATAAATAATTTTCAAAAATAATATGATGATAGACCCAACATTAATCACGACTATTATTTTAAATTTATTAGATAATATTTATAATTTTGTGCCTATCAATGAATCCCACTTTGTTCTTTATTTTGATATCTTTCCAACAAGCTCTCATTTTCCCAAAATCTAAAATTGATAAACAAAATTATGTCCTCTGGATGTTCATGGTTGAGTAATAACTTATCTACTCGAAGTAACTTAGCAACCATTGATTTGTGTCACATAAATCTATACCTTTTGATTTATAAATCTACATTACTCATCCTACATGCATTATGGGATGAGATTTATAATGCTTTATAATGAAATGTACTCCCAATATTATTTGTATATAAAGTAGAAAGAGACATAAAACCTTGAATAACTTATGCATGATATAATTTTCATTATCACCTCATTGTCCCATGTCATTCCCCAATTACCTATTTATAAATATTATTTTTCAACTGTCACCCTTCAAAAAATTAGATCACCTTATTTTTCAAGTTTCACCCTTCAAAAAATTATAAAACATGTAACATGTAACTATATGTAAAAACATATAACATGTAACTCTATATAGAGGGATCACCTATTTTTCAAGTTTCACCCTTCAAAAAAGTTATAAAACATGTAACATGTAACTCTATGTAGAGGGATCACCTTATTATTCAAGTTTCACCCTTCAAAAAAATATAAAACATGTAACATGTAACTATATGTAAAGGGACCACTTATTTCTAAATAATATTTTTCAAGTGTCACCCTTCAAAAAATTATAAAACATGTAACTATCTGTAGGGAATTTTAAAGATACAATTTTATCTTAAAGTTTTGAAACCTTGTCGATTCATACTAGTGCCTAATATGCAAATTATAAACACTTTGGCAATACTTTTGTAAAAATGGATTTCTAATTATTTTATATTAGTCTATATAAAATTATGGATTTTTTTAAGGTAAAATAATTTTATGCTATAAAATGTGGGCAAATCATTTAACAAAAAAGAAGGAAATTGACTATTTTTTTATGGAAAAAATATAAAAAATTAGCGCACTTGCAAATGTTAGCCCCTAAAAGTTTCTCTTATTTGATTCGTGTCAATCCCTGATAAATTTGAAGTTAAGATAGATCTATGTTGGTTCTTAATAATATTATTTATATTTATTTAAATTTTTAAATTTCACTTCTTCTTTTTAAATTTTTAAATTTCACTAGTTTATTAAATTCACGATAATACATATAGTTGCATATGCAACATTTTTCTTTAACACATTTGATCATTTATTTAATTTTTTAATGTGATATATGGGTCATTTAAATCACGACATTGTATCTTTTGATAAGAGGCTTCAACTTGTTAGGATCTTCTTTTCTGTGCTCACGACACTTTCAAAATGTAAATTTCATTCCCATAATGAAAGTTACAAGTCTATATATATGTAGTTTAGGGGAAAATATTATTATAAATATTGATTTTTTACATTTTTATTAATTAAAATTAAATATGAAAAGATGAGGGTTATGAATATTAAATATTATTATTTGAATTTATTTAAAGTGATGTGCATACTATACATTTTTTGGGAACATTTTGTACTTTTATTAATAAAAAAATTGCAATATAACAAATTGAATTAAATGTATGTATTACCTTTATTACTTTTCTAACCATGAGGCACTCTTGTCTCAGTATGGTAGATATGTTTATGTTGGAATGTAATGTAATGTCTTGTAAACATTTTGAATTAGTCAAAATAAAATAACAATAAATAAATAAAAAGCTCTATGTTAAAACAAAATTTATGTTATTATTATTGTTTTTACTAATTTGTGTTGGGTAGTTAAGGTAAACATGACTTGGTCAAGTTATTGGTGGGTTTTGAGCTCCACATTTATGAGAACACATAATATTAACTAATGTTATTCATGCGGAATATAACCTATTTAAAAGGGGGGATTAAACAAATTTGGATCTAACAAACACTATAGGGATCAAATCTCTTGAGATATAAACTATTTTAGAGTGAAAATATATTTTATCTCTACCAAACACCGATAGGGATTAAACCCCTTGAGATGTAAACCACTTTTAGAGTGAAAATATTTTTTATCCCTTTGCACTTAGTAGATCCATATTTAAAATGGATCTATTTTGGTTATTATTATTTTTTATCTAATACTTCATTTTATGAACACGACATCATCTCCCACACTTAGCAGGCTTCTCTATATTTAGTCAACATTTAAATCCTTACACTCATTTACAGACACTACAATGTCGCCTCCATATTTCCTCTTAGGTTTTATTAAACTAAAAAATAGGAATATGTTTATATATAGAGATGTGAAATTTATATAGATATAAATAATATTAATAATACTCAACATAGATCCATATTAGTTATATATTTACCAATCACCAAAGGTGATCTGAATTTGAATGTTAGTTTTGTTGTGCTAATTCATCTTTATAATTATAAATAATTTGTTGATATTTTTCTTCATGTGCATAGATTTCTTGAGGTGTTTGTGAGTGTTAAACAGGTAAACATACTAAATTTTATGTTAAATTCATGAACATAAAAACATAAAAACATAATTCTCAACAACAATAATAAAATGTACAACAAACCATCAAATGATCCATTAACACAATGTTTTGATAAAGGAGTTCACCCCTCCTGGGCTACATCTCATTGGTCTAACTTCCATGGCTTGGGCCTTTGAATTAGATAAAATGTGAAATTTTTTTTGTTTAAAATCATCTACTACTCCCGAAACCTACTTCAATGTGTTCGAAATGTCAAAATCATCCAGAATGGACTCTTCTTGCTCCCAATTTGGTCAAATTTTGCAAAAGTTATGGCCTCCCTAGTTTTGGCACAGGAACCCCATTAAATATGGAGATAAATCTAGTTAGGGCCACTAAATTTGGGGGCAGCACAAAATTTGGCAAACTGCCATATTTTCCGCCAAATTAATCTCAGGTTTAATTAAATAAAGTAAGAGTTTAATTAGGATAAGCTCAGGCACTAATCAGGCACGTTAACATAATCTGGATTTAATTATATGATAAGTGCATTTAGCATTTAGTTATGGGTTAAATAACCCATATTAACACTAATCTGTGCCATTATCAACACACACTCCCCGTGGTCTTCACATACGGTTACATGGGTTGGGGGTTGTCCCCCACCATACCCCGTCGGTTCAAACATTATAATTCAAATATAATCTGTGGCCAATACATATTAAGGATAAAAACTGTGGTATGGTGGTTATGTGGTGTGCTCGCTTGGGGGAGGTCATTGTCTGGGACTTCCGCCCCTTCATATATTATAGGTACCATAAAATATAGTCCAATCCTGATAACATTTCAAAAATTTTGCACTTTAATAAAATATTTCTAACTTTAAATAATAAACTTTAGTAAAACTGCTTAATAACAATGAAGACTAACAGATAAATAAGTGACAGATTGACAGAACCCTTCCAAACATTTATTCACTATCTCTGTTTGACCATTGGATTGAGGATGATAAGATGACCTATGAGCTAGTTGAGTACCCAAACAAGAAAATAATTCCGTCCAAAAATTTCCTGTAAAAATGGGATCTCTGTCACTTACAATAATCTTCGGGTTTCCATGTAGCTTTTAAATTGTTTCCATAAATGCAGTAGCAACTGTACTCGCTTTAAATGGATGAGATAATGCACAAAAGTGTGCATACTTGGTAATTCTATCAACTACCACCATGATGACACTCCTTCCTTCGGACTTAGGTAAACCTATTATAAAATCTATTGAAATCTCCTCCCAACGTTGACTTGGAATGGAAAAAGGTTGTAGAAGACCCGGGGTCTTAATTGTCTCAACTTTATTTTGCTGGCAAACCAAACATTCTGCCACAAACTTTTGAATATCACATTTAAGGCCATCCCAAAAGAATTCTTTCTTCACCCTGTGGTAAGTTTTTAAAAATCCTGAGTGTCCTCCTAAAGGAGAAGTGTGAAACTCCAAAAGAATCTTTTGTTTTAGTTGAGAATTCTTGCAAATATATAAGCGATCTTTGTACCATAAGGAATCATTTTTCCAACTAAACGTATCAGATGTACTAGGGTCTTGTTGCAAATTTTGAATGAGAGTCCACATTTCTTCGTCCTTCTTCCATTCATCCCTTGGTTCGGTAATCCAATCTGGTTGGATAATTGAAATGGCATAAAGCAATGGTTCCACCTCTTCATCCTTTCTTGAGAGTGCATCTGCAACAACATTTAGCTTCCCTTTTCTGTAGACGATTTCAAAGTCATAACCCAACATCTTTGTGACCCATTTTTGTTGCTCTTCTGAAGATAGTCTTTGTTCCAAAAAGTGTTTAAGACTATCATGATCAGTTTTTACCTTGAAGTGTCTTCCCATTAGGTAAGGTCTCCATTTCTTTAGTGAATGTAGTATTTCCAACATTTCCTTCTGTTGTAGCTGCTACAACACCACCCAAATGTTGGGTGTATTAAAAAATTTGGTTCCCCCTCTGCTCTCTTAAGACATTAGAGTTCTCACCTGACCTGTAATCAGTGACATCCCCATGGCCTATTCCCTGCCCCTCGCAAACCTTCTCACCTTCGTGACAAGATACCTTTTCCGCAGCCGCACCATGTGTTGGGGAGAATCACCATGCATACACTCAAATAGAAAATTTTCTATGTATTAAGGATGTACATTAGAAGCCCTCTCACCATATATCATTAGGCATTTTGGTTGGGTACTTCAATTAAGTTCATAGTCTCATGTAAAATTATTTGGGGGAAATCATTCTCTAAAAGGTAACTTGAACTAATAAATATTATAATGTTGCATGCAGGTCGACCCCACAGGTGGGACACCAAACAATATTACCATCGTGCTGGGAGAAGGAAATTGGAATTAAAATAACAAGAACGCATTAGTTTGGGAATTGTAAATCACGGTTGAGCCACACCTTTCCGGATGGGCAGGGTTATCTGATTCAAACAGGTATATGTCTATTAACGAAGGTGGTGGTTTGAAGCAGCCAAAGGCATTCATTTGCAATACAATAGCTGTGACAGGGCTTTTGAAAGCAACCCTTGGCTTTCTAAATTCTCATCTTTCGCATCACTTGGCGGGACCCCAGTAAGTTCGAGGATATATATGAAGAAGATCACCTTATTGATTTGCTTAACCATGATGTGGGGATTGTTAGAAAGTTGCCCAGAGTCATGATTGAAAAGTTTTGGCAACATATGGGTAATAATTTCGACTCTACAATTTAAATATTAGTCTCCTGTCAGTTAATGCGAAGAAAAGTCCTCCTTAAAACTGTTAGAGGCTGATGGGATACATTTGCCAGTCAATTGTCACAAGAGGCTTCGCCCCAATGCAACACCCCAAATGTTTGGCTAATTATGGAATGTTATGATTTGTTGATTTGATAAACCTACAGGGGATTTAGCAAAACACATATTTGAGTATGGCTCCACAATTGGTAAAAAATATAGTGTGGCCCATCTTCATTCGCAGGAGGACGTAATAGGTTTTATTGCTGCATATTTGGTGATGGTAATTACATGTGGAAAGCATTGATGCCCCGCCTGTACTCCTTAAAAGTCCCACATGAAGGGTGGTTTACCTTTTTTTGTCTCCATTGGACTTGTTATTATAGTGATTAGTTGGGACCATGAAAAGTGCAAGAACATCTGGCATGAAGTAGTCCACGGCATGAACTTTGGCCCTCCACCAGATGTGAAAGGATATGTTCGACCCAGCATGAAGCATGAGCACCATCATTTTTTTTGTTTCTATGAGGAAAGAAAGTTTCAAACGCCAAACATTGCGTTCAGTACACCCGAGAATTGCCTGAGAGGTTAAAGGCACAGTTCGATGATATTCTTTAACCACCCATATTAATGTTTGACTTTTCTCTCCATGCATGATATCACATGAAAGTGAGACCTATTTGCAATTATCGAATTTTCTCTAAAAGGGATAGTTTAGGCATTAGCTGATTGGACAATTAGTTGTAAGGGCCACCAAAATATTCGAAATATGCCGTTTTAAGCACAACCTCCGCATATGGTAAATCCTGTTGAAAACGGAATGGATCAACCTGTATATATGGGTTCACATGGGAAACTTCAAGGATAATGAATGGAATACAGATTATAGAGAAAACATCATCACAGGAAGTACATTGAATCGAGATCACTGTTATGAATTCAAGTGCGGATACATATAGAGATAACGTGGACCAAGACAACGTGGATCGAGACATTGCGGATACATATCAAGACAGTTAAAAGGGGAGTTGGTGTAGACGGCATATATATATATATATATATATATATATATATATATATATACGAGACATCATTTGAAAACACAACGTATATATCTATATAAGAACAACATTCGCAAAGACAACGTAAATATATACAAGGCAAAATGAAACCTACAGTAAAGCACGGGAGATAATAACACCATCAAATTTTCAAAGGAATTTTAATCAAACGTCACCCTGCAATTATTTAACATCGCCCTACTGATTTTTAACAACAAATCCGAAGCGTTTTCATATGCAGTTCTGGTGCATCGACATAGTTATAGATCAAATTACCGAAGGACGGGATAAGTTTTATATTGATATATGACAAGGGTCATGATGCGGCATTGGCACAAACTCGTGTATGAAACACGCACCTTATTAACCAACCCGCAGATCTATGTTTGCCCGGTGAATACCATTGGCAGCCAGTGCAATTCGAAGGGAAGAGAGTAAGGTTATGCATGAAAAAATAGGTTTCGAGCTGATGATAAAAGTCATAAGTGAATATGCCTGCAGTCCATCAAAGGACGCACAACACTGTGAGCATACATTCACGTTTTGGGAAGTAAGGGAAAATGCGACCCATCCCTAAGATGTGACTCCACGATCTCTACTGAGTTGCAGGGTCGCAAACATCGGAGTCTACCAACAGGTGCGACCATGCGACTGTGCGATCAAGTCACCAGGTCGCAGAACATGCAAAGTTGCCCAAGGTGCAACCACCCGACCATGCGACTATGCGACCAGGTCGCCAAGTCGCAGAAACATGCTAGTTTACACACGAAAATTGATATCCATCATCTTCCAAACCAGTTAAAAATGGTGTTACACATTTACATGAAACCTTTATTAATAATTCATGTGGAGCCTATGGTTATTCAACAGGCATATGTTAATACGGTGGGCATCATTTTATAATGGTGGGTTAAATATACGTTGGCAAAGTTTATTGATGGTGGCATTACAATGGTTTTTAAAACCATAGTTTAAATGGTGTTGCACATTTAACAATGCTAGAGCTTGGCTCGGGGTGATATTGAATGCTAAATCGCATAGGATTGACCTATCCTTTGGCTCATACATCTAAGTCGCATAGAGTTGCTTACTCTTCGACTCCTCCCACTATAATGTTTCTTCGTTGAAAGGGGGTCCCTACGTCCGTATTGTGGTGCTACTTTGCCTTCATGGCAGTAGAGAATTTACCAGGGAATCAGTCTCGAGAGAAGACTATTTTGTTTTTGTTGCACCATCAAAGAGATACAAGGTGTTTATAGATGAGCATGTGCCTTTGTTTAAAAGAGTATCGTTCAAGACCATTGCTAAATTTACATGGTTTTCAACTCCTTATCTACTGGTGTGCTTTAACACCTAAGTGAAATAGACGCAACTGAGCATGAGGAGAGCGAAGCGCTTCCTCATGCCAAGCATAGCTTTAGCTTGATAGAGTCTGAGAAAATGTTGGGGATAAAGTACAATGATTAAAGGGGCATAGGGAAAGCCACACAAGCCGTTCTGTTTGATGACTTAACGACACAACACTTGACCACACAAGGGTATAAAGTTATCATTTTCACTTGTGCAATTAATTAAATACACCCCTAACATTATTATTCGATCAATGAAGACATGTAACCTAAGCTACATGATTGCAGGTGGAAGTTGTTGGTTGCACGATGAGCTGGAGTTTTTCCCAGCAAGAAGGAGGGCCCTTTTTCCAAAGCAAGGGATGCAGGATAAGGAATATTGCTATGAAATACAGATATCACGAAAAGAAGGTCGCAAGTCACAGGTCACAGATTTGCTTAAGGTCGCAGGTCGCATATTTCTCGAGGTCGCAAGTCGCAAAATCCAGTAAGGTCGCAAGTTGCAACTATGCCCGAGGTCGCAGGTCGCAAAAGCTACTAAGTCGCAAGGCAACCCAACAGTTAGGAAGACAAAAGGCCAGGGAAACCAAAAGGGCAAGTTTGTTCCATAAATACTTCCTTCAGAAGATTGTACTGGGACCTTTTGTTTGGGACTCAAAGAGATAGAGAGCATTATAATAGAAGGACTACACACTTTTGAATATGAATACAGATAATTGTTAAATTCCTTTTGGATCTGATGTGGTTTGATGTGTGAACACTATGAGTATTTCGTTTTCAGTTTCTAACATCTTTTGATTAATGAAACTGTGTCTCCAATTACATCATTTATGCATTATAGTTCTCTAAACATGTGTCAATGGTGCTAAGTTTACTTCACTTTCTTAATGAATGTTAATAACTTTGTTTACCGACATTTATATTATCACAAAAACCATTTAAGGAAGTGAAGGGTATTCTTCCATAAAGAATTGTTTCTTCTATGGTTAGAACAACGTACAAGCATGACCCTAATGATATGCTGTTGACAACATTTCCTTTGGCCCCATGCTTTACTATTCAGCTTGCTACGCATAGTGTTGTATGTTCATTTAATTCATCAATCATGTGTCTTGTATCATCCAAATAAGCGTGTGTCTGCAGGTTCATAGAGTCCTACTGAGACCCAAGGAAAGGAGAATTAAGCGGTAGCCGGACCCACACCCCGGACGAGATCCCTATTCCAAACGGTTTAGAGTCTAGTTGGGACTTTTTATCGGGGAGATCCCCTACTGTTGGCTGGACAGATTTTCCCGTCAACACCTTCTCATAAATAGCCTTTTTTAAATACTTTCCTTTAATTGAACAACTTTCAAAAGCAATGGGTCTTCCTTCTCGCATTAAAACAACACCAATTCCATTTCCTGAGGCATCACATTCCACAATAAAGGTTTTTGTGAAGTCTGGTGTAGCTAAGACTGGTGCTAGGCACATTGCCTCTTTAAGATGTTCAAAGGCCTTAGTTGCTTCACGAGTCCATGAAAATGCATCTTTCTTCAATAATGTTGTTAGTGGTGCTCCTAATCTCCCATAATTCTTCAAAAACTTGCGATAATACCTTGTTAACCCAAGAAATATGCGCAACTGCTTTATGGTTGTGGGGAATTTCCATTCCTTAATGGCTTTAGTTTTGTTAAGGTCTACCTTAACACCCTCGTGAGATACAATATGACCCAGATATTCCACCTCTTGTACTCCAAAGAAACATTTGGATGTTTTGGCATATAATTGTTTCTCCTGCAATAGTTTGAGCACCCTGTCAACATGTTCAACATGATCCTTCCAAGACCTGCTATAGATTAGTATATCATCAAAAAATACTAGCACAAATTTTCTAAGGAAGGGTTTGAAAATGGAATTCATCAACCCTTGAAATGTAGAAGGTGCATTGGTAAGGCCAAAGGCATGACCAAAAATTCATAATGACCCTCATGAGTTCGAAATGTTGTTTTTGGAATATCTTCAGTCTTCATTCTAATTTGATGATATCCTGAATGAAGATCCAACTTGGTAAAATAAATTGCTCCATGTAATTCATCCAATAATTCATTAATCACAGGAATGGGAAATTTATATTTAATAGTGAGCTTATTTAGCTCCCTATAATCCGGACACATGCGCCATTATCCATATTTTTTGTGCACCAATACTACTGGAGCAGAGAAAGAACTTTGACTAGGTTTAATTATACCAGCCTCTAACATTTCTGCAATCATACGTTCAATTTCACTCTTTTGGACATAAGGATATCTGTAAGGCCTGATGTTTGGAGGAACACTTCCTGGAATCAAATGAATAGCATGATCATGATCATGAATAGGTGGGAGTCCTTTGGGAGTATCAAACACCTTGGAATGATTGTCCAAGACTTTTTGGAGATATGGAGAAATATATGATTTTGATGTTGGAACTTCTAGTGAGCATAATTGTGAAATTACGCCCTGTTGTTATTTCTTCAGAAGCTTTGTCATGAAATTAGAGATTATTATCTTTCCTAGATTCCCTGTGATACCCCGTAATTCGATTTCCTTTCCTTCCGAAAAAAATTTCAAGAAAAGTTCTTGAAAATTAAAAGCTACCGTCCCCAAAGATTGTAACCATTGTGCTCCTAGTATAACATTAGCACCTCCCATTGGGATGGAAGGCATTGGACTATTAAATACATATTCCCCCATGGCTAGCTTGATATTATGGCATTTTCCAGAGCAATTTATAGTTCCTCCATTTGCAACCATCACTTCACATTCCGGTGCTGGGTATAGGAAACAATTCAATTCCTTGGCTACCTTACAATGAATAAAATTATGGGTACTACCCGAATCAATCAAAACTATTAACTTTTTCTTCTTTATATATTCTTCTATCTTGAGAGTTTGAGGAGGGGTAATTCCTGCCAATGCATTACATGATATGGTCGGACTCATTTCTTCTTCTTCTAGGGTTTCTTCCTGGTGTATATCCTCTACTTTTGAAGTTTCTTCTTCATTTTCTTCCTCCTCTTCAAAATCTATGTAAAATAATTTCTTCTCAGCGCACTTATTACCTTTAGTGTATTTGCTATCACAACTGTAGCAAAGCCCTTTTCCTCTTTTTTCTTCCAATTGTTGTGGCGTAAGCCTTGTAGGTTGTGAAAGTCTAGGAGTAGCAACACTTCCATCTTTATAGATGTGAGTGGTAGGCTTCCTTGTCACCATAATTTTACATTAAATGTTTCTTTCCAACCTGCATGCCTTCTCCAATGAATTAGGTTCCCAAATGCGAAATTCATGTTGGATATTATCCTTTAAATTCCCTATGAAGACATCAATCCCATGTTCCTCTGGAATATCAGTTACCCTTATATTCAATTTTTGGAAGTCCTCAATGTGATCCGCCATTAAACCCTTTTGTTTGAGATTTATCAATTGGTTAAAGAACGGGTTGCTCTTTGTATCCTTATAATGTGCTATCATTTCCTCCATAAAAATTGACCAACTGACCATTTTTTTACGGGAGAAAAGCCATCGATACCATACAAATGCATTTTGTTCTAAATGTAAAGTTGCAATGTGTACCTTTTGTGTGTCTTGCACATTATTGAGATCAAAATATTGCTCCATTTGTAGTATCCATGTTACAGGATCCTTGCCATCAAAATTCCTCATATCCATCTTTGGAATATCCAGCATTAGAGTTTATGAAATCACAATTAACATTTATTTTGTTCTCATCATGAGTTTCCTCTACTATATTTTTGCCATTAGGAATAATTTCTTGTATCAACTTTGTCAAACCTTCCAAGTCTGCTTTTAGATCATTCTTCATGTTTTCCATGTTGTCTTTCATGTCCTCCATCTTAGCTTCCATGCCATCCATCTTAGCTTCCACGCCTTTCTTCAAACCATACATCTTTGCTTCCATGCCTTTCTTCAAAACTTCCATTTCATTTTTTGCTGCTC
This sequence comes from Pinus albicaulis, assembly GCA_034641835.2. Lineage (NCBI taxonomy): Eukaryota > Viridiplantae > Streptophyta > Pinopsida > Pinales > Pinaceae > Pinus > Pinus albicaulis. Next base: position 1,396,145,542 of record CM076577.1, read on the forward strand.
TTTGCGAGAGCGAGATTTGGTGCACTTGCTATTGTAATTTTGATAGATCATGTTGCAATTCTTCATCTTCATGAGTCATAGTAGAGTATTCTGAGGGTTTAATGTGTGTTTAATTCTTTTTAGGAGGCATTTCAGAACCCAATACTGAAATATATGCTCAATAGGCCATTGGAATCACTTCAAACTAATTTTTTACACAAGACTTATGCAATTCGGGAAAAAAACACACACCTTTTTCTTGTTTTTGAGGAGTTCGATTCAGATCTTCAATATCTAAAATTTATCCCTGTGGTAGCCCTATGAATCCTCTTTCGAATGCCATAGGTCTGACCTGATTTGGATTCTTGAAGGCAAAGTTATGTCCAATCTCCTACGATGGAATAATTATGGACTGGTTCAGTAGAGCAAAATTGTACGACTTGTCACGTGTGACTGTTTCCTCCTTTGGCTCTGAAATTGATAGACAAGAAACTATAGTCTGTTTACTTGCAACCACTTTTTACAAAATTCCAATCCGATGCTCAGAGAGAGGGTTACGAAGATTTTCCCAAGATCACCTCTTTGAGATGAAATTAGGGAGCCTAAAAAAGACCTAACTTCCACAGACCAGATCTCTAAAAATATTGCGAACCAAGATCTGAAATTTTGCGACGATGTTCCACAGGAGTTCGGCTTCACGATCTCCAAATTTTAGCTTCTGAACCTTCGCAAAAAAAAATGTTATAGCGAAAATGCCGTGATGACCTATTTAGGTTAAATTCAGGAGCCTGCAAAAATCCCTAACTTCCATAGACCATATCTCTGCAAATATTGTGAACCAAGATCTGAAATTTTGTGAAGATGTTCCTCAGGATTTCAGCTTCACACTCTAAAAATTTTAGCTTCTGAAACTTTGTAGACAAAACTTTATAGAAAAAATTCCATAATGACATGTTTGGAGCAGCGAAACCCTAGAATCCAAAGCTCTGATACCAAATGTTATGAAACTAGCTCCAAAAATAGAAGAAAAGAGAGATCAATGCCTTAGAAATCAACCACTTCGAGGGGGAAACCTCCAATACATTACATAAATGAACAGTTCTTGGATGATACAAATGACAAAACCTCCTTTCTATATATAGGAGTCCATGGGGCCACAATGTAATCCTAGTGGGGACACAATGTAATCCTAGCCGACCTAAAAATAATAATTTAAGGGCACAATAATAAAAATATGGGGGTTATAGGGGTACAACAATAACAATAAGGGGGTTACACTAACGACAATAAGGGACTATTCTAGTAATATAGGAACCTAACATTCCTCCCCACTAGAAGCCTTTTGGACCCCAAAATCTCTTTAATTACTGACCATGTGGATGAGGGTAAAATTCCCTCACCCTTACAGTCTCAATCCACTGAAATTTTCCCATTGTCATCAACTGGAGGTTTTGACAAAAAATAATATTTTTCCTTGAATCTTGAGACCCTCTCTTAATGTTATAGACATCGTCATGCTGAAATTTCCCTGAATTTGTAGAGGAGCAAGCTTTTCGTGCAGAAAAAAACTTGTTCCCACCTCAACCATCAATCAAAGGAAACTTAAAAATTGTCTCACCTCACACACTGTCGTCATGGCGATTCTTAACTACTCTTTCTTTGTACTTGCGTCGACTCTTGACCAAATATTTTCACCATTTCCATGTACCCTTTGGAAACCAAAAACAAGCACGTATGGAACCTATGCATTCCTTTTCAAATTGCTTTGGTGCTTTCTCTTTGACCTTTGCACTCTCTTGCACTAGCATCTTGTTTCCAACACTGCTAAACACTGATGTTGACTACTGCAAATCTTTCACATCTTGTTTACTTCCTTTCAAAGGAAACATGTTATAGCCCTGGAACATATCATTACAAGCATAAGAAACTTCAACAAAATAAACTTGTTCATTTGATGAATCTTTTTGAAAGGCCTCATTTAAAACATCTCTATGTTTAGTCATTAACAAAGTTAAATTTTGACTTGCATTCATTATTCTCTTCATTTCCCCTACCTGTATAAGAGAAAAAATTGGATTCTTCTTATGTGCTCTAACTATGTACTTAATTAAATATTTAAAAAAGTGATACTTATTCTCATGGCAATGAAATACTACTTTCTTATCATAAATATAAGGACTTCCCAAAACAATACCTGATATCTCAAGCGGCACCAGATCAAGTTCAATTTCATCAAGAAAGTTTGAATTGATGGAAAACCTTAATATGCACTTCCTTGTTACCTGCAAAATCATATCCACCCTAAAGGATAAGGGCTTGGATGTAAAATAGTTTCAATATTTAGCTCCTTAACTAAGTCTTCGGAAATCAAATTAATTTGAAACCCACTACCAAACAATGTGTCTATCTTGGTATGTTTACAAACAACTCTAATATGGAAGGGTTCAATTCTTGTATCTTCATCTTGAGTTACATTAGAACAACTTGAAGAACTACTTCTTGTTATGTTCTTACCTCTCAAACCCATTGCTGTAATCTTTGTTTCATCTCCTGAATCTGAACCTAAGTCATGTTCAATGATAGCAACAATTTTTCCCTTTTCTTTGGCTTTCAGTTTGTTTGGCTTCAACTCTGGATGAAGTTTTCAACAATGGTCTTCATCATGCCCATTCTTCGAAAAATGTTTACATGTGAGTTTCTCTTTGTCTCTTTTGACAGAGCTATTTCTCTTTCCTCTTCCATTAAGCTTTCCCTTTCCTTTACCCTCATACTCAAGGAAAATATCACTTTTCTCATCTATATTATGTTTCCCTCTTGCTTCTAGATGTGTGGCTTGAACATAAACCTCATCTATGTTTGTGGGATTGAACATGAGAATAGTGTACCTAAGGTAACTGTGCAAACCCCCAATATAATTTGACAAATTTTCTTGAGAACAAAAATTAATACCCAAAATAAGAGCTCTTCTCCAAAATTCATGACTATAATCTTGCATACTTTACCCTTTCAATTGTCTAAAATTATGCCAGTCCATAATGGATTTTTTCATGTAAGCTAGAGGATAAAATTGCCTTTTAATGGCAGCAAAAAAAATTTACCAAGACATTGAGATATTACCATGGTTTTTAATCTCTTCTTGAGTCCTTGCTTCCCACCATACAAGTGTTGATCACTCCATCCTCAAGGAAGCTAATTGAATATTTATGTCATCTTCTTTAAGGTTCTGAATTATGCAATAAACCTCCAATTAATGAATCCAATTATCCAGCCTCTTTGCATTCACTTCCCCATTATACATTGGAAGCTCAAATTTGACATCAAGTTTGAGTAAGGGATTTTTTGAGTTATTATGGGTGGTTTTGGCTATGGAAGTGGAAGATGATGTTGATGGAGATGATGAGGATGATGATGAATATGGTGGAGATGGAGGAGGCTTCCCTCCAAAACCCTTTGAATCCTTCTATTCATCCTTTTTGTCTTCTGAGGTTCCCTCTCCATGTGGAGACTTAGAATTATCTCTAACCATCCTGGTGTTCCTCTCTTCAAAGAGGATCCTAACCCTCTCAGTTAGGTCATAGAAAGCCTTATTGAATTCTTCCTCTTCTGAAAGACCTTTAGTCTCTTCTACATATTCTGGTGCAACTTTTACCTCTTCAATCTCAGCTAGAGATAAAACTTGAGGTGCTTCAAGTGCAACTGTGAGTGAAACTTTGGGTGGAGATGGTGGCCTTGTGGCTCTCCTTCTTCTGGTCCTAACCTCAGGAATAGAAATCTTGTAAGCATCACAAATTTGTAGCCATTAAAACCCTACTTACACAAAACTCAAGAAAATCAAGCAAATAATCTTTGCAACCTGGCTCTGATACCACCTTCATCTAAATCTGAATGTTAGTTTTGCTGTGCTAATTTCATCTTCAGAATTATAAATAATTTTCTCATCTTTTGCTTCATGTGCATAGGTTCCTTGAGGTGTTTGTGAGTGTTAAACATGTAAATGTACTGAATTTTATGTTAAATTCATGAGCATACAAACATTAAAACATAATGCTAAGTAAGATAAATAAAATGTACAACAAACCACAAAATGATCCATTAACACAACGTTTTGATGACGGAGTTCACCCCTCCCGGGATAAATCTCCTTGGTCCAACTTCCATGGCTTGGGCCTCTGTATTAGCTCAAATGTGCAAAAATTTCTATTTACAATCATCTACTGCTCCTCACACCTGCTTCAATGTGTTCAGAATGTCCAAATCATTTAGAATATACTCTTATTGCTCCCAATTTGGTCAAATTTTGCAAAAGTTATGGCCTCCCCAATTTTGGCCTAAGAAACCCCACTAAATTTGGAGATAACTCCAGTTAGGGATGCTAAATTTGGGGGCATCAACGAATTTGATGGACCACCATCTTCTTCGTCGAATTAATCTCAGGTTTAATTAAATAAAGTAAGCGTTTAATTATGGATAAGATTGGTTTAGCACTAATCAGGCACATTTACATAATTCAGAATTAATTATATGATAAATGCATTTAGCATTTGGTTATGGCTTAAATAACCCGCATTAACACTAATATATTCCATTATCAACAGGCACTCCTCGTGTTCTTTGCATATGGTTACATGGGCTAGAGGCTGGCCCCCTCCCTACCCCGGTCGGTTCAAACATTATAATTCAAATATAATCTATGGCCAATACATATTAAGGATCAAAGCGGTGGTTTGGTGGTTATGTGGCGCACTCTCTTGGGGGAGGTTGTGGGGTCGAGCCCCGACCTCTGCCCTTCCACCTATACAATAGTTTTGCACCGTAAAATATATTCAACGTTTGATAACATTTCAGACTTTGGAATTGAATAAAATATTTCGAACTTTAACCATTGATCCACCATATATGAAATTCATCGAGACCTTGGTAAACCAAAGGGGGCACATGGCAGCCCATGGCTGCACCGTGTGCCCACCTCTAGTTGGACTGTATGACCATTAATAAAATTTCATCCAACCATTAAAATATGAAATTCGACCTTATGAGAACATAAAAAAAAAATTCACCTTAACCCAAACTTTTCGGCGAATCCTGCAATGACACTTGTCATGGTGTCATTGCGCGAAAATGACAGAATAATTTTTTTTTTTTTGTGTGCTGAATAGGCTGCCATGTCAACATTCTGTCCTGTTGTGCAAACTTTTTAGTTGTTTAGGAAAATGAATAGCATGCTCTATCTTCCTCATCCGGAGTTGGTTTTCGATGAAATAAATTGCGTCAGATTCCTGGCGATGAACTCTTCGGTATTTTTTAGTTTCCATTCGATTTTGAGCACTTCAATTTTTGAGCTTTAACACTGAGCACGTGATCAAAAGGAATCAAATCCCTCAAAATGTAAATGTTGATCCTCTAACATTTGGTATATCTAGAATTAAAATAATTCCATATTAATTATTAATAAAAATAAAAAAAATCATATTTTAAATTCAAACACATATCTAGTCGTATGAAATTTTTTATATTAAATTATTATATATATATATATAATTTTGAAATTTTCACATTATATACTTAAAAATAACAAAAATAATAAAATATATTTATTTTATTTAAATTTTATTGAGCAATCTATTATGAAAATGGGAAATATTTTATTGCTTTTTTATTAAAAAAGATAAATAAATTTAATGATAAAAAATATATAATATTATATTTCTAAGATCAAATAATTAGGTGTGGAGATGTTAAGTCATTGGTTCCATTGTTTGTCTTATTGAGATGTTATTCCTCGACATGCACATAATGCAACCTTACCAATGTCGAACCTAAAGAAACTACTTACCAATGTCTAAAAAAACTGCTTTAAGAAAAAAAATCAAATAACGTAATTAATTAATAGAAAAAGGAAAAACTATCTGCGATACAAAACAAAACTAATCATATCAAATTTTATAAATAATATATTATTTTAATTTCTCCAAGAGAGAGCATAAATAATATATTATTTTTATTCCCGCTCTATATGTATAGATGTTGTAATATCTTATAAACATTTTTACTCTATCAAAGCAAAATATAAATATAAATATAAATAATCTTATATTAAAATTAAAAAAAATTATTTCAAACTAAAATAATGAAACTAAATTTTTTACTTTATTACTATATTTTTATCAAATTTTTTTCTATAGTTAAGGTAATCATTTTTGAGTTCCACATTTATGAAATCCTATGGTATTCATATGGAATAAAGCCTATATTAAAGGTAACCCTATCACGCATCAAAAGGGATCAAACCTTTTTTGTATTGAAAAAAAAATTGATCTCTTCCAATAACATATTTAATAATTAAATTATCTAGTATCTAGTTATTATGTGTATATCTAGATAGATGAGAATCCATTTATATTTTAAAGAGTCATTTTAATATTTTTATGTATTTAAAATTGTGAAATTTATTTATTTATTTAATATGAGTTAATATAATGTGTAAATATTGTTAGAAATTAATGGAGAAAGTTAAGTTAGGATAGGATTGAGATTCTGATTCTAGATCTCAGACCCTAATATTCAGGGAGTGGTTCAAACCACCCGATTGTGAGAAAGCCTATATGTACTAGGTTGTTCTCTTGATTCATGTATTAGATTGTGTGAGTGTGTTTGTACACTCTCCAAGTTCTCACCTGGAGAGTCATTTCATTAATTTTATTCTGTCGGTTCATAAGGCATTGTGAGTGTGGAGGTTGTGAAGGCGGATCAGAGCTACAAGGATGAGAATGTGCCTGTGTGCCTGAGTGGCAGTTTGCTGTGGATAGCTCGCTGCATAAAGTCTAAGTGCCCGAGTTAGTTGGCTGCTGCGTGGTGCCGTGCTGGCTGCTGTTGATCTGCATAGCCGTGTTCTTGGAGTGCAGAGAAGGTGGAGTATGCTTGTGCATGAGCAGTCGCTCGAATGATTGAGCATACAAACCAATTCAAAGCTTGATCAGATTCAAAGCTTGAGTGAGGATCGAAGCTTGGGCAGATCGTGTGTCTTCAGATCTGCTTCGTACGAGGCTTGTGCGCGGTGACCCAAATTGCTTGATCATGGAGTCAATATGGTGATTGATTGTTTGCCCAACACTTTGGTTTGAACTGGGATCAACGTTTCTCTAAGCAACATTTCTAAGCATGGATCTCGTAGCTTGAAATCATTACAGTTTGAATCCATCGTTAAAGGAAATTTTTTAGTCACCACTTTATCAAACTAACTCATGATGCTGCGTCACTTGGAGGCTTATTGGCATTGTTTGGAAGGCCGGTCTTTTGATATGTCATAAGTGCCACAGTGGAAACCTATGTATTTTTTTTGTGTGATCGGTCTCTTTCGCGAGAGTCGTGGTAAACCCGACCTAAGGTGGAATTGTTTGCGTTGATGTTTGATAAGGTCGTGGTGCTTTGGATCAGATATTTGTCATGCTGATGCATTTAGTCATGTAAAAAAACGCAGGCTGCGGGTGCGAGCCAAATAGGCGGTGTCTCTATTTTTTAATAGAGATAATATTGAGATATGTATTTATGAAACCGCTTTTCGACCAGATATGTATTTATAAAACCATTTTTTTTTACCAGGTTTATCAACTGATTTAAGTGTTTTAAGAATCAATCTCTGTGCACGCTTTCTCAATGCGCCGCAATTGCCAAACTCCGACGTTATATATGATCCTCACGAGATTTTTTTGCCACATAAGAAGTCTTTGTAGATTCTGCAGCATGCGAGTATCATGGGTATCGAATCAGAAAGTTCATTCCCATAGATAAATATTCTAAAGCGCTACACAGTCTCCGGCCTCCGCCGGAATCGATTCTCACTTGGCAGCAAACAATGGATGATTATGCTTGTTTGGATCAGGCTGCACAGATCAGATCAGATATTTTATTATAAAGGTAGAGCCGAATTTTTCCAGCTGTCTAGACCTGAGATTTAATTTTCCTTGGTCGATCCGCTGGTCGTGGAGGTTGAGGAGAGCATTTCCTGAAGGCCCACTTCTCGTTAGTGCTGCAGTGCACTATGCACGAGGCGAACTACTTAGTTTGTTGATTGCAGGCCTTATCCAAACTCTGTCAGCTGTTTAGAGGAACTTGTTTTTTTTTCGAAGTCCTGTTGCATGGTGATGTTCATGCATCTTTGGGACATTGACAAGCTATAAAACCCACAACTCTTGGTGAGATCTAAGCTAGGGTCTTGACCGCTATTACGGTATGCAATAAGTGCCTTTGTGGAAAAATTTCTGGCTACGACTTCATCGAGTGCTTAAATCTTTCTAGTTCACAGATAATCTGATATTTTTTTTTTCTCGCTCGGTGGTGGAGTGAGAGATTTTCCTGGGCACTCTCTAGGCCGGGAGGCACAACAGAACCTTGCTTTCTGGAGGCACAACAGAGCCTGCATGAAGGCCACTGCGTAAATGCAGTGGCAGAGGGATTTGCAGCATAAATGCAGAATTCGACACGGAGACATGAATGTTTGTGAAAGAAGCGTGGATCTGGTGGATCGTTGGTGGAGTGGAGGCGGAGAAGTAATGCAGAGGAGAAAAGGGGAGTTTTTTAATCCAAGGGGCCGAAGGGACTGGAACTTATTGGCTTCATGAAGCATGGATGAGGGAGAAAATAGAAGGAGAAAATGGGTCGTCAAAGTAAATTGAAAGAGTCTCGAAGAAATTTCAGGAGAAAGCATCAACGGAGAAGTGCAAAATATTGTGTTGCAAAATTTTGTGATTTGTTTCAGGTTGACGGTGATGGATCAGCTGCTGATCAAGGTGTAGATTTGGAATTTGGTGAGATTATTAAACTGTTAATGCCAGATTTACCATCTTTTTCAAGTATGAATTATGAAAGATGGAAAAATGAAATGAAAACAGTACTATGGAAGTTAAATCTAATGGATTATGTTAAAGATGTTATTAATTATAGTGGAGATTTAGTAGCATTAAGTCTTATAACATTTGCAGTAGATGACAACATCATATTCAACATAATATAAGAATATGGAGAGATTCCTAGTACAAAGTTTTTATGGGATGTTTTAGAGATGAAATACTGTCTGAATAAGGGCAACGATGCTGAAGATATTGCTCTTGATAATGATCCCATATTTGATTGTGAAACTGAAGATGCAGTGATGGGTGATAAATGTGTATCTATAATTGAAACTTGTAATGATGAAAACACATCCATTATTGTAGAACCTGAAAGTTTTCCTGATGTAGAACCTGAAAGTTTTCCTGATGTAGAAATCAAGTTTGATGAGACTTATATATCTCATGATGAGTGGAACAATTTGATGATTGAAAAACATCAAATTGATGAATTACTGTTTGGTGAGAAGGATGGCCTATCTTCACATATAGATCAAATGCAGAACATGATTGTAGCAACAGAACTGGATGAAGTCATAATTATGTCAGCAGAAAAGGATGAAGTATGGAGAGATGGTGAAATGAAAGCTCTTCTGAAGGAGTAGGAAGATGAAAATATTGGTAGGCAAGAATCAACAATAAATTTTGAAGAAGAATTGAAGTTTCTTGAAGCATGGCTTGAAACACCATGTCTTTATGAAATTAACATTGAAATTTCTATAATCAATGGTGAAGATATCATCACTGATGTTCAAATGATTGACACCGGAAATAGTGAGAATGAATAGTCTCCTATTGAGCCTACCATAATTCTGAGAAGGATGAGAACAAGAAATCAAGGTTTCCTTCACAGGAGAAGAAATGAGGCGAAGATACATCACTATCTCATGGCAAAGAAAGTGAAGATGAAGCCTCATCCACGAATGAACAAATATGGTCTCAGAAGCATAAAGACTAAGATGAAAACTCTGTTACCAAGTTTTTTTTTTATGTCCTTTACCATTGTAAGCCTAGCTGAGACTAGACTAGCAGGCATATGTTATTGTTCTGTACCCTTTCTCCATTAAGGGGGAGTGTTAGAAATTAATGGAGAAAGTTAAGTTAGGATAGGATTGAGATTCTAATTCTAGATTTCAGATCCTAATATTTAGGGAATGGTTCAAACCACCCGATTGTGAGAACGCCTATATGTACTAGGCTGTTCTCTTGATTCATGTATCAGATTGTGTAAGCGTGTTTGTACACTCTCCAGGTTCTCACATGGAGAGCCATTTCATTAATTTTATCAAATATATCAATTTTGTTTGTGAAGAAAGGAAAGGAATAGAGTAAAAATTACATATATTATTAATATGGGAAAAAAATTATTATATATATTTTTAATAGTTTGTCATATGTGAAAGTAGTGGATAACAAAATATATAAAAAATGTTTAATTATTTAATAATATGGATAATAACATATAAAATTTGTTTTATTATTTAGTTTAGTATAGTTGAAAAAGATGAAAAATTAATATATATATATATATATATACTTGAAGACAGAGGGTAAGCTCAGCTTGTTGGGTCTCCTTGATAAAAAAATTTTGTTATTGAGAAGTCACAAGTTCAAATCTTTCCACACTCTTGGTGGTTGATTGATCTCTGATCTCCAAGGACTATCAACCACATAGAAAAAAAGGTAAACAATACTTAAGTCAGTTACATTTATCTCATATAATGGGCATGATGAGCTTTCTTAAAGTTATTACCACTTATTTTTAAGTATTTTTTCTTAATATTTCACAGAGAACTATATTTAATAAAATTTTAAATATATAATAAAAAAATTTAAGATCTTTTAATATTTAATAACTTCTTTTAATACTTCTAGGAGAGATATTGTGATTTCCATTTAACCTTTTTAAAATATTTTATCAAGTTACCTTTTAGTATCCTTAGAGAAATGGAGATATGAATAGGTGATTTCTCAAATGGAATTCTTCTAAGCTAAAATATCTTTGGGAGGAAACTTCCTAGAATATGAGGATTTGCGACAATGAGGGGGGAATTTGAGGTGCTCCTAACATTGAGTGAAATTCTAGGGGGAATACCTAACTTCATTCTACTAGATAGTAAGGGTGACCATAGAGAGATACACACCAATGCCAACATTATAAAACCACTATTCAAGATATGAAACTATGAACATGCATGTTATGGACACATCTTAGAAATAGGACACGGAAAGCATTTTCATGAACTTTGTGGTAGGTTACAAACAATCAAGAAGTGATATGAATTTTTTTTTGTGGTAGTCGATAGATTCAGAAAGATGTGTATTTCCATGCCTTATAAAAAGACCATCAATGGGAAAGAAGCAACAATTTATTTTATTTTATTTTTCAACAGGTCTGGGTGCACTTTGGTATACTAAAGAGAATCATATAAAATAGAGACACTATATTTATAGGTGTGGTTTAGAATATATTATGAGAGAATATTGATGCAAAGTTGAAGAAGAGCTCTACAACAACCCATCCATATAAATGGGAAAACATATGCAGTTAATAAGACTATGGTGGAGATTTTGAGGAGTTACATTCACAAGCATCAAACCACTTCGGATGAAAAATTGGTATACATAAAATCACTCTTATAATAAATTCCATGCTTCTATTGGTATGTCCCCATTTGAAACTTGTTTTGGATATTTTTCTCTCACCTTTGGATAGTGAATATGGAAAACAAGGAGGAGTAAGAGAGGATATCATAGGGATGATTTAAGGGTAGAGAAATTTGTTTAGAGGATCAAGGACATTCATCTACAAGTAAAGAAGACACTAAAGAAGTCTTCGAAAAAGTACAAGCCTATGATGATCAAAAAATAAAAGAGAAGTGATTTAGAGTATGAGATATAATATGGTTACATTTGAACAAGAATATCCTATAGGGTCTTATTAAGAAAATCAAGGCTTTATGATATGTGTTAGCCCCTTATGAATTCCTTGACAAAGCAAGCAAGGGGCTAGAATGTTTTATGAGCCTTAATGGAATGCATTTCCCTTGAAAACACATCATCCTTGAAGTCTTGTTATGTTCCCTGTTTTTGACTGTTTCCCTCTGCTAATCTGTTGTCAATGAGCCTAGCTAAATGATAGATTTTTCTCAAAAGGGCCTTTTTCGCCCCTTGTATCCCTGCAGAATTCCCCCATTTTATCCTCTTTTCCCCTTTTTTCAAGTCCCCTTTGTTCCCCCTAATTTCCCCCTCACTCTCCCAAATCCCCCAAAACCCCCCCGAAATTCCACCCTTGCCTTTTGTTTTCTCATTTTCCCTTCTATCCCCCTATCATTACCCTCCTTTGGTGAAAAAATGCACTAAAATGGGCTAAAAACCCACCTTCTGACATTATAACAGGGCTTAGCCCCTTTCCCGCCAACACTTTTCAACCACTTCCCACACATGCCCATGCACTAAGGCCAAGCGCTTAAGCCTTAAGTGCTAATCGCATCGGAAGATTGGGTCAGAGCATTAAAATCCTTTGTAACACAGAAAAGATTTGATGCGATTGGCTTTCCACGTTAAGTCCTCCGCTCTCTTCTCCACCGTCGATCCACCATATAGATCGGACGGCCTGCGCATATCGCAAAACCTTTGCAATCGCAACACTTGTGTTTTATCCCCCGATTGGTCCATTGCAAATACTTGCGATGCGATTGATCGCAACTTTCTCTAATCGCAAGTCCCCTCTGATTGCTCCGATCGCCCGATCGCACCATTCCCCGATCCACATCTCCACTGTTGATTTCCCACACAGATCGAACGGTCCTGCGCTAATCGCATCATCCCCCGATTGATCGCAAGCCTTTCCCTCCGATTCCCAATTTCTGCGATCCCCCGATTGCATCCTCCACCGTTGATTCCTCCCGCTGATCCAACGGCCATCGCTCCTCTCCCGATCCCCCAATCGCACTGCCCCTCCGATTGCATTCCCCACCGTTGATCTAGACCCGAGATCAACGGTCAGTGCTTAATCGCGCCCTGACCTCCGATCACAATCGCAAGCCTTCCTCGCCGTCTCCCGATTTCATCCCGACCGTCCATCCTCCCCTCGATCCGACGGTCATCGCTCGCTCCACCAATCGCAATCGGAAGTTTGTTTGTGTCATCCTTTGTATCCCCTCCGATTGCGATCTCCCGATCCGTATCTCCACCGTCGATCTCCATGTAAATCCGACGGTCATCGCTTCCCCTTCCTTGATCGCAATAAAAAATTATAAAGTGTGCGTCCCTCTCGTCCATTGCGATTGAGGTTATTCGACTAAATCTTGACCGTCCATTGGGTTTAAGATCTAACGGTTTAAAAGGAATCGCCCTCCGCCTCCGGTTAGGTCCCACCTCATCGCATTTCCGTTGCATTTCATGTATATTCTATGTATTTCCGTCAAAGTCCAAACCTTTGAATTTTTGCATGAAAGTCTAACGTTTCATATGTATTTCGCCCATTTCATATATCATTCCACTGTTGGTCTCCGCCGTTGATCTATGCCTCCACATCACGATCAAACGGTCCTCGAGCATTTCCTCCATCAAACCCTATTACTTGCTGTTTCATCTTTTCGCTGCATATTTCACCATTGTTTCATTTAAAACACTGTTCCGCCGCCGTCGCGCTGTTGTTATCCCATCCTCCATAGTCACCACCCCTATGCATGGATTTCATCACCAGGTTGCGTGTTTTGTAGGGTACAAACTGCGGAAATGCCTCCATGATCTTCAGTTACAGAGAGCACAGGAAAGGACCATTTTTCAGAGATGAAAGCATGGAGAAAGATCGGGGAAGGAGATTTGACGGGACTTGCATTCAGGAACAGGGTTGAAAACTCTGTGAAGTCTTCCCAAGGCCATCTAAAACGCAGATTTAGCAAACCGAGCTATAAATGAAGCGGCATAGAACTCAATGCATAGGAAACTAAGTCAGCAAAGTTTTCACATCAGCAGATCTTTCTAAAGGACAAAGCGCCCATACCAACTCCATTATTTACCATGTTCCTGAGGATTTCCACCTTAACCACAGTCCCAAGCTACCTGAGCAGTTGTTAAGGCGTTATGACAGACCGTTCAGCATTCACTTCACTCCTTCGTTTATTCACCAGAAGTATTGCACAGTACTGCAGCCAGAGTACATCAGGACCATACCAGAATAAATGGAAGCAGATTAATGCTCAGAGTTTAAAACAGAATGGGCTTCGGCCCTCTTTCTTCCCTGAGTTTTAATACCTCATTTAATATTTCACCTACCTCCTTGGCCCATCTTCTGCTATAAAAATCATGAGAAAACTATTGTAAAGGTTGTTGATGAGATATCAGAGAATTGCAAGCTGTATCTCTTGAGACAAGCTTACTGTGTACATTGTAAGATAGGCTGAGGAAGATTCATCAGGTTGAATATCAAACTTAGTCTCTACCTCACTAGGATCTTTTTCACTCCAGTTACCTTTCTAAGATCCCTTAAGTGTTCCTTTGAGAGTGGCCTTTGAGTATGTCTAAGCAAGTCTGGAGTTAAATGACCTCTGACCTGATCTATAGATAGAAAGTTGGTGTTCTCTCCTCCTTTCACTTTCTATCCTTATTGTCCCATCTCACCCTTCATCTTTAGGATCCAAGGCTTTAGATGACTAGCCCAAATGAAAGCTTGCATGTTGATAGCAAGTAAACCCTTTCCTGACTCCATTGCCCAATGGTATTGATATTCTTCTGCTTATCATTCCTCTGTCTAAGTTATTCTTTGCTCAGCCTTGTCTTATATTAAACTCTTCCTTCCTGATTCCCAGCAACCAAACTTACAAATCAATCAAACAAGCCTTGAGCCTTATAACTAGCCTAATATCTTAACCATTGAACTTCAAAGACATATACCTCTGACATATTATAGATAGATCCCTCTCTGGGCCCAGGAGGGCTAGATTTTGAGGTCTGAAAGTGGTTCTATGTTGTCTCATCTTTTGGTCTTGCCAACCTGGCCAAAACATGGGAACCCCAACATAATGGCGACTCCGCTGGGGATTTTCTGAATGTGTTTCATCCTTCTACATCACAAAGCCTTAGAAAACCTAGAATCTCTGGTCAGGTTGGTAGTGAAACACTTACACTTACATTCCGCTTACCTCTTGTGTGTTTTACCCCATACTCTTAGACAGAGCCTGCAAAGGGCCAGGTAGCCTCCAGATCTCACACTCTTTCGGAGGTGACATATCTGGTAAATGCCCTCCCAGTCAATATCTGGTTAGAGTTTGCTGTGTTCTCGGGATATCCTTGAAAAGGGATATTTCACAAGCACTGTGGTGGACAATGTACCCCCTAGAAACATCCTAAACTTTCCACCTGGCGACTCCATAATTCCTAAACAATTTAAAGACTCCACTGGTGATCAGTAGGCCTACTGATTATCTTGGTTTCACATAAGACTCCACTGGGAGACCAGCCTCCATAACAACATCAACCACAATAGAAGTAACCAGTAGGGTTAAGCTCCTTAGCGGAAAACAACATTCTGGCTTACAAAATCATTCATACAGGAGCTTATCCCAACCCAAACCCACCTGAAATAGTTGATAACCCTGAGAGCATCCTCAAGAAATCACCTGCACCTAGAAGATCAGCTATTCCCAGTCACATTTATAGAGCTAACTCTGCACATGAAGACCTTACAGCTCTATCACACTTTATCTTGACCTAGACCTACCAAACAGACTACCAAGAACTAGCTCATTCAGTGATCTAGATCAGCTAGACCTTGAGCTTCCTGATTCACCACCCCAAAGTGGTAGAAATATTAGGGATAGACAAAACCCTCCTTCTACACCTCCTGATATACACTTCATCCAGAACTTGGGACTTAGTCACCCTAGATCTGCTCGATAGTCTTTTGCTGGTCATAACATCCCTGCCATCCCCATACCAGCCTTCCAAGTAAATCCTTTACCTCATCAGAGCATCATAATGGTAGCCTGGTATGAACCCCTAGTGTTACCTAAGCCTCTAGTTCCACTACCAAATTATTATCAGTCGAAGATCCCACATTTCACTGCCAAAGAGGTCATCACAGCTCAGCAACATGTAGATAAAATGGAGGATTCTTTTGACTATATGGAAATAGATGATGATACTGTCAAAATGAGAATTTTTTCCCAGAGCCTAGGAGGCGATGTGAAGAAATGGTTTAAAGGCCTACCTCCTAATAGCATCCAAGACCTTCCTGCTTTATATTAGACATTCATAAACAAATGGGAAACTAGGGCAAATCCTCGCCAACTCCTGGTAGAATACATGAGCCTTAAAAGGAATGTAGGAGAGAGTGTCCATGATTACACAACAAGATTTAACAACATTTATAATGCCCTCCCCCCACTTATGAAACCTCCACAAGGCATGGCTCTAGCAAAATACCCCGATGGATTTGATGCTGACATGGCCTATGAGCTTAGGGATAAAGAGTACAACACGCTGGAGGACATGCAGAAAGGAGCAGTGAACATTGAGGCAAATCTGATTGAGAAAAGAGCAAGATTGAGAGCTGAGAAAAGGGTAACATATAGAGATGACCATGTAGCCTCCACATCTGACCCAAATAATGACTGCATGTCCAAAGACATGGAAAAGATGAAACAAATGATGGAAAAAATGTCTGTCACAGTCAGTAACCTAAGCAGAAATCAAAACCAGCACCAGAACTTTAGAAGAAACAACAACACTCCCAACAGACAAAGAGAATCGGATCAAAAAGTTATTCCCCCGTTCCAAAACTTTCTAGATGAGAATGAGGGAATCATAGAAGAATCTGAAGGGAATGTAATAAACATGTTTGAAACAGAAGACTCAATCCATAACTGTGATTCAGAGGAAGACCAGCCCTCACCTTCATATTGGGATGAGGAAGGATCAGAATCTGAAGCCTACAGACTTGGATTTGAAAATGCTATTACGCAAGTCAGGGAACAATATGAGATTAGGAGAAAAAAGAACCAAGACACTCCCAAACCCAAAGCTCTTGAGGTTACTATCAAGAAAAGACCTGACAAACCTTCTAAAGACACTGCTGAAAGTAACAAATCAGCAGCTGAAAGTTCTAGGAAGGGTAAAGAAAAGGACAACCAAAATACTGAAAAACAAATTCAACCCACTAGCAGCACTAGCACTGCAATTAGTGCTCCTGATAAAACTGTCCCTAAACTTGTACATAATGAGAAATCACAAGCTGATTTAGCCACTAAGGTGGTGACTAACAAGACGGAGTTGAACATTCCAAAGAGTCAGTCCACTTTCAATCTAGAAAGTGAGATTGCAAAAATTAAAATCTCTGTCCCACTCTCTGAGCTAGCCACTCAGGATGTATATAAAGGCCAAATTTTGAAAGCGTTAAATTTAGCTGAAAGTAGTGACACGGTAAATCTGAGCGATGATCAACCAGCCCTCCTGTTTGGTCCAAAGATCGAGGGAAAGTTTCAGGAAGGGGTAGTTCCACCTTTCTATATCAGTCTCAACATTCATGACAAAATTCTTCATAATGCAATGCATGATTTTGGAGCATCTCAAAACCTAATGCCCAAGGTAGTCATGGAAAGGATAGGCCTAGAGATAACCCGCCCTTATAAAGATTTGTATTCATTTGACTCTAGTAGATTAAAATGCCTGGGCCCGATCAAAGACTTGTGTGTGAGCCTCACTCAGATTCCTGCTAAATTCATGGTCATGGATGTAGTGGTGGCAGATGTGCCACCCAAGTATGGCATGTTACTATCCAGATCATGGGGAGCCAAGCTGCAAGGTACAATGCAGATGGATGGCTCATATGCCACAATTCCCATATTTGGCCAACTTAGAAGACTGTATGGGGAGGCTCAAATGAGATTTCTGGTCAGTAGCCCCGAGAAACCCAAAATTCACCATTATATTCTGTGCATACAGATCTAGATTATTTCATCCTCTACAATGACCAATCCTTAGGAGGACCCGAATCAGAGAACAAAAATTCAAACCATGATATAGAGCCCATGGAATTTAACATAATGGCTACCCTGGAAGAATACGATGAATAAAACCATGGGGAAGGTACTGAAAATGACACTCTGAGTGAACTAGAAACAAAAAGCAAACAACAAGCTAGCCACCTCCCTGATCTCCACACCCATAATGAACCACAAAACAATTTACAACCTAGTACAGACTCCACAATGCAACATAATGGCAAACCCCTGTGGGAAATGAATTTCGATGGGTCCTGTACTAGGAAAAATGCTGGAGCAGGGGTGTGGTTACATAATACAGAAAGTAACTACATAGAGAGCCATGCTGTAAATCTGCATTTCAATTGTACAAATAATATCACGGAATACGAGGCTCTGATCCTCGGTTTGAATCTGTTGAAAATATTAGGAGCCCGTAGGATAGCTGTGCAAGGGGACTAAGAGTTAGTCATAAAACAGGTAAATGGTGAATACACAACGAAACACCCCAGATTAAGAGCATACAGGAATGACGCAATGGACTTATTGAAAACCTTTGTAGAATACGACTTGGTGTTTGTCCCTAGGGGCCAGAATGTAATTGCAAATGGATTAGCTTGCCTAGTTAGTTCATATCGTAAGACCCCTAGTGACCAATAGATCATTATTCAGACCAAATTCCAACCTGCAGTGCCAGACAATGAAAAATATTGGCAGGTTTTTGAAGGAGATAAACAGATCGAAGATTTTCTGATAGGCAGAAATGAGTTTGAATTTTCTGATTCAGACTCTAAATCTGACAATAGCTGCCTAAGTGAAGAATCCTCAGATGAAGAAGAAACACCCTGTAACATAGAAATAAACTTTTTAAATGAACGGATTGGAAATCCAGACGAAAAAGGGGAAAACGCAGATAGTGAAGAAGTAGAGGTGCTGCAGGCTAAAGATAAGAATATACCCAGAGGCCTGGCACCCTTAGAGGACCTTTTTGACTTTGATGATGTAGCAAAAAATCCCACTATAGAACATGCAGACTCTGACGTGGAAGAATGCAACATAGGCATTGAAGATAAACCCAAAATGATTAAGCTGGCTAAGTCTTTACCTGCGGACATGAAGAAAAAATACATTGACCTTTTCAAGGAATTTGTTGATGTGTTCCCTTGGAGTTATGAAGACTTAAAGGCCTATGACACAAACATCATTTAGCACAAAATACCCTTGAAAGAAAATCAGAAGCCTTTCAGACAGAAGCTTCGTAGGATCAATCCAAAACAATTGCCAGCAGTTGAAAAGGAGATTAAGAAGATGTATGATGCGAGCATAATAGTTCCTGTGAGGTTCTCTGATTGGGTATCAAACTTAGTGGCTGTGAGAAAGAAAACAAGGGAGATCAGATTATGCATAAACTTCAGAAATCTTAACAGAGCCTCACTCAAAGACAACTACCCCTTGCCAAGAATGGAACACATCCTTCAGAAAGTAGTAGGTTCGAAAAGGATCTCCCTGTTAGATGGCTTTTCAGGTTACAACCAAGTGTTAGTACTCCCAGAAGATCAACTCAAAACAACCTTTACCACTCCCTGGGGCACCTTTATGTATGTAAATATGCCTTTTGGATTGATGAACGCTGGAGCCACCTTCCAAAGGGAAATGGACATAGCTTTCTCAGATGAGATAGGACACTTCATAGTTATTTACTTAGATGACTTGATGGTCTATTCTAAAACTGAAGAAGAACACCTAAAACATCTGAGGAAAGTTTTTAAAAAATGTAGAAGGTTTGGTTTGTCATTGAATCCCAAGAAGACTGTATTTGGGCTGCAGGAAGGTAAGCTTCTTGGCCACATTATATCTAAAAAAGGGATTAGGATAGACCCACAAAGGATTGAGGGAATACTACAAATCACACACCCGAGAAACATCAAGGAATTACAGTCCTTCATTGGGAAAATTAACTTCCTTAGGAGATTTATTCCCAACCTAGATGAACACCTTAGGAATATGACTAACATGCTGAAGAAAGGTGAAGGAGTTAAATGGACTGTTGGAGCTAAACAATCTTTTGAATCAGTAAAACTTGCACTCACCCAAGCCCCTGTTTTGATTAGCCCTGATTTCTCAAAATATTTCCTGATATTTTCATTCGCCTCTGAGCACACTATAGCTGCAGTATTGCTGCAGGAAAACAAAGAGGGAATAGAACATCCAATTGCCTTTTTTAGAAAAGCACTAAGGGATGCTCCCTTGAAATACAATATAATGGAAAAATAGGCTGATGCTCTTGTTAAAGCTTTAAAAGACTTTAGTGTGTACATATTGCATTCCCACACCATAGCCTATGTGCCAAATATAGTTGTCAAAGACATATTGTCCCAAGACCCTGATGGAAAAAGGGGCAAATGGATTGTTGTAATGCTAGAATACAACCTTGAGATAAAACCCACCAAACTGATCAAGGGTCAGGGCTTAGCTAAATTAATGGCTGAATCAAATCTATAAGCCCTTGACATCAACATGATTGCTGCCTTGGATGAGCAGGAAGGATTGCCCAATCCCACTGTTGAGGAGAAGTTTCAGAACTCCCCTTGGTACTCCAATATCCTTTATGTGCTCTCCAACCTCAATGCTCCACCTGAACTGTCAAAGACCAAGGCCAGATTCTTGAAATTAAAAGCCAGAAACTACTGCATCTTGAATGAAAACTTATACTGGAAAAATCCAAATGGCCTATTGCTTAAATGTTTGCCTGAAGCTGAAGCCGAAAGAATCAAACAGGAGTTCCATGCTGGAGAATGTGGAGGCCACCTGAGTTGGAAAGCCACTACAAACAAAATACTCAGGGCTGGTTATTATTGGCCCACACTCTTCAGTGTTGTCCACAAGATGATAATTGCCTGCCACAAATGTCAGACTTTTGAAGGCAAAATAAAACTCCTCCCCCTCCCTCTCCAACCCATCACTGTTGAAGGTCCTTTCATGCAATGGGACCTAGATTTTATTGGAGAAATTCATCCTGCTTCTTCTACACAACACAAATGGATCTTAACAGCCACAGACTACTTCACTAAGTGGATAGAGGCCATACCCACTAGGAATGCCACCGATTCAGTCATCATTAGGTTCCTAGAAGGTCATATCCTCTCTCGGTTTGGCTGCCCAAGGAAAATAATCACCGATAATGCTGCTGCTTTTGGATCCAAGAAAATGGTTGATTTTTGTCACAGGTATGGAATAGCACTCGGTCATTCAACTGCCTATTACCCACAAGGTAATGGCCTAGCTGAATCATCAAACAAAAGCCTGGTGACCATCATTAAAAAGCTGTTGGAAGAAAACAAAAAGTCGTGGCATAACAAATTAGTGCATGCTTTGTGGGCTGACAGGCTTACAACAAAGAAGTCCATTGGCATGTCACCATTCCAGCTTATCTATGGAACAGAAGCAGTCTTTCCTACCAGCCTTGGGATACCAGTGATCAAACTTGTTCAGGAGATCCAGACAGAAGAAGACAGTATGGTGAGAAGAATAAACCAAACAATTCACCTCCAGCAAACAAGGGAAGAAGTTTATAACAGAGCTGTAAAAGTTCAGGAAAACATAAAGAGGTTGTTTGACAAGAGAACCAAAGCTGCTAATTTCAAGATTGGAGATAAAGTTCTGAAGTGGGACTCAAGGAGAAAGGATAAAGGAAAGCACGACAAGTTTGACAGCTTGTGGTAGGGTCCATACATCATCCAAGCCACTGTGGGTCCAAATGAATTCTTCTTACAAGAATTAGATGGCACTGACCTGTTTGGGGGTCCTATCAATGGCAGGATGCTCAAACACTACTTATGCTGATTTACAATTTCCAGTCTCCATTTCCATTGTACATACCATTGCAGTTTTTGTTTTCAAGAAAAAGAGGAAAATGTTTCAAAAAACAGAGAGAAAGGAGAGGTTCAGACATGCTCAAAACATGAACCTCTGAAGTGCAAAGGATTGGCTCTAATAAGCTCAAAACCTGAGCCAAAGAAAGTAGAACAGCTGGTCCTAACATGCCCAAAATCTGGACCAGCAAAGGGAAAAGAAGAATCAGCTCTAACATGCTCAAAACCAGAGTTGAAATGAAGAAAAGAAGTGACTCTAACATGCTCAAATCTTGAGTCACAAAAAGAAAGAAGGATACTTCAAGTTTCAGATTTCAAGCCTTCAAATTTTTGTTCAGTCTCTGCAAAGTTTTTTGTCCATGTGCAACTGTATTTATGCCTTAGATCTACAACAAACAAGACTGTTTAATCCTAGTTTGGCTGTTTTTAAATTTCCTGTTGTAGAATGTAGAGAAGAAATCTGCTGGACAGTTTAATCCCAGAAGATATTAGATTAGGTAGAGAAACATATGAGACCAACAGTCTAATCTGGTCTCATGGATCAATAAGGGTAGATTTAGAATAGGTTTATTTTCTGTTATAAAAAATAAATGATGTAAAGGGTCTGCTAGCTCAAATGCACCCTCGAAGAAAACGCTAGGACTGTAGGATGGGTAGGTAGATTGTTGGGATTTTTTGCTGATCTAACATATTTGTGGCAGCTGAAAATCAGAAAAGAAAGATGGTTTAAGCAGCAGGCATCTGGCCTACACCAAAGATCAATTTCTGAATTCTTGACTCCAAGAAGAAGCCATCCCCATGTGGAGCCACTATTAGCCCCTTATGAATTCCTTGACAAAGCAAGCAAGGGGCTAGAATGTTTTATGAGCCTTCAAGGAATGCATTTCCCTTGAAAACACATCATCCTTGAAGTCTTGTTATGTTCCCTGTTTTTGACTGTTTCCCTCTGCTAATCTGTTGTCAATGAGCCTAGCTGAATGATAGATTTTGCTCAAAAGGGCCTTTTTCGCCCCTTGTATCCCTACAGAATTCCCCCATTTTATCCTCTTTTCCCCTTTTTTCAAGTCCCATTTTTTCCCCCTAATTTCCCCCTCACTCTCCCAAATCCCCCGAAATTCCACCCTTGCCTTTTGTTTTCTCATTTTCCCTTCTATCCCCCTATCATTACCCTCCTTTGGTGAAAAAATGCACTAAAATGGGCTAAACACCCACCTTCCGACATTATAACAGGGCTTAGCCCCTTTCCCGCCAACCCTTTTCAACCACTTCCCACACATGCCCATGCGCTAAGGCCAAGCGCTTAAGCCTTAAGCGTTAATCGCATCGGAAGATTGGGTCGGAGCGTTAAAATCCTTTGTAACACAGAAAAGTTCCGATGCGATTGGCTTTCCACGTTAAGTCCTCCGCTCTCTTCTCCACCGTCGATCCTCCATATAGATTAGACGGCCCACGCCTATCGCAAAACCTTTGCAATCGCAACACTTGTGTTTTATCCCCCGATTGGTCCATCGCAAATACTTGCGATGCGATTGATCGCAACTTTCTCTGATCGCAAGTCCCCTCCGATTGCTCCGATCGCCCGATCGCACCACTCCCCAATCCACATCTCCACCGTTGATTTTCCACCCAGATCGAACGGTCCTGCGCTAATCGCATCATCCCCCGATTGATCGCAAGCCTTACCCTTCGATTCTCGATTGCTGCGATCCCCCGATTGCATCCTCCACCGTTGATTCCTCCCGCTAATCCAACGGCCATCGCTCCTCTCCCGATCCCCCAATCGCACTACCCCTCCGATTGCATTCCCCACCGTTGATCTGGACCCGAGATCAACGGTCAGTGCTCAATCGTGCCCCGACCTCCGATCGCAATCGCAAGCCTTCCCCACCGTCTCCCGATTTCATCTCGACCATCCATCCTCCCCTCGATCCGACGGTAATTGCTCGCTCCGCCAATCGCAATCGGAAGTTTGTTTGTGTCATCCTTTGTGTTCCCTCCGATTGCGATCTCCCGATCTGTATCTCCACCGTCGATCTCCATGTAAATCCGACGGTCATTGCTTCCCCTTCCTTGATTGCAATCAGAAATTATAAAGTGTGCGTCCCTCTCTTCCATTGCAATTGAGATTCTCCGACTAAATCTTGACCATCTGTTGGGTTTAAGATCTAACGGTTCAAAAGGAATCGCCCTCCGCCTCCGACTAGGTCCCACCTCATCGCATTTTCGTTGCATTTCATGTATTTTCTGTGTATTTCCGCCAAAGTCCAAACCTTTACATTTTTGCATGAAATTCTAATGTTTCATATGTATTTCGCCCATTTCATATATCATTCCACTGTTGGTCTCCGCCGTTGATCTACGCCTCCACATCACGATCAAACGGTCCTCGAGCATTTCTTCCATCAAACCCTATTACTTGCTGTTTCATCTTTTCGCTGCATATTTCACCATTGTTTCATTTAAAACACTGTTCCGCCGCCGCCGCGCTATTTTTCTCCCATCCTCCATAGTCACCACCCCTATGCATGGTTTTCATCACCAGGTTGCGTGTTTTGCAGGGTACAAACAACGGAAAAGCCTCCATGATCTTCAGTTACAGAGAGCACAGGAAAGGACCGTTTTCAGAGATGAAAGCATGGAGAAAGACTGGGGAAGGAGTTTTGACGGGACTTGCATTCAGGAACAGGGTTGAAAACTCTGTGAAGTCTTCCCAAGGCCATCTAAAACGCAGATTTAGCAGACCGAGCTATAAATGAAGCGGCAGAGAACTCAATGCACATGAAACTAAGTCAGCAAAGTTTTCACATCAGCAGATCTTTCTAAAGGACAAAGCGCCCATACCATCTCCATTATTTATCGTGTTCCTGAGGATTTCCACCTTGACCACAGTCCCAGGCTACCTGAGCAGTTGTTAAGGCGTTATGACAGACCGTTCAACATTCACTTCACTCCGTTTATTCACCAGAAGTACTGCACAGTACTGCAGCCAGAGTACATCAGGACCATACCAGAATAAATGGAAGCAGATTAATGCTCAGAGTTTAAAACAGAATGGGCTTCGGCCCTCTTTCTTCCCTAAGTTTTAATAGCTCATTTAATATTGCACCTACCTCCTTGGCCCATCTTCTGCTATAAAAATCATGAGAAAACTATTGTAAAGGTTGTTGATGAGATATCAGAGAATTGCAAGCTGTTTCTCTTGAGACGAGCTTACTGTGTACATTGTAAGATAGGCTGAGGAAGATTCATCAGGTTGAATATCAAGCTGTAAGCTATGCTGTACTTGATTGGTGTTGTTCTTAATACGACAAGCATATTTCTTTGGATCCTGATCTAAAGCTGCGGTGATGTTTTTCTATCTCTGTGTTATTTCATTTCATTTCATTTCAGTTCTTCTTTCTTGCATCAGAAATCTGGTATAGGATTCACCCTTGTTAGGTGCCCTATGCTTCTGCTCTCCCAGCCTTCTATGTTTTCTGCTTAATGTGTTATCTAAGGATTAGTTTCAATTAATTTAACCAGTGTAGTGGATGTTGTTGCCTACTCCCTGATGTATGAATTACAGATCTTGGTTCTTAGATGTTCTTGTTAGGATATAATTGGATGAATTGAGAACACTGGGAGGAATGAACTTAGTCTCTACCTCACTAGGATCTTTTTCACTCCAGTTACCTTTCTAAGATCCCTTAAGTGTTCCTTTGAGAGTGGCCTTTGAGTATGTCTAAGCAAGTCTGGAGTTAAATGACCTCTGACCTGATCTATAGATAGAAAGTTGGTGTTCTCTCCTCCTTTCACTTTCTATCCTTATTGTCCCATCTCACCCTTCATCTTTAGGATCCAAGGCTTTAGATGACTAGCCCAAATGAAAGCTTGCATGTTGATAGCAAGTAAACCCTTTCCTGACTCCATTTCCCAATGGTCTTGATATTCTTCTGCTTATCATTCCTCTGTCTAAGTTATTCTTTGCTCAGCCTTGTCTTATATTAAACTCTTCCTTCCTGATTCCCAGCAACCAAACTTACAAATCAATCAAACAAGCCTTGAGCCTTATAACTAGCCTAATATCTTAAACATTGAACTTCAAAGACATATACCTCTGACATATTATAGAGAGAGCCCTCTCTGGGCCCAGGAGGGCTAGATCCTGAGGTTTGAAAGTGGTTCTATGTTGTCTCATATTTTGGTCTTTCCAACCTGGCCAAAACATGGGAACCCCAACAATATGGTCCTTTAAATATACTGGGAAAGGTAGGCGATAATTCCCACTGACTCAGTATAGCCCCATGCATGTGCATTTATTTATGGGAAACTGTCAAAAATATAAAACTCTATGAGCCACCCATGATGGATTAAGAAGAGGAAAAGGTCATACCTTCCATAGAGGACATAACTAAATATGTTGAGGTAGAATTGACAAAGAATATGAATTTTGCTAGATTGGGTCCAAAGAAAAGCTTCTAGAAAGTCCTAAATGGTACTAAAGGGAGAAGATAAAGGAAAATTTTTTACACCTAATTTAGTATTTTTCTTTTGGGAACCAAAATCCTCCCAAAATGGGAAGATACGATTTGGATTGGATCACTATATAACTTTTCATTCATCTCAATTCTTTTAGAGAGAAAAATTTGAAAGAATCAACTTCTAAGAATAGTTTTAGCAGTGGGACCTAGTTTAGGCTATTAGGATCTAAAAAATTCCATGACTAATTTGAAGCCTTAAATGATGTTTTCTAGGAGTACAATTTTTCCACTTAAGCTTTGCACCCATGATGGTATTCTAAACACAAATAAAATTTCAATGATCCATGAAATATATTAATATGAGCTTAAATACAAAACTTATGTCTCTTAGAATTTTACCTATCATGATCGACCATCATAATTCGAGAGGATGCCACATTAGCCGCAATTACTCTTGGGAAAGAGGCTATCCATGTGGAGACTATGAAGAACACTCTATGAGCGTAAAATTTGTAAATCTAGTTTATATTTGAAGGAGTCAAACTTAGCCCTATTTGGATACCGAGTTGTCTCATAACTGAGTCACTAAGAGGAAAAGTGTTTCCATTATATTTGAGTGCATTTTGTCCATAGTGGAGTACAATAGCTAAGAGTGGATAAAGAGAGAGAGAGAGAGAGAGAGGAAAAAAATAGAAGGGTTTTGTTTCTTGTAGCATCCTACTACACAAATACCTCAGGTAACTCCATAGAGAGTTCCTTCACCTCTTCATTTGCATCATTTCCATTCATACAATAGAGAGAAGAGCAAATTCCCCTTCTAGTTGGGGTTTCTCCCAAAAAAAGTTCCTATATCATATCTTGGTGTTCATTGTGATTGGTGTATGATTGTATTTTATTTTTCTCTATTTTTCACATTTTATCTATTTCATCCATAAGTAGAAAAATAACCATTAATAAATCCCCAATTTTAAGGGAAAATCAACCCTCCTAGTATATATTTTAGATTTCAATCTATTTTAATCAAATTTGTCGTCACTACTTGTCTAGTGAAATATCCATGATAATTTATGAATCACCAAAATACCCATAAAGGACTTAACTCTAGATGTTGAGGTAGAATTGACAAAGAATATGAATTTTTCTAGATTGGGTCCAATGGAAAGCTTCTAGAAAGTCCTAAATGGTACTAAAGGGAGAAGATAGAGAAAAAAATTTGACACCTAATTTAGTAAATTTTTTTGGGAAACAAAATCCTCCCAAAATGGGAAGATACGATTTTGATTGGATCACTATATAATTTTTCATCCATCTCAATTCTGTTAGAGTGAAACATTTGAAAGAATAAACTTATAAGAATAGTTTTAGCAGTGGGACCTATTTTGGACTATTAGGATATAAAAACTTCCATGACTAATTTGAAGCCTTAAATGATGTTTTCTAAGAGTAAAATTTTTCCACTTAATCTTTACACCCATGATGGTATTCTACACATAAAGACAATTTCAACGATCCATGAAATATATTAATATGAGCGTAAATACAAAGGTTATGTCTCTTAGAGTTTTATCTATCATGATCGACCATCATAATTCGAGAGGATGCCACATTAGCCCCAATAACTCTTGAGAAAGAGGCTATCCATGTGGAGACTATGAAGAATACTCTATAAGGGTAAAAGTTGTAAATCTAGTTTAGATTTGAAGGGTAAAATTTGTAAATCTAGTTTAGATTTGAATGAGTCAAACTTAGCCCTATTTGGCTACCGATTTGTCTCATAACTGAGTCACTAGGAGGAAAAGTGGTGCCATTATATTTGAGTGCATTTTGTCCCATAATAAAGTAGAGTAGATAAGAGTGGATAAAGATAGAGAGAGAGATGAAAAAATAGAAGGGGATTGTTTCTTGTAGTATCCTACTGCAAAAATGCCTCAGGTAACTCCAGAGAGAGTTCCTTCGCCTTTTTATTTGCATCGTTTCCAAAAATTCCTCAGGTAACTCCATAGATATTTCCTTCACCTTTTTATTTGCATCATTTCCATTCATAAAATAGAGAGAATAGCAACCTCGCCTTCTAGTTGGGTTTTATCCCAAAAGGTTTTCCCCTATCATATATTGGTATTCATTGTGATTGATGTATGATTGTATTTTATTTTTCTCTATTTTTCACATTTTATCTATTTCATCCATAAGTAGAAAAATAACCATTAAAAAATCCATAATTTTAAGGGAAAATCAACCCTCCTAGTATATATTTTAGATTTCAATTTATTTTAATCAATTTTTTCGTCATTGATTGTCTAGTGAAATATCCATGAGAATTTATGGATCACAAAAATACCCATTCATACATATTTTTACTAGTTACAAAAGGATTGAAATGATTGGAATGGGGGAGTATGAGATAGAATATGGTTAAATTTCAACAATAATATCCTATAGCGTTATATTAAGAAAATCAAGGCTTTATGATATGGTCCTTTAAATATACAGGAAAAGGTAGAATATAATTCCCACTGACTCACTATAGCCCCATAAATGTGCATTTACTAATTAGAAAATGTAAAAAATATAAAACTCTGTGAGCCATCCATGATGGATTAAGAAGAGGAAAAAATTCTACCTTACATAGAGGACTTAAGTCTGTATGTTGAGGTAGAATTGTCAAATAATATGAATTTTTCTAGATTGGATCCAAAGGAAAGATTCTAGAAATTCCTAAATGGTACTAAAAGGAGAAGATAGAGCAAAACATTTGACACCTAATTTAGTAATTTTTTTTGGGAACCAAAATCCTCCCAAAATGGGAAGATACGATTTGGATTGAATCACCATATAATTTTTCATCCATCTTAATTATTTCAGAGTGAAAATTTTAAAAGAACCAACTTAGAAGAATAGTTTTAGCAGTGGGTAATTTGGACTATTAGGATCTAAAAATTTCCATGACTAATTTGAAGCCTTAAATGATGTTTTCTAGGAGTAGAATTTTGCCACTTAAGCTTTCCACCCATGATGATATTCTACACACAAAGATAGTTTCAACGATCCATGAAATATATTAATATGAGCTTAAATACAACAGTTATGTCTCTTAGAATTTGACCTATCATGATGATCCAAGATCTTTTGATTATAGATGCATTAAAGAATTACATGTAACTGAGCACTTAAAACCATGAAACATAAACACATAAAACGAAGAACAAAGATACCATAACATGCATGAGACCAAGACACTAAAAATTGATTACGGAGTCATCCAATTTGGACTACGTCGCCGAATAATGCTCAACAGTGGGGAGGCCTTCATTCATTTAATCTCGAGAAGAAGAAGAACTACAAGAAAAGTTACATAAAGCACCCTTATACCTCCAATCTGTAAAATTCTCAAAAAAATGGAGAGCTCTGATGTAGAAATGGATGTCACATTTGAGTTCCTATCTCTGAGAGGTGTAAAATTGACATAAAATCTGTCTCAAATGGACACCAGCAAGTTATGCACCCCTGGGAATATTTTTTGTGCCCCTCAATATTCCCTGGCCAGGGTTTTTCCCCTCTGGCCTACTCGTGGTTCCGCTCTTGCTCCTCTTGCTTTGCTTGGGCATCCTGGCGAAATGAAGGGTTTTATGCAATTCTAGGAAAAGGTTACCACATGAGGTGGTTTGGCTTAGTGGTAATTTAAGAAAATAATAGAGGAGAGGTCGGGGGATCAAATCTTGCCTCTCCAAAAATGGATGCATTGTATTTTTTGTATTAATAATAGGTGGGCGGGGTTCGCACCATGCAGCCCCGACCCAACCTTCTTCCTTATGCATGTTTGAGTTTGTTATTTATTTAGGACCGCATGCTCAGGGGCTGGCCACGTGGGTCGGGCAGGTTCGACCCCCGCCAATCCCTTTTATCCACTGCCTCCGTGATTTTCATATGTGAGGTGTGGTAGGTGGGCGGGTTCGCTCCACGCAGCCTGACCCGATCGCACCACCATTCGTTGTTGACGGTTCCACCAATTTCGTAGTGGTTGCTCCATGGGTATCCGAGGGTGGCAGGGTTGATATCCTGCCCCCCAACAACACAGTCATATATATGATATTACAGTTATGGGGTGGCGGGGGTGGTAGCCTGCCACCCATTTTTTTATATTTTTTTGATTTTATATAAACCATAGGCCATTTTTAAACATTCTCGAAACTAGAGGTCATTAGGAAAATTAAACATCCAATGAATTTGCACGCTTTTCGGGTGCTAGGTTCCTTGTCGGTTAGCGGTTGAATTGTGGGATACTTAATCCTAGCCCACTACCTAACTTTGACCGCAACTTTGAGTTGCTCTAACTTCTTCATATCACCTTGGATTGAGGCGTCATTTATACTGTTGGATTCAGAACGGAAAATACATCGACATTGTCTTGGTCTTGTTGTCATCTAGACACTTTGATTTTTGAGCAATTTTAAGCCACTTGTCCTCTGAGATCCTCCTGGATCACATGATTGATCATCATAATTCGATAGGATGCCACATTAGCCCCAGTTACTCTTGGGAAAGAGGCTATCCATGTGGAGACTATGAAGAATACTTTATAAGGGTAAAATTTGTAAATCTAGTTTAGATTTGAAGGAGTCAAACTTAGCCCTATTTGGCTACCAGGTTGTCTCATAACTGAGTCACTAGGAGGAAAAGTGGTGCCATTATATTTGAGTGCATTTTGTCCCATAGTAGAGTAGAGTAGCTAAGAGAGGATAAAGAGAGAGAGAGAGGAAAAAAATATTAGGGGTTTGTTTCTTGTAGCATCCTACTGCAAAAATGCCTCAGGTAACTCCATAGAGACTTCATTCACCTTTTTATTTGCATCATTTCCATTCATACAATATAGAGAAGAGAAACCTCCCCTTCTAGTTGGGTTTTCTCCCAAAAGGTTTTCCCACGTCCTATCTTGGTGTTCATTGTGATTGGTGTATGATTGTATTTTATTTTTCTCTATTTTCACATTTTATCTATTTCATCCATAAGTAGAAAAATAACCATTAATAAATCCACAATTTTAAGGGAAAATAAACCCTCCGAGTATATATTTGAGATTTCAATCTATTTTAATCAAATTTGTTACGACTGATTAGTGAAATATCCATGAGAATTTACGGATCACCAAAATACCCATTCATACATGTATTTACCAGTTACAAAAGGATTGGAATGATTAGAATGGGGGAGTATATTGAAAAGTTGCCATTAATTAAAAGTTATGTTTTTTTTTCTTAATTGAATAGCCAATTCAACTTAGAATTCAACCAATTTGTTCTTATGGTGTCACACATGGAATCATTCAATCTCCTAGTTCATTTTTTTTTACAAAATTTCTAATTATGCTAAGAATGGATTATAATCTTATATATATGGCATTGGTTCCAAATATGTCTTGGGAAAATAAATGAATTCCCTAGAAAAAATAACACCTCTCATGGAATGAGATAAAATAATAGCCTATAGAAAAGCAAATACCTCTACTAAATTATTAGAAATAACTTTTAATTTTCATGCATATTTTCCTTCAATTATTCTTACTTTTTGAATGAATAACCCCACACACATACCTCATTTAAAAACCTATTTATCATTAATTAATTAAATATATATATATATATATATATATATATATATATGGAATTGGTCCATAAAAAAACTTTATATACCTCCACATATAATATTGTCAAATAGCCATTGGTGCTATGTGCATATGAAAGCTTATAAATAAAGCAAGATCAACTTCTAAAACTACAAAGAATATTTCATTGTTCACTAAAATATTTTTATATTAACTTTATATATATTTTCTAAAATAAAAGAAATATAATTCCTACCCTACTTAAATTAACATAAAATATTTTAACAATAAATTTAATTTAATACATAAAATATAACCATATTAAAAATCATTGAGCCGAAAGGCTCATTCTACAATCCAGTATGAGGGAGATGTTAGGTATGTCACGTCCTCAAAAAATAATAAAAATAATTTAAACAATTAAAAATCTATTAACCCAACAATTAAGTGTTGATATTATAATTGAGCCAAAAGGCTCATTCTAGAATCCAGTACAAGGGAGATGTGTAAGTATGTCATGTCCTGAAAAAATAATAAAAATAATTTAAACAATTAAAAATCTATTAACTCAACAATCAAGGGTTGATATTATAATTTTATACAACTTTATAGAAATAAAATATATATATAGAACTTAAAGAAAGTGTTTGAATATCCACATTAACTAATATATTTCAGCATGGATTTTCTCTCTCTACAGAAAGTGTGTATATATATGTGTGTGTGTGTTAACCTTAGCTTGAAAGGAAAAATTAATTGAAGGTAATGTAGAGTAGTTACTTTTTAATAAGAGGAAAATGTGTGACTAATTCAATTTTTAATATAAAATAGTAATAATGATAAAATATAAAATTATACAATTTAAACAATGAAAAATTACCACATAAAACTATATTAATCACAAATTTACGAAGCAGTAAAATGTATTAATTGACATGTAATTTAAAAAAAAAGTTTGATATTGGATCTCTCAAGGCCCTTGGTAGATATGTGGTTAAACTGCATCTATATTGTTTCTACATCCCAGTGTGAAGGCTACATTAAGTATGTTCATTCCTCGTAAAATAAAAATAAAATATTCTCTAAATAGAAAAACAATGTCACCTATAATAAAAATGAAAAAAAATATATATGCTATGCATTTTTAATTAGTTGTCCATATGACCTAATATCATGTAGAGTAATTAGAAGTAAAAAAAATATGTTAGTAAGATGTTTAAACCTTATGTTTTTAAAAAATATTTTAATAAGTGATATCAACTTTATATAAATCTATATATAGAAAAAAATGTTAAAAGCAAATATTTTAATGTATGATAGAATCAAATATCCAATGTGAGTTATGAATAAAATAATTTAATATGAATTAATATAAAATGTTTCAATACACATGTTATGTAATCTCTATAACAATCAAAAGTGAAATTTAAACAATAACAAATTTTTGTATTCTAAAATAAGTTTGCAACAAAAGGAATTTGATCCCTTTCGGCTCATGTTAGATCCATGTTTTAGATGGATCTGTGCTGGTTTAAAATCAATTACACTCATAACCAATATCAAAAGATATTTTTAAATAAACAATCGGCCAACTATCATACACTGATCAATATTAAAACCATTCCTGCTCTCTTAAATTATCATGAAAATACATCTTATAGGCCATTTTTTTAACCATTTGTCACATGGAGGAATTCATGGTTTTGCCTTACACACCATTGACATTTCTCCTTCTGTGCAGATTCATGTTCTGAACAGCACTACAGTTTTGGCTACGTGGAAAATTATCTTCCTCAGCGGTCTTCTTGAAAGAGGCAGAGAAATGACAAGGACTCTCTTCGTCGATTTTCCCCACACCAAGTTTATGAAGATGGAAATGATCCGTAGGAGTGCTCAAACTCCGGGGCACGGTCTCATGATCCGACAACTTTGTTGTTGCCCTAAGTTTCTGAGACGCAGCTTTCACAAGTTCTCTGTAATCGTTTTCCTGGTTCCTGGAAGAAGAATTTGAGGTGAAGGAGATGGGGACAGCCATGATAGGCCCGGGCGCCCCAACGATGCAAGCATAGTTTCCCATTCCTGCGCACTTGTTCATAGTACCAACATAGCAATCTCGAGATCTCGCCAGATACGGGATCGGAGAGAGAACTCTCATGAATCTATAGAAAGCTTTCCTGAACTGCATCTATTTTGCCATCTAACTCTGCAGCTGTAACAAAAGACTTCATGATAAAAACTGAAATAAGTGTATATAAGATTTCAAAAAACTACAATATTATTAGAGAGAGTGCTATTTATTGATATAAATGGAGTTTTCTTGGTCCCTTGGGATGCGGTTATAGTGTAGACTTTCTACCCTTCCAAGTTGGAATGGAAAGTTGATATTTATTATTTTATGTATCCTGAGGCATTGCTGACAATTGATTAGATATTTAATATTTACCCATGTTGGAATAACATACTCTCACCTTTAATTATATATATATATATATATATTGTTTTGTAACAAACACCAATATATATATTTTGTAACAAACCCCAAGATATAATATAATTGTGACACAACCCCACATCTCTTTTCAATTCTAAAAAAAGGGTTGCATATCGTGGATATGTTTCTTCATCTTTTTTTTAAGTAGATGACTTATCACCCACACAGGCACACAATAGCGATGCGTTGACTCACTTTCATGAATTTAAGTTTAATCGCAATAAATTAAAATGTTCTTAACCATCTAAAGTTTCAATCCAATTTGAGAAATTTTGGTTTATTAAAAATGTATTAAACCGTTTTATGATATATGAAACCCTTTTATGATATATGAAATTTAGGTTATCATAGAATTATGATGTTCTTGAAATTTGTATTCATATGATGTTAAATTTGTTGTTGAAATGAAGCTATTTTATTGCAAGATTAGGTCTATTGTTATAAAGCATCGTCCTTTGTTGAGATTCTTGTTGAGCCGAAAGGCTCATTCTACAATCCAGTATGAGGGAGATGTTAGGTATGTCACGTCCTCAAAAAATAATAAAAATAATTTAAACAATTAAAAATCTATTAACCCAACAATTAAGTGTTGATATTATAATTGAGCCAAAAGGCTCATTCTAGAATCCAGTACAAGGGAGATGTGTAAGTATGTCACGTCCTCAAAAAATAATAAAAATAATTCAAACAATTAAAAATCTATTAACACAACAATTAAGGGTTGATATTATAATTTTATACAACTTTATAGAAATAAAATATATATATAGAACTTAAAGAAAGTGTTTGAATATCCATATTAACTAATATATTTCAGCATGGATTTTCTCTCTCTACAGAAAGTGTGTATATATATGTGTGTGTGTGTGTGTGTGTGTGTGTGTGTGTGTGTGTTAACCTTAGCTTGAAAGGAAAAATTAATTGAAGGTAATGTAGAGTAGTTACTTTTTAATAAGAGGAAAATGTGTGACTAATTCAAATTTTAATATAAAATATTAATAATGATAAAATATAAAATTATACAATTTAAACAATGAAAAATTACCACATAAAACTATATTAATCACAAATTTACGAATCAGTAAAGTGTATTAATTGACATGTAATTTAAAAAAAAAGTTTGATATTGGATCTCTCAAGGCCCTTGGTAGATATGTGGTTAAACTGCATCTATATTGTTTCTACATCCCAGTGTGAAGGCTACATTAAGTATGTTCATTCCTCGTAAAATAAAAATAAAATATTCTCTAAATAGAAAAACAATGTCGGCTATAATAAAAATGAAAAAAAAAATTATATGCTATGCATTTTTAATTAGTTGTCCATATGACCTAATATCATGTAGAATAATTAGAAGTAAAAAAAATATGTGAGTAAGATGTTTAAACCTTATGTTTTTAAAAAATATTTTAGAAGTGATATCAACTTTATATAAATCTATATATAGAAAAAAATGTTAAAAGAAAATATTTTAATGTATGATAGAATCAAATATCCAATGTGAGTTATGAATAAAATAATTTAATATGAATTAATATAAAATGTTTCAATACACATGTTATGTAATCTTATAACAATCAAAAGTGAAATTTAAACAATAACAAATTTTTGTATTCTAAAATAAGTTTGCAACAAAAGGAATTTGATCCCTTTCGGCTCATGTTAGATCCATGTTTTAGATGGATCTATGCTGGTTTTAAAAACACTAGAGTTGGAATGACGCAACACGATATTACAAGAGGCATCGTCATTGCATTGATATAACCATTTTCTGTATTTTGTTTTTCAACCTGCACTCTAAAAACATGATAGGAAGAGTTTTTTCAAACTAGCATAGGTTTAAATCACATAATATTGCACAACAACAAAATATTGTCATCTTTGTGTTTAGTTTGCCTCCAATATGTATGTAAAGTCATTGTTCTCATATGTTTATCTAGACATTGATATTTCATGGGTGTCTTCTTTGTATTATATGTCCAATATGTTATGTTAAGCCATTGTTCTCATATGTTTATCTAGACATTGATATTTCATGGGTGTCTTCTTTGTATTATATTAGCATTGTGATAACATCAAAATATAGTCATACATTACTATACATTATATTTGTATTTCTTATTTCATGTTACATTACTTATTCATTTTATTAATCTCATGTATGGGTTATTATTAATCTTTTTACATTATATTAACATTATAATAGAGATGTTTTTTTTGTCAAAATAGTGTAAGATAAGTAACAAGAATTATTTAATTATAATTATGTCAATTTTAATTCATTCTAATATTAAAATTACATAGTTTTAGTATTTATGTTAAAACATAATTATTATTAATGATTTGATTTTTATTAATTTAATTATTATTAATTTTTCTATTATTTTTATTTAGTTATTATTAATAATTAAGTTTACTATTGTTATTATTATTAATTTAATTACGCTTTAAGGCATTCTTGTTTGAAAACAACTCCCCTAGCTGTCAATGTGTCCGTGTTTGAGCCATTGGATCAAATGTTAGACATTGAAAAATTTGTTAGATTTAAATAAAATTTATATCATAAAATTAAACTCCACACAAACCAATTAGTTTAAATTGCATGGATAAAAAACACTATTAAAAAGGAAAATAACTATTTATGTATTTAAATATTACATTTTTGTGACACAGTGCTCTCCAACAAAGTATGATAGAAATGTTGTTATGCCATGTTTAACATTTTGACTACGTCAAATTACACAAAAATAAAAATAAAAGTAAATTAAATAAAAATATTGACATAATCTAATGAACACTTTAACTAGGTCAAAATACAATAAAAGATAAAAATAATAATAAACTATAAAAACAGCCCATGGGTCAATGGCCCATGGTATTCATGGGGAATGTAGTTTATTTAAAGGGGGGAATTAAGATGGCCTAGATCAATAAGATGGCCTAGATCAATATCAAGAGCCAAGAGAGATCAAATGTCTTGATATGCATATCTCTTTTAGAGTGAAAAGAGAATTGATCCATCTCATAAATAGTATAGATCTAAACTAATTATTTAAGAAAATTATTTTTAAATGTTTATAACCATTATTCTTTTAAAATTTTACTTAATAGAATGCATCTAGATTTTCATACATCCAAATATACATAGTTTTTCTTGTTCTAACATCTATTTTATTATTCCAAAAATACATGGTTTTTTTTGTTATATATTATTTATGTTACAACTGTTTTATTATTCATAAGTAGTATTTTTTAATATATAAACTAGTATTTGCACCAAATGTTGCAAAGGAAACGCTGTAAGTCGATAGCATACTCAATAGCATATAGAAGAAGAGTGTAGATGAAGGCAGATGTGATATGTAATGTTATCTAAAGGTGCACAAATTTTTCTCTAAAAAAACTATCAACAATATGCCTAGTTGTAAAAATCAACAATACTCCTAGCTATGAAGTATATATTTGTGCTCTTATGTCAAACTAAACACAAACATGGTTATCTAATTTGTTTTCTTTCAATATTATGTGATTGTCTTTAGAGGCGCATTCTAGAGCCTAGTGTGACCCGGATATATGTCAGTATGTCCTCAAAAAATAATAAAAATAATTTTTATTAATGTTGGACAAAAAAAATTAGCTTGAATCTTTAGATTATTTATAACTTTTTAATCTTATTAATAGATTAAAATTAATTAATATAATTTGAATGGATAGTAAATTATCTCATGCATTTAATAGTTCCTTTTATCATATAAGTGAATTTGAATGGATGATAAATTTACCTTTAACAAAAAAAAATACCACATTAAAATTTCAAATTAGGTAAAATATTAAACACATTTAATTGGATTTATTAAAGCCAACACCATCTATTAAGGTTAATTCAATACAAAGAATCATAAATCTTGCGCTAAAATATTTTAATATTTATTTTAATTAAATTTTTATAAAATAAATTTTTAAAGGGAAAAACCATATCCTATGGATATATTAAAGACTTTAAAGACATAAATATTTCCACATCAAAGTTTTGATATTTGAAAATATTAATTTGATGTAGTTTTATTATAAATTTTGTGCCATAAAAAATGATTAGATCTAATATTAATATTATTAAATTTAATAACTTTGGATTAATACACTATTAAATTTAATATATATATATATATATATATATATATATATATATATATATATATAATATATATATATATATATATATATATGGAATAACAAAGATATAAAGTGATAGAGGAGTGAGAAAGAGAGGAGTCACAGAGGGAGAGAAGGATAAGATAGAGAGAGTGTGAAACACAAAGATGGAGGGGGGAGAGAGGGAGAGAGGGAATAATATTTGTTGTATTATATGCATTGATTTATGTGGAGATGATGATTTCTAATTCTAATTGATTGCTTTCAATAGATGCATTGATTTTAGTGTAGATGTTGATTTCTAATCTCATTTGATTTCTTGCATTAGATGCATTGATTTCAATGTCGATGTTGCTTTTTAATCCTATTTTATTGTTTGCATTATATGTTAATCTTGAGGCTATAAATTATTAAAAAAAATATTTTTCAATATATATTTATTAATAGGTAGAGGGACACTATTAAGAAATAATTAGCTGTAAAAAGTTGTTATACCTAGAATTAAAATAAAAAAGATGTGTGTAATCAATCCTCTTGCAACGTGCAGATTAATCCTAGACAAGATGGTCTCCCTTCTTCATCACCAACTAATTACTAAAAGACAATTACATATATTCAAAATATTTTCAAAATTGCATATATTCAAAATTACTAATAGAGTAATTGCATACAACAATGTATTCAAAATATTTATAAGAGGAAAAAAAAAAAATTTTCTAGAAGGAAATGTGATAATTGTTTGGAGAAACAAATAATGTAAATATTTTACAAATATGGCCACTCATTAAAAAAAAAAAAATCAAAAATACATTATTTGTTGACTTTGCAAAATAGACTATAAATAAAAAAATAATCTAAATATTATTGAAGAAAATAAATTATTTAAAGCATAAACAAATAAACAAATTATTTCAAGGGTAACCTTGATGCAGTAAATTATTAAAACTACTCTTCAAGATATATTTTGTAATATTTGGAGGAACACTATTTAGAATTACTTAGTTGTCGAAAGTTGTGATAACTAAAATTAAAGGAAATAGATGTGCAATATCAATCTTCGTGCAAACTATTGACAACATTCTCTCCCTTTTTCATCCCAACTAATTAGTAATAAACAATTACATATGCATAAAAATATAACACAACAATTATAATATTCACAAACATTATTATCCAAATCCTAACACTTAAATACACAAACCACTCAAACCATTAAAGGAAAGCAACACATACCAAAATAAAGAAGAGAATGATCTCGTCATGCAAAACAAAGAAAACATAATGTGAATTTTGAATTTTATCTCAAACATATACATAATAATAATAACCTAAAAACTTGACATTATTACCTTAGAATCAACATAGATCCATCTAACAATGGATCTATCATGCTAAGAGAGAAATAAAATCCCTCTACATGCAAACCTTTCCTCAAATTCTACACATCAAAAAGAAGGTTTACACTTCCAGAAATTTAATCTCTCTACTCATAATAAATCCAATAATATATAGATCTAAGCTAATTTAAACCAATACTAATTTAAACACTCTTCCTATCATGTTTTGAAAATGCATATTGAAAAATAGAATAAGTGCAAAATTAATGCTATCACCATGCCTCTTCTAATATCGTGTTGCGTCATTGCAACCCCACAAATATGTGAAGGACGATGCTTTATAATAATAGAACTAATCTTGCAATAAATAGTTTCGTTTCAATAACAAATTTAACATGATATGAATACAAATCTCAAGATCATCATAATTCTATGATAACTTAAATTTCATATATCATAACAAATTTAACATGATATCAACACAAATTTCAAGATCATCATAATTCTATGATAACCTAAATTTCATGTATCATAAAAGGGTTTAATACATTTTTAATAAACCAATTTCTCAAATTGGATTGAAACTTTAGATTGTTAAAGAACATTTTAATTTATGCGATTAAACTTAAATCCATGAAAGTGAGTCAACGCGTCGCTATCGTGTGCCTCTGTGGGTGATAAGTCACCTACTTAAAATAAAGACGAACAAACATATCCACGATGTGGGGCTGTGTCAATTGTGGGGCTGTGTCAATTATATTTTTTTCCAACTTGACAATGATGCATCTTGGTGTTTGTTACAATATCTATATATTTTTAAAGGTGAGAGTATATTATTCCAACATGCGTAAATATTAAATATCTAATCAATGGTCAGCAATGCCTCAGGGTACATAAAATAATAAATATCAACTTTCCATTCCAACTTTGAAGGGTAGAAAGTCTACACTATATTAGGGTAACCACACAACCCCATCCCAAGTGACCAAGAAAAATCTATTTATATCAATAAATAGCATTCTCTCTTATAAATGTAGTATTTTTTTGAAATTTTATGTACAATTATTTCAGTTTTTATCATGAAGTGTTTTGTTACAGTTGCAGAGTTAGATGGCAAAATGGATGCAACTATGAAACTCAGCACAAGAAAGCTTTCTATAAATTCATGAGAGCTCTCTCTCCGATCCCTTATCTCGCTAGAGCTCAATATTGGTATGTGGGTACTATGAACAAGTGCGCAGGAATGGGAAACTATGCTTGCATCGTTGGGCCCCCGGTCCTATCATGGCTGTCCCCATCTGCTACACCTCAAACTCTTCTTCCCTTAGGGACAAGGAAGACGATTACACAGAACTTGTGAAAGCTGCTTCTCAGAAACATAGGGCAACAACAAAGTTGTCGGATCATGAGACCGTGCCCCGGAGTTTGAGCACTCCTACGGATCATTGCCATCTTCAGAAACTTGGTGCTGTGAGAATCGACGAAGAGGGTCCTTGTTATTTCTCTGCCTCTTTCAAGAAGACGGCTGAGGAAGATATTTTTCCACGTAGCCAAAGCTGTAGTGCTATATATTCAGAACATGAATCTACACAGAAGGAGAAATGTCAATGTTGTGTAAGGCAAGACCATGAATTCCTTCATGTGAGAAATGGTAAAAAGATTCCCTATAAGATGTATTTTCATGATAATTTAAGAGAGCAGGAATGGTTTTATTATTGATTAGTGAAAGGAAATTGTGGAATTCTATTATGCACACACAATGGCTTACTATCTTGATCCACATACCCTTATTTATTGGAATAAAGGTATTGAATTTGGATATGATGCGTTGGAATCACACACGCGCAAATGGATCGATAGATATATGATCACTAATTTTTAGACATATTTATTCTCTTTTTATACTATGCCTTTGTCTTAAACTAGTACAATTTATATGGTGATAAAGAATTAGAATTTTGATCCATGTGTTTCCGTACTTTGGTATAAACTTTAAGAAAGAGAATATCATAGAAATATGATGTGAACAATGAGATGGATGGATAAATATATGATCACTAATTTTTAGGTATATTTATTTTCTTTTTTAACTATGCATTTGTTTTAAACTAGCACAATTTATATGGTGATAAAGAATTAGAATTTTGATCTATGTCTTTTCATACTTTAGATTAAAGGTATGAACCCTAAGAAGGGAGTACGATAGAAAGAAATATGATGTGAACAACTAGATAGATAAATAAATATATGATCACTAATTTTTAGACATATTTATTTTCTTTATATACTATGCATTTGTCTTAAACTAACACCATTTATATGGTGATAAAGAACTGGAATTTTGATCTGTATTTTCATACTTTGGATTAAAAGTATGAACCCTAAGAAAAGGAAGGACTATGATACAAAGAAATATAATGTGAACAACGAATTTATTACTTTATCCTCCAAAAAGGAGCAAAGCTTCGAGTAAGTGAAATTTATAAATTCCTATATCTTCTCACCAAATTTCATGAAGCTTTATTGAGTTTAACTATCACATATATAAATTCCTATATCTTCTCACCAAATTTCATGAAGTTTTATAGAGTTTAACTACCACATCCATCCAATCTAAAGACCATGCATATATATATATTTTTAAATAAAGGTTCATTTTTTCACTTATATGTATCTAATAATTCGAATCAATGCAAAATTTTTGATGGAATGTAGAAAACATATGTTTTTATCTACCCACCAAATCTCACACACAAAAAAAAATTATGAAGTTTAAAAGATGAAAAAAAAATCATTTAAGAATTATGATAAATTAAGACATAATTTATTCTAATAATTTTATTTTATTTTCAATTTTACATTAAATTTTGAAACTTAATGCCTTACTTGTATTTTGAAGCAAAAAAAAAATCAATTATTAGACATTTATTAATTACAAAATTGGCTAAATTATCTAAGTAAATGGATACTTTTTGGAAACTAGTAATTACAATCTCAATCACAGAGATGATATTTTTAATTGAGAGGGGACACTTTGGATTTCCATTCATTAGTATTTCTAGTTGTTCATAGTGTTTTATGATACAAAGAGTTATAAATAAGTTCTATGAATGAAATAAGACTTGAGAACATTGATTCTTGAGCTAATAATATTTATAGACTTTGTGGGAGAAAATATTTGATCTAATTTTCTTTTCCGAGAACAAATTGTGCTTATGAGTTTTTTTGAAATATTCATATAGTCATCATTCTTTTTGTTTGTTATGAGTTTTTTTTGCTATGTAATTCTAATTTTCAATACTCTAGATACTACACCATTTATCAATATAATCTAATTTATTATCATAATATAGTAGTTTAATATATATTATTATCAAATATGATTTTCTCTATTAGTCAAATATCTATAATTATAATCACACTAAGAGTTAATTGAAGTATACCCTAACAAATGGTTATGAAAGAATGTTAGAACATTTACAACCTATGGTAAGGTAATTAATTTTTAATTGTGTGTTTATCTTTTTATGTATCCATAAGATGAACTATTTATTGGTTAATTGAAATACATTACATTCTCCTAGTCTAATAATTGCAAGAGTGATTAGATGAAATTAAAAAATAATAACAATAAAATTAAGCCATATGTTTTTTACTAAACCTTTAATGTTAAAATTTTTTATTTTATTTTATTTTATTCATATTCATTTATTATGTTTTTATAGGGTGAAAGAGTGATGGTCAAGAGGGTTGAAAAGATGAATAAGTCATTGAAAAGAATTCAATCAACTTCTCATGTTGAATCAATTTAAATTTATTTTATGTGCAAATATATTTTCATCCAATGTTGTTTAGAATGTAGCTTTCTCATGGGGTGGTTGGTGTATGCCTTATTTATAGGGAAAAAAAAAACTTACAAAGATTTTAATAAATTAATTTAAATCTATACCATTGTATTTATATGAACATGTTTTTTTGTTGCTTATGTAATGTGAAATTGACTGAAAGTTAACATTCATAACCGCATTTAAGGGTGTATGTTTTATTTTCCTTTTTATAATGTAAAATTACCCAAATATATGTGAAATATTGAATTTACATAAATATGACTTGCTCTTTAGGCATTAGTAATTTGAAAAATATACTTATATTAAAAGTCATTAATATTAATATTTAAATATTATAAAAATATAATTAAAAAACAAATTAATAATAATAAAAATATAAACTTAATTAATAATAATAAAATAATAGTAAATTTAATTAATAATAATAACAAAATAAAATTAATAGAAAAACAAGTAATAATTAAATTAATAAAAATCAAATCATTAATAATAATAATGTCTTCACATAAACACTAAAACAATACAACTTTAATATTAGAACAAATTAAAATTGACATGGTTATAATGAAATAGCTCCTCATTTAGTTACTTATCTTACACTATTTTGACAAC
Organism: Pinus albicaulis; assembly: GCA_034641835.2. Classification (NCBI taxonomy): domain Eukaryota; kingdom Viridiplantae; phylum Streptophyta; class Pinopsida; order Pinales; family Pinaceae; genus Pinus; species Pinus albicaulis. Next base: position 1,396,189,764 of record CM076577.1, read on the forward strand.
AAAACATCTCTATTATAATACTAATGTAATATAAAAAATTAAAATAACCTATACATAATAAACAAAATAAATAAGTAATGTGGCATGAAGTAAGAAATATATAGACAATGTAATGTAGTCTATCTCTCAATATTTTGATGCTATCACAATATTGGTAAAATACACTTATAATACAAGGAAGACACCCAATATGAAATATCAATGTCAACAAAAACATATTATATTAAAACAAAGACTTAACATAACATATTGGAAGCAAACTAAACACAAAGATGACAATAATTTGTTGTTTTTAAAAATTACTAAAATTGGATGGGAACTTTAGATTGTTAAGAACATTTTAATTTATTGCGATTAATTTAAAGCCATGAAAATGAGTTAACACCTCACTATCGTGCCCATGTGTGGGTGATAAGTCACTATGAAGTAACATATCTACAATATACTACCCTGTTTTATGGTTGAAAATAGATGTGGGGCTTTGTCACAAATATTTTTTTATCAAGTTTCAAGGTTTAGCTCCTTAACTAAGTCTTCGGAAATCAAATTAATTTGAAACTCACTACCAAACAATGTGTCTATCTTGCTATGTTTATAAACATCTCTAATATGGAAGGGTTAAATTCTTGTATCTTCATCTTGAGTTACATTAGAACAACTTGAAGAACTACTTCTTGTTATGTTATTACCTTTCAAACCCATTGCTGTAATATTTGTTTCATCTCCTGAATCTGAACCTAAGTCATGTTCAATGATAGCAACGATTTTTCCCTTTTCTTTGGATTTTAGTTTGTTTGGCTTCAACTCTAGATGAAGTTTCCAACAATGGTCTTCATCATGCCCATTCTTTGAACAATGTTTACATGTGAGTTTCTCTTTGTCTCTTTTGACAGAGCTATTTCTCTTTCCTCTTCCATTAAGCTTTCCCTTTCCTTTACCCTCATACTCAAGGAAAATATCACTTTTCTCATCTATATTATGTTTCCCTCTTGCTTCTAGATGTGTGGCTTGAACATAAACCTCATCTATGTTTGTGGGATTGAACATGAGAATAGTGTACCTAAGGTAACTGTGCAAACCCCCAATATAATTTAACAAAGTTTCTTGAGAAAAAAAATTAATACCCAAAATAAGAGCTCTTCGCCAAAATTCATGAGTATAATCTTGCACACTTTTCCCTTTCAATTGTCTAAAATTATGCCAGTCCATAATGGATTTTTTCATGTAAGCTAGAGGATAAAATTGCCTTTTAATGGCAGCAAATTTTTTTTACCAAGACATTGAGATCTTACCATGGTTTTTAATCTCTTCTTGAGTCCTTGCTTCCCACCATACAAGTTTTGATCGCTCCATCCTCAAGGAAGTTAATTGAATATTTATGTCATCTTCTTTAAGGCTCTAAATTCTGCAATAAACCTCCAATTGATGAATCCAATTATCCAACCTCTTTTCATTCACTTCGCCATTATACATTGGAAGCTCAAATTTGACATCAAGTTTGAGTAAGGGATTTTTTGAGTTATTATGGGTGGTTTTGGCTATGGAAGTGGAAGATGATGTTGATGGAGACGATGAGGATGATGATGAATATGGTGGAGATGGAGGAGGCTTCCCTCCATAACCCTTTGAATCCTTCTATTCATCCTTTTTGTCTTCTGAGGTTCCCTCTCCATGTGGAGACTTAGAATTATCTCTAACCATCCTGGTGTTCCTCTCTTCAAAGAGGATCCTAACCCTCTCAGTTAGGTCATAGAAAGCCTTATTGAATTCTTCATCTTCTGAAAGACCTTCAGTCTCTCCTACATATTCTGGCGCAACTTGTACCTCTTCAATCTCAGCTAGAGATAAAAATTGATGTGCTTCAAGTGAAACTGTGAGTGAAACTTTAGGTGGAGATGGTGGCCTTGTGGCTCTCCTCCTTCTGGTCCTAACCTCAGGAACATAAATATTGTAAGAATCACAAATTTGCAACCATTAAAACCCTACTTGCACAAAACTCAAGAAAATCAAGCAAATAATCTTTGCAACCTAGCTCTGATACCACCTTGATCTGACTCTGAATGTTAGTTTTGCTGTGCTAATTTGATCTTCATAATTATAAATAATTTTCTCATCTTTTGCTTCATGTGCATAGGTTCCTTGAGGTGTTTGTGAGTGTTAAACATGTAAATGTACTGAATTTTATGTTAAATTCATGAGCATACAAAAATTAAAATGTAATGCTAAGTAAGATAAATAAAATGTACAACAAACCATAAAATGATCCATTAACACAACGTTTTGATGAAGGAGTTCACCCCTCCTGGGCTACATCTCCTTGGTCCAACTTCCATGGCTTGGGCCTCTGTATTAGCTCAAATGTGAAAAAATTTCTATTTACAATCATCTACTACTCCTCACACCTGCTTCAATGTGTTTAGAATGTCCAAATCATTTAGAATATACTCTTCTTTCTCCCAATTTGGTCGAATTTCACAAAAGTTATGGCCTCCCCAATTTTGGCCTAAGAAACCCCACTAAATTTGGAGATAACTCCAGTTAGGGCTACTAAATTTGGGGGTATCGGCGAATTTGATGGACCACCATCTTCTTCGTCGAATTGATGTCAGGTTTAATTAAATAAAGTAAGCATTTAATTATGGATAAGATTGGTTTAGCACTAATCGGGCACGTTTACATAATTAAGAATTAATTATATGATAAATGCATTTAGCATTTGGTTATGGCTTAAATAACCCGCATTAACACTAATATATTCCATTATCAACAGGCACTCCTCGTGGTCTTTACATATGGTTACATGGGCTGGAGGCTGGCCCCCTTCCTACCCTCATCGGTTCAAACATTATAATTCAAATATAATCTATGGCCAATACATATTAAGGATCAAAGCAGTGGTTTGGTGGTTATATGGCGCTTCTTGGGGGAGGTTGTGGGGTTGAGCCCTGATCTCCACCCTTCCGCCTATACAATAGTTTTTCACCGTAAAATATATCCAACGTTTGATAACATTTCAGACTTTGGAATTGAATAAAATATTTCGAACTTTGACCATTGATCCACCATATATGAAATTCGTCGAGACCTTGGTAAACCAGAGGGGGCACGTGGCAGCCCATGGCTACACCATGTGCCCGCCTCTAGTTGGACTGTATGACCATGAATAAAATTTCATCCAACCATTAAAATATGAAATTCGAACTTAGGAGAACATTAAAAAAAATTCACCTTAACCCAAACTTTTCGGCGAATCCTGCAATGACACTTGTCATGGTGTCATTGCGTGAAAATGACAGAATATATATATATATATATATATATATATATATATATATATATATATTTGTGCTGAATAGGCTGCCATGTCAGCCTTCTGTCCTGTTGTGCAAAATTTTTAGTAGTTTAGGAAAATGAATAGCATGCTCTATCTTCCTCATCCGGAGTTGGTTTTCGATGAAACAAATTGCGTCGGATTCCTGGCGATGAACTCTTCGGTATCGTTTATTTTCCATTCGATTTTGAGCACCTTAATTTTTTAGCTTTAACACTGAGCACGTGATCAAAAGGAATCAAATCCCTCAAAATGTAAATGTTGATCCTCTAACATTGGGTATATCTAGAATTAAAATAATTCCATATTAATTATTAATAAAAATAAAAAAAATCATATTTTAAATTCAAACACATATTTAGTCGTATGAAATTTTTTATATTAAATTATTATATATATAATTTTGAAATTTTGACATTATACACTCAAAAATAACAAAAATAATAAAATATATTTATTTTATTTAAATTTTATTGAACAATCTACTATGAAAATGGGAGAATATTTTATTGTTTTTTTATTAAAAAAGATAAATAAATTTCATGATAAAAAATATATAATATTATATTTTTAGGATCAAATAATTAGGTGCGGAGATGTTAAGTCATTGGTTCCATTGTTTGTCTTATTGGGATGTTATTCGTCGACATGCACATAATGCAGCCTTACCAATGTTGAACCTAAAGAAACTACTTACCAATGTCTAAAATAACTGCTTTAAGAAAAAAAAATCAAATAACGTAATTAATTAATAGAAAAAGGAAAAACTACCTGCTATACAAAACAAAACTAATCATATCAAATTTTATAAATAATATATTATTTTAATTTCTCCAAGAGAGAGCATAAATAATATATTATTTTTATTCCCGCTCTATATGTATAGATGTTGTAATATCTTATAAACATTTTTACTCTATCAAAACAAAATATAGATCAAAACAAAATATAAATATAAATATAAATAATATTATATTAAAATTAAAAAAAATTACTTCAAACTAAAATAATGAAACAATTTTTTTTACTTTATTACTATATTTTTATTAAATTTTTTTCTATAGTTAAGGTAATCATTTTTGAGTTCCACGTTTATGAAATATTATGGTATTCATATGGAATAAAGCCTATATTAAAGTTAACCCTATCATGCATCAAAAGGGATCAAACCTTTTGAAATACAAACCTTTTTTGTATTGAAAAACAATTTGATCTCTTTCAATAACATATTTAATAATTAAATTATCTAGTATCTAGTTATTATGTGTATATCTAGATAGATAAGAATCCATTTATATTTTAAAGAGTCATTTTAATATTTTTATGTATTTAAAATTGTGAAATTTATTTATTTATTTAATATGAGTTAGTATAATGTGTAAATATTGTTAGAAATTAATGGAGAAAGTTAAGTTAGGATAGGATTGAGATTCTGATTCTAGATCTCAGATCCTAATATTCAGGGAGTGGTTCAAACCACCCAATTGTGAGAAAGCCTATAAGTACTAGGCTGTTCTCTTGATTCATGTATTAGATTGTGTGAGTATGTTTGTACACTCTCCAGGTTCTCACCTGGAGAGTCATTTCATTAATTTTATTTTGTCGGTTCATAAGGCATCGTGAGCGTGGAGGCCGTGAAGGCGGATCATAGCTACAAGGCTGAGAATGTGCTTGTGTGCCTGAGTGGCATTTTGCTGTGGATAGCTCGCTGCATAAAGTCTGAGTGCCCGAGTTAGCTGGCTGCTGCATGGTGTCGTGATGGTTGCTGTTGATATGCGTAGCCATGTTCTTGGAGTTCAGAGAAGGTGGAGTACGCTTGTGCATGAGCAATCGCTCGAATGATTGAGCATAAAAACCAATTCGAAGCTTGATCAGATTCAAAGCTTGAGTGAGGATCAAAGCTTGGGCAGATCGCGTGTCTTCAGATCTGCTTCATGCAAGGCCTGTGCGCGGTGACCCAAATCGCTTGATCATGGAGTCGATATGGTGATTGATTGTTTGCCCATCACTTTGGTTTGAACTGGGATCAACGTTTCTCTAAGAAAAATTTCTAAGCGTGGATCTTGTAGCTTGAAATCATTACAGTTAGAATCCATCGTTAAAGGAAATTTTTTAGTCACCACTTTATCAAACTAACTCGTGATGCCACGTCACTTGGAGGCTTATTGGCGTTGTTTGGAGGGCCGGTCTTTCGATATGTCATAAGTGCCACAGTGGAAACCTATGTATGTTTTTTTGTGTGATCGATCTCTGTCGTGAGAGTCGTGGTATACCTGACCTAAGGTGGCGTTGGCTGTGCTGATGTTTGATAAGGTCGTGGTGCTTTGGATCAAATATTTGTCGTGCTGATGCGTTTAGTCATGTAAAAAAATTCAAGGTGTGGGTGCGAGCCAGATAGGCGGTGTCTCTATTTTTTAACAGAGATAATCTTGAGATATGTATTTATGAAACCGCTTTTAGACCATATATGTATTTATAAAACTGTTTTTTTTTACCAGGTTTATCAGCCGATTTAAGCGTTTTAAGAATCAATCTCTATGCACGCTTTCTCAATGAGCCGCAATTGCCAAACTCCGACGTTATATATGATCCTCATGAGATTGTTTTGCCACATAAGAAGTCTTTGTAGATTCTGCAGCATGCGAGTATCACAGGTATCAAATTAGAAATTTCATTACCATAGATAAATATTCTAAATATCTACGCAGTCTTTGGCCTCCGCCGGAATTGATTCTCACTTGGCAGCAAACAGTGGACGATTCTGCTTGTTTGGAGTAGGCTACACGGATCGGATCGGATTTTTTATTGTAAAGCTAGAGCTGAATCTTTCCAGCTGTCTAGACCTGAGATTTAATTTTCCTTGGTCAATCCGCTGGTCGTGGAGGTTGAGGAGAGCATTTCCTGAAGGCCCACTGCTTGTTAGTGCTGCAGTGCACTACGCACTGGGCGAACTACTTGGTTTGTTGATTGTAGGCCTTATCCAAACTCTGCCAGCTGTTTAGAGGAACCCATTTTTTTTTTCGAAGTCCTGTTGCGTGGTGATGTTCATGCATCTTTGGGACATCGACAAGCTATCGAACCCACAAATCTTGGTGAGATCTAAGCTAGGGTCTTGACCGTTATTACGGTATGTAGCAAGTGCCTTTGTGGACAACTTTCTGGCTACGACTTCATCGAGTGCTTAAATCTTTCTGGTTCGCAGATAATCTGATATTTTTTGTTCTCGCTCGGTGGTGGAGTGAGAGATTTTCCTGGGCACTCTCTACACCGGGAGGCACAACAGAACCTTGCTTTCTGGAGCTGCGAGCTTGCGTGAAGGCCATTTGCATAAATGCGACAACGGGAAGATTTACGGCATAAATGCGAGTCGACATGGAGACATGAATGTATGAAAGAAGCATGTTTGCGTAAGAAGCGTGGATTTGTTTGGATCGAGCCGAGAGCATTGAGATGCGGTTGGATCGTTGGTGGAGTGGGGCGAATCGTACGAGAGGAGAAAAAGAGGGTTTTTTTAATCAAATGTAGTGAAAAGGCCAGAATTGGCGGCTTAAATGAACGCAGGATGAGGAAGAAAATAAAAGGAGAAAATGGTTATTAAAGTAAATTGGATGGTCTGAAGAAAATTTCAGAAAAGACATCATGAAGCGAAAAATGTTGTGTTACAATTTGATTTGTTGAGTTGTGGGTATTGAATGACATTTATATGATCAGAGTGAATTGGAACAGTAGTGTGGTGTTAATGCAGTTACCATCTTTTTTAGTATGAATTATGAAAAATGGACAAGATGATAAAAACAATACTGTGAGTTAAAATCTTTGGATTATCTTAAAGATCATTATTATAGTGATGATGAGATGGTAGCATTAAAGTCTTATGCATCTGATGACTAATAACATCTGTTTAACATAATATATGAATATGGGGAGATTCCTAGTACAAAGTTTTTATCGGATGCTTTAGAGATGAAATACTATTTGAATAAGGGAAATGATGCTGAAGATATTGCTCTTGATAATGATCCCATGTTTTATTGTGAAACTGAAGATGCAATGATGGGTGATGCAAACAAATCCATTATTGTAGAACCTGAAAGTTTTCCTGAGATAGAACTTGAAATTTTTCTTGATGCAGAAATCAAGTTTGATGAGACTTATATATCTCATGATGAGTGGATCAATTTGATGATTGAAAAACATCAAATTGATGAATTACTGTTTGGTGAGAAGGAAGACCTATCTTCACATACAGATCAAATGCAGAACATGCTTATAGCAACAGATCTGGATGAAGGCATAATTATGTCAGCATAAAAGGATGAAGTAGGGAGAGACGGTGAAATGAAAGCTCTTCTGAAGGAGCAGGAAAATCTTGACCTCTCATTGAGTGACATACTCAACCTAATGAAGAACAGAAGGTAATTTTACGAAACGTTGAAACTATTGCAATATCTTTTGAAAAGAGCTGCAAGTGCTGCAATCAATGGTGAAGATATCATCACTGATGTTCAAATGATTGACACCGGAAATAGTGAGAATGAATAGTCTCCTATTGAGCCTACCATAATTCTGAGAAGGATGAGAACAAGAAATCAAGGTTTCCTTCACAGGAGAAGAAATGAGGCGAAGATACATCACTATCTCATGGCAAAGAAAGTGAAGATGAAGCCTCATCCACGAATGAACAAATATGGTCTCAGAAGCATAAAGACTAAGATGAAAACTCTGTTACCAAGTTTTTTTTTTATGTCCTTTACCATTGTAAGCCTAGCTGAGACTAGACTAGCAGGCATATGTTATTGTTCTGTACCCTTTCTCCATTAAGGGGGAGTGTTAGAAATTAATGGAGAAAGTTAAGTTAGGATAGGATTGAGATTCTAATTCTAGATTTCAGATCCTAATATTTAGGGAATGGTTCAAACCACCCGATTGTGAGAACGCCTATATGTACTAGGCTGTTCTCTTGATTCATGTATCAGATTGTGTAAGCGTGTTTGTACACTCTCCAGGTTCTCACATGGAGAGCCATTTCATTAATTTTATCAAATATATCAATTTTGTTTGTGAAGAAAGGAAAGGAATAGAGTAAAAATTACATATATTATTAATATGGGAAAAAAATTATTATATATATTTTTAATAGTTTGTCATATGTGAAAGTAGTGGATAACAAAATATATAAAAAATGTTTAATTATTTAATAATATGGATAATAACATATAAAATTTGTTTTATTATTTAGTTTAGTATAGTTGAAAAAGATGAAAAATTAATATATATATATATATATATACTTGAAGACAGAGGGTAAGCTCAGCTTGTTGGGTCTCCTTGATAAAAAAATTTTGTTATTGAGAAGTCACAAGTTCAAATCTTTCCACACTCTTGGTGGTTGATTGATCTCTGATCTCCAAGGACTATCAACCACATAGAAAAAAAGGTAAACAATACTTAAGTCAGTTACATTTATCTCATATAATGGGCATGATGAGCTTTCTTAAAGTTATTACCACTTATTTTTAAGTATTTTTTCTTAATATTTCACAGAGAACTATATTTAATAAAATTTTAAATATATAATAAAAAAATTTAAGATCTTTTAATATTTAATAACTTCTTTTAATACTTCTAGGAGAGATATTGTGATTTCCATTTAACCTTTTTAAAATATTTTATCAAGTTACCTTTTAGTATCCTTAGAGAAATGGAGATATGAATAGGTGATTTCTCAAATGGAATTCTTCTAAGCTAAAATATCTTTGGGAGGAAACTTCCTAGAATATGAGGATTTGCGACAATGAGGGGGGAATTTGAGGTGCTCCTAACATTGAGTGAAATTCTAGGGGGAATACCTAACTTCATTCTACTAGATAGTAAGGGTGACCATAGAGAGATACACACCAATGCCAACATTATAAAACCACTATTCAAGATATGAAACTATGAACATGCATGTTATGGACACATCTTAGAAATAGGACACGGAAAGCATTTTCATGAACTTTGTGGTAGGTTACAAACAATCAAGAAGTGATATGAATTTTTTTTTGTGGTAGTCGATAGATTCAGAAAGATGTGTATTTCCATGCCTTATAAAAAGACCATCAATGGGAAAGAAGCAACAATTTATTTTATTTTATTTTTCAACAGGTCTGGGTGCACTTTGGTATACTAAAGAGAATCATATAAAATAGAGACACTATATTTATAGGTGTGGTTTAGAATATATTATGAGAGAATATTGATGCAAAGTTGAAGAAGAGCTCTACAACAACCCATCCATATAAATGGGAAAACATATGCAGTTAATAAGACTATGGTGGAGATTTTGAGGAGTTACATTCACAAGCATCAAACCACTTCGGATGAAAAATTGGTATACATAAAATCACTCTTATAATAAATTCCATGATTCTATTGGTATGTCCCCATTTGAAACTTGTTTTGGATATTTTCCTCTCACCTTTGGATAGTGAATATGGAAAACAAGGAGGAGTAAGAGAGGATATCATAGGGATGATTTAAGGGTAGAGAAATTTGTTTAGAGGATCAAGGAAATTCATCTACAAGTAAAGAAGACACTAAAGAAGTCTTCGAAAAAGTACAAGCCCATGATGATCAAAAAATAAAAGAGAAGTGATTTAGAGTATGACATATAATATGGTTACATTTGAACAAGAATATCCTATAGGGTCTTATTAAGAAAATCAAGGCTTTATGATATGGTCCTTTAAATATACTGGGAAAGGTAGGCGATAATTCCTACTGATTCAGTATAGCCCCATGCATGTGCATTTTTTATTGGAAACTGTAAAAAATATAAAACTCTATGAGCCACCCATGATGGATTAAGAGGAGGAAAAGGTCATACCTTCCATAGAGGACATACTAAAGATCTTAAGGTAGAATTGACAAAGAATATGAATTTTTCTAGATTGGGTCCAAAGAAAATCTTCTAGAAAGTCCTAAATGGTACTGAAGGGAGAAGATAAAGGAAAAATTTTGACACCTAATTTAGTATTTTTTTTTTTGGGAACCAAAATCCTCCCACAATGGGAAGATACGATTTGGATTGGATCACTATATAAATTTTCATCCATCTCAATTCTTTTAGAGTGAAAAATTTGAAAGAATCAACTTCTAAGAATAGTTTTAGCAGTGGGACCTAGTTTGGGCTATTAGGATCTAAAAACTTCCATGACTAATTTGAAGCCTTAAATGATGTTTTCTAGGAGTACAAGTTTTCCACTTAAGCTTTGCACCCATGATGGTATTCTACACACAAATACAATTTCAATGATCCATGAAATATATTAATATGAGCTTAAATACAAAATTTATGTCTCTTATAATTTTACCTATCATGATCGACCATCATAATTCAAGAGGATGCCACATTAGCCAAAATTACTCTTGGGAAAGAGGCTATCCATGTGGAGACTATGAAGAACACTCTATGAGCATAAAAGTTGTAAATCTAGTTTAGATTTGAAGGAGTAAAACTTAGCCCTATTTGGAAACCGAGTTGTCTCATAACTGAGTCACTAGGAGGAAAAGTGTTTCCATTATGTTTGAGTGCATTTTGTCTCAGTCAAGTACAGTAGCTAAGAGTGGATAAAGAGAGAGAGAGAGAGAGGAAAAAAATAGAAGGGGTTTGTTTCTTGTAGCATCCTACTACGAAAATACCTCAGGTAACTCCATAGAGAGTTCCTTCACCTCTTCATTTGCATCATTTCCATTCATACAATAGAGAGAAGAGCAAATTCCCCTTCTAGTTGGGGTTTCTCCCAAAAAAGGTTCCTGTATCATATCTTGGTGTTCATTGTGATTGGTGTATGATTGTATTTTATTTTTCTCTGTTTTTCACATTTTATCTATTTCATCCATAAGTAGAAAAATAACCATTAATAAATCCACAATTTTAAGGGAAAATCAACCCTCCTAGTATATATTTTAGATTTCAATCTATTTTAATCAAATTTCTCATCATTACTTGTCTAGTGAAATATTCATGATAATTTATGAATCACCAAAATACCCATTCATACATATATTTACTAGTTACAAAAGGATTGGAATGATTAGAATGGGGGAGTATGAGATAGAATATGGTAACATTTGAACAAGAATATCCTATAGGGTATTATTAAGAAAATCAAGGCTTTATGATATGGTCCTTTTAATATACTGGAAAAGCTAGGAGATAACTCCCACTGACTCAGAATAGCCACATGCATGTGCATTTACTTATTGGAGAATGTCAAAAATATAAAACTTTGTGAGCCATCCATGATGGATTAAGAAAAGAAAAGGTTCTACCTTCCATAAAGGACTTAACTTCAGATTTTGAGGTAGAATTGACAAAGAATATGAATTTTGCTAGATTAGGTCCAATGGTGTAATGTTCCAAATTTTTCTTCAATAAATTAGAACATTAAATTTTTTCTAAACTCATTTAGGAGATGAATAATTGGGTAAGGAGGCCCAAAGATAATAAAAACATAAATAAAATCCTTCTAGTATGAAAATGGATCAGCCATGGAACCATATTTCACACCCTCATGTGTGAAAGGAGATATTTGCAAAGACGTTTGACCAAGTCAACCAACGCAGGGTATGAGTTGGAAAGCACTACATAGGAGGGAAGCTTCTAGAGGAAGGGCCCATGAGGAGCCTCCAATTTCTATATAAATGGAGGGGAGGAGAGCTATTGGCATTCATGCATATGTTTATGATATTGAGTTGGTCATTTCGACTTCTTGAGCACGCTAGTTGTTTAACTAGTCTACAACACTGTTTAGTGCACCGAGTGTCTCCGTTCGGAGATCTCACCCTCAGCCCCGGGGGACTTCGAGTGCCTGCTCGGGTGAGGTTGTCCCATCATTATTTTGGTTCGAGACCGAAGCATCATCCTCCAGGACAACATTATTGCTGCAGCAACATAATACTGTGTTGTAGGGTGTTGCCGTGGAGACTCCACAACACCACTTCCATTGCTTGTTTTTCAGAGGGTAAGTATTTATTGCCTTTGGAGGATAAGTTTGGAAGCTTGAGAGCTTATTTGCAGATCTTGGCATCAGGAAAACACACATTCTTGCCCCTACTACGTAGTTTTCTCCAATAACTGCGTTATTTTCATAGTGCATTTGCTGCGGGGTTTTGCAGATTGATTGGAGGGTTGGATCTCAAGTGTAAGGATCAACCTTCCACTTTGGAGATACATTGGAGGAGGTCTACTTCAGATTGTTCATCATCTTCAGCCTTCTCTACTTATTTCCAAATTTGAGTTGCAGCTGCTACCCAACAACTCCGACATTTTTGCCATTTTGTATGTTTTAGCCAATCCTTTGGAGGACTGATGTATTTTTGCTTATAAGGGTTAGAGCTTTTCTCCCCTTATTTATCTGAGCTGATATTTTCATATTCAGTCATTCCTAATGTAGAGTTGTAGTAGACTGCGTTATTTTCTGCAGTCCTACTTTTGGTCATTCTCTTGTCTTGCAGCACCTCAATCTTGAGGGATTTTCTATGTAAAACTATTGTTTAACCTTGCTTAATGCCTATGCCATGTTCCTAAAATAGTTCTCTGATTTTTCATAATTTTTTACATCTTATACCTTTAGAAAATATTCTGCCCTTGCTTCAGTAAATTTTTGCATACTCAAAGTCATGGGAAATTAGGTTTTTTCTTGACTAGTCAGAAAGGAGGAACTGTTTAGCTTAGTAAAACGCATTTTGTTTTTCTAAAATTAGACATGAATATCCATATTGACCTAATATAACATATTCCAGAACCTTGACCCTTAATTTTACGCAGAGTTTCTTATACCCTCATTTTAGGGCAAAAATCCTCACTTTTCCCCACCTTTTTTCCCATAAAAGCTGAGTAAAGGTTGCTATAGTATTTGGAGTGGGTTGCTAAGTGTTTTTAAAAATTTTTTATGATATATGAAGCACACTTTCCTGAAAAATTCGTTTTTCAGGCATGATTTGCTGAGAAATCCATTTTTGGGATATTACAGTGGTATCAGAGCATAGTTTTGGCTCAGCTTGTGGAGCTAGTTATCTACGAGACCGGAAGAGAAAATGTGGGGAAATTTTCACAATTCCTACATTCTTACCTCCAGTACCAAGTGAGAAAAGGAAGCAACATGATCATATACCCTTTGGAGACTATTTCAGTAAATGGCAGTCCATGGGGGAAGACTTCAGAGCATCTTTGCCTCTCAAAGATTACTGTCAGCTTAGGTAGGATGAAAGTGAATGGAAAAATGAGGGATCTAGCATGTAGAGTTCAAAGTTGTAGCATACCACTGGGAGGTCACCTTTTCCCATGTATGAGGGATCCACTGATCCTTATGAGTCTAAGCCCAAGAAGATCAGAACATTGAAAAAGATGAGTTTATTCTCATCTATTTTAAGATCCAGAGGAAATGCATCCACCTTTGAGGAGGTCAAGAAGATTGAAGAAAAATAAGAGGAAGTACCATGCGCTTCCTATTCTCATCAAGAAGAAGATATTGAGCATGGAAGATATTTGGATCACCAGATTCTCAGTTATTACATTTTTGAGTATAGATCTCAACCTAGAGCCTTCAGGGAGACTCTAGATTTTCCTCATTTCATCTAGCTGAAGGAAGAGAAGAGGCCATGCAGCAAAAAATAAATCAAAGGCAATATATTTTTGTTGTCTACCTTTGATGGGTCATCTAATGCAAGAACTTGGGTGAGAAAGTTGGAGGCATTTTTCCTACTACATCCTGTGGTAGGGAAAGAAGCTGTTGAAATATCAACGCTGCATTTGGAGGGTGAAGCCTATGATTGGTGGTGCAACCACTTGAGCCATGCAAGGGTGAAGACTTTTGCAAAGTTCACTCAAGGGTTGATCCAAACCTTTGACAGAGAAAGAGCAAAGAAAGAAGAGATCACATCACCTCTTGAGGAGGCTTGTGATAATGCTGTCACCCTCATGGAAGAGCAGCCACATGCATCAACAGTTGGGGCAGCCAACACTTTTGAGGAAGGGACTCTTGTAGCCCTACAAGAAGTTCCAAATGCACATCAAGGTATGAAAAGATTTCCACATTCCATTGTTGCAGCAAATTCTTTTGATCAATGTGGAGATTTACTTTTGCATGACCAAGAGTCAAATCTCATTGCTACTATAGAGCAGCTTGGTTGCACTGTGTTGTGCAACATGGAAACACTCAAGAAGGAATCAAACCATCATTCTCATGAGCCATTGTTGGATTGTACATCACATTGGAGGTTGGGGTTTGAAGCCTTGAAGATTGATGGTAGACATCTTGGAGTAAGAAATCTTTTCTCCCTTCAAGATGACACTTTCTCAATGAGCTCTTCTCAGCTCAAAGAGGAACTTCTACTTTCAGATCCAAGACCTCATTGGTTTTGGAAGACTATGGATGAAAGGGAGGTCTCAAGGAGAGATCTCATTGGAGATGCACTTCGACACACCATGGAATGCAATGCTTTTCTTCCCTTCTCACAAGAGCAGATAGAAGATGGAGGACATCTTAGGATGGATAACATCTCTCATGCTTGTGTTGGACATCCCTTGAGCCATACACATCATGATGGGAGGTTTTTGCCTACCACCTATTTGATTCTTGATAGGGTCTCATTGATCCTTGAGAAGCTTACATTTCAAAATCCCATAAAGTGCAAATATAGGAATTTGATTTGGGAGGATGTTAGCCCTCATGGGAGGGGTACCAGGATGAGGAGAAGGAGGCATCCATAGGTGATTGAGTGGATTTGGTTGATGAGAAAGGAACTAGGAGGCTTCTTATAGATCTATGATACTGGGCAGCAGCAAGCTTGGCTGAGCTGGTTACTCTTGAAAGAGTTTGGCCATCACTTGGAAAACACTCTTCCTAAGAGTGGGAGGATGGGGAAAATATGGCAGGATACTTGCATCATTGAGCAGCATAGAGAATGGATGCATGATGTTGATGTGTCTTCATCACATGAGTTGTATGATGGAAGTATGAGGAGGCAGCAAAATACTTTGTTGCTTTGCTTGGGAGAGCAAGGGCAGATTTTCTCTCACACTTTGTATGATGTTGCAGGAGGAGGGGATGGCACTATCTCCTTGGTCTTTGATGATGATTGGGAAGCACTTCCATCTTGGGAAGTATTCCACATTTGTTGCAGCATTATTGGAAGAATCTTTGACAAGGAGCATGTCAAAGAACATAGTTGTGTATTGACAGGAGCTTATTTGCATAAGCTCACAGCGTTGTCACCTTGGAGTAAAGACTTATGGATGAAGTGTGCCAGCAGAGATATGGTGGATCCATAACCCAAAGGTCCCAGGATCACTTCATATTTGTTGCACTTGATGAACAAAGAGGAGGTAATGATGATAGAGACATCTATGGCATATTCTTCTTGACTTGGGTTTTCAAGCATAAGGAGGATTATCTTTTTGCAGCACATGGTTCATTCTTATTCATAGCATGCCAAAACACTATGAAGGACTCATGTATGGACCCATGTACCATCTTACTTCCATCATATGGTGAGAATCTTGTTTATACATTCATTGATTTGCACACTCTTACCATTCTTATGCAGTGCATTGCTTCACAAGAGGGCAAGCTCGTCAAATTGCTCCATGAATTGTATTGGGCCAATCTACATGATGGAGGCAGCCATCTCTTTTGTGGCCTTGGGAAAATATTTTATCACTACATGTATGTTCATTTGCTGCACTATAGCATGTATCATATAAAGACATGCATGATTAACCATGTAAAAAGAAACATTTTGCCATGTACTCTTATCAAGTAGCAACTTGTAAAACTGCGCTGTCACTACGGGGAAAGTTGTTGGTACCTTCTTGCATCACTTGTAACCTTCAGCGTTTTCTTTATTTTGCTGCTGATCATGTCTTCATTTGCTGATATAGATCAGATTTGTATGGGAGGCTTGATTATGAGGGAGACACATGAGCTGGATGTGTCCATGAGTGGGAAAAATTCTCACAATTTCTGCACTACATGTTCTAATGGGAGCATAAGAGGAGACATGGCCACCATAGCCAAATGTTTGTTCTCTTTTGAGGTGGGCCATAAGATTGATATTCATCCATTGTACAGCCATGGGCAAGTGCTTGATCATGTATTATTGTTGTTACATTCAGCCATTTACTATCCTTTAGTAGATGTGATGAATCATGGACATTGCTTGCCATGTAATTTTCTGAAGTTGCAATGGATGAGACTGCGTTGTATCCTTGTGAGAAATTGTTTGCATCATGTATCATCATGTAAAACCTTCAGAAAACCTCTCATTAGGATGTTCCATGATGACCATGTCCTATTCTTCATGGATGGATTGTTTTGGGCCAGCTTGTTCTTCATTGTTGGAGGAGCCTTCTTTGGAGGATTGTTCTTCACTTTGCCATTGGAGGGAAATAATTTTGCAGCCCAAGATCAAAATACACTCTAAAATTTTCATGATTGGAGAGAAGGACACCATGGGGTAAGCTATGATTCTTGCCAAGATCAGATTTTCAGCCCACCTTCATTACCAGAGCTTAAGGTGGAAAAATATTTTCAGGAGTTGCCTTGTTGGGAGGTGGCTCATTTTGTTTGGATGATTGCTTGGGGATGGAGGATCCACATGAGGGAGAATGGTTCATTGTTATCTTGCACTCCAAGTCGAGCAAGAGATTCTTCTGTCTTATCCTGCGCTCTTCCGCACGGCAAATATTTAGTAGGATTGAATACCCTAAATTTTTCTTCAATAAATTAGCGAACAGCTAAATCTTGCTCCAACCCACGAGAGATGAATAATTGGGGTAAGGCTCAAAAAGATAATAAAGACAGGGGCCACCCTCTGAAAGGCGAGCGCGCGGGATCAACCATGGGAACGATTTCACACCCCTGTGTGAAAGAGATATTTGGAAAAAGGAGGTTCCATCAAGTCAACCAAATGTTGTGGTAAGCAGCTTCTGAGTACCATAGAGGGAAGTCAGAGAAGGTCCGCGAGGTGAGCTCTAAATTGCTATATAAATGGAGGGGAGGAGAGGTTACATGGGTATCTCATAAGGTTACAGATATTGACTACTATTTTACTTTATTAAGAATGGGTTGTTTAACTAGTCCGTGTGACTTCTATACCCAGTGGCCTCCATCTTAGACCCTACCCCTGCCTCTAGGGACTTGAGTCTTTGCCTGTGCAGGTTCTTCTCTGTATTTATTATTTTGTCTGAGACCGAAGCATCATCTCAAGACAATTGCATACGAGTACATAATACTCATAGGATGTTGCCGTGAGACCGACAACACGTCTGTTGTTTTTCTAGGAAGTCTTTTTCTGTTCTTAGTGATCAACATGAGCAATGATACCCCAATCCTTGCCGGAGGCACAGCCATGTATTTTTGTGAAAGATGAAGATAGAAATATAAGGCCAAGATTGCCATGTCTGGGAGACAGAATCCATAGCCTTCACCTCCCCATTTATAAACATGTACACATATCTTCGCCACATACATTTCATTTTGTTGAGCATCCCCCGCTTGATATGTATTTCATTTTCAGCTCCCACTAGTTTAACATTTCCTGCCTCTGTAACTTTCCAGCCTAAATAATTTTATTAATAGTTTTTGCTGCTCATTAATTGCTAGATCAAGTATTCGCATTATTTATCCTCTATAGTTCCCCATATTTTTGTGCAGTTTCCCAAATTTCCCTGCCGCGCCTCTGGGACTGAGTCTTCCCTGCCTAATCTGGGGTAGGCTCACATCAAGTAAGATTCCATTTCAAATTATTTTTTGCATCACTTTGGGCCTCCTCAACCTTCTTCACTTCTCCATACCCACGACCCATTCACCTCCCCATCTCTCCCACTCGCGCCCTACGCCTTCCTCAACCCCATGTCACTTTCCCTCACATAGACTTACCTCCCACTCCCCCGTCTGTTCCCACCCATCTCCTCTCTCCCCACGCACGCATGTGCCCCGCGCACCCCCCGCGCGCCCCGCGCGCGCGCGCGTGTTCCTCCAAGAGCCGACGCGGAGTTCACTAATATATCACATCCCCGCGCCCCTCTTTTGCCTTTCGCCCCCCACCAAATAATACCCCGAATAAACAACCCCCCCGTCCGTTGTTGGTTTCACGCGGTCCGCATATATTCAACACGCTCCAACGTCCGCCCCCACACACCCGTCTACAGGCACACACGTTTGCATTGCCTGTCGCCACACCCCGGGCCCGCAATTCGCTCGCATCATATAATACTCATATATATACACACCATTACCTCTCGTCCGTTGTTAACACATCGCCTACATACCTACCTATTGTAATACGCCCTCTCCATAAATCCATCAGAAACAACGTTTTATCATAAGCAACGTCGTTTCAATAACAACGTTTTACCTACATGAATACTCACTATCATAGGTACTGCTGCAAGGTCAATAATCGTTTATATCGTCGGGTGTAAATTACGTCTATCCATACCCACCATTATATTTTATATGATACATCGTATATGTTAAATGCTGGGCGTGCTATATAAAGAGCGCGGCGGGCTATATTCCCATGCCACTTCCACTTCTCATTATACCGCTTCCATTATGCATTTATACCACATCGCTTAATACCGCCTCCATAATATACCGCCTCTTCCACTCTTAATAATAATGTCATTATCTAATACCATCTCATACTTCATTCACATCATAATTCCGTATACCTCTTTCCATTCCATATCTACTTTTGATAACTTTTATAGACGTAAACAAAAAATATATATATTTTACGTAATTCATTATATAAATATGTTATTTTTTTTTTTAATTTATCTTTTGAATATTTTGATGTAATTTGTCCAAGTAAGAGTTTTTTAAACTGTTTGTTATTTTTCAAGAGTTGTAGTCCTCTTTTAAATGAGGTATATTTCCGTTAAAGATTTTTTGTTTTCCCAAGAGAAATTTTCCAGCAAAGTTTTTTTCTCCTCCTTCAAAAGAAGATGACAAATTTTCAATCTTTCAGTATATCGCCTTACTAACAGAGGAAAGAGATGTCATGTCCATCCAAATGAAAGAGGAAGAGAAGACAAGACGGCGAAGAAACTTCAGAGAAAAGGGGAAGCAAGTAATAATTTAAAGCAAAGAAGAACAAATCAAGATAGAGTAAACCGATAATAAAGACAAAGGTAAACCAAATTGACCCTACCATTCTGCTCTAGCACATTAAATGGTAATGCTGAGAACTAAACCATTGATGTTTCATTTATTTATCGAGAGAGACGGGTTGTTGTAGATCCAGATGAACATACCATGACATTTAGAAATGATTTTTTT
The DNA here is from genome assembly GCA_034641835.2 of Pinus albicaulis. Lineage (NCBI taxonomy): Eukaryota > Viridiplantae > Streptophyta > Pinopsida > Pinales > Pinaceae > Pinus > Pinus albicaulis. The sequence goes on from CM076577.1 coordinate 1,396,209,429, forward strand.
AGAATTCACCAGAAATAGGATGGTTTATATTTCATGGCAGATAAATCCAACTTCAAGTCATCGTATTAGGTACGGCCAAAGGAATCGTCAAGGTTCTCCTGATCACATCTCAAGATGATAAGGTTCTGCGCTCCAGTTGAAGAGAAAAACTATTGCTGTTCCATCAAATCCTGCAGGCGGACACTACCACTTCATTTATATAAAGTAGGTCAGATCATCTGATCGCTACCATCACTTCGTTCAGCGTATGTGAATAATAAGCGGCATCCTGAAGTCGTTCATCCGCTTCATGCCTGCAAACTTTGCATTCAGTCCATCATGATGAATAAGTATTTCCACTGGCATTTTTACGGTACGCGATTTAATACCAAATTCATCGATAAAATTTTCATATTGGTAATAGCGCTAAAAATACGGAACGCTCTTTCGCCACAATCTCCGGAAAGTCCATAATGTGACACCAGAGTTCAGCAGCGTACAGCTACGCAATACCATGACCTGCCACCAAGAGCACAGGAAACGGAACTGTTCATTCAGATTGTTTGTCCTGCGTCATTGCTTCAGTTTAAAATAAAAACAAATGACATGATGACATTCATCGGGCATGACTACAATCTTCGCACGTGTTGGATTACTTTATCAAAGAATAAGCCCATCGCTTTTCAAAATCTTCTTAAGAATTTTTCTACGGATTGAAAATGATGCAATGTCGTTATACTGGTTTCCATGACCGAGCATGGAAGAACACTTCAAACCGTAATTAAGTGCCATCTTCGCCAACATGGAATCAAACATCAAACCACCTGCGTTGTATATAAATCTCACAGCATCACGTTAACTACAATGGAAGAATGAACAACCATTTTTTAAATATGGTCCCGCCTCCATGTTATTTTTCAAGAATGTAAATCCGATGTTTCGGGCTGACAGTCTCATAAAGCCATATGTTAATGAAAGTGTCCTTCAAGTTCACTCACAGAAAATTAAAACTCCTTGAAATGGCATGGCCACATGCCTCTGTAGAATACTACAATTTTACCATTCAATCATGAGGCCTTATACCCCAGGTCACAGAACAACTGAAAGCAGCTAAAATGTATCTTCTTGGGGTACTCCAATACCTCCAAAGGATATCTGTCCATATCAAAGGTAAAATGTTTGTGATAGCGTAAGAGATGTCATATTTGCAATCTTCCAAGAGTGACATATTGTTGATGCACCTTCGACGTTGCATTTATCTAGCAATAAATACAAAGTTCTTCAAGAATTTAGATAATGCGATTCACACTAAAGGATTCATATTGAATCAAACGTTAAATCATATCCTCAGCACCTTCCCATAAAGAAACAGAATCACTGATGACATTGGAGGATGGATTTAATTAAGATTGAATTGAATCAATCCCAACCTGGGTCAAGCGACCAGCTCCAAGACCAGTTGTCCTCCAAATGACATACGTGAGAATTGATATTATCCTTGAGATAGATGTTGGAAATGCAACAAGAGAATGCGTTCCACCAAGAACTAAGACAATGCATGTAGATAATTGAATTGCTATATGATATTTCGAGAACTGAATCGAGTTTGTTCGTCACATCGCTGAACGAACTTCTTCCAAAGGTTACCATGATATCGGAAACAGTTAATGCGTATGAGTATGATGCCTTCGATAAAGAATGGCACTTGGTTGGTTGATCCGCCTTTGGGAACGAAACCAATTGGACGTGGCGGCCCACAAGAACAAGTACAAGGATTGCCCACTTGAAGGGCTAACAAGGTCGCTTGTAGTACAAAAGCATTCCAAGAAGGTAAAGAAGGAGAAACCATTACAAACTTTTCTCCACAAGAAATGGACCATCCGGACTCTCTGCTCAGCAATGAATGATGAAAGTCCATCGATGGATGTAAAAACAACCTTCTTGAATGGAGATCTAAAGGAGAAAGCGTATATGTCCCAATAGAAGACTTCAGGATAAAGTGGGACAGAACACAAAGTTTGGTAAACTTGTAACTGGAGAAATGCAAGCCAAAAGCACCACGAGTCCTGTATGGAGAAATCAATTACACTTCAGTCTGATTTAAACACGAGATCTGACGATGCAACTTTGTTTGCTACAGTTGGAAATGGCTGGTATATCTGTGGTATATACAGACATCTTGATAACAGGAAACAATGAGAGCCATTAAGAATCCACAGAAGGTATTGAAGAAAGGTTTAAAGCACCCATTTGAATATGTCTACTATTCAAGGTGATGGAAGTAATTCAACATCCCTAACTATATTATTTCAAAGAAGTATAATAGACTTTGAACAAATTGCACATGATGATTCATTGTAAACCCTTAAGCACCCAATGGAACAAAACTTGAAAGTTCTAGCATCAATAAGAAAGAATTGGAGGATGCAACCAAGTTAAGCAGAAAGCAAAGCTCAGGAAAGTCCATTCATCTAACTGCACCGAAGGTGATTTCCCTGTATCATTTAGAATCCTCTCAAGGTTCATGCAAACCTTGTGAAGGACATTGGTCCGCCGCAAAGAGTACTAAGGTACTTCTGAAGGGGGACTCAAGATCTCTGACCCAAATATACACGTAGCCACGCCTTGACGGACTTCTCATCTGACTTGACACACTGAAGAAACAAGGGCTCTACTGACAGCATACCATGAGTTCAGACTGAGTCAGCCTGTGGAGATCACGTTGTACCCAATGTGGCCCAAGCAGAAGATTCTGGTGCCATCAGAGTGGGATGAGGGCAGCAGGCTGGGCACAATGTAGAAGGAATTAGTTGCCTCCGTAGTGTCTCCTGGAAGATTTGTGACAGCACGTCACATCACCACCTCCACCAGATCGACAACACTTTCCGCAATAAAGTTGCCAAGAACCTAAAGTTCCAGTATGACTCAAACAGTTGTTCAATACAAAGCAATTATCTAATTCACATCATAAATTGGGGCTAAAACCATCCAATACTCTACATCATTGTTCAGCTAAACATGAACCGCCAATATCTTCATCGCAGCAATTGGCTATAAAAGTTTGTTTTTATCTGGACGACAAGCGGATCATCATACATCTTGATTAAAGGAATCTGACAATTCTAATCTTGTTGATGGCATATGGTATTTTGTATACATAGTAGACATAAAATACAGCGCCAGAGTCGCTAGTCACAGATGAATCCACAGTCTACCTTCATCAGAGGAAGCATGGCCATCTTCAAATAATATGACTCATTTTGAGGAGTTAATTTCCTTGCTTAATGTTTCAGGATCCATTTTCGTGCATCTTGCATCAACAACAACTACATTTTCAAATTTCCACCAAAGGCTTTTCCTCCACACGACGATTTTCATAGTGCTCACGGCCAGTATCGATCGAGGTGGATCTGCGGCACCGCCTTCCACTTTAGACCCATTTAGAGAGGTTCATCAGATTTTTCTACTACTTGTTTCACTAGTTCAGATTGAGTTGCACACGCTTTCAAGAATCGCATTTCTACGATTTGTATGTTTTAGCCAATCCTTTGGAGGATTGATGTATTTTTGCTTATAACGGTTAGAGATTTGCTCCCTCATTTATCTGGAAATGATATTGTCATATTCAGTCATTCCCACGATAGGCTCAATGAGGATCAAGTTATTTTTGCTATGTCTACTTTGGTTTAATTTTAATTTTAAGAATGCCCATCTTAGGATATCTAAAATCGTTGTTTAACCTTGCTTAATTTTCATTCATGTTACTTGTAACCACTTATATGATTCTTTCATTACTTTTCTTACATCTTATACCTTAGGAAAATACGTCTTTCACTTGCTTGGGTAATTCTCTAAGATACTCAAAACATAAAATCGTGCTGCCACTAGTTCTATGAGGAACTTGCTGAATTTATTAAAACCGCATTTTTTTGCTGAAATTTGACATAAATATCCCTCTTGACCTAATATAACATATTCCAAAACCTTGACCCTTCAGTTTATTTATTATTTTTTTCTTACATCCTCATTTATAGCCATAAAATCTCCACTTTCTAACTTTTTTTTCTTACTGTGCCGGAGAAAGGGAAATGGTTTCGTGCGCATTTGAGGTTGTCAGTTTCTGAAAGTGTTTAAACACTTTTTATGATGTCTGTAGCACACTTTCCTGAAAAATTCGTTTTTCAGCATATTCATTATGAAATCACATTTCTCTAGATATTACAAATGGAAAGCTTCTTAAAATCCTAAATACACTAAAGGAGAAGATAGAGAAAAAAAAAAAATTGAAAACTCCAATTTTCAAATTTTTTGGAAACAAAATCTTCCAAAAATGGGAAGATACGATTTTATTGACTACTATATAATTTTTCATCCATCTCACTATGAGTGAAAATTGTTAGCAAAACATAAGAAATAATGAAGTAGTAGCTATTTTGGAATATTAGGATATGTGCAATTCCATGACTAATTTGAAGCCTTCACGATGTTTTCGGTGAGCTAAATTTTTCTCACTTGTCTTATTAATCTGATGTGCCTTGCTACTACAAAGACAATTTCCATTCATGAAATATACTACACATATTTAAATACAGCTATACCTCTTAGAGTTTGATCTATCATGGATCCAACCACTTAACGTTTAAGAGAGACAATAGCCCCAACACCTCGAGAAAGAGGCTATCCATGTGAGAGACTTCATAAGAATACTTGAGAAAAGTTTCAAATCTAGTTTAGATTTCCATAAAAGCAATCCTAGTTTCAGATTGAAGGATTCAACTGAGCCCTATTTTGGTTACCGGTTTGTTCTAGTAACCGAGTCACTATGAGGAAAAATGGTTATCATTTGAGTGAATTTTGTCCCATAATGTTAGAGTAGATAAGAGTGATAAAGATAGAGAGAGAGATGAAAAAATAGAAGGGGTTTGTTTCTTGTATCCACTGTAAAATACGGCGTAACTGTTATAGAGTTCCTTCGTTTTTATTTGCATCAGTTTCAAAAAATTCTAGGTAATCCCATAGATATTTCCTCCTTCACCTTTTATTTATCATTCATCTATAAATAGAGAGAATAGCAACCTTGTCTTCATTTAAGTTGGGTTTTATCACAAAAGGTTCCATCATATATTGTTATCTGTCTGCTGTCTTATGTATGATTGTATTTTATTTTTCTATTTTTTTCATTATTTGATTATTTTCTGACCATTTCACTGAGTGAATAACCATGAGAATTTTACTGATCACCAAAAAAAAACACTCTTCTGTTATATTTACTAGTTACAAAAGTATTGAAATGATTGGAATGGGGAGTATGAGATAGAATATGGTTAAATTTTCAACAATAATATCCTATAAGAGCTATATAATAAAATCACAAGGTTTTTATGATATGTATCCTAAATAGTACAAAGGGAAAGTAGAAGATAATTCCCATCAATTTCATACTATAGCCCTATAAATGTGCATTTAATTGAAATGTAAAAAATATAAAATCGTGAGCTATCCATGATGGATTAAGAAGAGGAAAAAAATTCACCTTATAGAGGACTTAAGTCCATATGTTGGTAGAATTGACAAAGAATATGATTTTTCTAGATTCACCAAAAGGAAAGTTTTGTAAAATCCAAATGAAACAAAGGAGAAGAGGAGAAACATATTGATACGAATTTAGTAATTTTTTTTAAAACTAAAATCCTCCCAAAATAAGATGCTCCATTTGATTTAACCACTATTATGATTTTTTCATCGTTCATCTGAAAATTATTTTATAAAGCCACTACTAGCAGAACTCAACTTAGAATATATTAAATATCTTAAAAGTGGTAGTGGTTGATCATTAGGATCTAAAAATTTCCATGACTAATTTGAAGCCTTAAATGATGTTTTCAGAATAGAATTTTTCCACGGTTTGCTCCCGCGATATATTCTACACAAAGATAGTTTTAAACGATCCATGAATTATTTAATAGCGGAGCTTTTAAATACATGTTCTATCGAAAGAATTTGAATTTAATTTATCATGATGATCCAAGATCTTTTATCTAGAACATGATGTATTAAAGAATTACATATAACCGGAAAATTAAAACTATGAAATATAAACACATAAAACGAAGAACAAAGATACCGGCAACACGCGATGACTAGTATATCAAAAATTGATTACTAAGTTCATCCACTCAGACTGGCTGCCTCTCCACACTGTCATACCAGAGTCTCTCCTCATTCATTGACCCGCTCTAGAAGAAGAAAAATAAAGAAATTTATACTAAAAGCACCTCATACCTCCAACTGAAATTCTGTGCAGCTGGAGTCTATTTTAAACATAGTCAGCATTTGAGTTCCTATCTCCGTAGGTGGGACTGAAGACAAATTACTTCAGCCCACAGACACTACAGTTATGCACTCCTTTGGAATATTTTATGTCCCCTCATTATCTCTGCTGTGGTTTTGTGTCTCTCTCTGCCTACTCGTGGTTCCGCTCTTTGCTCTCTTGTTTGTTCGGCATCCCTGGTAAATGGTTATTTATAAATTTAGGCATACGTGTAGGGTTTAGTCATGAGGTTTGGTTTAGGGTAATTTGTGTTTTTCACATGCTTCCAGGGGCAGATCAAATCTCCGTCTGTAATGTATTTGTTTGTATTTTTTGTGTATTAATAATAGGGGTGGTTCAGACAGTGGCCTCCCCACCGAACTCTCTTCCACCATGCACGCTTGGGTTTGTTATTTATTTAGACCCTACGCCTGGCTGCCATGGTCGGGCGTGGTGGCTTGACCCCCGCTAATCCCTATCCACTTCCGTCTTTTCTATGGTGAGGTGTAAGCAGGGCGGTCCGCTTCCAAGCGGCTCATTCGATCACACCATCTATTACTGGCCCACCAATCTCACAGGAATGTTCATTGGTAACTATAAAAGTGTTGATATCCCGCCCCCACAACACACCTATATATATGATATTACAAGGAGGGGTACCGCCTACCCATTTTTTTATATTTTTCGGATGAGAGAAATCATATGCCATTTTAAACATTCTCGAATCTAGAGGTCATTGTGAAAATTAAACATCAACTCACTGTACACTTTGGTGGCAGTTCCTGGCCTATCAATCTTGAATGTAAAGGATATTAATCAAAATACTACTAACTTTGACTGCAGAACTTGTTAATTTGACCTTTCATAACCTTGGATTGAGGTTGCTGAGGACTGTTGGATTCAGAATTCCAGAAAATACACCAAGATTGTCCTGGTTCTGTTGTCATCACAATGATTTAAGAACAATTTATTGATTTTCTGTCTTCAGGGACTCTCCTGAGATCATGATTGACTATCATAATTCAATAGTATGCCATTAGCCCTAATTACTTCTCCTTTTGGGAAAGAGTGTTTATCCATGTGAGACTATGGCAGAATACTATATGGGTAAAATTTGTAACCTAGTTTAGATTTATAGAGTCTTAGCCCTATTTGCCGCCTGGTTGTCTCATAACTGAAGCCACTAGGAAGAAAGTGGTCCTGATGAGGCTGAGTATTTTGTCCCATAGTAGAAAGGGAGAAGTAAGGAGATAAAGAGAGAGAGGAGAGGAAAAAGGAGGGGTTTGTTTCTTGTAGCATCCTATCAGAAAATGTCTGTAACTCCCATGTGATTCTTCAAATTCTTTTTTAAATATTTCCATTCATACAATCTAGAGAAGAGAAAACTTCCACGCAGTCTGGCTTTCTTCCTGTAAGGTTTTCCTCATGTGTCCTTGTCTTCATGTCTACTGTGATCATGCATCATTTTATTTTTCCTATTTTCACATTTTATCTATTTCATCCATAAGTAGAAAATAAATCAATATTGTCTAACCATGAATTTTATACAATAAGAACCTTCCCAGTACATATTTTAGATTCAATCTTTTTAATCAAATTTGTCACCACCGATTAGTAAAATATCCCACAGAATTTATATCACTACAAATAATCTTATCTGTGATAATGCTACTTATTTAAGGTGTTGAGATTTGAATGATTAATGGGGGAGTATATTGAAAAGTTGCCATTAATTAAAAGTTATGTTTTTTTTTTTTCTTGGTCTGAATAGCCATCTTAACTTAAATTGTAACCAATTTGTTCTTAGGAAATGCATACATGTGAATCATTCAATCTCCTAGTTCATTTTTGTTTACAAAGTTCTAATTATGCTAAGAATGGAATATAATCTTATATATGGCATTTGTTCCAACATGTTCTGGGGACACAGAAGGAAATGAATTCCTTAGAAAAATAATACCTCTCATAGAGTGAGATAAAATAATGTAACCTGTTTGGTTAAAATTCATCTCTACTAAATTATTAGAAATAACTTTTATTCCTCCCACATTTTATTCTTTCAATTATTTTACTTTCTAAATATTAAATAACCCCACACATACCTCAATTTAAAAACCTATTTATCATTAATTATATATAAAAATAGATCCATGAAAAACAAACTATATATACCTCCATATGTAATATTTACACAATAGCTATTGGTAAGTATGTGCACATGGCCAAAGCTGAGTAACAGTTTTCAGAAGATCAACTTCTAAAACTACTTATTTTAATTAATAGTTTTAAAATTCATTTTTTTTTTGAAGATGCCAACTTACTTTCAGTTTACCTAAATGTATGAGATATTATTAAATAGTCAATACCAATTACAAAATAACACATTCAAAGAAATACAAAGAAAATTTCATTGTTCACTAAAATATTTGTATATTAACTATATATATTTTCGCATGAAAATAAAATTATAATTCTCCTACCGAATTAACATATAACGCTTCAATAATAAATTTAATTTACTACATAAAATATAACCATATTAAAAAATCTTTTAAATCAATTACACTATAACCAATATCCAAAAAATAGATATTTTTCAGCAAATAAATCAAATAACCATTTCATACTATCACTAATCAATATTAAAACCATTCCTGCTCTCTCTAATTATCATGAAAATACATCTTATAGGCCATTTTTTTAACTGGTTTGTCACATGGGAGGAATCTATTTTACCCACCATTGACATTCTCCTGTGCAGATTCATACTTGAACAGCACTACAGTTTGACATGGAAAGTATCTTCCTCAGCGGTCTTCTTGTTATATGAGAAAATGACAAGGACTCTCTTCGTCGATTTTCCCCATGCACCAAGTTTATGAAGATGGAAATGATCCGTAGGAGTGCTCAAACCGGGCGCTACTGTTCAAGGATCCGAGCAATCTTTGAGCAGCCACGAAAAGTCTCGGGAGAGACGCAGCTTTCACAAGTTCTCTGTAACGTTTCTTCCTGGTCCCGGAAGAAGAATTTGAGGTGAAGGAGATGGGGACAGCCAAGGATAGGCCCGGGCGCTCCCAACGATGCGGGGCATAGTTTCCCATTCCTGCGCACTTGTTCATGGTACCCACATAGCAATCTCACAAGGAGATACGGGATCGGAGAGAGAGCTCTCATGAATCGAAAGAAAGCTCCTGTTTTTGCACCTGCAGCAAGCCGACCACTGTCATCATCTAACTCTCTGCAACTGTAACACAAAAGATTCCATTTACTAAAACTGAAATAAGTGTATATAAGATTTCAAAACTACAAGATTATTGATATGTCTTATTTATTGATATAATAGTATTTTCTTGGTCCTCGTATACGTGGTTATATATATTACTTTTACCTTCTGCTGTAATGGGAAGTTGATATTTATTATTTTATAACTTATAATTTGCTGAATTGATTATTAATATTTATTTACTTTATAAGCGAATAATATTATATATATTTATATTTAAAATAAAACACCAAGATGCGTCATTGTCGTTTTCGAAAATATAATTGTGAACAGTCCTACATCTCTTTCAAATTCTAAATATAAAGGCTGCATATCGTGCATATGTTTCTTCATCTTTATTTTGGCAGGTGACTTGTCACCACAGGCAATACCAATAGCGATGCGTTGACTCACTTTCCTTCATGAATTTAAGTTTAATCGCAATAAATTAAAATGTTCTTAACCATCTAAAGTTTCAATCCACTTGAGAAATTTTCGTTTATTAAAATGTTAAACCGTTTGCGATATATGAAACCCTTTATGATATAATTAGTAAGTATCATAGAATACGATGTTCTTGAATTGGTATTCATATGATGTTAAATTGTTGCTTGAAATAGTTGCATATTTTATTGCGATTAGGTCTTGCTTTGTTGTTATCCGTCCTTTGTTGAGATTTTTGTTTTAAAACGTTTGAAGTCTGGAATGACGCAACACGATATTGCTAAGAGGGATCAGCTCTTTTGGCCACACGATATAAAACCATTTTCTGTATTTTGCTTTTCCAACCTGCACCTAAAGGTGTTTCTAAACATATAAGAAGAGTTTTTCGCAAACCAGTTACAAGGTTTAAATCACAGCATTGAGCTGCATCTGCAAATAAAATATTGTCATCTGCTGCTTTGAAATACCTAATATCAACAAGTCATTTTACCTCGCTATTGTTTATTCGTTACATTGATATTTCCATAAAGTATCTTCTTTGTATTATATGTCCAATATGTTGTTGTCATTATTCTCGTATGGTTTATCTGTATTGATATTTCATGGGTGTCTTTTGTATTATATTAGCATTGTGATAACATCAAATATAGTCATACATTATCATATATGTATGTTATATTGTATTTTTATTTAGCGTTTATATATTCATTTATTCATTTTATTAATTTATATGTATGGGTTATTATTAATCTTTTACATTCTATGTTATTAATATTTATAATAGATGTTTTTCGGACAAGATAGTACGTAAGATAGTAATAAGAATTAATCGATTAATTATAATTATAGTTTGAATTTTAATTATCTGTTTTACCTACGAAAAATTTTGATAGTTTTAGGAGCTGTACAACATAAATTATTATTAACATCGATTTTTATTAATTAATTACTCATTGATTTGCTATTATTTTTATTTCTATTATTAATTAAGTTTTATTATTGTTATTATTATTAATCTTAATTACGCTTTAAGGCGTGCTCATTTGAAACAACTTCCTTAGCTCGCTACTGTGGTCTGTAGTTTCAGAGCCATTGATCAAATGTTAAACGATTGAAAAATTTGTTGATTAAAAATTTATATTCATAAAATGAACTCGACACAACCAATTAGTTTAAATTGCATGGATAAAACACTATTAAAAGGAAAATAACTATTTATGTATTTAAATATTACATTTTTGTGACACAAGACTTTCAACAAAGCGATAGAAATGTTAAAAGTTAAGAAAGAATATTTCAATGTATAATAAATTACACAAAATAAAATAAAAGTAAATTAAATAAAAAAATTACTAATATAATGCATGAACACTAAATTAGTCAAAAGATAATAAGTTGCCAAAATAATAATAAACAAAACAGCCCATGGCCAATGGCCCATGGTGGTTCATACGGGGGAGCCAGTTTATTTGGGTGTCGTGACTAAGATGGCATAGATCAATATCAAGAGCCAAGAGAAATCAAATGTCTTGATATGCATATCTCTTTGTATTTTAAAGAGAATTGATCCATCTCATAAATAGTATAGATCTAAAACTAATTACGGTGCCATTTATTTTTAAATGTTCATATAACCATTATTCTTTTAAAATTTATCATTAATAATGACGAGATTTCATACATCCAAATATGCAAGAGATAGTTTTTCTGTTTAACATCTATTTTATTGTCTCAAAAAGTCATACAGGGGATTTTTTTGTTAATATATTATTTATGTTACAACTGCTTTATTATTCATATGTAGTATTTTTTAATATATAAACTTAGTATTTGCACCAAATGTTGCAAAGTAAGTTTCCACCCGCAAGGGATAGTATACTCAATAGCATATAGAAGAATATAGATGAAGGCGATGTGATATGTAATGTTATATAAAGGTGCACAAATTTTTCTCTAAAAACACTACTTACCAATATGCCGAAAAATAAAATCCAACAATTCTAGCTATGAAGTATATTTGTGCTTCTATAAACTAAACAACATTATCTAATTGTTTTCAATATATTAGTGCCGATTATTCGAGACATTCTAGATTAAATGTGACTGATATATTAAGAGAATTGCAAAATAATGTTTCACTTTTATTAATGTTGACAAAAATATTAGTTGAATCTTTAGATTATTTATGCAACTTTTTAATCTTATTTTAATAGATTTAAAAATTAATTTAATATAATTTGAATGGATAGTAAATTATCTCATCATAATTTAATAGTTCCTTTTATCATATAAGTGACTGTTAATGATATAATTACCTTTAATGCAAAAAATTCGATTTAAATTTCAACAAAATATTAAACATTTAATTGAATTTATTTAGTAAAGAAAATCCAAAAAAAAATTTATTAAGGTTAATTCAACACAAAGAATCATAAATCTTGCTCCAAAATCTTGAAAATATACATATTAGGCCCAAGTGCCTCCAAGGAGGTCTTCCATTCGTTTTAATTTCAATTCAGAAAATTCTACGAGAATCTTCGAGCGCCTGAATATATTTTGACCTATGAGACATTTCATGAATTTATAGAAAAGTTTTCTTGAGCTGCACTAAAAGAGCATAGTTGCATCAATTTTGCCATCTAATCCTGCAACTGCACAAAAGACTTCAATGATAAAAACTGTAATATGTGTATATAAGATTTCAAAAAACTACAAGATTATTAGGGGAGAGTGCTATTTATTGATATAAATAGAAGCTTTGGTCCCTTTGGATGTGGTTAGTGTAGACTTTCTACCCTTCAAGTTGGAATGGAAAGTTGATATTTAGCTAATTTATGCATCCGAGTATCTGCTGACAATTGATTTAGATATTTAATATTTATTACAAAGGAATAATATATATATATTTAATATAAATAAAACACCTAAGATGTGCTTCATTATTTCGGGTTGAAAGTTTTTTTAAATATAATTGCATTAGCCCCACATCTTCAATTTAAGACAGGGTTGTATATCGTGGATATGTTTCTTCATCTTTATTTTAAGTAGGTGACTATCATACCCATATACAGGCATGTTGTTGTCTAGTTGATAAGATCACTTTCATGAATTTAAGTTTAATCGCAAATGAATACTAAAATGTTCTTAACAATCTAAGTTTGTATCCAATTTGAGAAATTTGCTTATAAAAATCGTATTAAACTGTTTTATGGATATATAAACTTTGGTATAGTATGGAAATTATAGTTCATAGAAATTATGATGACTTTGAAATTCTTTGTAGTTCTCCATATGATATGAATTTGTATTGTTGAAACAGCAACTATTTTATTGCAAGATTAGGTCTATTATTGAAAATACTTCATCGTCCTTTAAAACAGATCTTATTTAAAAATACTAGAGTTAAGAATGATGTGAAACGTTTATATTATGGCGCACAATATAATTGATATAACTATATTTTCATTTACGCCAACTTGTAATTGCAGTTACCATGATAGAAGATGCATTAAAATCATATAGTTTAAATCCAATGATAATATTAAAAACAAATGAATGATTATCATCTAGGCGATTGCCTACCATGTATGTAAAGTCATTGTCTTTAATGCTTATCTTGACATTGATATTTCATGGGTGTCATCTTTGTATTATATTAGTATTGTAGATACACTGTTAAATATAGTCTATACACTAGTCTATATTTATTTGTATTTTACCGGCGTTATATCATTCATTCATTTATTTAATCTAATATATACGTTTGAATTTTTATATTATATTAACATTATAATAGAGATGTTTTTGGTTTAAAATATAAGATAAGTAACCATAATTATTTGATTGTAACTATGCACACTAATCTTCTATCTAATATTAAAATTATATGTTTTAGTTATTTTCAAAATATACTATTTATTAATGATTCCGATTTTTTAGTTTAATTAATTATTTTTATTGTTGATTTTTCTATTATCTATTTATATTATTATTAATACCATCACATATTGTTATTATTATTAATTTATAGAATACGCTTTAAAGTGTTTTTGTTTGAAAAAAACTTCCCCTTTAGTCGTTCGATTGTAAACGGTATTTTGTCAACGTACTCGCGCTGATCAAATGGTGATTAATGAAAAAATTTGTTAGACGAAGAAATCGACGTATAAAATTAAACTCCACAAACCAATTAGCGTCTAAATTGTACGGATAAAAAGATTGTTTTTTTTTTCAATAAAAATCAACTTTCATTGTTGAGGATAGATATCTCCAACGATAGCAGCAAAATGTATGAACCTTCAACTGAAATGAACGGTCTTCTTTAAAAAGAGAAATTTAACTGCCATTTTCCCATCTGATGAAGATGTCAGCAACCCAAGAGAAAACCATAAAGATCACAGCTTAAGCATCTATGCATCTCTTTATGCTCATCAAACAGAAAATGAGAGCAGTAAGAGTTAGTGATGCTCCAGCGCCCAAAAGGGCTGGCAGTAAAAACTATCCCAGCCCCATATAACCATAAATATAAACAAAAAGCGGGCCCAGAACCCCCTTACATAAGGGAAACAGTTCAGGACCCAAGATAGTATCAAAAAAACACAAAGGTTTATAAAGGTCCACTGTACAATGCTGAAAATAAACTGAAATTTTACTCAAAAAGAGGTTGTTCCTGAGGATGAACAGTCCCATTTACTACTTCCACTACTGCCCAGGACCCCAAAGCGAGTTGTAGACCTTCTTTAGATAAGATATCTGCTTGCTGGTTCCTTTCCCTGTAAATATGAACAACAGAAATCTTGGTGAAAAAGGAATTAAGACGACGAATCTCCTGAAGTAAAGGAAGAAGAAGAAAGTGCCTGCATTGATGAGTTCCATTAAACCAGTTGACAACATTCCTAGAATCACCAAAGATCTGAATCTGATAAATCTGTTTTGAAATAAGCCAGCAAAGAAGCAAATGGAGAGATTTAAGTTCTGCAAAGTTATTAGACCCTTGCCTAAGGCCAACAGAGGCTCGAAAGGAGTTTTCAGCTGAGAGGTTAATAACCAGCCCTGCACCACAGATATCATTGATATCAGAAGCACCATCGAAGTATGCCCAAGGAAGGGAATCATTGATGGTTTCCGGCTGTACAATACGAACAGGACCTTTTTCAGCAGGCGTTGGTATGCTGTCAAAAATAGCAACACCCTCAGCTGCCAGATTAGCTAATGGAAAGGTAGTCTCATTGAAAATAGCCATGTTTCATGCTAACCAAGTACCCCAGGCTATTAAAAGAGGAAAGGCCCTGATTTTATCATCCGACGCCTCCTGCCACCAGTGTTCCCATGCTTGCAGAAGATCATCCCCATGCCACCTCAAGGGAATGTTGGACAAGCGTAGAGATTCTATCCAGAGACTAACATTAAAAGGACATAGGAGAAAAAGGTGGAGAGGCGTTTCTTCTACAGATTTACAAAGCGAACACCAGCTCGGCCCCTGCTTGCCTCTTTTTTGCAAAAAATGCCAAGTTGGAACTTTTTTGTGAAGAATGCACCAAAAGAAGAGTCTGGTTTTAGCTGGACTTTTAAGTTTCCACAGGGGTTTGGACCACCATGCTGGATTCCCCCAGCCTTGTTGCAGCATAATCCACTTGTAACCGAATTTTGGGAAGTAAATACCTGTTTGAGCATGCACCCATCGCAAGGTGTCAACATAATCTAAAATTCTAACAGAGGAAAGAGAGAGATCAGCAACATACCGGTTCAGCTCTTCTAGCCATCTATTATCCAAATGCAGGTCCAAGCCAGACAACCAACCTTGCTTGACAAAGGTAGTGGACCTAGGGTCAGCCACCTGACTTAGGTAGAAATAGCCTTCAGAATTTAAATACGCAACCAGTTCTCGTGACAGGGTGTAATTGGGTGGACAGCCAACCCAAGGATCACAACCCACCCGAACCTGGCTTCCGTCACCCACTTGCCAGGCCAAACCCCTCTCAATAAGCTGGACAGAAGCCACAACTGCTTTCCAAACTGAAGAAGCATTTGAGGAAGATTTGACAGGGTGCCGAACCCAATCCAGAACAGAATCCTGGCTGATATATTTGCGTTTCATGAGTGAGACCCAGAGAGAATCTGTTGAGAGCAGGCGCCAAGCTAATTTAGCTGCCAAATATTTTGCAAAGGATCCCAGGTTTTTTATTCCCCAGCCGCCCCACTCCTTTGGCCTTGAGATTTTGTCCCAAGCCACCCAAGGGCTTACCGAATCCTGATTGGACCCGGACCACAAGAAATTTCTGCAGAGTTTTTCAATTGAGGCCAAGATGCCTTTAGGTACCCAGGAAAGACTGGACCAAAAAACAGGAATGGCCAGCAGGACAGATTTAATCAGAACCAGACGCCCAGCCCTTGATAACCACCTGAAGCTCCAATGAGTAAGCCTTTTTTTGATTTTAGCAAGAAGCCATTTCCAATCCCGAATGCGGTAAGAATCTGGTTTTAGCAAAAAACCCAGGTATTTGAAGTGATCCTGAATTGGGCGGACTTCAAAATTCAAGAGCCTTTGAACTCTGATAAGCTCAACATCAGAAAGACCAGAAGGAGTGATAGTTGATTTTGCAGCATTTATTTGGAGCCCAGTTGCTTTTAAGAAAAGCTCCAGCAAAGATTTTAGGGCACGGCAGTCATCAGTAGACCCATTCAGAAAAATCAGAATATCATCAACAAAAAGAAGGTGCGTGATCCAGAAATTTGCCGCCACTTCAATGCCCTTTAAGCTACCCAGTCTTTTGTCTCTGTGAATTAAGAGACTTAAGCCTTCTGCTGCCAACAAGAACAGCAGAGGCGAAAGCGGGCAACCCTGTCTTAGACCTCGTTCCGGAGTGAAAAAAGGAGTTGCGGCGCCATTAATCAGGAGAGCAATATCTGTAGAGGAAACACAACTCATAATCCAACGAACAAAGTCAAACCGAAACCCGAGGTGGGTAAGAAGAAGCCTTAGATAAAGCCAACTGAATCTATCATAAGCTTTAGATAAGTCCAACTTAACAATAATTCCTTTCCTGCCACTCCTTTTTAAGCTGTGCAGGGATTCCTGAGCTACACCTACAGCTTCATGGATTTGGCGCCCACTTAAAAAACCAAACTGTTCAGGGGAGAGGTGAGCAGAAAGGAAAGGTTTAAGCCTTGCAGCTATGACTTTCACAATAATCTTATAGACACAAGAGCACAGGGAAATAGGACGAAAATCTGCAAAAGACGAGGGGTGGTCCGACTTGGGGATCAGGGCGAGAAAGGTAGAATTGAAGGGACCATAGACTTGGCCTGTAACTCTAGATTCTTCAACAACAGCTACCAGGTCATCACCTAGAGTTTCAAAAAAATGCAGAAAAAACTCAACAGTCCAGCCGTCCGGCCCTGGGCTTTTGTCCTTTGCCATACTTTTAAGGATATCCTCCACTTCCTGTTTGGATACAGGAGCCATTGATGCCTCATTTTAATCCTCGTCCACGAACCTAGGAAAGAGCTGAGACACCCTGATCACTTCAGCAATGGAGACTTCAGGAGGGGCTTTAAAGAGATCTTTGAAGTAATCCAATCCCAAGGAAGATAGATCCTCGAAAGAGGTGGCCAGTTCCCCTTTTCCTTTCGGAAGTTCCCAGATGGTATTGGCCATTTTCCTGCCTTTGGCATAGTTATGAAAGAACTTAGTATTATCATCCCCTGCTTGAAGCCAAAGGGCCCTGCTTTTCAGTCTCCAGGTTTCTTCTCTTAGCTGTAGTATACTCCTTCTTTTTGCCTCCAGTTCCTTAATTCTGCTTCTAGCTTCAAGGGATTCATATCCTCCTCCTTCAGAATCTTCTAAAAGAGCTAGGTCAGAATTAATTTTTAGGAGTTCCTCCTCCTCTTTTTTCTTCAAGTTATACGCCCAGATCTTAGTAGCAGATTTAATTTTCTTCAGATTATTCTAGAAAAAAACACTCCTGGAAGAGTCAGGCCCTCCTGGGTCCATCTCCCAGGTTGAAGCAAAAATCCCTTGAAAGGATTCATCTTTGAGCCAACCCGGATTAAACCTGAAAGGCAGACCAGATTTCCTTCCAGTGCCTTTAATGTCAAGGAGAATAGGAAAGTGATCAGAAATTCCTCCTTCTACAGTCCAGTGCCTATATTCCACAAGCATGTCCATCAGAGGCTCACTTAAGAGAAACCGATCCAGCCTTTTTCCCACCCAATCCTGTCCAATTCTTCGATTCCGCCATGTAGGTTTTGACTTCAGAAGAGGTATGTCAACCAGGTGGGCCAAAGCAATTTTATTAAGGAAAAAATCAGACAGGGGATCAGCTTTGGCCATGGCCCCCCAGGATTCAGCTTCCCCAATCGAGAAGTTGAGGTCTCCTCCCAAGAGTAAAAAAGGGTTGCCAATCCAAGAAGAGCGAAAAAAGGCAGACCAGAACCTCTCCCGTTCCAAGCAGGGTCCATAAACATTCAGAGAGAGCAGGGACCTGTTGAGCTCGCTTGAGAAAAGTTCCACAACTAGCACATTCTGGGTCCCCCATGAAGAAACATACTTCAATTTAACAGGATTGAAGCCCGAGACCACTCCTCCGGACCTTCCCACAGCATCCAGAGCAAAGAAAGACCATCTAGGCAACATCTTGGTAAGAACAGAGACAATCTCCTCTCCTTTGCCCAGAGTTTCTTGAAGCATAATAATGTCAGGGTTATTGGCACGCACAAGCTCCTTTAAGGCTAGCCTTTTGGCCTGGCTAGCTAGGCCTCTGCAATTGAAGGAGAGGACAATCATGGCGGAACCCCAGAGGGTGGCCGCTCTGCTCTAAGCACCCTGGGAAGAGTAAGTTGTTTGCCATCAGCTATATCCACCACCGCCTTGGATTGAGCTATTGAGAGTTTAGACTTCCTACCTCTAGTCTTTCTGGAGCCAGCATCAACAGAAATCGAGGCTAGTCCTCCCACTTCAAAGCCCAGGGCTCTTCTGTCTGACCGGGGTCGGAGATTGTAAGGGAAAGGCCCAGAATCGGACGACCGAGGGCAAGGGTCACAGGGAAACGACAGAGAAGAGGGGGAAAGACTCGGGCCGGCAGAAACAGAGACGACCAGGCTATCTGAGGGGTGGGAAGAAAGGTTAAGGGCCGAAAATTCATTCACAATCTGCCTGGAAGGACCAGGCTCCAAGCAGACATCAACAGGTAAAACAGGAAACGAGGACAAGGGAGGAAAAGAGGGGGACATACCCGCCAGATTCTCTAATCCAGAGTCGGCAGCAGATGGATGAACCGAAGGGTCTCCCTGGTCCTCATCCAGGTGCAAAGAGGGGCTAGCATCAACCTTTGCGTTCTGCATCTCAGCATCCATGAAGGGAACGGAGACTTTCTGAGCCGGAAGGTCGGGTTCTACATCCGAAGCTTCCCCATCCTGTACTAAGATTGGACTTTTCTGAGCCCTTTTCTGCCTCCTCTGCCTACGGTGACGCTGGTGACCCAAGGGACAGTCCCGAGCCAGGTGGCCTGTCTTGTGACACCTATTGCACCTGAAAGGAAGGTGCTCATAATCCAAAACTTGCACAAACTCCATATCCTTGTATTGCAGCGTCATGGTCTCAGAAAGTCCTTCACGAGGGTTTAAGCTCACAAGGATGCGTGCCACACTCCTATCCTTGGTCTGCAAGTAAGATTTGTCAGCTTCAAGAAAAGTGCCCAACGTGTTCCCAATCGAGATGAACACCGAATCGGTCCAGAACTGAAGAGGGAGGCCGGGTAGCTTGACCCACACCGGAGAGTCGGCCATTTTCTCTTTCTGGGCGTCGAAGAGAGGAGTCCAGCGTCTGAAGAGCACCAGCCTTTTGCCAAAAAACCAATTCCTTCCCAAGACTTGGTCCACTTGATCTTTCTTCTTGAAGGTAATGGTGAACCATCCTCGCGCCAATATATTGATATCAACAGGCAATCCTGGAGAATCATTCCACATATTCTGCACCCAATCAGTAATAAAGGCCTCCGAGAACTTCCTGCCCCTAACTCTCCCCACTAACATGGTCTCGGCTAGTTCCATAACCTTCTCTATACTAATATCGACCCCAAGCAGACACTTCGGACTTCCTTCCTTAGATTTGATGAACTTGGCCTTCTTTCTCTTGGTTCCCACAGCTTTCTTGACCTCTTGTTCCTCAGGTGTCGACTTTGAAATGGGAAACTCCGCACGGATAGTTTCAACCAGAAAGAGCTTCAGAGCTTCTACTGAACGCAGAGAATCGAGACCATTGTCAAGGAAAGGCGGAGCGCCAACCCCTGTAGCTGCACCACCCTCCGGCACAACCCCACAATTTTCAGATGCAATAGAAATTGGTACAAAATCAACAGCCTTACTCGAAGAAACCCTAGACAGAGCTTCACAAATACGGCCCCCATCCTTCTTTGGAGCAACAGCCCCTCCTCCCGAAGGTAACGAAGGCAAAAGCCCTCCCACTACTCCGCCAGGGTTTGCTTGAGGGAGACTGTTCACCTCCTCAATCGCCCTACAGTCTTTCAACGCCCCAGGGAGAGGGTTTCTCAGCGCAGGAAGAGCCCCCAAAGGTTCGCCGCTTAACCCTGGAAAACCCTCACCGAACCGAAACCTTTCATTTGCACACCTTAGCTCCAGACCACCAGAAAAGCCACAAGAAAGAAAGTTACCTTGGAGCGCCGCTGGCTGCTTGGTCGCCGCAACTTTGAGACCTTCTGTAAAGAGCTCTTCTGAAGTCAAGGGCCGACAGCTATCCGGAATTTGCTGAGAACCATGAATTGATACACTCTTCGGCTCCAAGAAATTTAAAGCAGAGCCACCAAACCCATTCTGGAAACCCTTCCAATCATTCTCAGCCTCCAAATCCACCGAGGCGCGAGAAGGAAAATGGAAATCAAGGTTTTTTTCTGAGACTTCTAGCCCCCAAACGGTGATCAAGTCCTCCGGCGACGGCTCAAGCTCAACTGAAAAACTACCAATACCCATCGTGTTCAAAAAACTCCCTTCTTAAGCTGACTTGCAAGTCCTTCGATCTTCGATTCCCTGCAGTAGCCCTAGACTCCGGAAAAAATTGATAAGTGCCAAATGCGCGTCCAGAAGGAGGCCCCATACTGGAAAAGGTCTGGATCATGCCGCCACGTACCGAGAGGTGACCTCGAGACCTGCAGAAATCGCACGGAAGACCCTCTGCACCTTCGAAGAAACCCTAGCCATCGCCCCAATATAAATCATCATTAACAATATTCTAGTGATGTTCTAGTGTTGACTACAAGAAAAAAATAAAATCATTTTGAGTGACAAAAGCTATAATTCTTACCATTTGAAATCCAATTAATATAATCTAATAAAAATCATTTGTACAAGAAATTGTAAAGAAACATATTTTATATTAAAAAACATATGAATCCTAAGAGTGTTCCACAAAAAGTAACAAATCTATAATTTTGTTCCCTAAACCAATCCCCATATCAGAGCTATCGATCTATTTCCAAGAAGAATTTTTAATAAGGCTTAATCCTAGGAGGAGCTTGGAAAGAAAACAATGTATTAGCTATGGCCATAAATTCATTAATGAAAATATTGTAACAATTTGGGTTTCCACCATACCTCACTACTTTAGTCCACTAAAAAGTTAGGATATTTTGTCCAGATTGGTATTTCTTCTACAACCTAAAATTTTCAATATGTCTTATTTTAATTTTTAATATAAACAATGTGAGTGTGATACCTAAAACATTTTATTTCTTCTAGGCTTCCAAGATGATTGTGAACCTTATTGGAAATATATGCAACTATCTTGTGGAGTAATATTTAAACATGACCATCATTAAAAATATATTTTGCATAGCCAAGGAAATTACATAACATTCATAAAATTCTTTGAAAAATGTCCATAAATATATTGGTTTTAATTAAGGATTTATTCCAAGGTGAGGGAATCTCTTAGGTAGAGAATCACATTTAGCTCTTTTGGTAATAATTCAAAATTACTTTGTAACTCTACCTCACAAATCAATTATAACCCTTTTGGTATCACAGGTATATTTTAAAAATCCTCCACTATCATAGACATATTAATTTTCCATATTTATCTTTTAGTGCACTTTAATTTTGGTCATATAGTTCATATTACATGCTAACAAAATTCAGGAAAGATATGGTTTGAGGTAATTGATTCATACAAATAGGAACATATTCTAGGTTGATAGTATAATTAGATATGGTTAGATTCCTCAACTATTCATGGGTTTTATCAATGAGGATTATCTTAAAAATATATTTTTCATCTTCTACAAAATTCATAACTACATAATACTATTCATTGTATTATTTCTCATACTTATACCTTCTCCTAGGAACCACAGATAAATCATGTTTCTTTAAAATAATTCATTCAAAATGGTGGAAATTTTTTTATCGTTGGGATAACCAAAGGATAAGTAGTTCAATTAGTATATAGGATGGTGAATTTATCATAACAAGAAATTGGGAAAATTCACCAACTTTTGTTATAAAAATGGTGATATGAGTATAAAAACTCTTTAAACTCTAAATACTAGAAATTTTTAACTACCTTACAAATTTTCCCTTTAAATTGGGCTACAAATTAATCAACATCTGAAATTTTCCCTTTAAATTGGGCTACAAATTAATCAACATCTGAAATTTTTTAATATTTATTTATATTGACATAAGAGACTGAGGTGACCTCAAAAATATATTGGTTTTAAGTGCATTAAAGAGTGTTTTTATAAATGGTGTTCATGGAAATAATGTTGGATATTTTTGCACACAATGTTGTCGTTGATTGGAATATGTGATGGGTCCTGGATATTTTTGTGTAGTAAATGATGTCAAGGGAAACATGAATCTAGTTGTTAAGGTCATTTTTTGAGAATCATCATAGTATGAGAATACTTGATGAATCCTTAAAAGTAGGATGAATAGGACCTATGGTTGCATGGTTCAAAGACCTTCTTGTTGTAGAAATTTTATTCATAGAAAATCAAGACAAATGCTAGCTCAAAATTAATGGATGGATAATCTGTAGAGAGAATTTTCCAACAATATATCACACTTGGAAATTCTCCTAAGACTTAAATATATCTATTAGGTTGAAGTGAGGAGGTCAGGTTAGCTCGAAAAAGTTTCAAGGTCCATGCCACTTGAGAAGAAAATGAGAAGTGCATGGCGGAAAGTGTCTAACTCCACATTAGTTCAGGGTCATATAACTATTTTTCCCAATTAAGTTTTTTGGGCGTGTAGGTATAGAAGAAGTCTTGAATTTGAATTTCTCTGGGGTACATGTGCATAACGGTATCAAACTGGAACTCGTGAACATAGTTTTGTGTGATAGAATAGTTCTACTATAAACATAGAATTTGGATTTGAAGGCTCATTTCAAAAAAAATACAAAAATAGCACCCAAACCTCACTTTAATTCTGATACATGTTTATGACATGGTAAAAGGATATTTCTAGTGAGTTGGCACTAAGTAGGCATGGATGATAATGTGAACCTTATGAAAATGACATGTGGTAAGTATATTTGGATATTTTATATGACCAAGTGGGCTAAATCGATGTGGCACATGGCATCACTCGAACAGCGCCATGTGGCAAGATGATGTCATCAAAACATAAGAATTGTTTTTAGTTAATGATGTGTCATAACACCTTACTTGGTGCCAGCTGATGGTGTTTGTAAATGACTCACTTTGTTAAAGAATTTTTATAATTCTATTAGATTTTGGATGGTGAGCACAAAAAATGTGTTGTTAGGTAATTTTGTCTTCGAGATGGTTTGTTCAAGCAAAACACCAAATAAGGCTTGAAAATGAATAGGATAATAAGCACGTCTAGAGTTAGAGCTGAGTGGAAGATTCATCACTGGAATGGCCCCTTTATTCCAATTTAACATAAACAACACTAGGACTAGGTGAGGAAAACCAAAAATGAAGATGAAGAGTTCACGAGGAAAAATACAAACACATGAGTGGCTAGTTGGCTCCATCTACAAGTCTGTGTTAGGAGTGGCAGGGTTTGGATCATTTAAAAGGGCTCAGGCTTCAAAAGGATCTCAAAATGGGATACAATGGTGACTTTAAAGGAATTTTATTAGAGGACAAGTGCAACAAAGAAAAAAAATGGAAACATCGGGAGGAATAGGCAACTTACCCGAGAAAATCGTACTCCAGTTGGCTTGTTAGAAGCATTTTTTTGCTCTCCGCCGTGTGGTTGACATTCCACCTAGCAACCCTTATATTTATAAATGGGTCACGTGTGTGAGCAATAAATGAGGTCGTAGAGTCACAAATATCCTGGGCTTGTGAGATATGTGACCTTGCGACCTGAGAGGGTCACAGGGCCACAAGGTCGCTAGGTCATGATTGTGAGACTTGAGTGAGAGTTGCGACCTAGCGACCTGGTGCCCTAATAGGTTGCAAGGTCACAAATTTGAAGAAAAATACCTAACTTTGACTCAGCGACTTAAGGATTTTCCTGAAAAAGACTTGAACCTTAGATTTTGACTTAGCATTTTTTATGCTCAGGGGCTCAAAAAATCTTAGATGGTGAATTTTTTGGAGGGTGTTGTAGAGGCTACAAAAAATGGTGATTCACTGGTTGGATCCAGAATCTCTACTAATGATTTATCATTGTGGGGGGGGAGGGGGCCTTAGCAGGTTGTTCCTTTCACCCTTAGGTTTCCATCATTTTTTCTTTTGTAGCTTGCGAGGTTTCTTCGCCTGCTGCCTGTTTAGGTGCTGGTTGACTGAGCTTTTATTTCTGGATTCTAGACTGAAAGGGTTGGAGCACTTCAGGGATTTCTTTGATCCAGTATAGTTATTTCATCTTCATTGTGTTTATTCGCTGCCTACGAACCTTGCGGTCCCGGTGGAGTCACTGCCTAGGAGTCATGGACGTTGTTGCGCTGTCGGCAAGCCTGGTCAGTACCTCGGCGGAGTCGTCGCATCGCCTGTCGATGAAGTAAGCCTTTCTGAATCCTTTATCTTTTATTGGTGTGCTACTGCACTTTATTTAAATGTGCTCAAGGCACTTATTTGATAGAGTCAATTTTTCCTGGGCGGATGAGGGATCCTGGCTTATTTTACTTACAAGAGAGGTTGGTCTTGGTCTGTATGAGGACTTTAGGTTTTCTCGGATATCCTTGCATCACTCAAAGTTAGCTCTGTTCCCTTTCAGTCTAGTTTGACACTTTAACCAATTTTCTTTTCAAAGACACCCTTCAAGCTTGCTAGGTGAGCTATCTACGCTTAGTAGTCCAGACTAGGTCATGTTTTACCTTTGGGTGTCAACCTCAGACAAGCTTTTGCCACCTTTTGCGATCTTCAGGGAAAAATTTTCATCAGCACAGATCATGGTGCAGCATGCCAATTGTGTGAGTTCTAAAATGCCTTACACCTTTTGAAGTTCTTAGAAGGACACTCTTGCTAAGGCATTGATTGAATAAGCGCTTTTATTTGCAGGAAATGAAAAACTGAAAACTACAATAAAAGAAAAAAACAAAATATGATACAGGGGTGTTGACGGGATGCTACGTGAAGTAGTGCTTAAGGTCATACCCATTTACCGGGAGGACCTCAATTCTTCCCTCCAGAGTTTGAAGTCGGAAAGTGTGGGGACCTAGTTTCTCTTTAATCTGGAATGGACTTGTCCAAAGGGCTTTGAATTTGGAATGTTTCCCCTTCTCCTCATGAGCTTTATCCCATTTAAGAACAACGTCTCCTACTTTGAAAATTTTATTCCCGGCGGACCTTTTATCAAACCATCTCTTAATTCGACTTTGGTGGATGGAAAATTTTTCCCGGGTTTTTAGCCTTTCCTTCTCCAGTTTCAATAACGTATCGATTCGATCTTGCAAGGTGGGGCATGGGGTGCCATGCGTCCCTTGGGACAACTGAAGGGCGGGGAGAGATAGGTGGCGAGGAAGGATGGCCTCTTTCCCATATAGAAAAAATGGGGAGGTTCCGATCGATGATTTGGGTGTGACCCGATCAGCACAAAGGGCGTTATGGAGGGTGTGATGCATGTTTCGTTGGTGAGACAACAGGGTCTTCTTGATGATGCGGATGAGGTTCTTATTAGTCGAATGAGCTAACCCATTCCCTTGTGGGTAATATTTTTCAGAGTGTTTAAGTACAATTCCATTTTCCAAAGAAAAATCATACAACTTGAAAGACGAAAAATAAATTGCATTGTCAAAAATAAGGGAGGTTGGAAAGCCAAACCTGGTCATGATTCAATGAGTGACAAACTTTATTACCTCTTGATCGTTGATTTGGCATAGTGGTATTGCTTCAACCAACCTGGTGAAATAATCGGTAGCGGTGAGGATATATCGGTGTTGCTTGGAGGAGTGCAGTAAGATTTCCCCAATCATGTCCAACCCCCATTGTTGAAAAGGTTCCTCTACTGCCACCGACTGTAATGGAGCGGTGAGACGTGCTTCTCGGTTGGTGAATTTTTGACATTGTACACACTTACGGACATATGGATGAGCATCCTGGAAGAGTGTTGGCCAATAGTATCCATCGCGCATGATTTTTTGGCAGTGGTATCACTTGCATAATGCCCTCCATCTGCTCCATCATGTAGTTCAGTCAGGACACTTTGTGCTTCATAGTGTTCCAGGTAGCATAGTAGGACTCCATTGTAATGTTTCTTAAAAAAATTTCCTTGTCCTAACTGGTAGGATGCAGCTTTCAGCCTTATCGCCCGTTTCTGCTGAGCGGTTAAAACAGGATCCATAATACCGTGGGAAAAATATTTCAAAATGTGAAAGTACCAAGAAAGGTTTCCCTGTGAGGCACGTTGTCAATCTAATACATGTCGATTTCTTGGTCCCAGCATTCTTCTTCCCATTTGAGTGGATTTGCAGCCTCCATGGCCATTTGGCAGAGTCCTTGACCTTTGACGGTATGTGCTAGTTTGAACTCCAGGTCATACTCTTGGAGACATATCATCCAGTTTCCTCGTCTTTCTCCCAGCTCTTGCTGCACGAAAAGTGAGTGAACAGCTGGGTGGGGGATGAACACCATGACATGGTTCTTCAAGATGTATGGCCGGAAATTCTTGACTGCTTTGTATACTGCGTAAGCCTACTTATCAATCTCAGGGTAATTTAGTTTAACACCTTGTAAACCAGTACTCATGAGTGATATGGGTCGTTCATCATTGTTAGCATCTTTCTATGTGACGACAGTCGTGAGTGATGAGTCTGAGGCAAAGGCATACAAGATGAAACCTTTGCTGAAGTCTGGGATTTGGAGGGATGATGCCTCTGCAATGGCCTGCTTGATCTTACCGAATGCTTCCTTCTCGGGTGGATTCCATTTGAAACTTGCATTATTTTTAATCATCCCTTGCAAAGGCCTAACTATTTGGGCAAGATCTGATATGAATTTCCATGCAAAGTTGATTTTCCCAAGAAGGATTGCATGGCCTTTTTGCTGCTGGGAGATGGAATCTGGGTGATGACCTTTGCTCACTTGAGATCTACAACTATACCATTCCTAGTTATGATATGACCCAGCAAGTTCCCCTCGATCACAGCGAAGACACTTTTCTTTGGGTTGAGTGAGATCCCATACTTTTTGCATCTTTCGAAGATTTTCCTGAGGTGACATAGGTGATCGCCTCTTCACTTTGAGAACACGGTGACGTCGTACAAGTATACACCCATGCTTTTTCCTATTAGACCTTGGAAATATATGTCCATAGCCCATTGAAATGTCGCCCCAACATTTATCAATTTGAAGCACATGCGTCTAAAAGTGAAAGTTCCCCATTTGGTTCGAAACGTCATTTTCAATCTGTTGGGTTTAGCTACCAATACTTGGTTATACCTGGAAAAACCATCCAGCAATGAGAACATCGATGATCCAGATACAGCTTGTCGTATCTGTTCCATAGGGGGAATCAGGTAGTTATCTTTTTCTGAGGCTCTGTTTAGATTTCAGAAATTCACGCACAAACGGATCTCACCAGATTTTTTTCGTACCAGAACCAGATTAGATACCGAAGTGGACTGTTAGAATTTGAATATGATGCATGCATCCAAAATCTTCTTAAGTTCTTTCTGAATCATTGGTTCCAGTGTCGGGTTCACTTTTATTATCTTTTACTGGAAAGGCGTCACTCCTTCCTTCATAGGGATCACATGCTGAATAATTCGAGTGTCATAAGTACGTAGTTCATCATACATCTAGGCGAACACATCTCGGTACTTCCAGAACAGTTCGGTGAAAGCTTGCCTCTCTAGATAGGAACAATATTTCCCAAGGTTGAAGAACTTCGGGTCATTATCCGTCCCCAAGTTTACCTATTGATGTGCCAGAGTGGAGCTCTATACTTTAGTGTGGGAGGGTCCACGAAAATAGTTCTGCAGATCAAACAATTTTTCAAGTGACACTATTCCCTTGGGCATGGGATTTTCCCTGTGTTTCTCTCGTTTTTCCTGCAAGGATTGATCATGGTCTGCTTCTTCTATCACTACATCTTTGAACACCTCAGTGTTGAGCATGAACTCAAGTGCCTGTTGGTCATCATCAAAGACGCGTAAATTAGTGATGTTATCTCCCACAGAGGGTTTACACACTATTTCAATAGAAAAACCATTCCTTCGAGAGGTGAACCTAGCAGCAACATTAGCCAGAATATCAATTGCCGCATTATGCATCCTAAGCACAGATTTAATACCAAATGCATCAAAAGCAGAAATTAGACGCCATACCTCTTGTTGGTAAGCTTTGAAGTGCATATATATACAATGGATGGTGTTGCGTACCTGACGAGTGATGATTTCAGAGTCTCCGATAACCTTTAAGAATTTCACCTTTAGGTCTAACGCCTTTTTGAGTTCGAGGACTAAGGCCTCATATTCAGCGGTATTATTGCTGCATTGAAATTCTTACCGGCATGATATCAAAAAATTGTTCTTTTGGGGGTCTAACAAGATGCAGCCCACACCTGCTTCGTCATGCATATTGGAGCCATGATAATACAAGGTCCATACACCATCTTCTGGTATTTCCGGAACCATGGCATGGGGAGAGATTTCAGTTTGGTTTATGATGGGTACAACTTGGTCTTCAATGGTGAGCATTAGTTCTGATTGGATGTTTGGGTTTACCGAGAACTGAGGGGGACGGTAACATCCAAAGATTGTTTCTAAGAAACACATGCCAAGCTCTTCTTGGGCAAAGCTGATAGGTTCATTGGTAGCATCCAAATCGGTCACAATATGTTTCATATAAGGTTCACTTTCAACTCTGATTTGGTTGTTTCAACCCTTGTAGGGAAGCCATAGGTGAGACCAATCGGTAGCGAAATATCCTTGTAGCTTACTGGACCAATCCCTACTCAACAAGAGACCGTAGGCTTCCGAGATGTCTACGACCACTATGTCTATGAACTGGTGGACTCTAGAGTTGAAGGATAGGTGGATGATGACATTATTTAGTTCACCTACAGTGAGCCCTTGCGACTTGTCGAGCTGAATAATCCTAGCATCAGTTTTCTCTGGGTGAATGTTTAATTTCTTGTAGATGGACAGGGGCATGACATTTGTGGAAGCACTACAGTTGACTAGGAAGTTATGAACGTTAATGTTGAAGATCTCAAAAGACAGGAATAAGGGGGGATTAGATCCCCTATATTTTTCATTCACAGCGTTCACAATAGATTGGATGCTTGTACTAGCTTGGGAAGATGTGTTGGTCATGGGTTTGGTTGTCGAGGCATTGGCAAAGCCTTTGAGAATAAGCTCCCATTGGTTGGTGATGCAGGCGAGCTCATAAAGAGAGATGTTGGCTCTAGTTTTCTTCATGTCCTCAACAATTTTATAACCAAAATTAGAGTGTGGAATAGTCTTGGTGGGGGTTCTGGGTGACCCTACCAGTAGTTTTCTCTTTTGGTTTGTTCGGGTGTTGCTAGAAGCAGACTTCTAGGGAATAGCAGCTTGGTTCTCATTCCCTGGGGGTAATATTTTCCTTAAGAAGGCCCTCCTCTTCTCTTTGAAGGACTGTTCAGGGAGTGGTCGTTTGCTTCCTATGCCATAGTTGCACACACGTTTTTCTTTAGGATCATCGGCCAGGTTAATTTCAGTGATGGTGTGGGTGTCTTCCCCGCAGATCACACCAAATGCAAGGATGGTAGAACCTAGTTCCTCATCTGGGGCCAGGTCTTCCTCAATGTTAGAGACTTCATCTTCACTTACGTCCCCTGGGGTTTGATCGTATAAGAGTTGATTTACTACCACAGTCATCTTGCCAATCCATTGGGGGCATGTCTTCTTGGAGTGGGCGGCCTAGTGAAAAGAACAAAAATTATCTTTTCCGACTTCTTCCACGTTAAGAACAACATTTGTGTTTGATGGAGGTCAGGTGATTATGGGGGTATTCTTTCTAAAAAAAGGCTTTTGCGTCTTGGTGGTGGTAGCGGGTTCAATACCTTTTCTCTTTAGATCAGAGACTTCATTGTTTAATAACTTAAGGGACTTTACTATACCCCTGAAGTCAAAAGTGTCTTTTCCTTATCCCCGGTTTCGAATGTGGAAGACTAGTTCTTCATCGAGGCATGTTTGTGATCGTCTTCACCTTTATGGTCAATGACCCCTATGGAAAGCATGTCCTTTTCTATGGCAAGGGTAGTGGCATAATTTGCTGCAAGGGTAGCCCTAACCTCACGCTTTATGAATACAGTGATGTCTCTGGGAAGAGCCTTTGTGTAGTAGTCTATGGTAATGGAGTAATCCAATGCCAATTTGGGGGGGAATTTGTTCAATATGGTGGAAAAATGTTGATTAAAATCTCTCACCTTCTCTTTCCTTTAGCACTTGAGTGTACTCAACTCCATGAGGAGCATGTAGGGGGTCTTGTCCTCTGAAAAATTCTAAAGGAAAGTGCGACAAATTTGATCCCATGAATTTATGGAAGCACTCGGGAGAGACCGATACCAGGTGGCTGCTTTATTCTCAAGGCTATGGGGAAAAATACGTCAGGCAACATGATTTGTTTGGACTCTCATTATTTACAGTGAAAGGTAGAAGTTTCTTATGTGGTCTTCGGCCAGCGTGCCTTTCTCAGGGTCAAACTTGGGAAGGTGTTTTTTAGGGTGTCTAGGCATGTTATGAAGGGGGCCCAAGAGATCTAATGGAGATTGGGCCATCCAAGCAAGTGGTTCTACTCGCCTGGCATGCTCGTGGTGCCTTATTTCTGATTCAAATTCACTCCCTGCACCCAACCCAGATGCTTCTCCTTCATGGTGGGAGTGCTCGTCTTGACGTCCCTCACGGTTTTCCATATTTCTAAGGTTTCTCCAATTGTATATGGTGGCTCTATTTTGGTTTTGATGGTGGTGGGCGGTATGGTGACCTTAGCCACAACCTCTGTTTCCTCATCCTCTATTCCTTTGGTCTCTATTTCCCTCACCTCCCCCTGGTGGAAGGTGGACTTGGCTATTTTCATCTCGAGTATAGTCAAGCCGAGGGTTAGCATGGGGTCCAATCATGTCGGGACCTACCTCTTCTACTCCTTGGGGCCCAGTAATAGGTTCATTATTCTCAACTACCGTTGCGAGGTCTTCAACAATTAGATTTATCAACTGGGGTAGGGTATTTAGAGGAGCACTGTTGCGAATGAGGCTAGCTGCAAGGGTCCTGGTATGGGTTAGAAAACTCATGACAGGAGTGACTTGCAAATCTCTGATGAGGTTATGGGAATCAGGTGCAGAACTCTTAACTAATCCCTAGTAACTTCATAGTAAGGAGCTTCCTCCCATTGGGAATCTTCTAAAGGGGGAGGACCAGTGTCATTGTGTATGACCTCACCTTGGGGAGTTTGTAACAGAATATTACTCATGTCCTGGGAGGCTGCCATGCCCTCCTTCTAGCGTCAATTATGTTGACGGGAAAATCTAACCAGCCAACAGTAGGGGATCTCCCCGGTAAAAAGTCCCAACTCGACTCTAAACCATTTGGAATAGGGATCCCCTCTAGGGTGTGGGTCCGGATACCACTTAATCCTCATTTCCTTAGGTCTCAGTAGGAATCTATAAACCTGCAGACACATGCTTATTCAGATGATACAAGACACATGATTGATGAATTAAATAAACATACAACACTATGCGTAGCACGCTAAATTAAAAAGCATGGGGCCAAAAGGAATGCTGTCAACAGCATATCGTTAGGGTCATGCTTGTATGTTGTTCTAACCACAAAAGAAACAATTATTTATGGCAGAGCACCCTTTACTTCCTTAGATGGTTTTTTTGATAGTATAAATATCAGTAAAGAAATTTATTAACATTCATGGAGAAAGCGGAATAAACTTAACACCATTAACACATGTTTAGAGAACTATAATGCATAAATGATGAAATTGGAGACACGGTTTCATTAATCAAAACATGTTAGAAACTGAAGAAAAAATATTCATAGTGTTCACACATTTACCAACATAAGATCCAAAAATGGAGTTTAACAAATGCTTGTATTCATACTCAAAAATTTGTAGTCCTTCTATACAATGTTGTATATCTCTTTTGAGTCCCAAACAAAATGTCTTTACAATTTTCCTAAAGGAAGTTATTATAGGCCAAAACTTTCCCTTTGGGCTTCCCACCTTTCTGCCTTCCTAATTATTGGGCTGCCTTATGACCTGAATGGAGGATGCAACCTGCGACCCAGCTGGACAGTGCAAAACGCGACCTAGTCGGAGAGTGCGACCTACAACTTGCCCGGGTAGTCTGACCTGCGACCTCTTCTGTGGGTTTTCTCCTTGCAATCTAATCATGGGAGTGTGCGTGTGATTTTGATGTCGGGGACATCAATTTGTTGCTCCTTGAGGAAATTCTTCCATGCGCGATAATCTGCAGTGACTAGGGAGATTAGAGGAGCTTCTTCTCTTAACCAGTGCAGGATTTCTAAGGCATTCAGAATCAAAGTTTCTATCTTGAGTGTGACCTGGTTGGCTAAAGAAGCTATCTTAGTGTAGATCCAAACTGGTGTTATGACGAACTTAAGAAAGTTCTCTTGTAATGCAGCAAGATCAGGTGTAGTGGCAGCTCATCTGATAGGTTGTAGAAATGCTTGAATCTGCTGATCTATCTGTCCCCACATCTTATCCTCGCTTAGTGCACCTAGAGATGGAATGTGGTGTATTTCATGCATTGAGTTGATGCCACTGATAAAATGCTCCTATGCGGTCATTACCTTTTCTAGATCTTTAGATAAATTCCCCTTGGATTGCATCTTAATATGGCTTTGGACCTTGGCATCCTGGGTGTAGATCCAGTCTTTCTTGGGCAAGTTTTCGGGAGCCTATGGGTACTTTCTTGTCCATTCTATCATTCTGTACAAAGCGGCGAATGCCTCTTTCAGTTGCTCGTTTCTCTGTTTTGTCTCTACTTGGGCTCTTAGTATGGGTGCAACTGTTTGTTTTATAGTGAACATCTCCCTGTCAACCTGCCTCATGGTGACCTCCAATGTCACCAAATCTCCTTGGATGGTGAGTGGTACTTCATTGATAAGAGTATTTTTGTCCTGGAGTTGTTGGATTTCTTCCCTTTATGCTTTCTTTTCTCACTCTGCCCTTGCTTCCCTTTGTTCAGAGTCATGTAGTTTATTTTGTAGGGAAAGGATTTCTCTACTCATTCGGCTCACATTTTCTTCTGTGGCTGTGGAAAAAGAAGTTTTGGCCGATGCTATCATCATTGGGTTGGTCCTAGTGTATAGGAATATATCCTTTTCTACCATGGCTGTGAGCGGGGCGGAAGGGCTCCGTGGTAGACATCTCCTTTTTTCTTGTCAGATTTTGAAGGTGAACGAATCATAAGTGAGTCTTGTTAGATTGAACACCTCCTCTTCCTGTCCTTCAGAGGAGACTAGCTCGGAGAGTGAAAAACGTGTATTAATTACAAGTACTTCAATGGGCTACAGCTCAGTTTGTATTCCTATTACTGGAGGAGGTGTCTCGGTGTCTTTTGACCTTTGATCCTCCTCTTATTTTCTCTTTTATTCTTCTTTCTCTTTTCGAATCCGTTCTGCCTCTGCCTTGTCCTATTCTGATTTCTTCTTGCACTCTACTTCTGATTTTTCTTTCGCTTCTTGCTCTTCCTTCCTCCTGTGTTCAGCCTCCAACTGATCCAATTCTTTCATGAGCTGTCGTTTCGCTTCTACTTTCACTTCCTGCTCTTCCATCCTTCTACGTTTGGCCTCCACCTAATCTATCTATTTCTTGAGTTGTCATTCCACTTCTACTTCCGCTTCCTTCTCTTCCTTCCTCTTCTGAGCATCCTCCACCTATTTTTTTTTTTCTATGCTTATCTTCATCTTCTTTTGCCTTCTTTTCAACTTCTAGATGAGCTTCTGCTTCTTGTTCTTTATGTTGGGTGGTGGAGTTGTGGTCTGTGCTAGTTTGAGTCATCTTGGCCTGGGAAGAAGAGGCGCCTCCCAACTCATGGATTCTTTCCTCCAATGTATGATTATCTGGATCTTCCTGATTAGACTATGCTCATAGGGCAAGTTCCGTATCCATGTTATACCATTTTCTTTTCTTGTCCTCATATGGGAATTCAATATGCTGGTAGCTCCATTTGAACTTGGCCCATTTGCAGTGGTCAGGGACTATCCTCTCAGGATCGTATGTCTGGTGATCCAAAGGCCCCACGTAGAAACCTTTGATTTGTTTTGCTTCCACCTCTACCTCCCTGAAATCCTTGACCTTGTAGGCACCAATGGTGAGTGGCAGTGTAGGCCATATATTTTTCTTCCCTTTAGTCAGGACCTTTGAGAAATTGAAAGTCATTTGATAACATACTTCCTGAAGAAGAATTTTGTCCATAATGAATTGGGGCAGAGCATGAGGAGTCTTGAATGAACCAAAGACTCGAATAAAGGTACAATCTGAGTGTGGAAACCAATGTGCCACCTTAACCAACATTTCCATAGCTCGCCAGGACATGCATGGGGTATCCTGCCTGAACAATTTTTTATAGAGCACAAGGATGAAAAGTTGTGAGATTGACTCTATATCCTACTTGTACCTAGAGTCCCTAAATACCCACACTTCTATGTGAACTGGGCATGCCTGCGCCAGGTCCCAGTTGTGTGCCCATCCTTCGAAGTGGCACCTGGAACAAAATACATCCAATAGATAGGCAACCATGTAAAATTCAGACGAGTATCCCTCCTCTGGTGCCAGTGCCATAGATATGTTCGTTTTGAGAGACACCACTAGCATACTGGCCCAATTGAAATGAGTGACATATACAATGACTTAGTTCATGAGGGATACCCAAGTGCCTTTGAAAGTGGTGGCATCGGGACGACCATATATCCTACAAAGAATAACAACCACTAGCTTGTATACCTTTTTGAAGCTCGCGACTAGATACTCCTAATCCTTCTTGATCTTGAACTTTTTAGGTTCCTCCCACCATCCTCTCAAGGTGTCTGCTATGGCGACCACATGGGTGGTGGCCCATTCTTCTGTGAAAGTCTATTCTCGTTTTGGCAGTGCGTAATAAAACTCAGCATCCGATCCCTTTAGAGTTGCAAAATATTTTCCCTCATAGTCTCGAGTTACCCACTTCTTGGGGTCGATATTCTGTATGATCCATTCAATGACTTTTGCACATGGGAATATAGCAGGGTGGATACTTTCATAGTGAAGCTTCGACCTTTTAATTTGTACATATATTTGTCAGCCGGGGAGGTCCTCTGGAAATTCTGGTTGTGCAAATTCTTTGTATACTTGATACCAACTCATGTTGTCTCCTTTGGCAAATGTACATGCATTGTCCCCATAGATCAGAGGAGGAGACATTGGTATTTCCATTTCGGTGTCTTCTATCTCTGGGCTCTTGTTTTTCTTGTGAACTATTGGAGGTCCCATGTCGCTTAAGTCTAAAGATATAGAGACACACTCTAACTCTGCTTCAAAATCACCTGGCATGTTCATAAAACAGTCCCATTATAAGATAGATGCAATAATAATAAAAGCCTAGGTAATACTTTTTTGACTTTTCCCAACTGAGACATAGGAAAGGGAAAACTAGCAGCTTGCGATAGGGTCACTGGGTCACTGAGTCGCAGAGGCTCAAACTTCTCAAAGCGTGCGATCTTGTGACCTAGTGACTTGTGACCGATTTTTTGGGTTGCTCAGTCGCAAGGTTGCAAACTTCATGTTTTGAATGATGTGTGACTCAGCAACTCAGCGACCAGGGGTCGCAAGGTCGCAGGGTCGAAGGTCGCGTTAGCGCTGAGTGGAAGATTCATTAGTGGCACAGTCCCTTTGTTCTAATTTAACATAAACAACACTAGGAATAGGTGAGGAAAACCCAAAATTAAGATGAAGAGGTCATGAGGGAAAAATACAAACACATGAGTGGCTAGTTGGCTCCATCTACAAGAGTATGTTAGGAGTGGCCGGGTTTGGATCATTTAAAAGGGCTTAGGCTTCAAAAGGATCTCAAAATGGGAGATGATGATGACTTTAAAGGACTTTTATTAGAGGACAAGGGCAACAAAGAAAAAAAAAATGGAAACATCAGGAGGAATGGGCAACTTACCCGAGAAAATCACGCTCCAGTTGGCCTATCAGAAGCATTTTTTTTCTCTCCGCCGTGTGGGTGAAATGCGACCTAGCGACCCTTCTATTTATAAAGGGCTGGCACATGCGAGCGATAAATGAGATCACAGGGTTTCAAATATCCCGTGCTTGTGAGATATGCTACCTTGCGACCTTGCGACCTTGCGACCTGGGAGGGTCGCAGGGTCGTAAGGTCACTAGCTTGCGATTGTAAGACTTGAGTGAGAGTTGTGACCTGGTGACCTGGTGAGCTGATAGGTCGCAAGGTCCCAAGGTTGCAAATTTGAAGAAAAATACCTAACTGCGACTCAACGACTTAAGGATTTTCCTGAAAGATACTTGAACCTTAGATTTTGACTTAGCATTTTTGATGCTCAGGGGCTAAAAAAATCTTAGATGGTGAATTTTTTGGAGGGTGTTGTAGAGGCTACAACACCAAATAAGGAAGAAACATTGGGTAAAGAAGCATGATATAATTTATTGGGATTGGATGGACAACCAAGTGAGATGCCAATGAAGACAAGTCACTATAAAAAGAAAGAAAACAACCAATCCATTCCTTGTGGTGGTAACTTTTCAATGTCAATTAAAATCTTATTTGTTAATTAATCATTATTAGTAATTTCTCTAGATGACGTATCTATATTATTCTATAAAATGTATGTTTTTAATTATCCATGATCATAGTCCATAAATATATAAATATGGAAGTTTTTGGTCTACATGGATCGTTTGATAATTAATATCACGTTAAGCTTCTTTATATGTTTTATTATTTATGTAAATATTTATGATCATTCCTCCTTTTTAATTTTCTTTCACAACATTACCTAATATAGATTTTCCTCTAGTCAAGCTAGATTAAAACTCTAATGAAATTCCTACTAGAAAATGTGCTAGTGTTAATACAACCGTTCTGGGCTATCCTCTACTTATGTCAAGTTTCATCCTCTTTTTTGAGTAATAAATGTGTGTATATGCATTGGCTCTTCTATACGTTTCCTCAATAGATCATTTTATTGTAAGGAAACCAACTCCACATTCCTATCTCCAGTTCTTTGTTGTTGTTTTCCTATCACTGATTGTAAATTTTCTAAGAAATAATAAATGTTTTCCAAATTCCCATTTACAGATAAAAGTGACGTGAATATGAAGCCAAAATGGTTGTTGTTGTTGAGTTAGAAATAACATGATTGGGATCATAGTTTCAAAAATAAGCATGTATAAACTAAATACTTTCAACATGTTTTGAATAATAGAGTGATGTTCTAGTGTTGACTACAAGAAAAAAATAAAATCATTTTGAGTGACAAAAACTATAATTATTACCATTTGAAATCCAATTAATATAATCTAATAAAAATCATTTGTACAAGAAATTGTAAAGAAACATATTTTATATTAAAAAACATAAGAATCCTAAGAGTGTTCCACAAAACCTAACAAAGCTATAATTTTGTTCCCTAAACCAATCCCCATATCAGAGCTATCGATCTATTTCCAAGAAGAATTTTTAATAAGGCTTAATACTAGGAGGAGCTTGGAAAAAAAAACAAGGTATTAGCTATGGCCATAAATTCATTAATGAAAATATTGTAACAATTTGGCTTTCCACCATACCTCACTACTTTAGTCCACTAAAAAGTTAGGATATTTTGTCCAGATTGGTTTTCTTCTACAACCTAAAATTTTCAATATGGCTTATTTTGATTTTTAATATAAACAATGTGAGAGTGATACCTAAATTTTTTTTTTTCTTCTAGGCTTCCAAGATGATTGTGAACCTTATTGGAAATATATGCAACTATCTTGTGGAGTAATATTTAAACATGACCATCATTCAAAATATCTTTTGCATAGCCAAGGAAATTGCATAACATGCATAAAATTCTTTGAAAAATGTCCATAAATATATTGGTTTTAATTGAGGATTTATTCCAAGGTGAGGGAATCTCTTATGTAGAGAATCACATTTAGCTCTTTTGGTAATAATTCAAAAATTACTTTGTAACTCTACTTCATAAATCAATTATAACCCTTTTGGTACCACAGGTATATTTTAAAAATCCTCCACTATCATAGACATATTAATTTTCCATATTTATCTTTTAGTGCTCTTTAATTTTGGTCATATAGTTCATATTACATGCTAACAAAATTCAGGAAAGATATGGTTTGAGGTAATTGATTCATACAAATAGGAATATATTCTAGGTTGATAGTATAATTAGATATGGTTAGGTTCCTCAAGTATTCATGGGTTTTATCAATGAGGATTATCTTAAAAATATATTTTTCATCTTCTACAAAATTCATAACTACATAATACTATTCATTTTATTATTTCTCATACTTATACCTTCTCCTAGGAACCACACATAAATCATGTTTCTTTAAAATAATTAATTCCAAATGGTGGAAATTTTTTTATCATTGGGATAACCAAAGGATAAGTAGTTCAATTAGTTTATAGGATGGTGAATTTATCATAACAAGAAATTGGGAAAATTCACCAAATTTTGTTATAAAAATGGTGATATGAGTATAAAAACTCTTTAAACTCTAAATATTGGAATTTTTTAGCTACCTTACAAATTTTCCCTTTAAATTGGGCTACAAATTAATCAACATCTGAAATTTTTTAATATTTATTAATATTGACATAAGAGACTGAGGTGACCTCAAAAATATATTGGTTTTAAGTGAATTAAGGAGTGTTTTTATAAATGGTGTTCATGGAAATAATGTTGGATATTTTTGCACATAATGTTGTCGTTGATTGGAATATGTGATCGGTCCTGGATATTTTTGTGTAGTAAATGATGTCAAGGGAAACATGAATCTAGTTATTAAGGTCATTTTTTGAGAATCATCATAGAAAATCAAGACAAATTCTACCTCAAAATTAATGGATGGATAATCCGTAGAGAGAATTTTCCAACAATATATCACACTTGGAAATTTTCCTAAGACTTAAATATATCTATTAGGTTGAAGTTAGGAGGTCAAGTTAGCGCGAAAAAGTTTCAAGGTCCATTCCACTTGAGAAGAAAATGAGAAGTGCATGGCGGAAAGTGTCTAACTCCACATTAGTTCAGGGTCATATAACTATTTTTCCCAATTAATTTTTTTGGGTGTGTAGGTATAGAAGAAGTCTTGAATTTTAATTTCTCTGGGGTACATGTGCATAACGGTATCAAACTTGAACTCGTGAACATAGTTTTGTGTGATAGAATAGTTCTACTATAAACCTAGAATTTGGATTTGAAGGCTCATTTCAAAAAAAATATAAAAATAGCACCCAAACCTCACTTTACTTCTAATACATGTTTATGACATGGTAAAAGGATGTGTCTAGTGAGTTGGCACTAAGTAGGCATGGATGATAATGTGAACCTTATGAAAATGACATGTGGTAAGTAGATTTAGATATTTTATATGACCAAGTGGGCTAAATCGATGTGGCACATGGCATCACTCGAAGAGTGCCGTGTGGCAAGATGATGTCATCACAACATAAGAATTGTTTTTAGTTAATGATGTGTCATAACACCTTACTTGGTGCTAGCTGATGGTGTTTGTAAATGACTCATTTTGTTATAGAATTTTGATAATTCTATTAGATTTTGGATGGTGAGCACAAAAAATGTGTTGTTAGGTAGTTTTGTCTTCAAGATGGTTTGCTCAAACAAAACACCAAATAAGGCTTGAAAATGAATAGGATCATAAGCACGTCTAGAGTTATATCCTTAGTCATAACTGTAGTCCTATGAAAAAGTAGCTCAATTCTCTAAGATCTTGTGTTATAACATTATTTGGCACTGCGCCACATTAGAGAAACCCAAGTTCAACTTACATTAGATACTACCTAAAATGCATCCCCTTTCAAATTTACCTTTACTTATGTGGGAGTTATTCGATGTTAAAATGGCCAAATTATATAATTGAGTAATTTCTAATAATTATTTTGTCAAAATTTCATAATTAAAAAGTAATAATTATTTCATAACTGATTAAAAGTGGTCAAGATTTTGCGATTCCTAAGGATATCAAAATTACCTATTTATATATGAGTTGGCTAGGGATCCATTATAGTAATTTTTTCCTAACCTCTCAAGCCTATAGGTGTCCATATACATTCTCCCATGGGATATTATGAATCTATATAATATCACCCTATGAATCGGAAAGGGGCTAGATCTAGGGTCTATACTATAACACAAAAGATTCGATCTTATGAGGCAAGAGGAAGCTATACTACAAATATAGAGAATATAGTACTCATGGTGGAAGGTATAATTT
The DNA here is from genome assembly GCA_034641835.2 of Pinus albicaulis. Lineage (NCBI taxonomy): Eukaryota > Viridiplantae > Streptophyta > Pinopsida > Pinales > Pinaceae > Pinus > Pinus albicaulis. Next base: position 1,396,250,341 of record CM076577.1, read on the forward strand.
TACTTTTTGGATAATTAATATGAACATTTGATTCCCCTCCTATGTACTTGTCATTTTGTTTATTATAATCTTGTTGGTTTATCATATGAGATAATATTCCCTGTGTGGAAGGAAATTTTCATAGTTTGGTGGTGATTATGTGTAGGATAGGGGATCAAGGAAATTATCGAGTGGGATGTTTGTGTGAATATGAAGCTCTGTTGATTCGCAACAGGTTGAACATCCTTCATCGACTAATGAGGAATCATGACCATAATTCACTCATCTTCTTGAATGGATATGCATAGATGTTTCGAATGTATAAGGAGATAATTTTTTTTTTTTTTTTTTTATCACTCACATGATCTTATAGTCTGGTGATATTTAGGGAAAGGATCATAGAGCAAAACCTCCTTGTGGTTTGGCATTCATAACCAGAATTGGTGCTTTAAATGAGAGTTAGCCATTGTATTTTTATATCTCTTCTTCTCTTTGAATTTTTAGTTTTATCATTATTCCTTTGAACTATATGTGGATATATGACCACATTTGGATTTCCATTAGTATCATTTTATTTAGATATGAATATATATTAGATCTGAAACTTTTTTTTTCTTAATATTTTTATTTGAAAATAGGAGAAAATAATAGGTCGTAACTTTCAAATCGAAAAGTATACCTTTCTATACAAAAATTGTTTTAAATAACCATATATATGAATTATTCTCACAACTCAACCAAAAAAATAAAAATAACCTAAAGCAAATTCTTAATAACGAAGATATGTGTGATTGAAAAATCAACTCATTCTCTCATTTATTTTCCAGTTTTAGGGTATTCCTTCAAGTTGCTTTCCTTTATCTTTTGGGGATTTTTTATTCAAATATTGATTTTATATTTTAGATCTATATTCCAATATTTAAAAATATGTTAGACTTAATTTAAAAATGGTTTTTTTTGAATTGGATATATTTCATTTTATTATCTTGTTTTGAATTGGATCTACTTCATTTTCTTAATTTAGGGATTCTGTTGAGCATGTTTTGCTTGATTTCAGAGAACTTACATCCAATATCTTATTGTCCCTTGTTGGATATATATTATTACTATTTTTTACATATGAAATCCACTTCATATATGGTTTACAACTCTTTTTTTGAATTGGGTCTATATTATTTCCAATTTTAGGGTTTTCCTTAAAGATTGTTTTGGGTTGTTTTGAGGGGAATATGCTTAGGATCTTTAATTCAGAACTGTATTATTTTTTAAAATATTAGCTTAGATCTATTTTAGATCTAAATTAGATATTTTTCCTTGAACTGCATCAGATTTATTCCAATTTTGGTATTTCGATTGAAATATTTTATGCTTGAATTTTATTGTTTTTAGTGGCTTCCTGTTTTGACCTATTGTCGTAGTGTAATAGTGGAACTGAAAGGTATGGGTTTGTTCCTTGGATATGTTAATGATATCTTATTCAAATCATTCCTTATTTCATTCCCTTATTGTCCTTACCTTGGATTAGAGTTAATTGTTTCCCATTGTAAATGATTGTTTATGCTTGCTTTTGCTATTTATTGAGCTACATCTTTGATACTTTTTTTTCACTTCTTCTTATTGTCTATTATATTTTTTTCTTGATTTATTTTTAGTGATATTTGGTTTTAAAAACAAATTTTTGAGCTTCTAGGTGTCTTCTCTTCTTTCTTGGTGGTGTTTTTTCTCTCTTTTTGACTGATTTTTTTGGGTATTTTCTTAGGTTTTATATGTTATAAGCTTAAAGAATTTCATAAAAGTGATTATTGAGAGTGTGCGAGATTGATTACATTCACTTAAAAAAAAAGTAAAATACCCTTGCCTCTTATAACTAATCTTCATCAATTTGAAAATAAATAAGAAAAGAATTTTCATATAGTTCTATTAGTGTTTATATTAAAGATTTTAGTTACACCATATAAGTTTCATGCCATTACCCTTTTCAGTAAACAACAATATTTAAAATTAATTCTTAATAAAACCTATTAGAGATTTTTTCTTTTTCACTAATAGCAAATAAATATTAGCTTAACCTAGGGCATTTAAATATAAGCGTGAGGTTAAATACACAAATACCACAAAAATAATCTTCGTATCTTAAGTTAAGGAGGGAAAATCCACTTTTAGTGGCCCATTCTGGGAAGCCCTACTAATATAAGGGTTAAAGACTAGACTACATCATAACTAATAAGGTGATCTCCCAGTATTTTTATTTTTGATTGTATCTGAGAACTCCAACGTACTTGTGGGGATCTTTTTTAGGAGGCTTCGGGCTCGGTACCTTACCCATGCAATTATTTCTAGATAATGATTATCCCCTTAGGGCGTGATATTGTTGGTGGTGACCCTAGTGGCTGGTCTTAGGAGACTATCATGAGTTATATAAAAGAAGGTAGCCCTTACTGCACTGAGGAAATATTCTAGCCAAGCTCAATTGGTTCTCCTAGGGAAATGCCACAAAATGTTATATAAAAATCGATCGGGAATATTATACTACTTTCATGAACCTCTTTCAGTTACCAACTAGGTAGGATCTTGGGACTCAACTTTTGTCAAATTCCAAACAAGATAATGATACTCACATATATGACCATATTCATGAGTGGTACAAACACAAGATATTAGTATAAAAAAATATCCCTAATGCAATACTTAGATACTGTTTCACCCAATATTTTTTTCCACAAATAGCCGAGGATGTCACTATGATTGGGGAAACTACTAAGGAGAAGGAAACATTACGTGTTGAGCATACTGATTTGATTTTCTTTCAATCACACATATTTTATGATATCATTTCGAAACATCCTCAAACTTCTATAGATCCATGACAACCTAATAAGGGACCACTCTCATATTGGTGTGATTGGTTTCATTTCGTTTGATACTGTGAGCCAACTATCTTGTTAGTTAGGTAAAATGATGGTCACTTCTCAAGTCCCAATAAGTGAACCTAGTTGTAAATAAGAACCCTTTTATTATTATCAGTACATTGTGGTTCTTAAAGTGAAGACTGCATTTCCTAAGAATACTTAGCAACTTGGTGATAAAAATAAGAAAAATAACAAGAAAAATAATAAATCTTATGTGGATAACATCCAAAAATAACCTAGTCAGGTTGGTGGCAGTAGGGAACATCATCAAAAGATTAAGTTTCCTTAAAATATTTTTCAAGGAGAAAACTTAAGTCATGATTTCTCTTGTATGGATAAATTTCATCCCCTCCTTGCACCAATAAAAATCACTGAGTAGCCAATCATTTTAACTTATCCATTCCCCACGCATCCACCATATCAAATGGTTGCACAATTTTATCCACCCCCCCTTAGGAAAAATGGGCGACAATAATATCATAGTCTCAATATCAATGCACATGTCAACATGCTACATTCTCAAGTAACACTATGACTAGCTCAAGAGACTTCTACAACCCTCTGTAAATCAATTCACCAAAATTTGCAATGAATAGATAGTGTAAAACAATAAATTATACAATCAACTGATAACAGTTTCAGGAGATGATGATTGTGATGACAATAAGGAAGAAGCCTTCTGGTAGTAGAGAAATAAATATATCATTCAACACAAATCATTATCTCATCAATGATGTGACATACAAAACCCCTCCTTTCAAGTTGAATGAATGGGGTACCCAATCACAAAGACATAATGTGAAACACTTTCGTGTGGGGTATAAATTTTTCTTTTATTTTTTTCGACGCGGAATATCTTTTCAATCTTAGTAGGTCTGTCAATTGCAAAATATCGAAATTCCAACACACTCAGGATGACAAAATATTCATGTACAAGAAGCTGACATAACCCAACATCGCGATGACATACAACTTATGTAATACCATAACGCACACACACACACACACATATATATATATATTCCCCTTAGCTCATAATTGTCAAATTAAATAGGTAAATCAAAGCAACTCGCGACACACCTAACCACACCCGAAATCACATCAATTTTCGACATTAACAGGTGAGGTGGTCCTGAGATGAAATTTGGTAAAAATTCCCATTATTTTAATCGATGAATCAGATCTATTGCGAGGGAACTTTCCTTGCTTTAATAAAACCTTCCAGTTAGTGCTCAGGGTGATTTCCAAAACCATTTGGGACCTGCGCACTAAAAATTAATAGACCTAAGAGACGTGATTTATTCTATTACCATCTCTTGAAGATACATGTTATTAGGTTCTATACAAAAAATTAAATTCATAAACAATTTATGGGATTCAGACCTCTATAATTCTCCACTGCCGGGACGACATCATTCTAACTTCATCCCTTCCATGTGCTGATCTATGAGAGGTCCCCATGTCACCCACCCTTGGTATTTTGGGGCAACTAAAAACCCCATAACTAATTTCCACGTGTCTACTAACACATAATTATAATTTTACCTCTAGAAAATGGTATACAGCCACATGGCCCCATGGAAGTCCTCAATCCAGGATCCCAACTCTCTAATTAAATTAAGTTTGCATTTATTTATGGGGTTCCAGGGACCAAGACTCTTGAGACTTATGACCTTACAGGACTTTCCTTTCCTGGATCCCAAATCTCAGCACTCTAATCTAGTTCCCAATTCAAACTTAGTTACAGGATTCTAGGGTCTAACATGAGAAGAGGTCCTCTCACATCAATTTTCCATTACGGGATATGTCTATTGACAATATTTGGTCTTTCAAGTGACATACTTCCCAAAAAATAATTAAAATAACTCCTTGGATCCCACCCTTTCTAGATTTTCTTCCCATGTCATCATTCTTCTGTCCAATCACGTGGGGGTGAAATCTAGATCTGTGAATAGGAAGCACTCCCACCTAGGGTTATGATATACAAAGTATAATATAAATATTTTCTATAGAAATTTTAGACTCCTATGTTTCATAGTATCACAAGGTGACTGATCATTGATTAGATTTTTTATACTGAAAATAATATTCTATGGCTATCATTTATTTTCAGAAAAGAAAGAGAGACCCTGACAGACAAGAGCATGGAAGGAATCTATTTGCCTTTTAATTCAGTTGAAATATGAGAGTGTTGCTGACTAAGTGTGATGGTGATTGAAATTCATAATGCCCTCATTAATTCCATCTACCCTCTTCTTACCTTTGATTTTCCTAAATTCTGACACTCCCATGCTTTGAATCCCATTCAGTCTCCCAAAACCCACATATATACCCTTTTGGGGCTTATTATTTTATAAACCCACTTATATTAAAGTCCAAAATTGTTAAATGTTATAAGATTTTCCACCCAACCATGTGATATTTACCCTTCTACCTTTACCGTTTCATCATTTTTCATTCCTCGATCATGATCAAAGTGGGGCCCTCATCGAATTTCGCAGATTATATGTGTTTCACATTCGAACTAAACTTTAAAGAATGTGATTTCCAATTTGCAATTGCAAATAAATTGCATCGCATTTGTTTTATCTTTGGGAGCACCCACAGCATATTTATTTTAATTGTGATGTGGTAGGTCAGCCCCACCTAAATAGCTCTGGCTCCATTCCACAATCATTACAATACATACATATATCATATATACTTCGCAACACTTTGTTGATTTCCAATGGGTCCCTCCTCCCCATATATTCAAAATTTTATGTGTTAACCTCTCAGCTTATAACTAAAAGCTAAAGGTTGCGATGTGCACCTGCGATCTGGTCCCATTTCTTCCCTACCACGACATTTCACCTACTCCCCTCCGCATCACACTTCACAGTTTTTAAAGTTTACAACCTCCGTGCTTATACGAAAACTTTAAGGTTGTGATTTGTGATGTGTTTTGTCTCACCTCTTTTCCACTTCATCCAGCCTCTAACCACCCTCAACATTTCCACCTCCTCCTCTCCTTTCCCTATGACCAATGGCCCTTATCCAGTTTCGGCCTCCCCGCAACATCCGAAATCTAACAAAAGGGTGGGGTCTGAAATGGGTGGTATCCCAATACTACCCATTCAGGCTACGTGTCACATCCAATATTACTCTGCACTCCTCCCCCCATTCAATACCTCTTACTACTCTCACCCCCCTCCAAAAAGTTGTTTCCATCATCCATCCCCATTCGTCAACCTTGATCCCTCCAAAGTCGGGCATATAAATTTTGAAAATCATTTTATGAAGAAAGAAGGGTTACACATGCCTGAAAGTGCTCTGGTAGAAAAAAGGAAAAAAGGGTTGAGTCGGGAATTTATGCAGAGATATAAGAGTAGAAACCAAACAAGAAAAAAAAATGCATTAGCACAGTCACTAGTCAATGAAAATAGCCAGCACTACACCCGAATTAATTACCCAACGCAGCGTTTCTGAAGAGCAAGGCCAAATTTCAGGAATATTTTATTGGTCACCTCTTAGGCATCATTAGAGCCCATTTCCAACCACTTTGTAATTAATAACAGATTTCCCAAATCCGTTGTTGTAGGCCAAGCTGATCTTATCACCACCTGCATGCTTTCACTTTACTATTTTTGATTCAATGTAATTACTGCAGTAGACAGACTAGCTGACTTAAGGTTTCTATAAAAAATATATGCATTAGCGACATAAATATATGCCCATAAGGGGAAAAAACCATTGTAATAGATTTTGTTGGTTGTAAGAACTCTCTTTTGTATGAATGAATGAGTATGTCGTTTTCCATATTCTTGGGTTATGATTTGTGGTGAAGTTCTTCTCCCATGTAATTTGTGATTCTTCTATTTTACATATTGTTTTCTTTCTTTACTGCGAATCGAAATTTTTGTGTAGGATTTACCATAGGGTACCCTGGTCAGTCTTGAAGCAGTACATTATGATTTCCTCTAAGACTTGGATGGAGAATTTAGAGAGAGTCTTCTCTGCATCCATGTTGAGACCGAAATGTAGAATTCAGAGACAGTCTGCTCTGCATTCCTATTTAACCTTAATCTCTTCCTCTTTTCTGTTCGACAAGCTATAAACATCCATTGACATGGCTAGCTTGCATGGTTTCACTTGACCTTATTTATTCATCTATTTGATTTTATTTACACCTATTTGAATCCATAGCCCAATGGCCCTCTTCTGCTACCTCAACCAAATATTCAAACAAACCTTATTTATATAACTAGCCAAATCTCAACACTTATAGTTATCAATCTATATCTAACAGAGAGATCCTTGTCTGTGTCTAGGAAGGCTAGGTCCTTGACTCCAAAGTTGGTCTGATGTTTCCCTCTATATTTCTATTTTCAGCCTTCAGAAATTACAGGGTGATAACATAATGACGGCCACACTAGGGAGCACTTATCGAAAAATATTAGTGTTCCTTCAGAACTCAAAAAGCACATCAATGTTCAGATTTGATTACTGATGGTGGACAGTTACCAGACACTAGAAGGCTACATTATTCACCTCGTGAATCCATGATTCAAAGAACCTAGCTTTTGAGCATTCATGGTGACTCTACAACATGTTGACCAGAGTTCCTGTTGAAGAACATCACAAGGTTTGTGGCACACCTTCTATCTAGTGAAGTTTTAAACGAATTCAAGAATCAGTTATCAGAATTTCATGTTCATGAATATTTTCTAGCTACTATCTTTCTCATTTTGAAGTCAATCAATTTTAATACGGAAGCTAAAAAATGTTTTCTGGAGATAGTTGTTGACCGATATGAAAATAGTATTTTACTTTCGAATTCTCAAATGTAGTCCTATAATTTTCGAGATCCTCAAGAATTCTTGGATAATTGTGCATACAAGTACCAAACTCAAGAGGTGGTTTCAAGGTTTAATATTGGGGACACAACTTCTCAGCTAGTCATTGAAGTCCTAGAAGCAAATATCATACATCATGCTTTCATTGATCCTACAGCAGAGCATATGGAGGTTCTTCTTAACTCAAATTTTCAAACATGTATTCCCTATAAGGATCAAATGCATCAAGAGTTTCCATTACATATTATAAAATTGGTTATGAAGACACATAATCAAGTTATACTGCTGATTTTTCTGACAAGTAGTCAAGTTGTCCATCTGTTTCTACTTCTCCTTGACTGGCTGCATTGGCATTATTGTATCATTTAGAACAACAACAATTTCAATAGAGTAGGGTAGTTAGGTGTCTAAATAAGCTCAGTAGTATGAGCATATTTTTAGTTCTAGTTATAGATTGCTTCCCAGTTTTCAGTGCAAGTATTTTCTAGACTTCAGCTTGTAGAGAGTGTTGATTTTGAACTGAGTTTGCTCAGCCACAAAGGTTTTAGTAGCAAATTAAGTTGAAGATTTGAGATGAGCCCAATGGATCAGGCCACTATTATATGGTGTTCTTGACACCTCCTGAAGGAGAAGCCATCCCCAACTGGAGCCACTGTTAGACTCCTGTCTTTCACGGTATCACAAGGTGATTGATCATTGATTATATTTTTTATACTAAAAATAATATTCTATGGCTATCATCTATTTTCAGAGAAGGAAGGAGACCCTAACTCTCAAGAGCATCAAAGGAATATATTTGATTTTTAATTCAGTTGAAAGAGGGGAGTGTTGCCAATTAAGTGTGATCGTGAGTGAAATCCATACTCCCCTCATTCATTCCATCTACCCTCTTCTTTCCTTTCATTTTCCCAAATTCTGAAACTCCCATGCACTGAATCCCATTCACACCCCCAAAACCCATATATATAACCTTTAGGGGCTCATTATTTTATAAATCCACTTATATAAAAGTCCAAAATTGTTAAATGTTATAAGCTCCCCACCCAAAAAATAGTCATGTGATATTTACCCTTCCACCTTTACCATTTCATCGCTTTTGATTCCCTGACCGTGATCACAGTGAGGCCCTCATTGCATTTTGCAGGTTATATTTGTTTCACACTAGAAATAAAATTTAAAGAACATGCTTTCTGTTTTGCGATTGCAAATACATCGCATCGCATTTGTTTTACCTTTGTGAGCATCTACAAAATATTTATTTTAATTGTAATATAGTATGTTGGCCCCACCTCAGCAGCTTCTCCCCCATTTCACGGTCGTTGCAATACATATATATATCATATATACTTCATAACACTTCGCAGATTTCTAGTGGGTCTCTCTTTCTTGCACATCGCAAATTTTAGGTGTTAACCCCACAGCTTATAACTAAAAGCTAAAGGTTGCAATGTCTGCCTGCGATCCGGTCCCACTTCTTCCCTACCATGACATTTCACCTCCACCACCATGCATTGCCCTTCGGATTTTTTAAAGTTTACAACCTCTGCGCTTATAACAAAACTTTAAGTTTGCGATTTGCGATGTGGTCAGTCCCACTTGTGTGCCACATCATCCAGCCTCTAACCATCCTCCACATTTTTTCCTCCTCCACTCCTCTTCCCTACGACTAGCGGCCCTTATCTAGTTTTGTCCACCCCGCAGCATCCGAACTTTAAAAAAATGGGGGCGAGGGTCTGAAATGGGTGGTATCCCAATACCTCCCATCTAGGCAATGTGGCGCACCCAATATTAATCTACCCCCCCCCCGCCCCTCCTTTCCAATAAATCTTACCACTCTCATCCCCCTCTAAAAAGTTGTTTTAAATCATCCATCGCTGTCTGCCAACCTCCATCCCTCGAGAGTCGTGCATATAAAGTTTGAAAATAATTTTATGAAGAAAGAAGGGTTAAACATGGCCAAAAGGGCTCAGGTAGGAAAAAGACACCAAGGGTCGATTTGGACATTTATGCAGAGATATAATAGTAGAAACCGAAGGGGCAACAGAAAATGCATGAGCACACTCACTAATCAATGAAAATAGCCAGTGCTACACCAAACTTAATTACCCAACGCAGGTTATCTGAAGAGCAAGGCCAGATGTCAGAAATACTTTACTGTGTGCCTCTTAGGCATCACTCCAACCAGTTTCCTACCACTATGCACTTAATAATAGATTTCCAAAAGCCACTATTGCAGGCCCAGGTCATCTTATCATCGCCTACATGTTTCCACTTATCTAGTTTTTCTTCAATGTAATTACTATAGTAGACAGGCTAGCTGACTTAAGTTTTCTATAAATACTGTATGCATTAGCAGCATAAAGAGAGGCTCGGAAGGGGAAAAATGATTGTAATAGATTATGTGGTTTGTAATCACTCTCTTTTGGATGAATGAATGAGTATGTTGTTTTCCAGATTGTTGTGTTATGATCTGTGGTGAAGTGCTTGTCCCATGTAATTTGTGATTCTTCTGTTTGACATACTGTTTTCTTTCTTTATTTCAAATAGAAATTTTTTTGTAGGATTTACCATAGGGTACCCTGCTCCGTCTTGAAGTAGCACATTATGTTTTCCTCTCAGACTTGGATGCAGAATTAAGAGATGGTCTGCTCTACATCCATGTTGATACTGAAATGTATAATTCAGAGATGGTCAGTTGTGTATTCTTGTTTAACATTAATCTCCTCCTCTTTTCCATTCCACAAGCTGTGAATAATTCTTGAATAATCTTCCTTCACCTAAGCAAGAGGAAATTGTACTACCTCTTGACTTACATAGTGAGGATGATTGTGCTTACAAGTACCAAACTAAAGAGGTGGGTTCAAGGTTTAATATTGAGGACACAACTACTCAGCTAGTAATTCAAGGCCTATAAGAAAATATCATACATCATGCTTTTATTGATCCTATATCATAGTATATGGATGTTTTTCTTAGCTCAAATTTTCAAACATGTATTCCCTCTCAGGATCAAATGCATCAGTAGTTGCGATTACATATTATCACTTTGGTTATGAGGACACATAATCAAGGTATACTTCTAATTTTCCTGACAAGCAATCAAGTTTTCCTTTTGTTTCTGTTGCTACTTGACTGCCTGCACTGGCATTATTATATCATTTAGAAAAACAACAATTTTAGTAGTGTAGGGTAGGTAGGTGTGCAAATAAGCTTAGTACTTTGAGCATTTTTACAGTTATACTTTCAGATTGCTTCCCATTTTTTAGTGGAAGTATTTTCTAGACTTTAGCTTGTAGAGAGTGTTGATTTTGAACTGAGCCAGCTCAGCCATAGAGGCTTTAGTAGCAGATTAAGTTGAATATTTGGGATCAACCAAATGGATCAGGCCACTAGTGTATGGTGTTCTTGACACCTCCTAAAGGAGCTACCATCCCCACTTGGAGCCGATGTTAGACTTGTGTATTGAAAAATATCACAAGGTGAATGATCATTGATTATATTTTTTATACTGAAAATAATACTCTATTGCTATCATTTATTTTCATAGAATAAAGGGAGACCCTGACTATCAAAAGCATCAAAGGAATCTATCTGCCTTTTAATTCAGTTGAAAGAGGAGAGTGTTGCTGATTAAGTGTGATGGTGAGATAAATACATACTTCCCTAATTCATTCCATCTACCCTCTTCTTACCTTTCATTTTCCCAAATTCTGACAATCCCATGCTTTGAATCCCATTCAAACCCCCAAAACCCACATATATAACCTTTCGAGGCTTATTATTTTATAAATCCACTTATATAAAAGTCCTAAATTGTTAAATGTTATAAGCTCCACCACCCAATGAACACGCATGTGATATTTACCCTTCCACCTTTATCGTCTCATTTCTTTTCATTCCTCGATCACGATCAAAGTGGGGCCCTCATCGCATTCCGTAGATTATATGTGTTTCGCATCGAAACTAAGCTTTAAATAATGTGATTTCTGATTTGCGATTTTGAATCCATCACATCACATTTGTTTTACCTTTATGAGCACCCGTGACATATTTATTTCAATTGTGATGTGGTAGGTCGGCCCCACCTCAGCAGCTCAGCCCCCATTGCACAACTATTGCAATACATATGCATATCATATAAACTTAATAACACTTCACCAATTTCCATTGGGTCCCTCTTCCCCGCACATCGCAAATTTTAGGTGTTAACCCCACAACTTATAAATAAAAGCTAAAGGTCACGATGTGTGCCTACAATCCGGTCCCACTTCTTCCCTACCATGACATGTCACCTCCTCCCCCGTGCATCGCACTTCACAGTTTTTAAAGTTTACAACCTCTACGCATATAACAAAAATTTAAGGTTGTGATTTGTGATGAATTTTGTCCCACCTGTGCTCCACGTCATCCCACCTCTAACCACCCTCCAGCTTTCTACCTCTTGTGCTCCTCTTCCCTACAGCCAACGACCCTTATCTAGTTTCGGCCTCCTCAGAGCATCCGAACTTTAACAAAAGGGGTGGGGGGTGGGGGGGTTCCGAAATGGGTGCTATCCCAATACTACCTGCCGAGGCTATGATGTTGCGCCCAATATTACTTCCCACCTTGCATTGTTATGTTGGTAAATCCTCTCTGTAGACAGAGATGATCCCTCTATCCCTATGGTGGGTCTGGTAACAAGGAATCATGCTAGAGTGTAGGTTCCTAGATATTTCAATGAAAGAGGATGCGATAAGATGGCCTACCTGTGGTCCAAAGCTATTGTCGACACTTACGGTGATGATGAGAACCTCTCACTCTTGATCGAAGGAAAGTCACAACCCCTTTTCTTATCACGCTTGGACACCTGCACAGAGATCAGAAAATGATAACCACATACCACATAATCATTCCATCCAAAAAACTACTAGTCAGTTACAGAAGACTAGCATATTGCATTCAATAAAGAAAAAACACAAGATGGGAACCAGGCATTAGTCACTTATATTAATAGGTAGAAAGAAGAGATACAACCATGCTCTGACATTGCAGTCTCCTCCAGCGGGGTTCGGACGAAGCACATCTCAAAGCTTGTTGGGGAATTTGGATGGGATAAGGGACCTCTCAATGGATTTCTCCTTGTTCTACCTTCTTAATAACTCAGTTATTTAACTATAGCTTAGTCTCCAAGTTCAGCACTTCAACTGCATAATTCTCCTTGTTCAGCTTTAGCTACATCTTGTTTTCATAAAGAGAGAAGGATTTTTTATATAGAGGGAAAGGAGGAGGTTGGGATCCCTACAAAGGTGGAAGGGAGGTCTATCATTTAGGATTGTTACAAGGGAGGTGGAAACTAATAACTAAAGGAGGAGGCCTATGGTTGTTTCAGTTCAACCACTCCCAATGACTCAGCCCAGAGGTAGTTGGAATGGAACCTCCACCTCTATATTTAAGAAACATTTCATAAATAGCTTGGTGTGGGCATTACAGTAGGACAAGGTGCCACGTGGTGCAGGCCCTAGTGTTAATCTTCCACATCGGCGCAAGGGCAGAACTGGCTACTCATGCCAAGGAAAAATAGGGCTTTTCAGAGCTCTGCTTAGGGAAATGTTAACAAGCAGAATGTTGCCTTCATCAAAAGGGATGCAATGATGTCATTTGCAAGGCATGACACTTTTCAGAAGTCACAGAAATGACCATCCAATGTGCGGGATGGGGACTACAGGGATAGTGAAAAAATGCTATGTAACAGATTCCCCCTAAAGAATGAAGTCCGAGAGAGAGGGAGCAGTGAAATGCTTTATGAGAATGCGTTCGAACCAAACACCGTTGTTGGAAAACCTGCAATTACAAATACAAATGATATCTCTGATACATGAACATGTGGCATGGGCACAACCATCCATAATAGAGTATATAAAAATTGAGATCTAGGTATGGACATAACCATCTAGCAGTAAAGATCAGAAAATAGACTTAGGTATGGTCATAGCCATCCAATCAAAGAGTCATGTAACAAGTCATGATAATCCACAAAGAACCCGTAGCCTAGATTTTATCAGAAAAAACCCAAGGTCTTGCACTCCATCTCAATCCAAACAAGTACAAATTCAAGCATGCGAATATATGAGATGAAGTCGAACATGCAATAAAATCCTCTAATTACCAGCCAATGATGAAAGCCGTTAGCAGATGCGAGAGAAACCACCAATAATGAAAATGGTTCTCAAGGTACCAAAGGTAAAATCCACGGAATGTGAATAGTGAGCTGGTGTCGAACACCCACAGAGTCAATCGATCGAAGGCCAATGACGTGGACCTTACATCGAATTCGAAGAGCCTACCATTGAGGCATGTAGGCTCCAAGGTATCAAAAGGAAGTCTCTAGATCAAATTCCTGGATAATGAGCTAAAGTCGACAGGAAGTGACCTGATCGAAGGTGGGCCATAATTTTTCCCACATCATCGACACGAGACAGAGGAATATGATGTTTGTGAATCAGGACCAAAAAAGAATCAGAGGGAGGTTGAAAACTTCAGAGGCCAACTTCTCTTGAACATATCAGTAGCACGACACTGGATTTGGCAGTATTTGACATCAAAGGATCTGAGGTCATGACGACATGGAAAAGAGTGAATGAGAGGTCGAAAGAGATTACCAAAACCCATGGAGGCAAAAATGACGAAATGGGATGCCCCCAACCCGAAACGAATGCAAATAAGTGCCATGTTCAAGAGCGACATACTCCTAGTAAAACTAAAATCTGGTTCCATTTTCCCCCACCATTTCTGGCGAGTACCCCATTTATTTTTGAAAACAAGCTTGAAGGGGATAGCATATTCTTGCACTGTAAGTTTTCCCTTCGGACAAGTCCATCCTAGTACATTTTATGAGCCCTAGGAAGGAAGAACTCGAATAACATCATGGTGATGAATTCTGATGTCATCAGACTTTAACGAGTCTGACAAAGGAAGAACTTGACATCTTTTCATGTTTAGAGAGTTTGAAAATAAGGTAGAAAAGAAAACTCCAGCAGTCCATTTTCATAGGTAGTCTCACAGATCCAAAAAGGTAGAAAACAAAGTCTGAAAGAACCTCTTAGTCACGATAGGCTAATGTATTCCTTTTTCGTAAATAATCCATCCCAGCCCAAAAAAGGGTTAAACGTATACTAGGTATATATCGTTTTGTAGCCATTTAATGAGTTCAAAATGGCAAGCATCTTGGCAATATTTTCAGCTTCAGAGAGTTAGAAAAGAGCTGAAAGATGACTCCAAAAGTGACTTTTTCATATTTTTACCGAGTCCGAAAAGGTATAAAGTATAACTCATTACTTCATCATTATCGCATGAAAAACCTGTTGCTGCACAAGAGACGTGTAAAATGTATTTTTCAAAAAATAATGATAAAATAATAGAAAAATATGCCTTAAAACCTAATTAGGGTTGTGAAAGAGTTATAAAATGCCAAAATGGTAAAAAATAATTATTTTTCACTTTTATCTCTTGTAGAGCAAATTTTTTTACTGTGCAATCTTACAGTGACGATAGCTGCCAATCTAGTACACCAATCACAAATCCGTCAACTCCAGGTAAGAGTTGAGATCCTTCTTGTCATTTTAAGCTATCTCTTGCTTCCTGCATTCGTCAATTTTGATTTTTGGAGGAGAAATTGCAAAAATTAGGGTTACGCGGTTGGCGTGGTCTTTAAGCACGAAGTCGTGCCAACCACCTATTTTTTTAGACTGGGGCATGCCCATTGGCGTGACCATTTTAGAAATAGTCACGCCAATGGCGGAAGCCAATTTCTAACAAAATTAAACACCAAATTTCCTAATTTTTTACAATTTCAAGGATAAATATTGACTAAACCCACTTCAATGTCTATGTTTGCAGGTAGAAAACAGAAAAATGTTTATAGAATGGAAAGAACAAGAACACAATGAAGAAGATGGGTTGGCCATGGAAAAGGAGGGAGTTATGGAAGCCCTCAGAAACTATGGCTTGCTAAAATTCTTCCTAACACCATGCCTCCAAGCCCAACCAGAATTGCTACAATATCTAATCAGTATATGGGATTAAAATCAAGAGAATTTCATCCTATGGGATCAAGAGCTTGAGATTGATGTCTCCGATGTATATTTCATCACAGGATTATCACGGAGGGGTGTAGCACCACTACTAACTGGCACCCAGCCCTGCATGGAAAACATGACCATGGTAATTGACAGGGTATGTCAAGGAGCGCGGAAAGGTTCAGGTAGTGGGAAAGTTGATATTCAAACTATCCCTGATTTGACACTACGTGTGGTATTGCACACCGTCACACGGGCTACTGGATCAGAAGTACCACATGAAGCAACAAAGACACAGTAGCTTCTTGCTATGGACTACATGGCTCTGACTCTCTACAACTAGTCAGAGGCCGTAACCATCAACATGAAGTGCCAACTAACCAAATGCAAGAAGGGTAAATTGAAACAATTTGGTTATGGGTCTATTCTAATATCCTTCTTCTTAGAATGATTACCAATTATTCAGAAACAGGAGGTTATAGTTCTGACACCACCAGCGAGAGAACCACGGATGGCCCGATGGGCAGCATTGATGCCAAGGGCAGGGGGCAGCCAATAGATTTCTTGGAGGTCAGAATTTTTTGATTGGCTCCGTCGACAACTCATTGTTATTGAGGATTGGCCCTGGCACAGATTTCATTGATGATCCAAACCTCCCACTCACATAGGGAGAATATTGGGATGAATATCTGGGTAAGACTCAATTTTTTAAGTTTTATGAGTATTATGATTTTCTGTTTATTTATGTATGGTTTGAAATTAAATCCATGTGATGCAGATGTTGGCCCAGAGAGACCTGTCAGTATTTCATCGATAGCGAGGCGAATCCCTCACAATTTCGACCCTTAGGGAGAGGGCAGCGAGGAAGACGAGATAGTGCGCAACCTGGAGGGGATCAACCGAGGAGTTCCAGATTATGCACACTCTGATGATGTTCCTCGTGCTTGCCAGAGGCATACCAGAGGGGTGCCCAGTCGAATTTACCACTTGTTGAGGCAGCTAGTATGGGTTGTGACATGTTATCATGAGCACCATGCAGATTAGACACGTAGGTTTATTTTATCTGCATATTTTAAGAGACATGATGTCTCAGGATGTGACAGGAACATACATATATTTTTTGACGTTATGATGCACACAGTTGCAAACATGTGATATATATATATATACACATCTATTTTCCGACATGTATTTTTACATATGACGATGCTTTTACAAATCATGCAAATGCCTATGTAATACAATGTTAGCCACTATACCAGTTAACGTGTTCATTTGTCTAGGAATATGTTGATAAGTAATGAAATCAAAATGTCTTTCCAACAAACGAATACGTAAATACAATCTCAGTATGTGTGGATTTCTAACCGAATAATGATTATTGAGTTGTAGAACAGCAAACTGTGAATCTAGATTTACAAGCAATGTGCGTATGCCGAGGTTGATTGCCTCAGTTAATAACTCAATGAAAACCTATATTCAGCGACATTGTTTTTAGTCTTTCCTAGAAAAATACTTTGCAAATATATCAACTCACCAACAGGATAATAAATTATGCAGGCTGCCGAAGACAAATTCCTGGTACTGTGGAAAGCACCATCCGTGAAACTGACATAAGGGGTAATAGACATCTGCACAATAAGAAAGACCCAATAATCAAGAAAACTCTCACAAATAACATCAAACCAAAAACGTTTAAAAAAATGAAAATAACACCTATGTACACCTATTAAGCATGAATGACTCAGGCATAATATTTTTTGAGATACAACACATTTATGGGTTGTTCAAGAGGATGACCTGCGTAGTAAATTGACTCATAGGCCTCATTTTTCAATACACGTTTAAATATGTATGGCCCATGCCACATAGGCTGAAATTTTCCTGTCCATATCTTATCATGAGCTTGGTCATACAGGAGGACGAGATCTCCTTCAATGAAGGAACGAGGAGAAACCGATTGGTCAAAATGAGCTTTGACGTACTTTTTTGTGCTTCGATGACCAAAGCAGCAAAGCGATGAGTTTCATCCAACCTCTCTAAGTAAATCAAACGCTCTTCTTCTGGCGAAGTATTTGGTATTAATTCCATAGCTAACTTGAGCGAAGGTATTTCACACTCAATCGGGAGAGTAGCTTCCAGACCATAAACCAACTGAAATGGGGTGAATCCGGTCGCACTCTTCACCGAGGTTCAATATTCCCAAAGAGCTGAAAATAACATGAGATTCCAATTTGATTTGTGGATCCCAATTGTACGCTGAAGCATTGTGACAAGAACTTTGTTCACAGCTTCAACCTAGCCATTGGCTTGAGGGTAGTACGGCGTTGAGCTGTTGTGACACATACCCAACTTAGAAGTCAACTCCGCCACCATATAATGTTGAAAATGGGAACCATGATCGGTAACGATGGCTTGAAGGACACCAAACCTAGCAATAATATGATTGAACATGAACTGAGCAGCTGTCTTACCGTCAGCGGGAGGTGTAGGCATTTCTTTGGCCCATTTGGTGAAATAGTCCATGGCTATGATGATATAAGCATGCCCCCTGGTGAGTGAGGGTTACACGTCATAAAATTGATGCCCCATTTCACAAAAGTAGCAACGGTAATGACAGGGTGAAGAGGAATGGGTGGCACACACATCTTGCATTGATAAATTTTGCAATTGTGACATTTACGAATCGGAACAATACAGTCTTTGAAAATGGAAGGCCAAAAATAACTAGCATGAAGTATCTTTTGTACTATAGCGTAACCAAACATGTGACCACCACAGGCACCACTATGACAATCATTTAATAATTTCTCAGCTTCCTTGAGGGTCAAACATCGGCGAAGGACATAATCAACTCCAACGTGATAGAGCGTATCTCCGACTATACGATAACGTTGCGAGTGATGCCGGATACGGGGACGGGAATCCTTTGTCAACTCAGATTGGAACGTAGAAGTCTGGAGAGAGACGATGATTTCACCGTACCACGGGTCGAGGGTGCTAATTAAGAAAATTTGATTGTCCAGAATATGGTCCTCAGAACGAGATGGAGCGAAGTTGGAAGGGAGAGAACAAATCAAATCAATGAAAACCAGTGATTTCTTAGATTTGGTAGCAATAAATTCCAAATCGAACTCTTGGAAGATAATGATCCATTTGGAGTATTTGCCCCCATTAATTGTCGAGACAAAATATAGGTCATGGGGTTGCAATCGGAAATAACAGTCACCATATGCGAAAGGTTATAATGACAAAAGTGCTAAACGGCCTGGACCGTAGCTAGTGATAACTTCTCGACATGAGCATAACATGTTTCAGGATCGAGAAGGTTACAAGATAGGTAATAAATAACATGTTCGTGACCATCATCATCATCTTGTACCAAAAACATGGAAATTGTACTAAAAGCGGTAGCCAAATAGAGGGAAAAATCACGGTGATAATCCGGAGGACATAATAAAGGAGCGTTGACCAACAATGTCTTTAGTGTATCAAAATATTGTTGAGCATTCCCATCCCAATAGAAAGGGACATCCTATTTTAGAAGTCGCGTGTATCCTTTAGCTACTTCGGCATAGTCTGGTATAAAACGACGTAGAAAATTCGCTTTTTCTTGTAGACTCTGCAACTGATGTAAAGAGGATGGAGAGGGGAGATTAACAATAGCCTCAACCTTAAGTGGATCAAGGGATATTTTGTCTTTAGACATGATAAACCCTAAAAGTCTACCGGAATCAACACAGAAGACACACTTATGCATATTAAGTCGAATGTTATAGTGTCGACAATGAAGAAAGATATGACGCAGATGGTCCAGATGGTCCCTACACTTAGCTGAATGAGCTGGAAGGTCATCCAGATAAGGTTGAATGATATGACGAATGTCATGGAAAGCATAGGACATCGCACATTGGAAAGTGGCCCCAACATTCTTCAAGCCAAAAGGTAGTTTCTTGTATGAAAAGGTACCTCAAGGATAGATAAAATCCTTCTTGTGCTGATCAGCAGGGAGAATGTTAATCTGATTATATCCAGAAAAGCCATCCATAAGGGAAAATATCTCACTCCCAACACAGTCGTCAATGATCTGATCGATGAAGGGAGTAGGATAATTATCCTTAGGACAGGCCCGATTGATGTCACTGTAATCAACACCGACATGGATAGTTCACTATTTATTATCGATAGGAACGATGTTTGAAACCCAGTCTATCAAAGGAATTAGATAAATGAAACTAGCTTTAAGAATTTTTTCAACTTCATCTTTAATTGCAATAACATTTCTATGGTGCACTGAACGAAGACGTTGACGAAGAGGCTTTGAACCAGGATAGGTAGGGATTTCTTGCACCACTATACTAGGATCAATGCTGGGAATTTATTCGTAAGACAAGGCAAAGACATCACAAAATTTGCGGAAAATACTAGTAAAAACTTGGAATTCATCTGAAGAACAAGTGACTCCCACATGGATGTTCTCAACAATTCCCTGCTTCACAGAAATGTCAATACGCATCGTTTGTGTGATATTGCTCAAGTTTCCTTTTGTAAAAACTTCATGTGTTAGGAGCAAGGTTTGAAGTCGAGGATAAGGAGCTTGAGACGCAAAACACTCAAGAAAGGTAGACATGCCCCCGAGGCCAGGCATAAATGAAGAACGATGATGACCATCGTACCACGGTAGCTCTTCGAGAGACATGGTTTCCACGATAGCTTCATTGGAATGAAACACTTCTTTCAAATGATGAAGCGAGCTTGAATCACCGAGCCAGGGGGATTGAGAATACACGTCAAGAGACAAGCTTAAAGGAGCACCATCAGATGATAGAGTATCTGATGCAGCAATGAGTTCACAATAATCGATTTCAATCAGACTCAAAGGCATTGAATCACCAAATGAACTGACTTGTTTAGGTGAGGGAATAATCCATGGGTCATTGGACCGAGAGATCATACTAACTTGAATAGTCTTAGGTGGTGGAAGGGGAATAATACCCATGAGGGCTGGATCTTTGAAGAGACCTAGCCCAGTGCTCTCGAGGGGAGTAGGGACCTTATCCACATATGCAACGTTGTTCTTGGAAGAATTGGTGAAGAATGACAATTGATCGACAGTAACGACTTTTCCCTTGTGTGGAAATTTCAAAACACGAAAGAGGGAGGATGGAATGCAAAGCATAGTGTGAGTCGAACTGCGACCGACTAGAAGATTGTAATTGAGTTTGGCATCAACTACTTCTACTTCAACATTGACTGTCTTCCCTTTTAAGGTAATCGACAAACTTGCGAGAACACCGAAAGGTTTTGATTCCCTTCCATCAAATGCTTCAAGGGAATTTGGTGAGGAATTCAGGGTCGGAGAGCCAATTTCCTTCCAGCACGAAGCTAACATGACGCTAGTTGACGCACCTTCGTCCACAATGGATTAATGAATGTCGAGAACATTAATAACGACTTGTATAATGAGCGCAGTCTAGTGTGGAAGTCATGGGATGAAATTCTATAGATTGAAAGCAAGAAGGCTAGTACCAGCATGATCAACCCCGTTGATCAAAGATAATAAAGCTTTCCACTGAGACGGACAACTCTGAAGTACTTCTAATGTGGACATTGGAGATGGTGCCTATGCCAAATCTTCAACAATACTGTAATGTTGAGTAGCATGGGTGTTTGGATTATAAGAAAACTTCTGGAGAATACCTTTGGAAGTTGGTTGTACAACAGGTTTAGCACTGGGCCTTTCAATCTTGAGAGGACCGGAAATAGTTGGAGGAGGAGGACCATAAGTGATCTCCTTCTTGGTTTCCTGACATGATCCAGTATAATCTTTCAACTGAGTAGCAATAGAAATGGATGAAAATTCGTTCATCATGAACACTTGAGAACCAAATGGAGGAGACGATTGAGGTTTCTCGACCATCTGGGTATATTGAGATGGAAAAGGTTCTTTAAGAACAATAGGAGTAACCTGAGTTCCTTTGAGAAATCTTCTCACTTTGGCCCGTCAAGGACAGTCCTTGGTGTAGTGTTCTTCATCACAAATCAAACAGGGATACTTCAGCTTATGCTATGAACCATCATTAGCATGATATTTGGACAAATCTAGTTTCTAGGCATCGGCCTTGGGTTTTCCTTTGCCCTTGTTTTTCCTTTTAGAAGTCTTATCCGCAGGATTGGCCTAAATAGCATCGACCTCTGACTTTTTACCAGGATTCGAACTAGATTGAGGAGCAATATCATTGGAAGAATTAGAATTTTTCTTCCTAAGGTTGGAAGAAGAAGACTTACGTGAAGTCTGAGACACAAAACCAATAATATCGTCGACAGATGGGGTCGCTGGTGCCTTAGAAGTTACAGGTCGAGGGGCATCAGTCAAAATATCATACAATATTCCCAATTGAGAGTACACGAGATCAAGGTACTGGGCATAAGTAATGGCCTATTCCTCGGTTACACATGCCCCCGTGGCTATGTATTTTTCAATCTGATTGACAAAGGAGGTAGTGAATCAATGAGTAAGAAGTTGATCAGGAATTTCAAATTTGATCAAATTTCGACGATGTCTCCATTCATGAATATGGTCTGAGATATGAGTAGCCTGGTCCTATTTCAAGGAGGTGAGGAGATTCGTCTCGACTTCACAGCGAATTGGTAACTGAAAATGAGTAAGGAATGCCATGGCGAGAGAGTTGAAATCTTGAAAGATACCACGAGAAAGCTCGATATACCACTTAGCAAAAAATCCAATAAGAGTCCTTTGGAAAGGACGAAGTCGAATAGAATCGTCAACCCAAGAGTTAGAAGAACACCACAAGTGGTAAGTCATAACATGTTCTTGGGGGTCTTCTCTGGACTTTCCCTCAAATTTGGGACAATCACCAGGAATCTTAGTCAGAACCGGAGGCCAATATGGATTATGAAGTATAGAATAATTCGTTAAATTTGACACATCCGGTAACTCCAATGTAGAAAGAAATGGAAATTGAGGGTTAAAAGGCATAGCAAGTCCTTGATAAGAACCCAAACTTGCATTCCATCCTGTTTGAGAAAAATTCTGCCCCCATGGGTTCTTTCTTGAAGGATTCGAACGATATGGGGGGATAAATCGAATAATTCTGCTGATATTGAGGATACTGATTCTGAGTATACCATCGAGGTCCTTGTTGAGGATTTTATGGTGGAATGTAAGTATGGCCTTGCGGTTGATTATATGGAAACTGAGATTGAGGGTGATTAGTAAAACCTTGAGGCACACTATATACTAGCCGATATTGACCACGAGGATAATAAATTCCTTCGAGTTGAACTAGTTGTTAATAAGTGGGGCACTGTTGAGCTGAATAAATAGGGTAAACCAGCTGCTGAGTAGAATGAACAGGCTGCTGAAAGGTAGGTCCCTGCTGTGAAGCAGAGTAAAATTTTTTTTGAGCAGATTGAGTAGGTTGTTGTGCCGGTTGAGCAAGTGCCACTGTGGAGCAGGTTGGCCTGGATGCTGAAAGGCACCAGGTTGCCCTGGTTGAGAAGGTTGGCTTGACGGTTGTGATGAACCAGGTTGTCCCGAATAAGGACCATAGCGTTTTCCTTGTTGCCAATGTTCGGACCTATTTGAGCATACAATCCGGGTTGTTGTACAAAAGTTTTTCCATGCAACGAATAGATTTCCCCCGAGGACCATAAGAAGGTTCTAGTGGATATAAAGGTTGACCAGAAGGTCCCTGTGGTTACCCTTGTTGGACCATAGGCTGACCTTAAAAAGGTTGGTCTTGTGGACCGTAAGCTTGTCCCCGAGGACCGAATGCAAGCCCTGACTGAATCGAAGGTTGTCCCTGCAAGGGTTGTCCTTGTGGGCCAGGAGGTTGCACCTGATAAGTCATTCCAATTTTAGGAATGATTTCATAAAGGTCATAAACTGGAATACCATGATCATCATAATGATGGGGAGTAGGAAACGCATAGATGGGGGTATCGATAGCATCATAGTGATGAGGAGTCAGTTGAGGAAAATAGATAGGATTACCATATTTGCCATAATAATGTGGCAGATTAACAGGAGCATGAGGCTGCTAAGAAACTTGAGAGTTATGTTGATGAATAGCCAATATATACTCTTCAAAACTGAGGCCACCAGGTATCTCAGTCGAGGTTGTTGGTGATTGAATGACCGGTGTAGACGCAGCTGCACAGATAGTAGTTTGAACTGGGATTGTTGTAAGTGAAAGCGACGAAGCAGGTGTCGCTGGTGATAGTCCTATGATGGAAAGACTAGACTCTTAGATGGAGTAGATGCTGCCATTGATGCAACACCAGAAAAAATCTAACCCAAAGACCTATATCTGGCTAGAAGTGGCACCAATGGTTAAGATTGAGTAGACACATGAGGGGTGTTTTCAGGGAAAATTTGATATTCCTCAGTAGAAATAGGAATTCCATCACTGCCAATAGGACCTGATGTGTCCATGTTTGACTCCTCCATAAGATCTTTGAAAATACTATGGGGACTAGGAGGTATAATAGTAGCTAAAAATGGAAATCCCAACATAAGAGGACGGAATTCTTCCTCGTCCCCAAAACTAGACAAAGTGCCCGAGGGAGGCTAATTGAACTCAACTGGCTCGTCAGCGGGAGATCGGGTAGCAAGGGGTAAGATCGACGGGAGAATGGGTTGCTGAAGCTCGGTAGACCTAGAGGATTGAGGAGTTTGAAAGGAACTATCTATTAAAGAAATACCTCTAGAAGGGAGCAAGGATGACGAAACTGATGGTTCCACCACCATGATTGCTTCACAACACGAAGAAAAAAAGAGATCCGAACAAAGACTCAAAAACCCAAGGCAAACAAAATCAAGCCAAGTACTAAAGTTTATAACGGGCGTGTGATCATGGGTAGCTTATTTTATGACATTGAAACCAAACTTTGTTGTTTCATGTTTTAAGATTAAAGAAACAAACAAAAGATGACCCTAGTCACTTTCAATTTTGAACGAGCATGAAAGGACAAGTGCTCGATGATCTTTTCAAATTTAAGGAGTTAGTAAAGATAAAAAATGATTGCTCATGTATTCTAAGAAAGAGGGTATGCCAGGTTTCCATGAATTGTCATATACACCTTGGTGATCAAATGAAAGAAAAATGACCAAGGACTCAACGTACGTGCAGCTAGTCTCCACAAATGCTATGTTCATTGTATCACGGTTACAGGGTGGTAGACTCGGCTTCCTACGGATAAAGGGATTGCAACCTAGGAGGGTATCCCTTTATATACTCGATGGTACAGGGAGCACAAGTTTGTACTAGCGCTGTCTGGAGCCAGATGGCGAACGACTACTGCTAGGTTTTAAGACGCCAGAACGCGTCTCTAACTTAGACCACTAGAATATTTTGTTAGGTTCCAATGTTGCCTTAGGTTAATTGAAATAAATTTTAATGTTGATCTTGGATTAAGTTTCAATTTCTAGGCCTTAACATATGTCAGATCTGAAATTTCCTTAAATGAAAAACTACATGCAGACGGATATCATTTTCGTTCAATGAAAGCTATCTACGAGAAGGAAAGAGAACTTTCAAGCAGTAGAAAATAATGAAATCATGCGAAAACATCCACTAATGCATCTAATGCAATCTAGAGAAAACAAAACTCTTCCCTAGCCTATACAATGCAAATAAAGCAAGGGAGTGTTTCATTTTTAAAGTAAAAGAATGCAATATTTTTAGGAGATTTCCTTAGTTGTTTTGGACTGTCTTTGATTTCTCAAGGCCTGATTTCCTTATTGTTTTTCTATTTCTTATCAGTGTAGATCGAGAAACTCAATCTCCAAACCTAAGACCTCAAGATACACTGATAAGAAATAGAAAAACAACTAAGGAAATCAAGCCTTGAGCAATCAAAGACAGTCCAAAACACTTCAAACACTCTTAAGAAGAATCAAGAAACAAAGGAAAGTGACCAAAAACTCATGAAAAGCTCATAACCAAAAACTCATAGGGGTTGGCATGACTATGAGGTGACATTCAACGCCAAACAGGTGATGGTGCGAGCGTTACAAAAGAAATTTGCACCAATCGGCGCGATTGTTCAGAAAAAAAACCATGCCAAGCCAGTTATCCAAGGAAAAAGGGAAAAACTCAACAGAGCAGAGGTCAATCTTGACACTTTGGGGCTGAACAAGGGTTTAAAACAGATTTAAACAACTAGGAAGGTAATCAACAAGACTATAAACTCCAAAAAGGACACAACAAGATCAAAGAAAAATTCACACTGATCCCTATTGGAGTCGCAAACTTGTTATGTAGTTAAATCCTCTTTTCGGATAGAGATGATCCCTCTAGCCCTAGGGTGGGTCTAGTAACAAGGAATCATGCTATAGTTTAGGTTACTAGATATTTGAATGAAAGAGGATGCGATAAGATGGCATACCTGTGGTCCAAAGTTGTCATCGACACTTGTAGTGATGATGAGAGCCTCTCGCTCCTGATCAAAGGAAAGTCACAAACCCTTCACTTATCGTGCTTGGACACCTGCGCAGAGAACAAAAAATGATAACCACATACCACATACTAATTCCATCCAAAAAACTACTAGTCAATTACAGAAGACTAGCATATTGCACTTGATAGAGACAAAACACAAGACGGGAACCAGACAATAGTCACTTATATTAATAGGTAGAAAGAAGAGATACAATCATGCTCAGACATTGTGGTCTCCTCTAGTGGGGCTCGGATGAAGCACGTCTCAAAGCTCATCGAGTAATTCAGATGGGATAAGGGACCTCTCAATGGATTTCTCCTTGTTCTACCTTCTTAATAACTCAGTTATTCAACTATAGCTTAGTCTCCAAGTTCAGCACTTCAGCTTTATAATTCTCTTTGTTCAGCTTTAGCTACAACTAGTTTTCAAAAAGAGATAAGGCTTGTTTATATAGAAGGAAAGGAGGAGGTTTGGATCCCTACAAAGGTGGAAGGGAGGACTACCCTTTAGTAGTGTTCCAAGGGAGGTGGAAACTACTAACTAAAGGAGGAGGCCCGTGGTTGTTTTAGTTAAACCACTCCTAATGAATAATCATGGAGGTGGTTGGAATGGAACCTCCACCTCTATATTTAAAAAAAAAAATCATAAATACCTTGGCGTGGGAATTATACTGGGACAGAGCGCCAGGTGGTGCAGGCCCTAGAGTTAATATTCCACATCAGCGCGAGGGCAGAACTAGCTACTCACACTAAGGCAAAACAGGGATTTTATAAGCTCTGCTTAGTGAAATGTCAACAAGAATAATGTTGCCTTCATCAAAAGGGATGCAATGATGTTGTTTGCAAGGCATGACACTTTTCAGAAGTCACAGAATTGACCCTCCAATGTGCAGGATGGGGATTGCAGGGATAGTGACAAAATGTTGTGTAACATGCATGTCCAATATCGCTTGCCACTCTCACCCCCCTCTAAAAAGTTGTTTCCATCATCCATCTTGTATGCAAACCTCCATCCCTCTAGAGTGAGGCATATAAAGTTTGAAAATAATTTTATGATGAAATAAGGGTTAAACATGATGAAAAGGGCTCAGGTAGAAAAAAGACACCAAGGGTCGAGTCAGGCATTTATGCATAGATATAACAGCAGAAACTGAAGGGGCAACAGAAAATGCATCAACAAAGTTCTGTTAGTGTGTTTGGTGCACGCACGTATGAAATCAAACCAACTTAATGTGTGTGGTTTCCACTCTTAAGTTATTGGTCACAGGTAGAAAATATATGGATTCAACAAATTTAGTGGAACATGCTAGAACATAAACATACTAGATAGGGAAATAACATGCATATTAAAACATAATAATTAAAATAAAACTAAAAAAAATAACACAAAATCTCTAAATAGAGTCAAACAACTTCAATAATCCAAACGACGGTGCTTATGTCCCCTCTTATTGAGTGCATGTAAGAAATGAGGATGAAACTTTAACCCACTCGCCAAGTGGCACTTAGAACTTTGGGTCCTAAGTCCCGATGCAAGGATTTATTTACTTCCGAGCTACCTTGGTGCAAAGTCTCCCTCTCTCTACTATGGTGGAGTAAAGTTGTTGGATGGCCAACAATTGAGTCCCCTCTATCTCTACTCCCAATCACACACTACTGGTATTGCTTGGAGAAATTTTGGCAAACATAACAATGTTCTCTCAAGTTACTCATCTCTTGGTGGCCTTTTATAGGAGAATTCAAATACTCCTTCCCTCTCTTGGTACATTGTGGATGGTTACCCAAGAGAGGGGGGTGATTCCATTATGTGCCACATTTATTCCATTGTGTGCTCCCTTGACATCCTAAGCAAGCTTGGGTGGGTGTCCTTAGGTGGCTTCAAGTGTGGAATCACTGTCCTAGAGTGTGCTTTTTTGTGGTCCTAAAAAGTGAATTCCACCACTCCCAAGATTGCATGCTTTTTGGGTGAAAATGTGCAAAAAGGCACGC
The DNA here is from genome assembly GCA_034641835.2 of Pinus albicaulis. Taxonomy (NCBI): domain Eukaryota; kingdom Viridiplantae; phylum Streptophyta; class Pinopsida; order Pinales; family Pinaceae; genus Pinus; species Pinus albicaulis. Next base: position 1,396,278,573 of record CM076577.1, read on the forward strand.
TTATTGTAGGATTATGCATGCAAAATAATTTATGAATAGTTCAAAATTGATTTTTTCCTCATACCTTAGAGATTTTTAAATACTTCCAGATTCTCTAATGTCTTTCAGCCCTCTAAATCATTCTACCTGATATTAAGTAATTTCGTCTTTTCTTGTACGATTTTCCAGTGATAACAATTTCCCCCTAATGTGTGAGGTATAGGAAGAACTTTATAGCCGAAACACATTATAGTTTCTTTTCTGTATATTGTGCATAGAGAGAGAGACCTATGTGTAGCTCAGAATTGGAGACACCCTACACCGGTTTGAAGAATGAGCATGTCCTGTGGGGTCCCTATAAGAGAATATAATATAATATATAGAAATTTTCTACGAGGAAGGCATGTCCCATGGTTGTAATGTTGTGACTAGTTAAACAAATATATTTGACAGATACATGTTCTGTCTGCATCAGTAATATGGTAGTGATATATTTGTTGATGACGACGACTGCTGATGCCCTCAGGGGTGTTTTTTCTTTGACAATAGGTGGAATGTGGTACCCATATGCGTAAACTTGGTATGACATGTAACTGTGAATTGTATGCATAGGTACTGTCTGGGACCCTCTCGTTCAAGCATTGATGAAAGATACTCTTATGAAGGTATGGGTCTTCAACAAATTTTGATCAAAGTGTAATGGTTGTAAGGTACAATAGCATCTTGACATGAAAGTCTCTGTTGTAGTCGAATGTTAGAAGGATTGTTGACATCTGTGGGCAATGATGTCTCCCACAGTTGCACCCGAGGATGCCCCTATTATGGAGAGGGGTGATCCAAGGTACTTCTTCCTTTTTCAAAAATAGGTGTTGAAGTCGACAAAAAGGAAGCGTCAACCTAACAAGAGGGTCACTGATTTAGGGGATCATGATCCTAGATGTCATGGGTTTAGCACAGGCATGATGACAAGAGATGACTCAAAAATGATGACAAGTATTCAATGGCCCAAGGTTAGAGTATAAAAAGCAGCATGGTGACAGTCATAACTATTTATGACGGGGAAATCCCTGGAGTCAGTAGGACTTTCACAGTGGGTATAAACTGGTTATGAATGTGATGGTGGATTTTGTGTGAGGGTGTGATACTCCGACCAAGGGTGACCAGGGACTGCTTCCATGGGGGGAAAAATTATTGAGTGGGTGGTGGACATAGTGCACCATTTGCGGTCTTTGTGCACTTATCAAAAGAATAAAATAATGAGGTTTGGTTTGTACAAAAAATAGAGACGGGTGCCCCAAAACATGAAAGTGTTCACTCATTGATGGCATAAGGAAGGTGTTTTGCTAAGGGTCTGGGCCCCATTGGTTAGTCTCATATGTGAGGTTGATGAAGTGGATGAAATAGTATCATAGATGGGATTATGCTGGTGGAGGTATGGTGGGAGAAATGCGAGGTGCAGTAGTGCACTTTTAATCTGCTTGTACAACCTGGTTGTCCAGAAAAGGTGTTTTATTTTATATGGTAAAACTTGACCTTATGCATGGTGGATGGATGGGCATGAGGTGCTTCCCAGACTATAGTGGTATGGCCATGGCGTCACTATTTTTTGTGATATATGGTCTACTTTGGGTGACGAGCACCATGGAGGGGAGGCTCTATCGACTAACGAGGATGTTTATCATGTGAAGGGAAAGGTGATGATAAACACGATCAGATATGTGGAACCTATGGCTAATTTCTGATGGAGAAATGATGTCAGGAGATGCAGAGTTTACTAGGACTCTATCATGTTGGGGGTAGAATGATCCTTGCTCTGGAACTTTCAATGGATGGAGTTGTTAACGGCTTGTGTGATTTCCTGCAAAACCAACTACCTCAAGTAAAATCATCTTCTTTTTGAAATATTATTGAAAGATGTGTTCATTAAAATAGAATATGAGAGAGGGCATACCTGTCGGCTTTGAAAATTTATTTTTTCGATGGTGTGAATGTGTGGCATTGCCTTTGGGCGTTACGAAGTGTTGATCACACTGCTGCTTTTGGTCTTGTGACTAGATACTCTAAGCTCCAGTTTTCCCTTCAGAGTTTTTACTTCGATCCTAGTTTTGATTTTTGTTGGGGTTGCCCCTACACTGAGATCACGTGGGGCATTGCTGGTTACTGCCCCCTATCCAGGATCTCCCCTTCTATTTGTTCCTCGGCTTCTTTTTGCAACATTTGAAGGATTGTCATAATTCTCATAGTTGTATGGTTGTTGATGAGCCTAGGAAGGGTTGCACTATATTGACCAACACATTACGTTGTGCGAGTGGTCCATTATGTGCGGGGAATGGGGGATATCGGTTCCCTTGTCCTTAGTTGATATATGAGTGCTGGGGTGACTTTCATCATAGCTAGGTTGTGATACATTCTGAGTAGAATCATATGAGTATCCAGGGTATTTAATACTGTTTCCTAAGTGTCCTTGGGAAAAATACCTGGTCGAGTCATCTGCAGTATCGACACTCATAGTAATACTGCTTCCTAAGTGATCTTGGCTAAAAGACCTATTGACTTGAGGGGTCCTGACCCAGGTTCAGAGGTTAAGGTTTCCCAACAAAACCCTATACTACTGGCCCTTTCAACAATGACCTACTTTCGCAGGCCATGGTCTCACCCAAAGTAGTATGGGAGGGTGTTGGAACTAGGTTTCAGAACCCTGGGAGAGAGTAGGTAATTAAGGCAGATCTACGTTGCAACTATCAGGTTCACATAGATCGAGTCTATTAGCAGACTTCTAATAGTATAATCAATAAGTAAGCTACTATCATTAATAGATTTGATCAATACAACCGCATCCACGTGCGCATCAGTAATTACCATCACAAAACATTATAATCGCAGCTAATTCCTAGATCACAAATATGTTCACAGCTTAAATAAATAACACAGGCGCACTTCAATAATAAGCAATATCAATCCAGATGTCATAAAGATACTTCAAATATATTCTTCATTCATTAGTATCCAAAAATCCAATTACAACCCAACACAGCCCGTGCACATAGCCAGTGGGGTCCATAAATAGTAGCACTGAGGATCTCCACACACATAGCCAAGAGGAGTCCTTACCCAAAACAACCCAAACAGATTTCAACAATTTTCATGTAGCACCAATCTTACTTCTTCTTTCCTACTAGACCCAACTCTCTATCTATTTATATCATCGTAGCCTTTGTTATCCGATGGTCTGCAAATCATGGTTTGCGGACCCTAGGTTTACCTTTTAACCCATTACAAAAAATTGGGGGCTTTGATCTGCCCCAAAACCCCTACGCAAGACCAAATTTTACAAAATTATACCAAAAATGCAGCTTAGGGAACCCCGTTCCAATGGGCTCCCAACATAATTTTGTGACTCGTCCTGAGTCACAGCGGCCATGGGGTTTTCATCTTAGCCTGAAGCTGCTTGATTGCATCGACCAGAGGGGACATCACTCCTTCACTCTACGCAGCATAATTTTGTGCAATATCCAATAAAATTTGTGAAGTTGGACCTTCAGTAGTAGCAATGACACTTTCCAAGGTCTGGTTCATTTTTTTAACTGCAACATCCACTTCCAGATATAACTTGAGGGCTTCATCGCCCCATGGCTTGAGGTGCTCACTAAGAACCTTATTTTTGTGGTGGAGCTCTTCGATGTCATATCTAAGTGTGTCGTTGGTACATAGTCATGCCAGGCGTTGAGATGGGATCAAAGTGGACATATTAGATTCTAGATTCTCAAACTCTTCCTTTTTTTGGTGAAGTTCTTGAGTAAATTCACACAGGAGATGATCGTGTTGTACCTTAGACCACAACTGCATAAATTTCTCCAATAATTATGCACCTTGAGTGATCTGAGCTGTAATGACATTGGTGGCCCCTTTGACCAACGCAGCTCGCTGGGCTCTTACCTGAGGTGGAGTTTCCAGCTAAAATTTGGCCTACAAGGTAGCAATATGTTGCTCCATCTCTGCCTTGACAGTCTGAATCTCGATCCTAGAAGCCTTCAGAGCTGCAACTAGTCCTTCAATCTTGGCTTGGACAGTGGTAGATGGTACGATATCCTCATTCACATCTGCGCATAGCCTACTGATAAGACGTTCCAACTCGGTTTGCTACGTGGCAGCAAGGGTGCATGCTCCCTGCACCTTGGACATCTTGGTAGTTTTCTCCACGATCATCTGGTAAGTTGTATGAAGCTGTTGATGCACCCGATGGTCTCTGTGTTGGATCTCCTCGAAGAGGGATGTGTGGAGGACTTGCAGTTGTTCATGCAAAATCCAAGGCAAATCCAATTTCACCTCTGCGTAGAACTGGACTTGTACAAATAAGGCTGGTGGGCTCAAGGTGAGTACTGCACTTGGTAGGGGGCAGAGGAAACTTTTAGTTGTGATGATTAGTTCACTGCTGGTTGCTGGGGACGAAATTTTTTGAACCATGCTTATCTGTAGGGTAGCAGTCTTGAGTTGCAAAGCTTGGAGCTCAAACTAGAATGCACTAACTGGGGCCTACTGTTGCTCCTCCAACGTAAGCCATCTATTTTTTGAGGCGAGGGTGGTTGCGTCTCAGATCTACTCCAGGTATTCCTCCTTGAAGGTAAATTTTATCTCCCTACTGGGCCTTGTAGCTTGTCGTTTATTTCATTAGCCTTTAAGAGGGTCGGCTGTCTATTTCATTCCACACGGGGAGTCAGCACCATATGCTTCCAAACCCTCTGTGTCCAGATCTTGCTATGATTACTGCTCTGCACCTTTCTCGGCGTCCTTGCCATATCCTTCTGCTTCTTTAGTGGTATCAATCCGGTTGGTTATCGGGGTGGTGCTTATACCCGCAGTGTCAACTATACCTAATTTGAAGCCTAGTCTCCAGTGTGGTGGCCAAGTGGCAATGAGTCGATTGATTTCCTCATCAGTGACCATGTATGGCAATGATTCCCATGCCCGATCCTTACGACCCCAAAGCTTCACATTGTGCATCGTGACTTGGAATGATGTGATGCTCTTGTAATTGTCATAGATCGCTGGTGACAAGTGTAGTTGGGAGTGGATTGCTGCTACGAGCCCACTCTGAAATAGGACCCATAAGACTTTATTATCCTCAATGCGCTTCTCATCCTTTGAATCCCAAAAATTCATGTACCGTGCCCCCTCGCACATTTCTGGCTGAAGCTCAAGGAAGATTGAGTCCTCAGGGGCTTCCCATGCAACCAACACGATGAAGAGCAACAACCAAGAGTAGAAGAAATGCCTTCCATGATCTTGGGCCTGGGGCACGTTCTCCAAAAATTTGTTACACAGGAACTGGGATGAGTTGAAGCAAACCCCTTTTTCGCAGTAGCCATCCAACTGAATTACATAAGAGGGGAAGGTCGCAACCTGGCATTTCTGCATCATTTTACATCCCAACAATAAGGTACCCATGCACGCACAGGGGTCGCTAATGGTGTTGATCATGAATCCCCTAGTATTTCGTTCAACATGGTAGTCATCGTGCACCTTATCATCAATCTCTTGCTCATAATTCTTGCTGACACACTCCATGGGATTCGTTCCCTCCATGGGGAGCCTAGTAATACGGTGAATGAGTGCAGGATGAAAGGGAATGTGGTCTTGGATCCATAAGTTTTCGTCATGGATCAGAGCTAGCAACTGTCGTACAACTCGATCGGTGACATTGTAGTGGCCAAAGTGAGGCATCCACATCAAGTGTAATAACCCTAAACTAGCCAACCCGCTTGCCCACGGCATGGGGACTACCCTTAGCACGTCATCCTCTAATAGCCTTTCGAGATATAGTTTAGGTGCCAATTCTGGGAAGGCTTCCAGGTTGGCTAGGTCATGATTGTCAAATTTTATTGAGTGCAGTTTGCCAAAGGATTCTCCAATTATGGGGACCTCTCCCATAATTAGTGGCATTTGCAGATAGTTGTGCATACCATCGATATTTTTATGTCTGCACACCAAGGGCCTACGCGGCCAAACATAGGGCAGTGGCCATTTTATTGGTTCAACAATCCAAGCTTCCTCCTATGCAAACAGATGACTCTTCGATGGGTTAGGTGAACGTGCCTTGGGCACTATTCGGGGGGACTTCACATTCCGAGGGGAGGTGCATGGTTTCCCTATAGCCCATTTCGCAGCCCTCCCCTCCCCTTTCTCCTTGCCTTTTCGACCTTTACCCTTCTTTTCCTCAACCTGCTTCCCTTGGGTTGGTGTGGACATGACCTCTTCAACTTCAGGGGTTACCTCCAATACTTCATCAGTGGAGACCACAGTCTGCAACGATTCAGCCAGATTAGTTGTGGTCATTCTTGATTGGAAGAAAAAATCAGGATTGGTACTATCAGAAGGGGTAGCCTACCCAGACATTAATAGAGTGCAATAGTTACAGAATTTTACGAAGCACAAAATGTTCAAGATGCACAGAACCCACTTCTAATTTACCCTTCTACTTTTATAGCCTTGGATATCGACCAAGAGTTGGATGAGGCTTATCAGAAACTTACCATCAATAAAACGGTAACAAATATTCAGAAATTTCCTCATTAATTGCCAACTGCCCCCTCCTTTGAATGGTAAAATTTTATTTTTACCCAGTTTTACTGTTCCAATGGCTAGTTTTCACAGTTGTGTATTACCCCTACACTTCCAGTGCACCTCATCAGGCTTCCAGACCTATGATCGACCCCTGTGCTCCCCGCACACCTCCCCAGGAATATAGACTTGCGATTGACCACTATGCATACAATAGGCTTGCCTGCATTCTTCCTCCTACCTACACATATGTCACCCAATACAGCTACGCCGACCATATAGTCATTTGATCCCATACGGTTTGAGCTAGTTGCCATTAAAAAAACATGGTACAATGTCACCACAAAATGTTGCTAACCTGACAGCTCCTCCGTCAATGATTTCCTTTATCATATAGGGACCTAGCCAATGCTGATGGAACTTCCCCGAGTGCTTCGCAAACTGGCTATCCTATAGCAGGACCAATTCTCCTTTCGAAAAGATCATTTTCCAAATATGTCTATCATGTCATGCTTTTTCCTGGGCATTCTGAACATGTTGATGGAATTTATTAATGAATCGATCTTCCTCCAAGGCAACGAGTTGCGCTAAACGCTCCTCCATCATATCAGGCTTTTCCATGTTGGTAAAGGCTATGATGCACAAGCTAGGAACAACATATTCCATGGGCATAATAGAATCCTTTCCATAAACCATTCGAAATGGTGTTTTTCCTGTCAATTTATTGTAGGTGGTTCGATAGGCCTAAAGGATAGAAGGGATACACATCTCCCAATCGTTTTGCTCGACATTGCAGATCTTGGTCAATGCATGTTCCAGAATTTTAGTAAAATTTTCCATAGTTTCATGTGCTTGTGGGTGACATGGGGTACTTTTCGCGTGTTGGATCCGAAATTCTTCTGTCAAAGCTTCGATTATCTCATTAACAAAATGTGTACCTCTATCACTCATGAAGACCTTGGTACAGCCAATCCTGGTTAGTATATGTTCAAAAATAAAGTGCGCAGCAGTGTCTACAGTGCAATCCTTTATAGCTTGCGCTTCAGCCCATCTGGTCACATAATTAGTTGTAGTGATGATGTAGCAGGCACCTATCTTCTTCCCTGGAGGGTTGATAGGCCCAACGAAGTCTATGGCCCATTTTTCAAACACTTGTAGGGCCATCTATGGCTGCAAGGGAATTTCATCTTTGCACAATGGTCTTCCTGTCCTTTGGCATGTGTCGCAGCCTTTGCAATAGTCATGAGAGTCACTATGCAATGTGGGCCAGCATAGCCCAACTCTTAATATCTTCTGCGCCATCACTTTCCCTTCGTAGTGAGCTCCTGCTACACCATCGCGGGCTTCTACCAAGATGGCCTGCCTTTCATGCTCCAGAACGTATCTTCGCATTACCTCATCAGCTCCCAGTTTATACAAGTTTCCTACTATTATTGTAAATTCAATTGTGCAGGTTACAATCTCTTTTTCTTGTTGTACAGAATATTCTGTAGGCGCCATCCCTATGGTTAAGAAGTGAATTGTGTCAGAAAAGTGCACATCAACCACCTTAATAACAAATAGTTGTGCATTGGGCAGTGCTTCTTCTAGGTTGGTCGGTTCCTCACCACTCTTGAATTGGGATAAGTGGTCCAGCCCAACATTTAGTTTCCTTGGCTTAACAATGATTCCAAAGTCATATTCTTGAAATAGCATTAGCCAGTGGAAAATTCCCGCCCCCCCCCAACACAGGCTGATTCACTAGGTACTTCCAAGCTGAGTGGTTTGTGAACATCTTGAAGTTCCCCCCCCAACGGATAATTTCAGTATTCTGCAGGGCATATACCATGGCTAGCCCCTCACGCTCAGTAGTAGAGTAGTTATGCTCAGCACTAGAACATTTTATACTAGCAAATGCAACCAGGTGGTCAATTTCCCCTTCCCCAGGCTGTGTAAGGACAGCTCACAGGGAAATCCTAAAAGCATTGACATAGACATGGAAAATCTTCGCCCAATCGGGGAATATGAGGATAGGTGTAGAGACCATATTTTCCTTGAGTAGCTCAAAGTCTTTTGACAATCTGCATCCCAAAAAAAAGAAACGTCCTTTCTTAGCAACTTCTCCATGGGCACTGTGATCAATGCGTACCCTTGAGTGAAATTCTTGTAGTAGCCCATGTGCCCAAGGCTAGAGCACAACTATTTCTCAGTTGTAGGGATTTCCATGTTGATAATAACTGCTACCTTGTTGGGGTCCACCATTAGTCCCTGCTGACAGACTATGTGGCCTAAGAAGATCTCAAAGCGTACACAAAATATGCACTTCTTAATATTCAGGGAAATTTGGTGCTTTCTACAGGTGTCCAACATCATGCGTAGGTTCGAGATGTGATTATTTACCAAACTAAATACTGTCCAATCATCAAAATATACCTCCAAGAAATTGTAGATGAATTCCTTGAATACTGCGACCACCACCCACGAAAAGATAGCAGGGGCATTCTTGAGCCCAAACGTCACGACGATGTACTGAAAGGATTCCCATTTAGTGGTGAATGTAGTTTTGCTATGATCTTCAGGTGCGATCTTGATCTGCTAGTAGCCTAAGAGCCCGTCAGTGAATGAGTACGCTTCCTGCCCCCCCCCTCACTACCAAAGATTTTATCTGAGAATGGAATAGGGAAGGGATCATGTACATAGGCATCATTCAATTTATACAGTTCAACACATATCTGTATTTCTCCTTTATTCTTTTTCTCCTGAACCACCATAGGGCTTACCCAATCTGTCTATTCAACTAGTTCGATGATACTTGCAGCTAGCATTTTGTTGATTTCTTCCTTGAATTTCTACTTATACTTGGGTTTCAATCGATAAGGTCGCTGCTTAAGAGGGTGTGCATCTAGTTTTAGAGTAATGCGAATGACCCCTAGGTCCCCTGTAATACCCTTGAGTTCAAATAATTTTCTAGGAAATAGGTCCTGGTACTTCGTGAGGAGCTCTGCGATTTTCCTTACAGTAACATCTTCCAAGCAATCCCTGATTTTAGCTAGCTTATGTTGTTCTTCAGTTCTAATGTTGACTTCCCGTAGCTTAAGAGGCTTCGTTACATCAACGGTCTGCAGTGGGGGTGCAACAACAACACATTCTCCCTCTGATTCCAGGATAGTAATGTTTTGTAGGTCTTCATCACATTCCTCGATTGATATATTACAACAATTAAAAATATCTTGCATCTGTGTATCCCAAGATGGCACCCCATTCTCCATATGAGGGCACAATTCATCAAATACCAAGGCATCAATGTCCTGCAAAGCTTCATCCAATGCCTCAGTTCTGCCTATCAACCGGAACATCCCCATGAAATTGTCCTTCATGGTTTTCTAGTGGCGGGCATGCATATGTAGTTCTGCGTCTAGATAATAGGTAGTGGGAATTGGCCCCAACGCATGGATAAATAGGTGGACCCATTTGTTCATGGTCCTTTCACAGCATACCTCCATCAATGCAGCAACGTGCTTGCGCGGGTCTCCTTGGCCAAGGAAATTCTCCATGTGTAGGTGAACCAGGGGTTCAAACCATAGGATCAGCATCTTGCAACATTCCTCCCAATCCTGGAATGTCCCCTTATGAGTTTCCTACCACCGTGTAGGGGTTGTGCGAATGGCTAGGTTAAGCGCCCACATTCTTTGCTCCCTTTGGACGTCTGCTTCAAATTTTCTCAGAAAGTCCTTAATACTACAAACCCATCAAAATAACAAAACTCTCTTACCTCTGAGGAGATGCATCGGAAGCTCTTTGTGATCTTCAGACATTGTAGTGTAGATACATCATGTAAATTATTCTGCCAATTTTCAATCTCCCAATCGGAGTCAAAGAGGCATTCACTATCTTTATCCTAGAAAAGCACACCATTAGTTGTAGGATTAATCTAATCCTTGTCCCAGGCGGTGAGTTTATAAATATGACCTACATCATCTTCTTCGCGCACAGGCTCTGTATACTGCTCTCCTTCCACAGTGTCTAGAGGGACTATCACTCTTGTACCCTCATTCTCAAACAACATGCTCCTTTTCTTGAAGTTGATAATTCCTCCCATGTCTATTGCCCAATCCAGTCTCAAGAGTACAGGATAAGGGTCTGCATCTTCCACAATCCAAATTACTTCAAAATCTACGTGTACCTTAACCCTTGCGATATCTACCATAATCATTGACAGCCTCCCTAATGGTATGATCTTCTATTGATTAGCCATGCGCAGTTGTATAGTAGACCATTCCAGCTTAGTTTCACCCATCCTCTGTTAGGTTTTCTTGGATAGGACGTTTACATCTGATCCCAGATCTAGGATGACTTGATCCATTTCATAGTCGCCAATCTACGTTGTTAGCCGCATTTCCTGCCCAACGCGCTTCTTGTGCTTGTACAATTTGTGAACATCTTTAATGTCCATGGGAGGGTCAATTCTTTCTACATAGCTTTCTATCAATGCTTGAATATTTTCTACCAACTTATAGTTGTGTAGCAGCTTGATACATGCCTGTAGGAATGGTTTAACTTCGTCGTCCATTCTCAGGTTTGTTGGAGCCTTGGAGGTAGATGCCACATCCTTGGTAAAGTATTTGCGAGTTTGACAAAGGTTTCTTTCCCCTTCTGTAGGTCAAAGATTTCCTGCTTGATAGCAGATTTTTGGATTAGGGGTTCAGCCACAACTTTCTCCTCAGCTCCTCCAGTAACCATGCTGCTACACGTTTCGCATGGTTCTGCCTTAAGCCTTTGCACATTCTACGTTGGTGTTTGTTGTTTTTCTTGAATTTTTGCTATCAGTACTTGGAAATATTTGATCACGTGATCCAATTCTCTACAATATTAGCAATATTATCATGCAGGGTTCCGAAAATCCCTTGCGAAGTGCCCTATTTCTCCACAGTTGTAACAGATCAATTTCCCTCTTCCCCGACCTGCACCTCCACCCCTTCCCCTTCCCCTGCCTCTTGTTGGGGAACCTCCTCTGCCTGAGGGAGATAGTGGTGAAGAAGGCTCAGCCTGTATCTTGTATAGGTTTCCTCACTGTATCCTTAGGTCATACTTTTGACAGTTATGGTCATCATATCCCACAGATGAGAAGAATCGGCACCATTGTTGCTTCAATTCTAGAACATAACCACCAATACGGGGGTAGTGTTTGGTATCATGTAGTCCGGCAATTCAAAATTCAGTACACCATAACGTCAGACCACTTGGCCCTGTAGCCTCTTTAGGAAGCAATGGGCTGGGTCACCCAGCCTGGATGTAGTCCGCCAGCAGAGGGCACTAATCCTTGGTGTGGCCAGACACCCTGCATATTATGCACTGTACGTCTGGGATAGCTTATTTTCATCACTCTTTCTACAAATTTTGGATTTTGAGGTGCATTGTCTCCATCTGTCCCTAGATATTCCGTACCCCAAATTGGGCATTGTCTCTTGGCATAGCTTCTAGCTTCATAGTAATCTCCAAGGCTTTCTCTTACATCTCAATTGCTTGCTGACCCATAGGTCCGTGGAAGTGAGGTAGTAGAATGGCGATGAACCATTCCTTGTGTTGTCTATCACCATATTGAAAATACCCATCTCTGATAACATTCTTTAACTATTGATCATCCTCCCATACAGACTCAGTGGGTCCCTGCTTAAAATATTTCAACTCAGTCACTAGCTGAGAGTAGGACTTAGGCTTCCAAAACTATTGTTTTAGAGCATTCTTGATCTCTTGAATAGACGGGTCCACATGTTGGCCTATGTACCCCATATACAAGTCCAGGGCCCTTCTTTCAAAGGTGAGGGATAGCTTCGCTCTCTTTATAGCATTACTAGCCACATTCTGCACAGTCCATACTGATTCTACTACAAATCAAAATCAGTCCATATCTTCATCTCCTACACCTTTGAAGGTGAGTAGCTTCAAGTGTGTGGCCATATTTTCTTCTGGTGGTGGCGGAGGTGTGGGAGAGTTCTTGCCCTTATGTTGACTCGAAGGTGGTGTAGCTAGAGGACTATTTCTTGTGTGCACAACCGACTCTCTTAACAGACTATAGATGGATCTATCCCCTTCTCGGTTTGTTTGGTAGTACTTACCACTTCATTTTGTACTCTCGCTCTGATCATAGGTCATCCATTTGGTGTGGATGCACATAACACCTTTTTTCGCACTGTAATATTTCAATTAGAAGTGGTAATGTTTGCAAGAACTTACCCCAGAATCCTTTAAAGAACCTCCGCTCCACCTTAAAGTAGGATACGAACTGATTGACTGCAAATTCCATTACAAACCCTCCTAGCACGTTGTCCACCCAATGATCTATCGTACTGGTGATTGTGTTGTCATCCCTCTCCAACTATTGAATTATTTCTGGAGTCCACTACGTAATATGATCATATTTCCAACACTTCTGTAATTTAACAGCCTCGCTAACCACTCCTGGAGCTCGTGTGCAAAAGTTACAAATAAAATTTCATAAACTTCGGTGAAGATATATTTGTTCTTCCAGTTCTCAACCGTCAACTTCGTGCTGTGATTCTTCTTTACAGAAAATTCCAGAATCTATTTTTCAAACCAGTCTTAAAGTTTTGGTTTCTCAGGTATCCAATGGCCTCATGGCATTACCCGATCTCTCTCTCAAAATGTCCACAGTCCTGGCAACAGAACCATTTGCTTGCTTGAGGGGTCTTGACCAAGGTTCAGAGGTTAAGATTTGCCAACAGACCCCTATACTATTAGCCCTTTTGGCAATGACCTAATTTCGTAGGCCAAGGTCTAACCCAAAGTAGTATGGGAGGGTGCTAGAACCAGGTATCTACACCCTAGGAGAGAGTAGGTAATTAAGGTAGATCAATGTTGCAACTATCAGGTTCTCATAGATCGGGTATATTAGCAGGCTTATAATAGTATAATCAATAAGTAAGCTACTATCATTAACATATTTGATGAATACAACTGCATCCATGTGCACATCAGGAATTACCATCAGAGAACATTATAATCACAGCTAATTCCTAGATCACAGATATATTCGCAGCTTAAATAAATAACACAGATGAAGTTCAGTAATAAACATGATCAGTACAGATGTCATAAAGATAATTAAAATATATTCCACATTCATTAGTATCCAAAAACCCAATTACAACCCAACATAGCCCGTGCACACAGCCAACGAGGTCTACACACAACAGGACTGAGGATGTATGTACACACAGCCAACTGGAGTCCTTACCCAAAACAACCGAAAGAAATCTCAACAATTCGCACATAGCATCAATCTTACTTCTTCTTGCCTACTAGACCCAACTATCTCTCTATTTATATCATCGTAGCCTTTGCTATCCAATGGTCTGCAAACAGTCCTTTGCGGACCCTAGGTTTACCCTACAACCCATTACAAAACATTGGGGGCTTTGACCCACCCCAAAACCCCTACGCAAGACCAACTATTACAAAATTATATGAAAAATGCAGCTTAGGGAACCCCGTTCCAACAAGACCCAATCAAACTGTTTGCAGAATTGACATGCATGGTACTACTGCTGCCTAAGTGATCCTGGGAAAAATACCCAATCAAACAGTCTATAGAATCGACATGCATGGTAGTACTGCTGCGTAGGTGATCTTGGGAAAAGGACCCGATCAAACCGTTTTCAGTATCAACGTGCATGGTACTATTGCTGCCTAGGTGATCTTGGGCCAAAGACCTAATCTAACCATCTGCATTATTGACCTACCTGGTAACTTCCTAACTATTATGGGTGATTTATTGGCTAGGTGATCTTGGGTCAAAGACACGTATCAAACCTTCTATAGTAGTTGACGTGCTTGATCACTCCCTAAATACAGATTACTGTTGCCTAGGTGACCTTGGGTCAAAGACCCGATCATGCCATCTACAGTAATTGATGGGCTTGATGAATCAGGAGGATGAGGCAACCAAGTTCCCATATCCCTGGTTTGTGTATGGTGGCTTGCGTGGAGGAGGGAAAAATGACTGTCTTTCTAGTGACTGTCGTTCCTCCTGCAAGTACAGGATGGTGCGAGGTTCATCTACAGATGACTGGGTCGAGGAATCCTCTTGATAGGAGCACTCGATGGCATGTAAGCCATTCCTGTATCATGGGATTTCTGGGCAATGATGGGTATAGTCCCAATAATTGTTGCTGATGGCACATGCGTGATTGGTAAGAAATGCGTTTCCTTTACTTTTGGTGGCAGGTTCCTTTTTACGAGAACGTGGAGCTGCGGTGTCTTCCATAGAGCTAAGGAGTGGTTTTAATTCATCTAGCTCTGGGGAGATGTGGGTAGGGTGTCGTACTACGTCACATATGGTGCAAATTGGTGATTCCCATTGTGTGGTGGGACTCTCCATTCTCCTTCCTCTCATAATCATCAATTTTTCAATGGTAATTTCCTTTGCAGGGATGTTTTCCATAGTTTCCTGTATGGGTGGGGCCTCCTTGAGACTGAGGGGCTTTAACCCTATGGTAATGATGTGTGTGGCTCATGTCCTATTTGGTGGAATGAGGTATCAAACTGGTATTTCAAAAGATATGTTTGTTAACACCACCATTGCCAAAACTTGATGGGATACGAAACTAGCTAGGGGGTAGACGAAAGGGGTTTGGGAAGCTGCATAGGCTAGAGAGGTGGACATGGCTGAGGACTCAGTTTCATTACTATTTGTGTCTATGTCCCGACTAGCTTCGATGCTTGATGTGGACATCATGCACATTGGAGCTCCTGTGACATCAGGTGATGACTTAGGTATGATGAGGGGATCTCCTAGGAATGATCCTAGGATGGACGATGGTTTGAACTAGTTGGGGCCATATTCTTGGTACCGTGAGAACATTTCTATGGATGTATATATGTAGGCTAGAATGACATCAGTATTTTTTAGGGGCTTCCTTTTTCTATGCGTCAATCGGTTGATAGTAATGATGCGGTCCTCGTGGGGGAACATCATAATGCAGATGATGGAGGAGGCTATGGTTCACTTGGCGTACATATAACTCTAACCAAGTAATATATTATAGTCCAAGTGGGCGTCCAAGACTTCAATGTCTAGAGGGACCTTCTATCCGGCTGAGAAGACCAAGACGTTTTGGTAGAGGCCGACAGGATTTTAAGGGCAACCGTCGTATGCTCTAAGCATGATGTTTGATGGCTTCATTTTGGGAGACCCTAACTTCTGCAAAATGTTCTTTGACATGATGCATGTGGATGCACCCTTGTTGATGAAAAATCGGTGAATGGTAATATTTTTGACCGATACTTGTATCTGAAAGGAGACCATTGAAGGAAGCCTAGCAGTGGCTTTGTCTAAATCAAAAGACATTAGGCACGTATCGGTAGGTCGATAGTGCCTAACATAGAAAGCAAGGCTTTCTATTGCTTTGGGCATGACTGTAAAACTTCCAAAGCTAACATGGTAGTGGAATATTGAGCTCAATCATCCAGACTACTATAATTATGGGCTGCTTTGGAATAGTTTCCCACTAGCCTAGTTGTTCCCTTAGCCATCTTCAGTAAAGGTTCGATAGGCATATTTATATGGTCAAAGGTTCAAGTGGTGCACTGGTACTAGCCCCTGACGCATTGGTGTCTCGTGGGGTATCATAATTTCAGTTTTGTGTTTGAAAAAACATCTCCTCGCCAGTCATGTATATTTGTGGCTATTTTTTCCGAAGTCATCTGGATTTTCTTGTGGAGTGCTAACTGTCCCTTGATGGGGGAAGGGCTCTTGCATGGCTACTAGTTGCTGGGCTGATCCCCCTTGTCCACAGTTATTTTGTAGCTTTTTTAGCTCAGGGAGGTTGAGATAGTGGTGAGAGTAATGTCCATACTCACCAGAAATTGAACAAGAGTGGTTTCTTTGAAGAGGCAACCTTTTGTTCTGTCATTGGGAATTGCTTGTCTCCTAGTTTTGATTTTGGTTGGGGTTTCTTTTGGCCCGAGGTCGTGGGGGGCATTGCTGGCTATTGCCCCCCTGTCAAGGATTTTTTTTCGGCTTGTTTTTTCCGTTTTTCTTAACCACATTAGGAGGATAGTTCTCCTCGTTATATGGCTAGCGTGGCTGGTTTTAGGAAGGCTTGACAAAGTTCACCTATGCATTATTCTACATAGGCGGGTCTTTTGCTAGGGACTGAGCATAATGCAGTCCTTTGTTTGTGAATGGATTTTGGAGGGCACCTCTTCTGTCAGCATTTATATTTTCATACTAGGTCCCTTGAGATGAAGGATAGGATCCTCCATGTTGATCCGATGATGCCCTACAGGTCAAATTTTGCGGAGGCATATGATGACTTTGGTAGCTGGGTTGTGATACGTTCTGGGTAGAATCATATGTGTAACCGGGGTTTTGAACATTGCTACTTGGGTAAATTTGGGTCAAAGACCCTATTAAACCATCTACGAAGTTCAACACACCTCGCAATTCTTTGTAAGTTTACAGTCATGAGGCATTCAGCAGGATATTGTATATATACCCTAGCTGCATATAAATCAACTCGAGCTATTGGGCCTTGCTGATGGTTTCCTCTTCGGATATGGGCCTTTGCTGCGTGACATCCTTCCAAATATCTACAGTGAGAGTTTTCAGGAACAGGTTTAATAGTACCCAATCGTCGAGTTTGGCTTTACATAGACTACGACGTCGCCGCCATTCATGGAGTTTGGTTTTGCCTAAAGTGCGTCAGTAATTCCATTATGGAATCCTGGTGGATGGGTAACTGAAAATATGTTAGGAACACAGTGGCGAGGGTGCTAAAGGTTCCATGTGTTGTAGAGGGTTTCTCCACATACCATTTCACTGCTACTGATCCAAATATATGCAGGAACGCAACAGAATACATAAATAACCATAAACATAGAAATAAAATGGAAATAAGGCTTCCTTTAATTAATATCAAATCACATAAATATGCTTACAAACATGATGGAAATAAAATAGCTCGCTCGCTAGTAGAGAATCTCTGAGAAGAGATGTAGCGGCTACAGACCTCTTAACTTTGTTACAATGAGGCTAGAGGGCCTATTTATTATGGAGAAACAATGGAGAACTCTAAATGTCCAAAAACCTAACCCTAGGAGATGAAGCACCAAAAATATGGGCCCTGTTTGAGTAAATTGGTGTTTCAACTACCCAGGGACATAACTTTCGCATACTATTTCCGTTTGGGGCTTCAAAATGGCTTCGAAAGTTCAAGACCCGAAAAACTGCGAAAAATAGTAAGTTGTGAAAAAACTGAAAGAGACAATGGTGGGGCCCCCAGTAGAATAGGTGGGTGGCCACCAAGATCCACCTAGATCATTCCTCCCCCCTTAGGATGAAATGGTCCCCATTGCGTTGAGTTCCTCCATGAGATGAGGAAACATTTGTTGAACTTGGTCCCTAGTGAACCACTTGCCTTGGTGCAGGAGTTGGTCAACTTTGACAACCCGAAATAGTTGGATCTTCTGTCGGCGAGTGTTCTTGATTTGCATGTCCAGGATACAATATACGCTGGCCTATTCCATGCAGTCTGAGTTTTACTCTTTTGCTGTGAGTTCTTCTTCAATGTCAGAGGTGTCCAATAGAGGTCGGAAGTAAGGACAAAGGCAGTCTACATTGAATACTAGCTGCAAACCAAGGAATGGTGGAATACTGAGCTCGAAGGCATTGTTCCCTATAGCCTTGGTGATGGTGTATGACACATCTCAGAGTGGGCAAATCTTGCAGTGGGGTCCAGTGAGGCGCTCCTTCTACAAATTTAGCCAAACTTTTTCACCCATCTGGAAGTTGTGTGGCACCCGATGTTGATCATGTCGTTGCTTATACTTAGAATTAGATCTGTCCAATATTTCATGAACCTATTGGCGGATGTGTTGAATGCGCTCAATGAAGTTGTTTGCTTTGTCAGCTTCAGACTAGACATGAGCCGAATCAGCCTCAGTAGTTGCAAATGGCATGGCTACGTCAATGGGACATAGTGGCTGGAATCCCAAGCCCACCTGAAAGGGGCTGTGGTCAGTTGAGTTGTGGAGAGCCCAGTTATAACTATGTTGTATGTAGGGAAGGCTATCATCCCATGTGCATGGTTGCCTTGAATTTTACATGTGCAGAATATGTACAATCGCCCTGTTGACGACCTCTGTCTGGCCATCAGTTTGGCGATGGAAAACTATGGACTTGGTGAGCTTGGTGTCCAAAATTGACCAGAGGTTGGACCAAAATGTGCTGAGGAACTTGCTGTCACGATATGATATGATAGACTATGGGATCCCAAAGTGCACCCACATCGTTCAAAGAAGATTTTAGCAGTGGCTTCTGTTGTGATATTCTTCTTACAAGCCGCCATAATGGCCATCTTTGTGAATCTATCAATTACCACGAAAACACAGTTGTTTCCACGCTTAGTAGAAGGAAGACCTGCCATGTAATCCCTGGAGATGGATTCCGAAGGTCGACTAGGGGTATGTAGCAGATTATAGAGCCCTTGCTTCTTGATGGTCAGTTTGGCAATGGCGCAAGCAGTGCAGGATCTGATGTACTTCCCGACATCCTGTCGAAGGTTCGGCCAATAGAAATACTTTTGTAGTACTGCCACTATTTTCTCAACCCAAAAATTCGCAACGACTCAACTGTAGTGCACTTCCCTTATCATCTTTGCATGCTCTCTTGAAGGAACACAAAGGTGTGCCAAGTGACATAATAGTCCATCTTGGAGGTGAAAATTTGGAACTTGCATACACCCCAAGAGTGCTTTGTATGTGTAGCTGAATTTTGGATCGATCTTGTAGAGAAGCGGCCAATCAGAAGTCTCATGCCCACAAGAGTTGAAAATAATGGTTATGGCCATGATCGGTGGTCGGATGAGGCAGTCTATAACATTATTGGTGCTACCCTTCTTGTACTTGATGTTCAAATAAAATTTTTGCAGATATGTGGATCACTTCTGATGGCGATCATTCTGAAACTTCCCTTGTGTCTGTATGAAATGCAGGGGTCGGTGGTCTGTCTGGATGATTGTCTCCTTGCCAAAAATGTAATGCTTCCATTGTCGACAAGCCTGCACAATGGAATACATTTATTTTTCATAAGTGGGATACTTTCGAACTGTGTCAGACAATGTCTCATGTGATTGGCCACTGGATGCCATTGTTGAGTAAGAACTGCCCCAATAGCATAGTTAGAGGCACATTTCTTGATCTCAAATGGTTGTTGCAAGTCTGGTAATGTGAGCACTGGGGCAGAACAGAGGCAATGTTTCAATTCTACGAACGCCTTCTATTGAGATTCTGACCAACAGAATTTTTCTTTCACCCCTCCCTTGGTGACTTGACTCAAGGGCCAAGTGATATGAGAGAATCCCAAAATGAACCTCCAGTAGATGTTAGAAAGACCCAGAAAGCTGCGAAGCTCTATTAGGGTGGTTGGGGCTGGCTAATCTCGAATGACTTGGACCTTGGCTAGATCCCATATATTGAACTTGGGTCATGCTAAAAGTGCACTTCTCCAAATTGGCACACAACTTGTGTTGCCGCGGTGTTTGGAGGACTTCTCGGATATGGTGGAGGTGCTCTTCCCAAGTCTGGCTGAATATCAGAATGTCATACACTACAAATGAGTTGGTGAATGGATGCAAGATGTCATCCATCAACCTCATGAATGTTGTGGGAGCATTTGTCAATCTGAAAGGCATGACGAGCCATTCGAAAAGGCCCTCCTTGGATTTTAAGGCAGTCTTCCACACATCAGAGGGTTCTATTAGTAGCTGGTGAAACCCAGACTTCAAGTCGATCTTGCTGAAATATTTTTCCCCCTTGAGTGGGTCCAGAAGCTCATCAATCCATGGGATAGGGTACCTATTATAGACAATGATCTTGTTCAATGCCCGATAATCAATGTAGAGTCTCCAAGTCCCATCCTTCTTTTGTACCAACACGATCGAGCTCCCACAGGGCGATGAACTTTGCCGGATGTGACCTTTCTGCAGAAGCTCCTGAATCTGCCTCTTGATTTCATCATTATCTAGAATAGAGCACTTATAGATCAGTCCATTAGGTAGCAGAACACCTGGGGTCAGGTCAATGGGGTGCTTGACCTGACAATGTAGAGGCACCCCTGTGGGTGAGTGAAGATGTCCCTGTACTCCTCCACAACCTTGTCCATTTGTTGTTGTCGTGCAGAGGAGCCATGTGTGGAGGTCATGGCCATAGTCTTCTTCTTGTCCTGGGGGTGGATCATCACGAAAATAAATTTCATGGTTTGGGAAATGAGCTTACTACGTTGTTTTGGAGTAACCAAAGAGATAGTGGGAGGCAGTGGTACCTCTGGTATCCTGTATAATTTATTTCCCAAAGTAACAATAACACCGCAAGGCCAGGACTCATACACAACATGTCACTTCCACAAGTATTGTTGGCATAATAATACATTAGAAACATCAATGGGAGCAATGTCACACAATACCTCATCCATGAAGGGCTTCATGCTATAGGGAAGGTGGCATTGTTGGCTGATGCGGAGATCCCGCCCTTGGTGAAGCCACCCGATGGTGTATGGTTGTGAGTGCACTGTGGTCGGGAAGCCCAATCTATTCACAGCATCTACTAAAATGAGGTTATTTTGGCTCCCATTGTCGATAATGAACCGTAGCGGGGAACCCTCTACCCACATCTGGGAGTGGAAGAGACACTCTACCTCCTCTGGATCTTCTGGTTCCTCCTTCTGGATTTTTGTAGTGACAACAGTGGCATTGGGCTCTACATCAATAATCTGCTTCCCTTTGTCATTCACCTTGTCAGGTTCTGATTCAGAGTCAGAGCATGCATCTAATTTAAAAGCCCTCATCTCGTCCACTAGGGACTTCTTGGCCCGAAACTCACTTGTGTTGTGAGTGGAGCTCTTATGGAACTCACGCCACTTTCCCATGTCCTTCTTTGGCTTCGCGGTGTTGTTCTTTGCTTGTGTCTTTGGCAGGTTATCTTGGGCCGCCATCCCTTGGATTTGTCCTTTGTTCTATGGTTTGGGGGCACATTTCCCTTGCTTTTGATTCGCAGATCCAAAGTATTGCTTCTTCTATTTGAATTTCTGCTCAATCTTGGCAGCATACCGGTATGCTGTACCAAGCGAGGAGATGTCAAGGAACTCCATTTCCTCCTGAATGTATCTGTGAACACAACCATGATACTTTAGCACCAAATGTTACTTTTAATATTTGATACCCAACTTTGTGCACAGGGTATGGAACAGATTCATTAGCTCGTGCACATCTTGATCCCTTTGTTGTTGTGGTGTGGTCCATTGTATGTACTTGTCCTCATAGCTCCCCACGGGATAGTATTGTTCCTTGATGGCATCTCGGAAAGAATTCTAAGTGGGTATGAATCAGAATAGAGAGGGTTCTATCTCATCCTTTTTCTCACAGTAGCTTTCCCACCAATCCTTGACATGGGGGGTAGCTTTGAGGAGTGCAAAAATAATCTTCTCCCAGTCGGAAAAGTCATGAACCGAGAAATATCCTTCTAACAAATTCAACCATCTATCTATGGCATCTACATCTATTTCACCCTAAAATATGTAAATTTCAAAGTTTACTTGTACCTTAAAGGGAGTTGCGCCTCCAGAGTGGCTGTTGGATGTATATGCATTGCTGGTGCGTAGTTGTTGAAGGATCTGGGCAAATTTATCCATCATCGCGTTCCTTTGTTTTTCGAGGGCCTCCTCGAGCAATATTTTGATAGGATCTCCTGCTCCCTCATCTTTCTTTTCGTCCCCCATGGGCATTCGTCGGGGTTTGCGGGGCTGATCTTGCAAAGGTTCCACCAAATCGAGCCCTAACTCCTTATACCCTGACCTCATTGGGGACATGCAAAGAAGGATCGAGAAAAAATAGATCGCTTTGATACCACTAATTCGGATTTATGCAAGAACACAACAGAATACAAAAATAACCATAAACATAGAAATACAGTGGAAATAAGGATTCATTTCATTAATATCAAATCACAGAAATATGCTTAAAAACATGATGGAAATAAAATAGCTAGGGTGCTAATAGCGAATCTCTTAGAAGAGATGTGGTGGCTATAGACCTCTAAACTGTGTTACAATGAGGTTCAAGGGCCTATTTATTATGGAGAATCAATGGAGAACTCTAAACATCCAAAAACCTAACCCTAGGAGATGAAGCGCCAAAACTATGGGCCCTGTTTGGGTAAATTTGTGTTTCAACTTCCCGGGGACGTAACTTCGGCATACTATCTCCATTTGGGGCTTCAAAACGGCTTCGGAAGTTCAGGACCTGAAAAATTGATAAAAATAGTAAGTTTTGAAAAAACTAAAAGAGACAATGGTGGGGCCCCAAGTGGAATAGGCGGGTTGCCACCAATATCCACCTGGATTAGCTACTCCTGCCAGAGTGCGTTGAAATAGTCTCAGTCGAATAGTATCATCAATGATGTTGTTCAATGAGCACCAGAGGTGGAAAGTCATGACATGATTTCCTTGGTCTTTCACTTGCTTTCATTCGAACTTTGGAATGTTGGAAGGTAGCTTCGTGGGCATGGGAGGCCATATGGGGTTGTACGCAATGGGTTCATTCATCAACTTGGTTAAATATGGTAGATTCAATGAAGCCAGAAAAGGAGACTGTGAGTTTGTAGCAATTGCAACTTGTGAAAACACAATTTTTTCTGGTCAGGAATAGGGTTTATCTGTGACGTACCCTACTATGTATTCGAATGGCTTCCCAAATGGGTAGAACTCCTCTCCCCTCTAGGGGTTGTGGGAGGAGAGGTATGTGGTGTGGCGCTGGGATACCAACTAGGGTTCACAACTAAATATGCCCCAATAAAGGATGAACTGATAATGGTGGCAGTGTTCTGTCTTTGATGCCTAAATGGTGAAAGAACTGGAACCCCTCTCGATAATGGGGGTAGGTCCAAAAGATGTCTAAATCAACGAGGTCACATTGGGTCCATTTTGCTGTCAACTAGGTATGGCTTTGGAAATTTTTGAGAGGATAGAGATTATGATCAAAGAAAAATTCCGATCACATACATAAAACAAAGAGAAAATAAAATAAATTTTCCCTTTAATTTAATGCTATGTGATCAGTCCATCAAAAAATATGGTTTTTGTTTGTTTGCGTATGAAACTAAAATCTGAGAAGACCTAATCATCCTCACACACTCAAATGTAACTAGGCCTTGAGAATATATATTTCAAGTGTTGGCACAACGTCCCATAAGAGCTGGCGATGCCCCTATTCAGTCGAAGAAAATCTACCAAGTGAAGGGTAGAGGATCTAGTGCTTGCTTGCACCATCACCTATAGGGAAAGAATGCCCCACTTTTGGCCACTAAATACCACTATCCCACGTGGTCATTCAAGTCTTGGGCTTATTGGTAATTCAACTAACAATATCGAGTATGAACTAGGTTAGGTAGCCCCAACTTATACCTTCCCACACTGCACCTATGCCTAACCCTGTCTGAAACGGGTCTTTGCCACACTCGCGTTTTCTTTTCCGTGGGCTGATAGGTGGATTGGAAAGCTTCCTAAATAGTAAAATTCTATGTTTCAATATGAAGAATGATCAAGGCATCTTATTTTATGCCTACCCCCTTCATCCAAACTTAAACTATAACTTCTTTTGTGGCCCATGTGGGGAGAATTTAGTGAGTTTTGTTAAGTTAGTTTTAGGTGTCTTTGCTTTACTTAGAGTATTATGTGTGTGAGAAAAAAGTGAACACAAACATAGTTTGAACATTTTGATATGCAATGATCCTTTTCAAAATTCCCTATTAAACTATTTTCTATTATTCCTTGCTCAAAAGAAAAACATGTACGGATATGGGCCGCTTTCAATTTTTCCTAGTTAATCTATGTGATCAACTACAGAGAGATGGTGAGATATGAATAGAGAGTGTTCATATGCTTTCTTGGGATCACTGAAGGGTACAAAGGCAGCAGATATTACTTGCTCTTCTATCGACAATTCAATCCTGGTCCCGAAATCCTAGTGCAAAAATTGAACTAAACTAATGACTTTTACACTAGAAAAATGGAACTAGCTAAGCATGCATGGACTTGGGCCACTTGCTTTGGCTAGTTATCTAGCTGTTTTGGTACCTAAATTTGAAAAACATGTAATTTTTTCATAATGAAAGTTAGTGTTCCCTCCTACTTAAACTATGTGTGAACTTTTCAAAAATCGAGTTGAAATAAAACTAACACTAAGCCTACCAAAAGAAGCTAAGAGTTAGCTTTAGCAACCTGTGGGGTATCGCAACTAGTGCTGGCAGATGTATTATGGGTTGTTAGGCACTTTACACGCATGGAAATATAGAAATATGGGAGAAATTTTTCATTTTTTCTTTTGCATACGAAAGGCTGCAACAGGCACAATGTTTGTGCACATGTCAGCTCTGAACGCGTGCCTTGTGTGTGCCTATCTGAGGGAAAAGCACCCAAATTCCTGCAAAAAAAAATTTTTGGAGTTGCTCTGCTTCAGTGTTTGACTTAGGATTAACTAGGGACTGAAAGAGATAAAGGGGGAAATTTCAACCCATCACCACAAGACAGACATAGGTCTCCTAAAAAATGCACAACCACATAAACTTGGAAATAAATGTTAGTGGAGTCACCAATACTTTGTTAGTGTGTTTTGTGCACGCATGTACGAAATCAGACCAACTTAAGGGGTGTCGTTTCCCCTCCTAAGTTATTGGTCACAAGCAGAAAATATATGGAGTCAAGCAAGTTAGTGGAACATGTTAAAACATAAACATACTAGATAGAGAAATAGCATGCATATTCAAACATAAAAATTAAACTAAAACTAAAACAAGTAACACAAAATCTCTAAATACAGTAAAAAAACTTAAATAATCCAAATGACGATGCTTACATCCCCTCTTATTGAGTGCTGGTAGGAAATCAGGATGAAAATTTAACCCATTTGCCAAGGGGCCCTTAGAACTTGGGGTCCTAAGTCCCAATGCAAGGACGTATTTACTTTCGATTTTCCTTGGTGCAAAGTCTCCCTCTCTCTACTATGGTGGATTGAAGTTGTTGGATGGCCAACAAACGAGTCCTCTCTTTCTCTACTCCAAATCACACAATGCTGGTACTGCTTAGGGAAATTCTTGAAAGCATAACAATGTGCTCTCAAGTTACTCATATCTTGGTGGCCTTTTATAAGAGAATTCAAATCCTCCTTCACTCTCTTGGTACATTGTGGATGGTGACCCAAGAGAGGGGGATGATTCCTTTGTGTACCAAATTTATTCCATTGTGTGCTCCCTTGATGTCCTAAGGAGGCCTGGGTGGCTTTCCTTAGGCAGCTTCAAGTGTGGAATCACTATCATGGAGTGTGATTTTTTGTGGTCCTGGAATGTGACTTCCGCCACTCCCAGGATTATGCACTTTTTGGGTCAAAAGGTACGCAAAGACATGCTTATCGAAGGATTATGTGCACAAAAGAATTTATGAACAATTCAAATTTGATTTTTCCCTCAGAACTTAGATATTTTTAAATACTTCCAAATTCTCTAATGTCTTTTAGCCCTGTAAATCCTTCTGACTGACATTAAATAATGTCATCTTTTCTTGTATGATTTTCAAATGATAACAATAGTCACTAATCAATGAAAATAGCCAGCGCTGCACCAGACCTAATTATACAACGTAGGTTTTCTAAAGATCAAGGTCATATGTCTAGAATACGTTATTGGCCGCCTCTTAGGTGTCACTCGAATCAATTTCCAAACACTCTCTAATTAATAATAGATTGCCAAAAGCCACTATTGTAGGTCAAGGTGGTCTTATCACCGCCTACATGTTTCCACTTGTCTATTTTTGCTTGAATGTAATTACTGCAATAGAAAGACTTTTCAACTTAATTTTTCTATAAATATTGTATGCATTAGCAGCATAAAGAGAGACCCAGAAGGGGAAAAAACCATTGTAATAGATTCTCATGGTTGTAAGCACTCTCTTTTTGATGAATAAATGAGTATGTTGTTTTCCAGATTGTTGTATTATGATCTGTGGTGAAGTGCTTCTCCCATGTAATTTGTGACTCTTCTTTTTTACAAACTATTTTCTTTCCTTACTGCGGATATAAATTTTTGTGTGGAATTTACCATAGGGTACACTACTCAGTCATGAAGCAGTACATTATGTTTTCCTCTAACACATGGATGTAGAATTCAGAGACGGACTCTTCTGCATCCATGTTGAGACTAGAATATAGAATTCAAAGACGGTATGCTCTGCATTCTTGTTTAACCTTAATCTCCTCCTCTTTTCTGTTCCACAAGCTATAATGATCCATTGACATGGCTAGCTTACCTGGTTGCACCTAACCTCAGTTATTCATATACTTGATTTTGTTTACAGATGTTTTACTTCATAGCCCAATGGCCCTCTTGTGTTGCCTCAACCAAATCTTCAAACAAACATTGTTTCTATAACTAGCCTAATATCAACACTTATAGTTATCAAGATATATCTAATAGAGAGAGCCCTCTCTGAGTCTAGGAAGGCTAGGTCCTGAACTCCGAAGTTGGTTTGATGTTTCCCTCTATAGTTCTATCATTACCCTTCAAAAATCACAGGGTGATAACATAATGGCAACCATACTGGGGAGAAATTATTGAAAAATCTTAGTGTTCCTTCAGAACTCAAAAAACACATCAAAGTTTAGATTTGATTACTGATGGTGGATAGTGACCAGACACAAGAAGGCTGCATTATTCACCTGGTGACTCCATGATTCAAAGAACCCAGGTTTTGAGCATTCATGGCGACTCCACAAAATGATGACCAGAGTTTCTGCTGAACAAGATGACAAGGTTTGTGGTAGACCTTCTATCTAGTGAAGTTTTAAAAGCATTCAGGAATCAATTATCAGAATTTCAGCTTGATGAATATTTTCTAGCAGCTATCTTTCTCATTTTGAAGTTAAGAAAATTTAATCCTGAAGCTAAAAAATGTTTTCTGGATAGAGTTGTTGTACGATATGAAAATGGTATTGAACTTTTGAATTCTCAAATTCAGTCCTATAATTTCTGAGATCCTCAATAATTCTTCGAGAATATTCCTTCCCCTAAGCTAGAGGAAATTGTACTACCTCTTGACTTACATAGTGAGGATTATTGTGCTTACAAGTACCAAACTGAAGAGGTTGGTTCAAGGTTTAATATTCAGGACACAACTACTCAGCTAGCCATTGAAAGCCTAGAAGAAAATATCATACATCATGCTTTATTGATCCTATAGTAGAGTATATGGAGGTTCTTCTTAGCTCTAATTTTAAAACATATATTCCCTATAAGGATCAAAGGCATCAAAAATTTCCATTACATATTATAACTTTGGTTATGAGGACACATAATCAAGTTATATTGCTGATTTTCCTAACAAGCAGTCAAGTTGTCCATCTATTTCTGCTCCTACTAGACTGGTTGCACTACCATTATTGTATCAATTAGAATAGAATGTTTTTTTGTAGAGTAGGGTAGTTAGGTGTGAAAATAAGCTCAGTACTCTGAGCATATTTCTAGTTCTAGTTTCATATTGCTTCCTAGTTTTCAGTGCCAGTATTTTCTAGACTTTAGTTTGCAGAGGTTGTTTATTTTAAACTGAACCTGCTCAGCCACAGAGGTTTTAGTAGCGGATTAAGTTGAAGATTTGGGATCAGCCCAATCGATCAGGCCACTATTCTATGGTGTTCATGAAACCTCTTGAAGGAGTTTCCATCCCTAGATAGAGCCACTGTTAGAATCCTGTATTTCGTAGTATCACAAGGTGATTGATCATTGATTATATTTTTTATACTAAAAATAATATTCTATGGCTATCATTTATTTTCAGAGAAGAAAGGGAGACCCTGACTGTCAAGAGCATCAAAGGAATCTATCTTCCTTTTAATTCAGTTGAAAGAGGAGAGTGCTGCTGATTATGTGTGATGGTGAGCGAAATCCATACTACCCTCATTCATTCCATCTACCCTCTTCTTACCTTTCATTTTCCCAAATTCTGACACTCCCATGCTTTGAATCCCATTAAAACCCCCAAAACCCAGATATATAACCTTTCAAGGCTTATTATTTTATAAACCCACTTATATGAAAGTCAGAAATTGTTAAATGTTATAAGCTCCACCACCCAAAAAATATCCATGTGATATTTAGCCTTCCACCTTTACCGTTTCATTTCTTTTCATTCCTTGATCGCGATCAAAGTGGGGCCCTCATCACATTTCGAAGATTATATGTGTTTCGTATTGGAACTAAACTTTAAAGAATGTGATTGTTGATTTGAAATTGCAAATACATTTCATCACATTTTTTTACCTTTGTGAGTGCCCCCAACATCTTTATTTTAATTGTGATGTGGTAGGTCGGCCCCACCTCAACAGCTCCGGCACCATTTCACAGTCGTTTCAATACTTACATATATCATATAAACTTCATAACATTTCGCTGATTGCTAGTGGGTTCCTCTTTGCTACACTTTGCAAAGTTGAGGTGTTAACCCCACAGCTTATAACTAAAATCTAAAGGTTGAGATGTGCACCCATGATCTGGTCCCACTTCTTCCCTACCACGACATTTCACCTCCTCCCCTTCGCATCGCACTTCACAGTTTTTAAATTTTGCAACCTCCGTGCTCATAACAAAACTTTGATGTTGCAATGCGGTTGATCCCAACTATTTATCATGCCATCCCACCTCTAACCACCCTCCACCTTTCCACCTCCTCCACTCCTCTTCCCTACGACCAATGACCCTTGTCCAGTTTCAACCTCCCCACAGCATCCAAACTTTAACATAAGGGGGGTGGGGGGGGGGGTTGGTCTAAAATGGGTGGTATTCCAATACCGTTCGTCCAAGCTACATTTTGTGCCAATATTACTCTTCAGCACCCCTTATCCAATATTGCTTACCACTCTCACCCCCCTCCGAAAATTTGTTTCCATCATCCATCCCTGCCTGCCAACCTCCATCCCTGTAGAGCCTGGCATATAAAGTTTGAAAATCATTTTTTGAAGAAAGAAGGGTTAAACATGACCAAAAGGGCTCGGGTAGCAAAAATACACCAAGGGTCGAGTTGGGTATTTATGGATAGATATAATAGCAGAAACCAAAGGGGCAACAGAAAACACATTAGCACAATCACTAATCAATGAAAATAGCCAGCACTGCACCATACTTAATTACCCAATGCAGGTTTTCTAAAGATCAAGGCCAGATGTCAGGAAATCTTTAATGGCCACCTCTTAGGCATCACTCGAACTAGTTTCCAACCATTATGTAATTAATAACATATTTAAAAAATCCATTGTTGTATGCCAAGATGGTGTTATCACTGCCTGCATGTTTCCACTTGTCTATTTTTTCTTGAATGTAATTACTGCAGTAGACAAACTAGCCGACCTAATTTTTCTATAAATATTGTATACATTAGCAGCATAGAGAGAGGCCCATAAGGGGAAAAAACCATTCTAATAGATTCTACTGGGTGTAAGCACTCTCTTTTGGATGAATCAATGAGTATGATGTTTTCAAGATTCTTGTATTATGATCTATGGTGAATTGATTCTCCCATGTAATTTGTGATTCTTCTATTTTACATATTGTTTTCTTTCTTTACTGCGGATAAAATTTTTCATTAGGATTTACCATAGGGTACCCTACTCAGTCTTGAAGTAGTACATTATGTTTTCCTCTAAGACTTGGATGCAGAATTCAGAGATGGTCTACTCTGAATCCATGCTGAGACTGGAATGTAGAATTAAGACATGGTCTACTCTACATTCTTGTTTAACCTTAATCTCCTCCTCTTCTCTGTTCCACAAGATGTAAGAATCCATTAACATGGCTTGCTTTCCTGGTTGCACATGACCTCAGTTATTCATCTATTTGAGTTTTTTTACACCTGTTTGAATCCATGGAATAATTTCCCTCTTCCGCTTCCTCAACCAAATCTTCACACAAACCTTATTTCTATAACTAGCCTAATGTCAACACTTATTGTTATCAAGCTATATGTAACAGAGAGAGCCCTCTCTGAGTCTAGGAAGGCTAGGTCCTAGAATCCAAAGTTGGTTTGATGATTCCCTCAGTAGTTTTGTCTTCAGCCTTTAGAAATTACAAGGTGATAACATAATGGCGACCATACTGGGGAGCACTTATTGAAAAATTGCAGTGTTCCTTCAGAACTCAGAAAGCACATCAAAGTTCAGATATTATTACTGATGGTGGAAAGTGACCAGACACAAGAATGCTACATTATTCACCTAGAAATTCCACAATTCAAAGAACCTTAGCTTTTGAGCATTCGTGGCGACTCCACAACATGATGACCAGAGTTCTTGATGAACAAGATGACAAGGTTTGTGGAAGACCTTCTATCTAGTGAAGTTTTAAATGCATTCAGGAATCAGTTATCAGAATTTCAGCTTGATGAATATTTTATAGCAGCTGTCTTTCTCATTTTGAAGTCAAGCAAATTTAATCCTGAAGCTAAAAAATGTTTTCAGGAGATATTTTTTGAATGATATGAAAATGGTATTGAACTTTTGAATTCTCAAATTCACTCCTATAAGTTCTGAGATCCTCAAGGATTCTTGGAAAATCTTCCTTCCCCTAATAAAGAGGAAATTGTACTACCTCTTAACTTACAAAGTTAGGAGGATTGTGCTTACAATTACCAAACTGAAGAGGTGGGTTCAAGGTTTAATATTGAGGATACAACTACTCAGCTATTCATTGAAGGCTTAGAAGTAAATATCATACATAATGCTTTTATTGATCCTTAGTATAGTATATGGAGGTTCTTCTTAGCTCAAATTTTCAAACATGTATTCCCTATAAGGGTCAAATGCATCAATAGTTGCCATTACATATTGTAACTTTGGCTATGAGGACACATAATCAAGTTATACTGCTAATTTTCCTGACAAGAAGTCAAGTTGTCCATCTGTTCCTGTTGCTACTTGACTGGCTGCACTGGCATCATTGTATCATTTAGAACAACAACAATTTCAGTAGAGTAAGGTAGGTAGGTGTGCAAATAAGCTCAATACTTAGAGCATCTCTCCAATTCTAGTTTCATATTGCTTCGCAGTTTTCAGTGCAAGTATTTTCTAGACTTCAGTTTGTAGAGAGTGTTGATTTTGAACTAAGCCTACTCAGACACAGAGGTTTTAGTATAAAATTAAGTTGAATATTTGGGATCAACCTAATGGATCAGGCCACCAGTCTACGGGGTTCTTGACACCTCTTGAAGTAGTTGCGATCCCCATCTAGAGCCACTGTTAGAGTCCTGTATTTCACAGTATCACAAGGTCACTGATCATTGATTCGATTTTTTATACTAAAAATAATATTCGATGGCTATCATTTATTTTCAGAGAAGAAAGGGAGGCCCTGACTGTCAAGAGCATCAAAGGAATATATCTTCCTTTTAATTCAGTTGAAAGAGGAGAGTGTTGCTGATTAAGTGTGATGATGAGCAAAATCCGTACTACCCTCATTCATTCCATCTACCCTCTTATTACCTTTCATTTTCCCAAATTCTGACACTCCCATGCTCTGAATCCCATTCAAATCCCCAAAACCCAAATATATAACCTTTCAGAGCTTATTATTTTATAAACCCACTTATATAAAAGTCTGAAATTGTTAAATGTTATAAGCTCCACCACCCAAAGAACAATCATGTGATATTTACCCTTCCACCTTTACCGTTTCATCACTTTTCATTCCTCTATCGCGATGAAAGTGGGGCCCTCATCGCATTTGCAGATTATATGTGTTTTCCATTGGAACTAAAATTTAAAGAATTTGATTCCTGATTTATGATTGTGAATACATCACATCACATTTGTCTTACCTTTGTGAGAACCCACAACATATTTATTTTAATTGTGATGTGGTAGGTTAGCCCCACCTCAGTAGCTCCGCCCCAATTGCACAGTCATTTCAATACATAAATATATCATATAAACTTCATAACACTTCACTGATTTCTAGTTGGTCCCTCTTCCGTACACATCACAAATTTTAGGTGTTAACCCCGCATCTTATAATAAAATATAAAGGTTTTGATGTGCACCTATGATCCAGTCCCACTTCTTCCATACCATGACATTTCACATCCTCCCCCCACACATCACACTTTGCAGTTTTGAAGGTTTACAACCCTCGTGCTTATGAAAAAACTTTAATGTTTTGATTTGCGATGCGGTTGGTCCCACTTGTGTGGCACGTCATCCCGCTTCTAACCACCCTCCACCTTTCTTAGAGGAAAACATAATGTACTACTTCAAGACTGAGCAGGGTACTGGAATGTATAATTAAGAGACTGTCTACCCTCCATTCTTGTTTAACCTTAATCTCTTCCTCTTTTCCGTTCCACAGGCTATAAATATCCATTGACATGGCTAGCTTGCCTGGTTGCACCTGACCTCGGTTTTTCATCTATTTGAGTTTGTTTACACCTGTTTAAATCCATAGCCCAATGGCCCTCTTCCACTGCCTCAAACAAATATTCAAATAGACCTTATTTCTATAACTACTCTATTATCAGCACTTATAGTTATTAAGCTATATCTAACAAAGATATCCCTCTCCGAGTCTAGCAAGACTAGGTCCTGGAATCCAAAGTTGGTTTGATGTTTCCCTCTATAGTTTTGTCTTCATTCTTCAGAAATTACAAGATGATAATAACAAATAAGGCTCTTCTCATTGGCACCACAATGAATCCTTTCCTTTCATCTCCACCATGAATTTTTCACTGTACTTCAACTCTACCTCATGCGATGCCTTGCATAAGGATCTATGCAATTTTTTCAAAGAAAAGATATACTACATCACAAGCTTCCTCGAGAAAATATTCTTAATCAAAAATTACCTTAGATGATATGAGTTTAGCTACTCTTCCAATTTCAATCTAAGGAACTTAAAGACATTACCCCTTCTCCACTTTGATGATAACTTCATTGAGAGCTTCCCATCCCATGGGCCTTTCCTACCTTCAGGCAGGAAATTCCTTGCATGGCAGCATAGGCACCCTTTCATCTATCAACTACCACGGGATTGCCATGATCTTCCGTGGGGTTCCAACCTTTAGTAATATCCCAAAATGGGAATAACATCAATATTAAACAATACTTTTTCAGAAATAACGTAGTTCAGCAAAGTAAGATCAGGAGGCCAATATGGAGGCTCAAAATTTACATATACCTTAGCAAATTATATTTACAATGAGGCCCATACAATGTATAACATGATATAGAAGACTTAAATGGAAGAAAACCCTTAAAAGGAGGTGCTGCAATCACATATATTCACTACAAATGGCCTGAGAATGTTATTTTCATTAGGCTACAACGACTGTTTATTACAACTTAGATCTAGAATAAAATAATGTATGAACAGT
Source organism: Pinus albicaulis (assembly GCA_034641835.2). NCBI lineage: Eukaryota > Viridiplantae > Streptophyta > Pinopsida > Pinales > Pinaceae > Pinus > Pinus albicaulis. The sequence continues at coordinate 1,396,312,558 of CM076577.1, forward strand.
CATATCTATAATATATCCATACACTATAGAGTCTCTACTTTACATACCCCTTGGGGTTTTCAGCAATACATGAAGCACATGGAGTAGATCTAAGATCTAAAGCTGCAGATCTGCAAAAATATTCAGAAAATATGCAATAAATATAGGAGAATCCAGATCAAATCTAAATATAACATGGATTAGATCTGAAATGCATGGATCACCACAGTGAAGGCCAGATTCCAAACTCTAGAGCTCTATCCTCCAAGTCATGCCAAAATACCTTACAAAAACACCTACAGAAAAACACATATCTAGAAAATGGACTACGTCGTAGGGTTTAAGATCAATTTGGCTTGATGCCAAGATGTGGATCTGAAGCTCCAATGATCCAATACACTCTTGCCAATGGGATAGAAGACTTTCCCACTGAAAAGAGGCATTAGAATGGCCTATATCTGAGTAGATATAGCCTCTAATTGCTGTAGCTTACAAGGACAACCAAACCCTCAACAAGATCTGTGTTTTAGTTGGAAGATGAAGCTTGGAAAAATTCCTGATAGTGGACAAGATCAACAAAACTCTTCCAAGAGGCCTCTCAAGGAAAGAGGTGGGATTCGTGATCAAGAAAACCCAGTGCTAAACAACACTAATGTCAGCTAAAAAGCAAGAGAATGATATATGTAAAAACACACAATATATTAAAAAATATAACATATTCAACAACCTTCTCCTGTTGTCCTCCTCTTCCTTTTATATTATAGAAATCTTGCAAAACCCTAAACCATCTCAATGATTTAGCTTCTTTCACATGTGCCACCTCCATCTACGACTGTGTTGTGCATCAATTAGGTTCATCCCTTCTAGACAACATTGTTGATCTGGTCATGGTTGACCCAATCAAATTTCTCAATCCCTTTCACACAAAAGGGTGTTTTATTAAGATAGCCCAATTTTATCTTTGTTCACATGTGGCATTGATTTATTCACTGTCTTAGGAGTTTTTATTTTCCTCCTTTATACAATTATTCATGCAACAGGAAAATGAAACAAAATTGTATATTCCCATTAGCTTGGGCTAATTGGGAATATTACAGTCCTCCCCTCTAAAATGTTGCTTGTCCTCAAGCAACTGATAAGGTGAGTTCTGCAACACTTCTTCTCTTCCATTGGTGATGCCATCATGAATTAAGCTCCCTTCAAAAGCTAAGCATTCACCAATCCAACCTTCCATGAATTTTTCCTGCAAAGTCATTATGATATGTACATATTTCATCCCACAAGGAGTCAAGAATTGAAATGAAACAAACATGGTTGAACCAATACTCTCCCTAACACATGTAGCATAAGGCACATAGATATTCTCCATCCCATGTGGTACATACAAGATCCCTATCCTCCCTCCATACAATCCCATAAAAATTAAAACTATATCATCAAGGTATGAAAGAAAAACTACATATACACACATAAATTTAAGCATGAGGAGGTGGGTCATAGTCCCACATATGATACTAGCTCAATGCATCTCTTGACTGCATCAGATCAAGGTATGGTAAGTGGTTTCCCACCACTTACTTTCTGCACATGTCATCTCACCATGGCTGAAAGTGTGAGATATGTTTGGTGCCTTTCGGAAGCACCCATCATGAAAGAAAATCACCCTTTGCACAACAAGGGAGTGGCCAAATTCAGAAATTTTAGTGGCCCAAGTTTGCCATGAGATTTACATGATATATTGCTCCTCCTTGGAGTCATGGCCTGCATAAACATGGTGAAAGAATATGAAAAATTAGAAAATGAAACTTGTTTTACATGATCATATCATTCACCAACAATGTCTCTCATACACATGGAGTTGTGCATGGATCTTTCTCCTCTTTCAAAAGAAGGAAGAGATGACTAAAATAACTGTTGCATAGAGTCACATGGCTACCCCAACTCCACATAGTTCATGCATTATTGAAAATTATGATGTAGTTCTTCTTTCAAGCCTTCCCAATCAAAGCTCCTCATAATGATGTTATAGACCCTCATGGAGTACATATGAATGAAACAACACTCTTTGTATGCTCCTTGTAGTAACTTCTTCTTGAGCTTAGAAGCTCTAGACAAGAAGATCCTACCATTATGATAGATGAATCCTCCTTGGAATAAGTAGCCCTATTCATGCAGATTTTCATCAAGTATCATACATGTGTGAATATCTTTGGAGTAATCCACCAATAGCTGGGATTTCTAGTATAGATCTACACTGCTCAACAATGACAGTGCTGATGATGCATCAACAGAAATGTCTTTCATGTTGCTGCTCTTTTCCTTGACATCTCTTGTGCCAAAGGTGTGTTTTGGAAGGTTGTTCCTTCCATTCTTCTTCTCCCACAATGCAGAACCAAAAATGAGAGTGGGTGATGACGATAAGGGAGAAATATTTCCCTCCCTCTTGAGCTTACCCAAGTCTCCTAGCACTATAGCTTTGTCTTCAAGTGCTCCAATCCCTCCTAGATCTAAGTTTGGAGCAACAATTTGTGAGGTATTCTGCACAAAATCTAAATCAGGTGGCCTCCCAGGTGGTTGGCCGCTAGATAAGAGTGTCCCATGCAGAAATCTCATGAACATAATGGATGGGACTATGAGGTCCTTTCTTCCACTCTGCAAATCCATCTATGTTTTTTGTGTGGAAGTGTTATGTGATGGGTAATTATGCATTCCTTTGATCATTTGATATTCACCACTCTTCTTGTCCACCCCCATTTGCAAAGCCTCCCAATCAGTGGTGACTTTCCCCAATGTAATCAACCATTGAACACCCAAAATAACACTGGTGTCTGGTATGTCAACTACAAAGAAGTGCTCAACCAAACTGTAGGTACCCATGGTGACTGAAAGTGATGGAACATAATGCATGCATTGCATTGTTCAATCTCCTGGGACCAAAATAGAGAATCCCTCAAAAGTATCAGTGGGTATTGCCCTCCTCTACACAAGATGGGCATCAATGAAGTTGTGGGTAGCCCCATTGTCAATCAATACTAAAACCCTCTGATTCATGATTGAACATTGAAATCTTAGGGTCAAGTACTTAGGTACTCCTCTCAAAGATGTAAGTGTTCCTCCAATAGGAGAAAATTCTCCATTTCAATCTCCTGATGGTGTTGGATCTCCTTCAACATTGTCAACCTTGTGACCCCTTCTTGGTTCATCATCTTCATCTTCTTCAAGGTCTGAGAAGACCTCTATGTAATGTGCTTTACCAGTAGCACATCTATGTCTAGGCACCCATGGTTCTTGGCAAGTGAAGCATAGCTTCTTTCTCCTTAGATCTCTCTGGACATCAATATCAAGAGGCTTCTTGAATGATCTCTCCTTTGAAGGAGCAACTTTCTCTTCCATTCCTTTGGAAGGACAAGAGGGATTGTGCTGAAACTTTTCCTTTGCTTTTGGAAAGGCATCTAGAATGTTTCTAGCCCTTTCAATGCCATCAGGCAAGGTAGTGGGCTTGGTATATTTTACCAACCCATGAAGAGGTTCATTTAGACTATTGATGAACATGTACACCCTTCTTGATGCAGACAAATCAAGAACCATAACAGATAATCTCAAAAATTCAGAGATATAAGACTCTGTATTACGTGATTTCTTCAACTTTGTAAAGCTCATGAATGGTGCCTCTGGATCTCTTCTATCAAACCTTTCCACCAGTCTTCTAGTGAACTCTGAATAAATAGTCACAATGGCATGACCCAATGTAGACAAGCCATGGAATGACCAGTCATGTGCTTCACCTTCAAAGTGCAGTGCTACAATATTGATAACTTCCATCTCAGGGACCTTGTTCAGCTGAAAGTAGATGTCAAGTTTTTCTACCCATGCTTTGCCAGAACAAGTGGATGACCCATCAAACTTGGGTAAAAATAATCTGCCCATAGAGTGTTTTCGATCATGATTATGATTGAATCCATAATCTCTATGTTGATGCCTTGGTCTTATCTTGTCCTTGAGGTGAAAAAACTCTTGAAAACTCAAGTGATCCTTGAATCTCAGATTATGAGACTCATATTCTTCAAATTAGTCTTCAAGGGATTCTTGCTCTTGAGGCCCTTCATTTTCCACAGCCAAAAATGTAGGCATGGTAGAGCATTATGGAACATGTCGCTGGTTGACTGGTTGATCATTCCAGTGATGAGACATGCCAGAGCATTCTCCAAGATGAAATCTCTTATGAGATTCCTTGATTATGTCCATTCTCATCTCTTTGATCTCTCTAGAAAGATATTACATGGATCTCAAAAGGATATTAGGAAAATCCTTTTCTTCTACATCACTTCCAGATTCAGGGGCTTTACCCTTGTCTTTATCATCATTTGTGTAATCAAATTTCTTCAGTCTTCTTTTCAGATACCTCTTCTCTCTGTTAGTAAGAGGCTCTTCTTCTTCTCAAGACATATTGGCTTCTTAAGAAAGCATAGGTTGTACGAAGATGATTGCTATGATACCACTGCAATATCCTAAAATGGGAACAACATCAATATTAAACAATACTGCTTCAGAAATAACGCAGTTCAACAAAGTAAGATTAGGAGGCCAATATGGAGGCTCAAATTTCATATACCTTAGCAAATCAGATTTACAATGAGGCCCACACAATGTATAATAGGAAATAGAAGACTTAAATGGAAGAAAAACCTCAAAAATAGGTGCTCCAATCACATATATTCACTGCAAAAGGCTTGACAGTGTTATTTTCATTAGGCTACAACAGCTGCTGATTACAACTTAGATATAGAGAAAAATAATGTATGAAAAATCAGATCTATGACAGATCCATACACTATAGAGTCTCTATTTTACATTACCCTTGGGGTTTTCAGCAATACATGAAGCACATGGAGTAGATCTGAGATCTAAAGCTGCAGATCTGCATAAATATTCAGAAAATATGCAGTAAATATAGGAGAATCCAAATCAGATCTGAATATAACATGGATTAGATATGAAATCCATGGATCACCACAATGAAGGGCAGATTCCCAACACTAGAGATCTCTCCTCCAAGTTATGCCAAAAGCCCTTACAATAGCACCTACAGAAAAACGCAGATCTGGAAGATGGACTACACTATAGGGTTTAAGATCAGTTTGGCCTAATGCCAAGATGTGGATCTGAAGCTCCAATGATCCAATACACTCTTGCCAATGTTATATAAGACTTTCCCACTGAAAAGAGGCACTATAATGGCCTAGATCTAAGTAGATCTAGCCTCCAATTGTTGTGGCTTATAAGGAAAACCAAACCCTCAACAGGATCTGTGTTGTAGTTGGAAGATGAAGCTTGGCCAAATGCCTGATAGTGGACAAGATCAGCAAGACTCTTCCAAGAGGCCTCACAAGGTAAGAGTTGGGATTCCTGATTAGGAACACCCAATGCTAAACAACACTATTCTCTGCTGAATAGCAAGAGAATGATATATGTCTATATAGACAATATATTTAGAAATATATCATATTCAATAACCTTCTCCTGCTGTCCTCCTCTTCCTTTTATAAGATAGAAATCTTGAAAAGCCCTAAACCATCTCAATGATTTAGATTCTTTCACATGTGCCACCTCCAACTAAGACTGTGTTGTGCATCAACGAGGTTCATCCCTTCTAGACAACGTTGTTGATCTGGTCATGGTTGACCTAGTCAAATGTCTCAATCCCTTTCACACATAAGGGTGTTTTATTAAGATAGCTCAGATTTATCTTTGTTCACATGTGCCATTGATTATTCCCATTAGCTTGGACTAATTGGGAATATTACACCTTTGTTGGCACATGCCAACAATTCCAAAATATACAATGGATTTGTGAGCATCTCCTTGGCACTATACCATTTTTTTTAGTGTCTCACTGGAAGCAAAAAGGTAACACTTACATATATGTAGCCTACTTAAAATGCAAGGCTGAAACTCATCTAGGTAAAGTTACAGGACATTTAGGAAAATCTGCAAGGGTTAATTGGCCCCTAGGAAACTCCCCTTAACACTCATACATCACTTGTATGGTGGCACAACAAATTGTAAGATATTTCATGACTTGTAAGCGATTACTGACTCTTCCCAACAGATAATATTCCATGTAAACTATATATTAATAATGGGATCACTGAGCCCACTTATTTTCAAGGTTCCTTTCAATCTCTCATGGCTTTCAAGCTATGGTCGGTATAAAGCCATGAGAGATTGAACGTTATAGCTTATACATTCTTACCATGTGATTTATCCCAACACTTATGCATTAGATACATTATCATTTCCATCAAAAATTTATTACTCACATTTGCTTCCAGATCCAATCACAATACACATATATAATCAACGAATACATCAATCAAATATCCCAATGAGATGCACTATATATGCAAGCCTTAACATAAAAAATGCAGTACCTGAATCCAGAAGAATTATTAACATCAATGTTAAATCATTCATTAAAGTTTAAGAAAACATACAAAAAAAATTATCTTTAAGTTTACACGGAAACTAAGTCTAGGAAAAGGACTTTCTACCCAACCTTAGACAAATACAACCAATTTCACTTGCAACTGTCACCCTCGAGCTAGATTGCAGAGTTTGAGGTGGAAACTTGCTTCCTTCTAGGACTACAAATTAGCTTATAATTAGAAAAAGGACTCCAAAGGGCCTCCTTCCTCGATCCTGACAGTTAATTACTTTTTTCTTCATCAACAAAAAGAGTTTATAGGTGCCCCACCTCATTCCCAAGTGAAAACACATAGATTTAGCCCCTTATAAGGAGTCTCAAATCCATTGTACCAGCAGGGAAACATGCAAAACCATTTCATGAAGTCTCCCTCTTCTTCTACTTTGTGATGGCCTCTTCCCAAGCTATTATAGGGCCCTAGAGTACGTTATCTCACTCCAAAACCTCCAGGGGAACCAATTTGTTATAGGATTCTAAATATTTCATCCCAATGCACAAACTCCAGGGATCCAAAGTTTTAAGAGGGCTGTAGGGATTTTATCTCAACCCATAGCCTTTAGAGACCCCAAGCTATGATATGACTCTAGAAACCAACAACTCAACCTACAACTTCCAGGGATAGAGAACCAATCCCCTTCTCTTCTCTTTAGTGTATCCTACTGAAAGCTTCTACTGGAGGCTCGATTCTAGTCCCCTTCTTGGTATACCTCAAAAACAAAGGTATTTTCTCCCTTTATGCAAGTAGCTTCAATGGGTTTCTCTTCTTTTTGAACTCTTTGTCCTTCGAATGTAGATCTTCTCTCTCTCTAAATTCCATCTTATGTTCGACTATTATCTACTATTCAAACTTACCCTTCCAATGCTACCCCTATAAGGCTCTGTCGCCATGTTACCTCTCTCTTATTTATTTTTCCTTTCCATAGCCCTAGCCTCCAATTATGTCAATATTGGTCACTCTTTCATCCTTGTTGTTTTCAGCACTTCGTAATTTTTTTTCCTCTTTGCTTGTTGTATTATCTCAAGAAAGCATGGGCCAAAGTAATTTTCCTCATCCCATTTAATTTCAAGAGCCAGATCATTAAATGCATGCACTAGCAAACCTTTCATGGTCATTCTGCAATTACGGTTTATCCTTTCAAGAGGAAACCATAACATACAAATAAAAAATCCTCCTCGCCCAGCTCTAGAATTTGTGTGCCTTTGACTATGTCCCCTTCTTTTGATTTGTGTGCCTATTTACAACATATTTAGAATGTGGCTTATGCAAGAACCTTGAGTGGGCTCTAGAAAATGACAACAAAATATTATCATTTTTTATTATGATTCTGCACAATTAATCAACTATAAACCCATATTTTAACACCTAAACAATAATTTAGTCAATTTTCTAAAAATCATTATGGGACCCCTTTGTGGGAACTTTGTTTATATGCAATCATGGGCCAACCTTACTTCTTTTTTTCAAGCACCCCTTTCCAAGACAGGCTGACCCACTAACTTGTCACACATTTTCTCTTACTAGGAAGACGCCTTGGTGTGCATAGCACGTGATGTCCCCATGGTTGCCCGGGTGCCCCGCCTTTGTGCACGCACACCCAAGGTGCTAGTGTTCAACTTGTCGCTCAAATCAGTATAAAAAAATAGTTATCTTATCAATGAAAATAAAATATTACCATTTTTTAGTACTATGCAACATAATCAGTCAATTATAAAATGAATTTTAACACCTAAGCATTATTTTCATCAATTTTAAAAAAATCATTATGAGACCCCCTTGTGAAAATTATGTTGATGGGCAGTCATGGGACGACCTTAGTTATTTTTTTATGGTTCCCCTTTCTAATTTAAGACAACCCACCAAATCGTCACATGGGAACCCCGACTAGGTCAACGCCCTCGTGTGCCCACGTGTGACGCCCCCATGGGCACCGAGGTGCCCCGACTTCGTGTGGGCACAACTAGGTTACAACTGTTCAGCCTGCCATACAAATCAGTCAAAAAAAATCATTAGTTCATCAACGAAAATTAAACATTATCATTTTCTTGTCCCATTTTGCATATTAAATCATATATAAACCATATTTTAACAACTAAACAATAATTTAGTTAATTTTGTAAAAATAATTATGAGACATCCTTATGGGAACTCTTTTAATGGGAAGTCATGGGTCGACCTTAATTATTTGTGTGGGTGCCCCTTTCCTTTTGCATCCGACCCACCAACTTTTCCCATGGGTTCCCTTGGAAATAAGAGCATTCATGTGCCCAACACATGAAATCCCCATTGGCACGCGAGCATCCTGCTTTGATGCTGGCACACCCAGGGTCTAGGTATTTTCCTTCCCATGAAAATTAGTCAACACAAATAGTTATCTCATCAGTGATAACAAGATATTATAATTTTTTAATACCATGCGACATAATCAATGAATTATAAATCCAATGTTATCACCTAAAAATTATTTTAGTCAATTTTATGAAAATAATTATGAGATCCCCTTTGTGAGAATTTCTCTCATGGGAATTCATGGGTCGAGGTTACTTATTTTATGCAACCTACAGTTGCCAAGTTGGGTTGACCCAGTAGCTCATCACATGGGTGCCCTTACCAAGCAAGTTCCCTAGCATGCCCAACACGCGACGCCCCCATGGGTTCCTAAGTGGGGGACATTCACCTATTCATGTAAATCAATAAAAAAAAAACCATTATCTCATCAATGAGAACACAATATTGTCATTTTTTATTACCATGCTACGTAATCAATCAATTACAAGCTGAATTTTATCGCCTAAACATGAATTTAGTCAGTTTTCAAAAAATCGTTATGAGACTGCCTTGTGGGAACTCTATTTGTGGGCATTCATGGGGCGGCCTTACTTATTTTCTCTGGGCATGCTTTACAAAGTCGGTATGACCCACCAAATTTTCATGCGGGCTCCCTTGGTGCCCCTACCATTCAGGCTCCCTTACGTGCCCAACACATGATTCCCCCATGGGGGCCTGAGTCCCCCACCTTCATGCAGATGCACCCAGGGCATGCTATTTCTCCCTTCCATGCACATTGTTGTGGATCATCTACATATCCTTTTTGTTTTCAAGTTTTGGAAATAACAAAAAAAAAAAATTCTTGTAAAAATGTTAAAGTATCGAATTTTTTATACTTTAACATATATAAAAAAATAAACTTCTGTGATGTATTAAAGTAAGAAGTTTAAACACTTTAAAATTTATGAAAGTGGGTTTCGCATTTATGTTTAAATATCAATCATTTCATTAGGCAGAAAGCGTCAATAGTTTCAATTTTCATCAAAAGGCCCAACCCGTGGGCACAATCAGTGCACAAGTTAATTAAAGGAGTGCTTCCATAGTTGACTTGGTTGACTACGAGGACATCATAGATGAATGGTGAAGATTCATTGTGGGGGCCGTAATCAAAATTTTCCTCCATACCTCGTGAGCCCCCGCAGTGACGTAGGACGTTGAGTTGTTCACAGTTGTCTTCCACATCATATCAATGGCTTGTTGGCGTGTCATGTTAGCATTAAATTTCGAAGCCATGCCACCTATTTAAACAAATTTTGGATTATTTTTTCAAAATATTTCCTGATTAGTTTGCTTTGAGTCATGTTTTAAGTTTCCTGTCAACCTAGTAGAAGTGACCACCCTGTGAATTATCCTTTGCATTAAATTTCAGTCATGGCTAAGCGTTCATCCTTGTCAGGTTCAACTATTCATATCCCTCTCATGGACACTGAGGGGGGTATTCAAGATACTTCTTGTTCCATAATTGATCTTCCATTTTATCAGCAAGTCATCCTAAATGAAAAAACCTCTCCTGTTTTCACTGCCATGGTCAACTCTGGAATACTTTCTACATGTGTCCCAAGAACCCACCTTTTTCCTAAAATTATCTATTTAGTCATGTACCCAAGGAAATTATTTGTTATGAATTGTGAGGGAGAGAATGTGTTTCAAGTGTCTACCTAGTTAATTCGTCAAGCCCTTTGTTATCCCGAGTCGGAGTCATCTGTTCAGTTCTCCGATGATTCCCTGGTAACCTATTATGAAAATCGTGCAGGTGAAGAATTTAATGAGTTCATATTCTTCTTGAAGCCAAACATGAAGCAATTTCAACCAGACAGCAAAGAATTTGCTATGGATATTTTTGATGTAGAAATTCGACCAGTATTAAGCAACATTGTGAAAATTCTGGGCAAAGAAGATGACAATGCAGTGGATAAATCAATCTTAGGGATGTTTTCCCTGATGATGAAATTAGGAAAAGTACTATATATTCCATCATATTGGTGGGAGGCAGTTAATTCACAACTGATGAGCCTTTCATTAGCAGGTTCTTTTAAATTTCCTTCATTAATTGTGTACTTGTTCTTATATTAAAATGTGGAAGAGTTCATGCATTTAGGTTTGAATATTATGGATGTAAACAAGAAAAGGCAATCAGTAGTGTTCTAGACAGATGTAGTAAGAAGAGAGCAAAATGAAGCAGGGTTGTTTGATTTTGCGAGTTATTTCATGTCAGTTGCATACAAAATCTTGAATGGAGTTCCTCCACCTTGTTTTTTACCTAAATATCGGGAGTATTTACATCAAGGAAAAATTCCAAATTTGGAGATTGGTTTGTTTTTTAGGATTACTCTAAAATTAGGCTATATGGAGCAAGTGTTGAGCCTTACAAACTTCGAACATTTGTACCTATGAGGCTATTTGCCTTAGAATTTATTCGACAGAGTCTAAATGTTGATCAGGTTCACTTGGTACCTAAGAAAAAGGGGCATATGTACAAATTACCCATGAATGTAGGCCCTTTCATAGTCAATATGAGACAGGGATTTGACTAAGTTACTAAAATGTTGGATGACATGCATATGCTGTTAGGGGAAAGTTGGGCTTATGACCCTCACAGTGTAATTTCAAATAGAAGAATTGAGAATGGGTATTTAGCTTTCATTCATGAAAGCAAGCTAGATTCAGAGAAGTTACCAAGTAGAGGTGTGATAATTTTAGCAGGTTCAAAGATTCAGACCCCTATCATATCAGAAAAATCAAACAAAAGAGGCAAAGAAATAGTGATTGACTTAGATGATGAGGAGCAGGGGGTTGAAAAGAGAACAAAATTTAATGAAGAATTTACATTTCACCCACTTGGTTTTTCTTTACATGTAGGAGAAGAGAAAAATGTTCCTGCTTGACCTAGGAGTCATGAAAGCTCCCATGAGCAAGTACCTCTGATCAAACAGGTGTTTACACAGAGTGAAGAAAGGAATCAAAATATGAAGGCCATCGTGGAAACCCAAGCTGAGTATCAAGTCACTCCGGATCAAGCAAGACTCTTGACTGTCATGGATCTTGAAAAAGATCAATTCACAATTGCCCTTTCTCATCCCATAGACATGTCAATAGGTTCTTCTAAAAATTTCAATACTGTAAATGTAAATGTGGATGTTAAGAAGATTCCCCTGATGGATAAAATGAATTTTCATGTGCAAATTGGTCAGTTAATTGTAAATTACTTGACCAAGACCAATGCAATGGCAATGAAGGCAGAAAATATGTTGGGAAAGGTACTTAAGCAATCCAAGTTAGAGAAAGCTAACACAAGAGCTTTAACAATTCAGAATGATGAGTTAAAGAAAATCACTGTAAATATTGGAGTGGACCCCAGTGATGAGAATGTTGTACAGATTGATGCAGAGTGCTGAAATATAAATATTCACATTGAGGAAGAAGCTTAATTTTCTTACAGGAGAACATTCTATGGTTGTAGAAGTTGTAGAGAGAAGGAAAAGATTTTACAACAACTAATGCAAAAAGATGAAGAAATTTCCAAAATAAAGCAAACAGCAATATCATTACAAAATCATATTGATAACCATAGTTGTACTTTTGTTTTTATTATAGGCAATCAAGATCCTCAAGCACAGATTTTTCAATTGAATACTGAGTTGCAGATGGTTGAAGGAGATTAGAAAAAGGCTCAATCAGATCTGGAGATGCTCAAGCCGATCTGGAGACTGTGACAAAGCTTATTCATATCATAGAGAATGAAGCTGATAAATATAAAATTGATATTCAGGATGCTAATGCTGAGATTAAAAATCTCAAAGAAAGACAAGAAGAAAACCTAATATTTTGATGAGTTTTTTCTTTGTGCTCCATTTTGTTTCTGCCATTATTTTTGGAGTTCTCATAACAATATTTTACCACACCATCTAGCATTACTTGGATGCTGTGGAACCCTACCAAATTTTGATTCTAAGTATTAGGTAAGAGTCATCTCTTTGGGTGCTGCAATTTTAATTTCAAATCATTGTTTTTTAATTCATATTGATTCAAGTAGAATGTAATCTTTTGTCCTTGTTTTATTTCTCAGGGTTTCATGAGTGCGACTAGATGCAAGGATGGTGTTATTGGATTCTATCGAATCCTCATGCTATTCTACCTAGTAATTCTCACAAAAACCTTGCTGATTTTATTCCTAGCAGAAAAAAAAACTTTCATCATATATATATATATATATATATATATATATATATATATATATATATATCTATATATCCATTGCCTTTTCCAATTTCCATAGCCATAATAAACCATTTGAACACCCATAGTAGGATGTCTTTCCCCAACATTAGTCTTGTAATACATGTCCCATAACTGTGGTTATTATTTTTCATTTACTATCTTTTATTACAAAGGGATTTCACGAGGTTTGTTACAGTCGACCCTCGATTTTATTATAATATGGTGATCACGTGGTCGTCACCTAGCTCCTGTATGTCAAAGAATGGATAGTGTTAATGTGAGGTTTAAATCTGATGGTAGTGATTCAAGGGAAGAAAACCTAATATTCTAGTGAGTTTCCTCTTCTCTGGTTGTCACAACAAGAGGTTAGCATGCCACCTATCGTCACCTAGATGCAGTGGAACCCTACTAAATGTTGATGCTAAGTATCAAGTAAGAGTTGGCTCTTTGGGTGCTACAATTTTAATTTCAGATCACCTTCATTTCATTCATAATAATTCAAGGACAATGTAATCTTCAGTCATTGTTTTATTTTTTGTTATGGTTTCGAGAGTGTGATTGGCTGGAAGGATGGTGGTGTTGGATTCTATAGAATCCTCACGCTATTCTGCCTGGTAATTCTCACCAAAACCTTACTGATTTTATGCCTAGAAGAAAAACAATCATTATGATGTAATTTCATTAAGAAATTATAATTTTTGTATATATATATATATATATATATATATATATATATATATATATATTTATCTTCTTTAATGTGACTCCTCTCTGCAGGATATTTTTCTTGACAATAAAAGTTCTATTTATTGTAGTGGTTTTTTTTTCCATCACTCAAACCTCACATGAAATAATTTCGGTTCCTTATTCTTCTATTGATTTTGTGGAACTATCAACTCTGTTTTCTATTAGAATATCATTGTAGATGTAAATCCTCATTTTTTAAAGTGTATGCCCATTTATATTTCTTTTTCTCCATAGTAAGGATATTCAATTTCTCTATTTCTCCTTCCTTAATTTATAGTTGACACTAGTGGGACTATTTATGAACTAAATTCATGCTCATATTTTTGTTCCTTAAGAATGTTTTTTTTCAGATAATTCAAAGCTTCAGAATTTGTTTCCTCTACTTGTAGATATACAAAATAAAATATCTCTTATGGTCATCGTGGTAGTAGGTTTCACCTCCAATAATTACAATTGTATATAGTTCATTTTCTTTTTATTAATAAATTATTATGGTGGAATTAAATCATGTTATAGTAACCTATATGGTAGTATAAAATATTATTCATTTTTAATTGCAGACAAGTGTTTTTTCAAAATAATAGTAGTTAGATCTTCAACCCATAATACCATCACGTATTAAATGATAATAAATTTTGCTATATCTATTTTGATGGTTCTTTTATGACTTTTAAATGTATTCATAGTACTAATCCACTCTACACAATCTAACAAAATTGTTGGTTTTTCCGATTTCTCCTCACGTTTTGCACAAGTGTGGAACAAACGTTTTAAAAATTTAATGTTATATTTAGGACTCATTTAGATACCATAATGCAAATTCTTTTTAGGATCTAGTGTGGTTGAAAATGATGTGATTATCCATATAAATTTACTTTGCTCAATATCTATTCAATGATTTATCCTATAAGATTTCCTTAGTAGATGAACATTCGAGGAGGGATATTTCCCAACTCAAAACTGACTCACATTCATGCATGCTCATTCAATTTCCACCCTTTACCCTAGTAGTGAGAACATATAAACATATAGATACCCAAATAAATATGTTTGAATACATGCACGAATAAAAATGAGGTATTATACTGCTCTCTCTTGGAAAATAGTAATTATGGCATGTTATATTATGTTTTGGACATTTAAATTAAATTTAATGATTCAAGAAGAAATAAACACGAACAACTTATATGCGGACATACATATAATAGAAACATACAAGAACTTAAATTTAATTCGATGCAAATTAACACACCCTCTAAAATCTAAATATATCATCACACCAATTCATGGTGTATAATTAATAAAACATAAACATAGGGTCTCAACTGTCAACTTTGCATTTAATGTATATAGCCCACCCTAATGACAAGAAAAGTTGTTTAATCAGTAAATTTCTATGCACTAACATATAAACAATTAAATCACATACACGTAATGAAATAATATGCACGAAATTAATGCACACACCACTCAAAAATAAATTCTTAAATGTAACAATACTTCCAACACTAAAAATCAACTTAAAGTACCCAGACTCTAACCGTATTAGTTCTCGAGTGATTCGAATTGGAAGAAACAATTATACCTCCTTTTCGAATGTTGTTGGAGTTGTACTAGGAAGAAACACTATCCTCCCAACCGTGAGCTATTCCCAAGTTCCCTCCGAGCCTAGATTGTTTTTCCAAGGAATGAACAACCCCCATGTGATTCCAGATAATGTATTTTTATACATTACATCCATAGAATATTTTTCTATAGTAGCGTCCTGCTTTTTATGGATTTTCCAACTGACGCAGGGCTAACCCTGAAAAACCCAGAATCTCTTTAATACTATGCATATGCAAATGCATCTCAAATAATTGCCCAAAAAAACTCGAAGTCTGGAAATCTCAACTTCTTTTCTACATCCAGAATCTTTCATCAATATCAATAACAATTGACCACGCATTAATCTACCTCTTTGACAACTTCATCGGATGCTTTCTGGCTCTGCGTCTAACACTATCCATTGCTTGTCAGCACTTTCAATCTCTTATTCACTTGTTTCAATCCATTTGTTTTATTTATAAATTCACACTTTGCAAATAACCCAATACCAAATATTTACAAATGAACTTTGATGCCTTTATCTTTGCATTCCAATATAATCTTTAACCTTTTAAACCAGCGTTTGAACGCCTTTTCCAACAAATTTTATATATATTGCCACTCCAAAGGTCTGGCCAATCGAACAAAACGCAATCGGTGCTGTGCTTATCAACCATCGGCAACTTCCACAACTCTGATGCGATACCAATCTCCGATGATAATTCTCCGATGCGATCAATCAGCAATCAAAAATTGTAGACATCACTTCCCATAAGTAATGCGATGCTTCTGGACCCAATCGCAATTCAACGAAACTTTATAATCTTATCGTGTCTGTTTCCATTCCGATGCGATGCCAATCGGAAATCGCAATCGCAGTGATTAGATGTCGCGTTCCATATGTGTTGCGATATCCACGGACCCGATCCACTTCAAAGAAAAGTTATAAACTTTCACGTCTGCGATATGTGAACACTTCTCCAGTCCGATGCAATGGTTTACATGGACCTGATGAGTCTTCAAATCTGCTCCAAGATTCGGATAAGTGTTTTATTCACAGATTCTCTGTGTTAATGACTTTTACGCTTGTGGACTTAAACTGTAGAAATTTGAATAATAGATGAATTATTCACCGAGATTATCCTGATTACACACTATTTGAGCTTGATGCATAATACATAACCTCTTCTACAATTGATCATCAATTTGCAGAAATAGAAGCAGTCGCATGCGCACATTAAAACATAATCAAGCACACACATAACATAGTATGTAATGGGGAAAGCTTACAGCTGAAAACCTCCAACTATCTGTATATTATAATGATAGAGAACATGTAACAATACATAGCACAAAGCTCCTCACAGCTCTCAGCACTATCTCGCATGCTACACACAAACTAGCTCAGATATGAACAAGTCACAAGTTCAAATCTCTTCCACCTGTCTGCCTACCTCTACTGCGTAATCCAAGATGAATAGTGATGAGATCCAAGTTTGAATCCCACTGGCTTGTACTGCGCAATTCTCATTGGAAATCTCAATCAATGTGTGTGCAAATCTCATGCACAGTTATAGTCACAACTGATAGTAGACTCACCCTTTCACCCACCTCTAACACTGGTCTCCACTAAACTGTCCATACATTGCAGTTAAATGATGTATTATTTAGTTTATTTATGAGTTAATTATTAGTGAATTAATTAATAATTAATTCACACCACTCATCACTAGTGTATTTATCAGTTAGACTAAATACAACTAGTTCAACTAAGTTAAACCGAACACAACTCCACCAACTGTCTCATCAACTCCACCAAACTTTGCTACATGAGTTCTAAACCTAAGTCAACTATGCAATAACTCAATCGACCCCTAGAATAGCATACCTTTTCCGTTAGCCATATGTCATCTCTGTAGCTCGAACCTAAGTGCTCCAAGATATGAGACAGCTATAGTCCAAATATTAATAGACAATAATATCAATCGTATCTATTTTTAATCGGCAATCTAAAAACAGACTCGCCCAATGTTCAAAACAGAGGTCCATCTATTTTTACCAACTTTGACCAATCATCCGTAAATAACATTCGCAACTCATAGACCATGCTCCATATGTCTAAAAACAGACATAGTCTAAAAATAAATTTTGCGCCAGAATTTGCCTGCGGGCCCACTTAGTGAAGGCGACTTCATTTCACTAAGCTCCATCATCTTGCTGTATTTTCAACACTCCCTCTCAGCAAGATATGGATTATCTGCAACCCCTATCCTGCCTCTGTGGAATTCTAACTTTCTCCTGGTGAGCGCCTTCGTCAGGATGTCGGCATCCTGATCCTCCGTGGGAACATATGAAAGCATCATGATTCTCCAACGTACACACCGAGATGGTGTGCTTGCTATCATGTTTGGATCTATCATGAAATACTGGATTAGCCGAGAGTTTGATGCAACTCTGGTTATCACAATAAATCACAGTAGGCTCCAAGTGTGAACCGAACAACCCGACCAGGATCTTCCTCATCCATATAGCCTTGCATGTAGCCAAAATCGCTGCCATATACTCGGCCTCTGCTGAACTGAGTGCCACGGATCTCTGCTTCCTGCTGTACTAAGAAACCCATTGCCGACCACACTAAAGATCCTCTTCTGCATGTGTTTTTCTCGTCCGCGGCTCTCGCCCATCCGTATCCGTGAAGCCGCGTTCACCTCATCCTCTCGTCTGTACCACAATCCATATCCCGACAAAGCCAGATAACGCAATATATGCTTGTCTTTTTCCGCGTAAGAGCTGGTTATTGCATCCAGTAGCTTGTGAAAGTTGTTAATGTGATATATACACGGTCGTGTATTGACCAGATACATAAGCGACCCCACCAACTGTCGATAAACAGTGGCATCCACTACCTCCATCGAAGTAGCATCCTCCTTCCTCCATCCACCAGGAAGAGGAGTATCAACAGGCTTGCAGCCATGCATGTTGAACTTCTCCAGTATCTCCCGGGCATACTTACCCCGAGAAACAAATAGTCCACCACTGCGCTGCCAAATTTCCAATCCCAGGAAATAATGAAGGAGGCCCAAGTCCTTCATATCAAACTCTTTTGCAAGATCCTCCTTGCATGAGAGTATCAACAGCTCATCACCCGTCAAAATCAGATCATCTACATACAGTACAATGACGTTAACTTACCTTGCACCACAACTGCATATTAGATCTCGCCTTACCTGGAGCAGAGCGTCCCATGAAATAACTGTCTATCCATGTGTACCAAGCACGAGGTGCTTGTTTAAACCCATACAGCGCTCTCTTGAGCCTGCACACATGCGACTCGCTGCTGAAGATATCGAAACCTTCGGGCTACTCTATGTACACCTCCTCCTTAATGACTCCATTGAGGAATGCAGTCTTCACATCCATCTGATGAATGTGCCACCCTATCTGCGCTGAGAGAGCTAGGATCGTCTATATGGAAGAATACCTTGTGACAAGTGCAAAGGTCTCCTCATAATCAATCCCCTCTATCTGTGAGAAGCCTCGAGCAACAGATATTGCCTTGTACTTCTCCACACTCTCGTTAGCTGCCTGCTTCACTTTGTAGATCCATCTCGAACCCACCACTGATTTCCCCTCTGGTCTCGGGACAATATCCCATGCACCGTTTCTGACAATCGAATCATAGTCTTCCACCATGGCATCTACCCATGCGAGGTCCTCCACAGCTTACTTGAAAGAGGATGGCTCTATCATGACACATTTTCTCACAAGAGCCATGTGTCCAGTGTACCGATCCAGTGACTGTCTCTGCTTGCGCTGTGCTGTAGGTGGTCCTACAACCTTCTCTGAATCTTGAGCCAGTCGCTCAACTTCTGTAGTGCGCTTCCGCCCTCTTATGGTTGGTGCTGCATGAGTGGTCTCTTCCACTCCATGAACTTCCTCTTGTGGCTGATCCACATCCTAAAGCTCATCCTTAGGAACTAGAGCTCCTCATCTGCATGCAAGTGTGGCTCCCTCTCAAGCGAACACTTCATGGCTTTCTCCTCTTGAAATTTGATATCCCGTCGCACAACAGTCTTGCGACTGTTTGACAAATACACATGATAGTTGTGGGGCGTATCAGTGTACCCCACAAATATCCCAACCTCTGCAGTCAGCTTCAGCTTCTTCCTGGCATCCTTCATTACATGAATGTAAACAGGTGAACCAAAAATCCTCAAATGGGAAATATCAAGCAAACGCCTCCTCGGGTGTACTCATGCCAAGTATCTTGTGAGGACAATGGTTCTACACATATACTGCAGTATTGCATGCCTCCGCCCACAACTGAATGGGTAGGCCCTAATCATGCAACATCGCCCGTGTAGCACCCACGATTGTTTTGTTCTTCCGCTCAGTAACCTCGTTGTGCTGTGGGTTATGAGGTGTTATGAGCTCTCTTCGAAGTCCTTCTGGTGGCCGCAAATGAATTTATTGGGGTGAGACGTAATTCAACACCATTGTTTCCACAGCCACCCGCTTCCCCGATTCCTTCCTCAACCAACGCCTTTAACTCACAAAATTTGAGTATGTTCCGTTTCTCTTCTGCATGAAGAAGATCCAGCACTTCCAAGAATAATCATCAATAAAGATCACATAGTACCTGTGCTTTGCTGTCAAAGCTATTGAGAAAGGTCCACACACGTCAGTGTGAATTCTCTAAAGGATCGTCGTGGCGCGACTATCCTTCTCGTGAAAGGTGGCTTTCACAAATTTTTCCAAGGTACATCCCTTGCACTGATCTGACTGTGCAAGAGTACCCTTAGGAAGCCCAGTAGAAATCTGCTGCAGTATCTTCAAAGCTCCATGGTGAAGGTGGCCCAATCTCCGGTGCCACAACTCGCCATCATCCCGACTCACCACTCCTTCTGCCTTGCCTACCATTGCTACGCAGCCATCTACCTGTAATTGATAAAGGTTCTTAACTCGAACCCCTATCCTCCGGGTCTCACCAGTTGCCTTACTGCGCAAGAAAGCCTTTCCCTCGCTAAAGACAACATCATATCCCTTGTCTTCCAACATCGCCACAGAGATAAGATTCTTCTTCAATCCTGGAACATGCATGACTTCCTTCAATACGAAGGGTTTACCAGACTCCCTCTCAAAGGAAATGGTACCGATACCGGTCGCACTGTATCTACCATCATCACCCATCTCGATGTGCACTCCAAGATCTTTCTCATCCAGATCTGAAAACAAATCTCGATCTCCAGTCATGTGAAAAGACACACCACTGTCCAAGAACCATACTGATCCCATCACACTTGAGACCAAGCATGCGATCAGCGAAAAATCCAGCTCAAACTGCGAGGCTAAGGCCTCTCCAGCTGCAGATCCAGCAGCCTGCTTATTTTTCTTCTTCTGTGGACAATTAGTAGCGTAATGTCCGTGTTGGTGACAGTGAAAGCACTTCACCTTGGACATGTCCCGCTTCCTGTTTTCGCACCGAATGAGAAGCTTTTTTGTTCTTCTCATTTTTTTCTTTGGTAGCCAAAGCACAATTTTCTTCATCATATGCCTTTGATGAAGATCCGTCCCTGGTACTCTGCCTTATCTCCTCTTGCACAAGATCTGACCAAAGTCGCTCCCATCCTGGAAATTTCTCCCGACCATTGACAGAGTCCTGATAGGAATGCCAACTCTTTGGAAGACCAAGGAGAGGGAAATCCACCAAGTCCTCTTCATCTACAGTCACCCCCACACTTCCCAATTCATCTCTACATTGGGTGAACTTCGTGAGGTACTTGGGTATACTATTGCCTTTCTCCATCTTTATGTTTCTGAGTTTATCCTTGAGCGCCAACTTCCTCTGGTTGCTCTTGCTTTGGAATAAATCTGTCAACGCTTTCCACATCAAGTATGGAGAATATTTTCCATGTAGGCTGGATACAATGTGATCCTTCACGCCCTCCAACAGAATCCTTTGACATTTTGCTGTCTTCTTTTGCCAAGCCTCAACTTGAGCAGCATCAATAGGCTTTGGGACTTCAGCATCTATGAACTCCTTCAGCCCGTTTTCATCTAACACTGCCTCCATCCTGTCCTTCCATGTAACATAATTCGAGTTTCCCTCAAGGGCATACTCCAATTGCAATCCGTTGAAAGACATTTTGACTTCAACACCAAGAAAACACTGCTGCAAATTTGAATTCCACCAGCTCAAAACTCAACCACTTCTGATCTGTGAGAACAAATTATTTCTAGCACAGAGATCGATTTTAGGGGCATTTACTGGATTTTTCACCTTTCAAAGAAAGGATGAATCCAGAGGCTACCTGGCCCGCTTACAGACTTTGTCTACCGAAATAAAATGTAATCATTGTAATAGATCCGATGATCAATTTTCGCTCTGATACCATGTAGAAATTTGAATAATAGATGAATAATTCACTAAGATTATCCTGATTACACACTATTTGAGCTTCATGCATAATACATAACCTCTTCTACAATTGATCATCAATTTGCGGAAATAGAAGCAGTCGCATGCGCACATTGAAACATAATCAAGCACACATATAACACAGTATGTAATGGGGAAAGCTTACAAATTAAAACCTCAAATATTCCAGATATTATAATGATAGAGAACAGAAGCTGTCATCACATAGCAATAAAGCTTTTCCCCACAGCTCTCAATCCGATCTTCACATGCTACACACAAACTAGTTTTATATGAACAAGTCACACCAAATTCTTCTAATTGCCCTGTTCGTCTACCGCGCAATCCAAGATGAATAATAATGAGATCCAAGTTCGAATCCCAATGGCTTGTACTGCGCAATCCTCATTGGCAATCTCAATCAATGTGTGTGCAAATCTCATGCACAGCTATAGTCACAACTGATAGTAGACTCACCCTTTTACCCACCTCTAACACTGGTCTCCACTGAACTGTCCATGCACTGCAGTTAACTGATGTATTCTTTAGTTGATTTATGAGTTAATAATTAGTGAATTAATTAATAATTAATTCACACCACTCATCACTAGTGTATTTATCAGTTAGACTAAATACAACTAGTTCAACCAAGTTAAACTGAACACAACTCCATCAACTGTCTCATCAACTCCACCAAACTCTGCCACATGAGTTCTAACTGAAGTCAACCATGCAATAGCTCAACTAAACCCTAGGAATAGCGTAATTCCTTCTGTCAGCTGCATGTGCCACATCCGTAGCTTGAATTGAAGTGCTCCAAGAGGATAAGATAATGTTTATAGTCCAAATATTATTAAGGGCTAATACTATTCGACTGATCTATTTTTAGACTGGCAGTCTAAAAATAGACTCCACCCAATGTCTAAAAATAGAGGTCCATATATTTTTACTAACTTGACCAATCATCCATAAATAGCATCCTGCAACTCATAGACCATGATCCATATGTCTAAAAATAGACATAGTCTAAAAATAGACTTTGCGCCAAAAATAGCCTGCGGGCCCACTTAGTGAAGGTGACTTCTTTTCACTAAGATCCATAATCTTGTTGTATTTTCAACATAAACTAATTTTGGATCTGCCTTAACACAAAAATCTCACAGTCAATCACTTCAAACAATTTACACACAAACACATCCATCTTTACGGCTCATCATATATTGATGCACACAACCTTAAATTCAATTCATAGTATGTAGAAGATCAGAGTCTTGCCTTCAGGCCAAATACACCTCTGCAAATTAACCTTCCATAGATTGGACAATGGCAATTAAATTTCACTAAGCATCTCTACCCTTAATCGACTCACTGTTTCATTAATTCAAAATAGACAAAGCTTAAACAAACTCTGCACCTTTTAACGTAGTAGTTCATTCCAGATTCTAATTAGAGTGATTACGCCTCCATTAAATCAATTTACCCAATCCGATATGCTAACACCAATTCAAATTGAACTTCCGATTTAGTCCTTATCTAGATTGATCGATGTGTATGCAGATTGGATACAATTCAATGCATAAATTCAAACCAATACTTTCATATAAAAATGAACTTACTTACAGAATTATTTCTTCCTGACCTGATTTCCAATCCTTGGCCCTCTTACAAATGTCTGGAGGCTTACAACCTCTTTCTCTATTATACACTCTAATCTCACCTCTGATCTACCTGATCTATTTTCCTTTGAGCTCATTAATTTATACAAATTTAATTGAACCAATTTTGGTTCATATCCCTTAAATAACTCAACAAATCCTCTAAAAGATAGATTTTATCCCTAAAACCTTGCAACTAAATCTATCTTAGGCTTCATGATTATCTCTTAGATATCTCTCATCTAATTTCTCTCAACATTACAAATCCTCACCTATAATTTAATATTTTCCCAAAAACATGAGACCCCTTAGTACAAGGTATTTTTCCGAGCTAATGCTCCTACATCAGACTCCCAAGGTTGAAATTTATCATGATCTCCTGATCATGCGTTCCAAATCTTTTTCCGCCTGGATCCTACACTTTTTTCTGCAACTTATTGTCTATATCTGTTGTCGTATGCTACTTTTCTCCAGGTCTCCATATCTTATGTTGTTTTGCTGCACTTTCACAATCTGTCTCTGTTTTCATTTCACTGCTACTGCTGCTCCTCTTCTTTGCTAATGTATTTCTCTGACACACTTTCAGCATGATTCTTTTGATTAGTTCAATTTCTCGGTCCAATAAATCTTCAAACGGCTGATTTATCTCTGCCTGCTAAGCTAAGACGGCTTGCTCAGTTCTTACTCGTTCAATTGTTATTGTTGCTTGTTCACTTTTTGCTACCACCCAATCATCCATACCCTTTTGTCTTCTACAATGGAAAAATTCTTCTTTGTCTTCTCCTATCAGCAACTTATTGGACTGGTACATTGTGTACTCCTTTCTGCTGTCTTCATCTCTCTGCGTCTGCAATTCCCAATTCTGAAATTGAGAATTTTCCTGTACTAAATCTTGACTATTCAGCATCATCTCCAGCAACATAATTTCTTCATTCCATGGATTAGAAATTTCTATAGAATTTTCATTTTTCTCCTTCATTTGACTGTTCAATTGAGTCAAATGTTCTTCACCACCTGCAACAATACCTGCATTCACAAAACACTTGTTAAAAAAAAATTCATAAGGCCTCAGTGCCTTGTCCTCCTTTGCCAGCACTTCAGTATGCTGTCCTAAATTTTCCATCTCAACCAGCACATCAGTATGCTGATTCTTTCTGCCCAAAGAATTCTCAAGACTGTCAAGCAGTCCTTCCTTCACACCATCTGTTTCCATGATATCTTTCTGATCTTGTTCACTATACTGAACTCTTCCGTCTGCAATCTCTCTGTCATACTCTGAATTCTTCAACAAATATTCCAACAATGCAATTTCTTTGTGGCATTGCTGAAGCATAACGTCATCACTTACAGTCCCTGCATTCACACACAAGATTTTAGTTTGAAAATCACAAAGTTCAACAGTCTCAACTGTTGGTTCATATACCAGCTCTTCAAGATGATCCTCTTCTTCATTCACATGAACTTCCTCTTGTATTGTAATAGCTTCAAGTAAAAACGCATCACTGCTTTCTTCTTCCAAGTACTTATCTCTTGAAAGACTCTTTTCCACACTTGCGACAGCTTCACAAGATTGCACATCTTCGATAGTAAAACCTGTAATCACATCACAATTTTCAGCTATAAAAACACAATATTTTACATCATCCAACTGATCTGGATCTACCCAATAACTCAAGAAATCATCAATGATCTCCTCCTCTATTTCATCGGTGGAAACCTCAACTTTCAACTCAGCTACTCCGAGTTCTTCCCGTCTCAACTATATACTCATCATTTGCTCGAGCTCCCTCAGCACTTCTGTTAACTGCATGTTTATCTGTCGATCTCTTTTCTGTTGTAGCCTCTGCCACTTCACTCTCTTCCTCATGGTCCAACCATGTCTCTGGTCTTTCACACTTTCCTGTAACAATTCCATTAATAAATCAAGATGAACCGCGATCTCAGCTTTCTCTTTCTCATACTCTTCTTCAGTCCACTGCTTCAATATGCCATTTTCCTTGTCATCTTTCTCCCTCATTCTACTGTGGCCTCTTTCTAAACCTCTACTCTCTCCTTTATGACTTTAAATAGTCATCTCCTTCGCCATGAGTTTCTCACCCATGAGTTGCACCAAGCCTCTGCAACAGTAAACTCTTCTGCTGCCACTTACCTCACCAATCCCTTCCTCCAGATCTGGTCTTTTGGTAATTACCGGTCCTCTGCTGGAACCTTTTCAACATTCTCTTCTTCTCCTTCAGGCTTCACTCATCTGCAACTTTATTCAACCTCTATTGAATCTTCAGGTTCTGCCACTCTCTCTTAGAATCCCTTGCTGGACTCTTTCATCACTGCACTCCAGCTATGATCTGCTTCTTCTCGCTGAGACTTTCTTCAACCTGCTTGCAACCTGAAATTTGCAAACAACTTTCAAACCAGAGTCAAATATCATTTGACAACTCACCTTCAAGATCCTGTTGATCTTGCTTCCCTTCTTCAACTACACTTGCATATCTGTGCTGCAATCTTCATTAGCTTCAAAATCATATATTCATTCATCGCATGCAATTAACTCAATTCAATTTAAAAACTTAAACCTTCACACAAAGCTATTCCAGCTCTGATGCCAAAATGACGCAGGGCTAACCTTGAAAAACCCAAAATCTCTTCAATACTATGCATATGCAAATGCATCTCAACTAATTACCCAAAAAAAACTCGAAGTCTGGCAATCTCAACTTCTTTTCTACATGCGGAATCTTTCATCAATATCAATAACAATTTACCACGCATTAATCTACCTCTTTGACAACTTCATTGAACGCTTTCTGGCTCTGCGTCTAACACTATCCATCGCTTTTCAGTGCTTTCAATGTCTTATTCACTAGTTTCAATCCATTTTTTTTATTTATAAATTAACACTTTGCAAATAACCCAATACCAAAGATTTGCAAATGAACTTTGATACCTTTATCTTTGCATTCCAATATAATCTTTAACCTTTTAAACCAGCGTTTGAACGCCTTTTCCAACAAAGTTTATATATATTGCCGCTCCACAGGTCTGGTCGATCGGACAAATCGCAATCGGCGCTACGCTTATCAACCATTGGTAGCTTCCACAACTCCAATGCGATACCAATCTCCAATGATAATTCTCCGATGCGATCAATCGGCAATCGCAAATTGCAGACATCGCTTCCCGTAAGTAATGCAATGCTTCTAGACCTGATCGCAATTCAACAAAACTTTATAATCTTATCGTGTCCGTTTCCGTTCCAATGCAATGCCAATCGGCAATCGCAATTGTAGTGATTAGATGTCGCGTTCCATATGCATTGCAATATCCATGGACTCGATCCACTTCAAAGAAAACTTATAAACTTTCACGTCCGCGATATGTGAATGCTTCTTCGGTCCGATGCGATGGTTTACATGGACCTGATGAGTCTTCAAATCTGCTCCAAGATTCCGATAAGTGTTTTATTCACAGATTCTCTCTGTTAATGACTTTTACGCTTGTGGACTTAAACTAATTTTGGATCTATCTTAACATAGAAATCTCATAGTCAATCACTTCAAACAATTTACAAACAAACACATCCATCTTTATGGTTCATCATATATTGATGCACACAACCTTGAATTCAATTCATAGTATGTAGAAGATCAGAGTCTCGCCTTCGGGCCAATTACACCTCTGAAAATTAACCTTCCATAGATTGGACAACGACAATGAAATTTCACTAAGCATCTCTACCTTTAATCGACTCACTGTTTCATTAATTCAAAATAAAGAAAGCTTAAACAAACTCTGCACCTTTTAACATAGTAGTTCATTCCACATTCTAATTAGAGTGATTACGCCTCCATTAAATCGATTTACCCAAGCCGATACGCTAACACCAATTCGAATTGAACTTCTGATTCAGTCTTTCTCTAGACTGATCGATGTATATGCAGATTGGATACAATTCAATGCATAAATTCAAACCAATGCTTTCATATAAAAATGAACTTACTTACAAAATTATTTCTTCCTGGCCTGATTTCCAATCCTTGGTCCTCTTACAAATGCCTGGAGGCTTACAACCTCTTTCTCTATTCTACACTCTAATCTCACCTCTGATCTACCTGATCTATTTTCCTTTGAGCTCATTAATTTATACAAATTTAATTGAACCAATTTTGGTTCATATCCCTTAAATAACTCAACAAATCCTCTAAAATATAGATTTTTATCCCTAAAACCTTGCAAATAAATCTATCTTAGGCTTCATGATTATCTCTTAGATATCTCTCATCTAATTTCTCTCAACATTATAAATCCTCACATATAATTTAATATTTTCCCAAAAACATGAGACCCCTTAGTACAAGGTATTTTTCCGAGCTAATGCTCCTGCATCACCAACCCACTCGCCCAGGATTTTTCTATTTTTTCAAAAAAATGTATTTCCTCCTTTTTCTTCAAAGCCTGCATTTCTCTCGTACTACACTTTACTCCACCCTAGCTAGTTTTTTTGTAAAAATTAGTGATTTGATAGTTTCTCTCTCCCATAATATTAAATCTTTCTAATCAATTCCTATGAATTTTTAGGATTCATTTAAGATAATATTATTTGATCTTATCACCAGCACTCACTCCCAAATCTTGGAAAAAAATATCTTAACCCTAGTGTTTCTTTCCCAAGTAATTTCAAGATTTTGTTTGCATTAATAAAATTCATTTATTACATCATCATATTTTTTTTTTCAGCTTAGATAAAATTTATCATGGATTCCTAGCCATTAAACTTAGAAATAGTTAAGTCTAAAAAAAAAAAGGTATTTACATAGTACTAGAGGGGTATTACATATTCCCCCCCATTTTTAAATTAACACCATCCGAGGTGTTTAAATTTCATTGCTTCATCACCGGAAAAATGTTGAGTAAGCTTATTTGATTACATCCTCTCACTCCCAAGTACCCTCAAGCGTAAGTTCCTCCATTACATCTCAACTTGAGTGAAGACTCGATTATGAGGTAGGATCTCCTTCCGATCTAAGATGTGGAGTGGATCTCAGAGGAAATATCCTTTCGTTTCAACCTATATCATATTCCAATCACCTACATGAGAATTATCGTGGACATGCCTTTTTAATAAGGATACATGAAAATCATTATGTACTTTAATATGGTTCTGCAAAGCTAGCTGATATGCTACTCGACCAATTTTGTCCAAGATTTCAAAAGTCCCGTAGAACAATGGTGCCAAATTTGCACAAGTTTCGGTTCTTAAAGAATTTTTTCTCATTTTTACTCTAAAGTAAACATGTTCTCCAATATTGAATTCTTTAAGAATTCTCTATTTGTCTACATAAATTTTCTTCTTGTCCTATGTCATTTTGATATTCTGCCTAATATTATGTACTACCTGTTGCATTTATTACAAGGCATTAGGTCTTAATATCAACTGATGATATAAATGATGCCAACTGAGAGGTCTATAACACTTTACACCATACAAGCCTTCAAAATCACTCATTTTTGTTGAATTTTGGTAGTTTTTATTTTAGGAATTATTTTTATAAATCCAGAAAACCCTCCCATTTGGTAGTGTTGTCCCTAATGTACGTTTGAAAAATATCTTCCAGGTTCTAATTGGTTGTCTTTGTTTGTCCATCCCTTTGAGGGTGAAATGTAGTGCTGAAATTTAATTATGTTCCCATGCCTCAAAACAGAGCTTTCCAAAAATTGGAGATAAATTTTGCATCCCTGCCTGACACCACCATAATTGTCACTCCATGTAGTCAGAAAATTTCCTTCATGAAGATATTGGCAATTTGTGTGGTTCCATAAGTAGACTGCATTGATATAAAATGTGTTGCCATAATTAAAGTGTCCACCACTACCATGATGGAATAATGTTGTCCTTTTTTCATTGGTAACCATGTAATAAAATCCAATGAAATCACTTCCCATTTTCACCTTAACTTGCTGACATTCTAGGAATTTTTCTAAGTACTCTACCAACTCCTTTTTCATGCCTTACCAGAAAAAAATATTCCTTATTATTGTTATCACATTTTTATATCCAAGATGCTATTCATATTTTTCCTTTAGCTATTAATGTAGTATCATTTATTTCATAGCAGTCACATTGGGAACATACAATCTATTTTTGTAAATTAGCAATGTTTCAAAAATTTCATGATTGTAAGTTTCCAATACTTCAAAAATTACAGCATACCCCAAATTTTTTGTGTGATGCAAGTTTTGTTGAATTTTGAGGTATTTAGGATCTCTTTGTATCAAATTTTTATCTAATCCTCAAAATATGTACGAATACTCCTCATTGATATCCCCATTAAAACATGTGCATGTCTACTTAATACATCTATTAACTTAATTTCTTTACCCTTTATGTTTTTAACATCAAATTCAAACTCACTGAGGCAAACCAACCATCTTGTCTGTCTAGCATTTAAGTCCAATTAGCTGAAAAAGTATTTTAATATATATGATCTATCACCAAAGTAAATCTTCTCCCTAATAGGTACTGTCTCCACATTTTTAATGTGTGTATTACTACATTAAATTCTAAATCATTTACATCATAATTCTTTTCATTTGTTTTCATTTTCCTATAATCATAGGCTACTAATTCATTTTCATACATCAACGATCCTGCAAGGCATTCCATATAAGAATTAGTGAAAAAATTGAATTCCTTGTTTGGGTCTGCAATTTTTAGTATGGGTGCTAATGTTAGTAGTTTTTTGAATTTGTCAAAACTTTCCTGGCATTTGGTTTTCCAGTCAAATTTGTTTCCCTTCTATTGCAAGGATGTAATAGGGTACGCCAAATTAGAAAATCCTTCCTTCGGTAATATCTTGTGATTCCCATAAATGAGCAGACAACTTACACATCTTTAGGTATGGGCTAATTTAAAATAGCTCGAACATTCTCAGGGTCAACCAAAAGTCCCTCCTTTGAAATGATGTAACCCAAATACTGTATTTTGTCTTTATATGATCCAGGTGGCCACCCACCTATTCCTTTTGGACCTGCACCATCAATTCTTGCAACTTTTCACTTTGAGCACAACTTACTATTTCTAGCAAGTTTTTGGGTCCTACACTCCCGGAGTCATCTTGGGGCCCTAAACGACATTTTTTGGGTGTTGTACCACTAGAGAATATGATTCTATTTCAGAATCAATATTCATGGTCGGCATTTGTAGTCCTCGGATAGATCTTTCTAATGATGTATCAAGTGCGTCAAACGAAGATAGTATGCCAAAGTTACGACCGCGAGAAGTTGAAACAACAATTTACCCAAACAGGGCCCATAGTTTTAGCGCTTCATCTCCTAGGGTTATATTTTGGACATTTAGAGTTTTCCATTATTTCTCAATAATAAATAGGCCCTCGAGCCTCATTGTGACATAGCTCAGAGGCATCTAGCCACCACATGTCTTCTTAGAAATAAGATAACAGCGCCCTAGCTATTTGATTTCCATTATGTGTGTAAGCATATTTGTGTTATTTGATATTAATGAAATGAAGCATTATTTCCACTTCATCTCTGCGTTTATGTCTATTTATGCATTTTATTGTGTTTCTACATAAATCCGGATCAATGGTATCAGAGCGGGTCTACTCTTTCTTTG
The DNA here is from genome assembly GCA_034641835.2 of Pinus albicaulis. Classification (NCBI taxonomy): domain Eukaryota; kingdom Viridiplantae; phylum Streptophyta; class Pinopsida; order Pinales; family Pinaceae; genus Pinus; species Pinus albicaulis. The sequence goes on from CM076577.1 coordinate 1,396,343,602, forward strand.
TTTTTCTTTGCATGTCCCCAATGCGGTCAGGGTATAAAGTGTTAGGCTCAATCTGGTTGAACCCTTTCAAGGTCAGTCTCGCAAACCTCGATGACCTCCCATGGCGGAAGAAAATAAATTTGGGGGAGAAGGAGACCTTATCAAAATATTTCTCAAGGAGGCCCTCGAGAAACAAAGGAACGTGATGATGGATAAATTTGCTCATATCCTTAAATGGCCTCCCATCTATGGCGCATCTGCATCCAACAACCACTCTGGAAGTGCCACTCCCTTCAAGGTATAGGTAGACTTTGACATTCCTTTATTTGATGGCCAGATAGATACAGACGTCATAGATAGCTGGTTGAATTTGCTGGAAGGGTATTTCTCAGTCCATGATTTCTCCAACCAAGAAAATATTATTTTCACTCCTCAAAGCCACCCTCGATGTCAAAGATTGGTGGCAAACATATTGTGAACAAAAGGATGGGACAAAACCATCTATGTTCTCGGCCGCACCGACTTGGAATTCATTTTGAGATGGCATCAAAGTAAAATATTACCCCGTGGGGAGCTATGAGTACAAGTACATCCAGTGGACTACGCTGTGGCAGTAAAGGGATCAAGATGTGATGAACTGACGAATTGCATACCCTGCACACAAAGTTGGGTATTAAAGATTCAGAGAGACTTTTGGAGCTCAATTACCATAGTTGTTTGCACAGACACATTCATGACGAAATGGAGTTCTTCGATATTACATCACCTGACACAACATATCACTATGCTGCCAAGATCGAGCATAGATTTAAGTAGAAGAAGTGAGACTTTGGCTTCGCAAATATGAAGCCAGGGAAAGGCGCCCCTGAACCACATAACAAGGGGCAAGGCCAAAGTGGGGCAACTCAGAAAAACACCACAAATCCAAAGAAGGATATGGGGAAGTGGTGTGAATTTGATAATAGCTCCACTCACAGCACAAACGAATGTTGGGCTAAACAGTCATTGGTGCCTGAACTAAAGGCGTCCAAATCAGATGCATGTTCTAATCATGAGTCAGAACCAGACAAAGGAAATGACAAAGGGAAGCAGATCATTGATGCAGATCCCAATTCCATTATTTCCACCACCAAGATCCAGAGGGAGGATCCTAAGGATCTAGAGGAAGGGGAGTGCCTCTTCCATTCGCAGATGTGGGTGAAGGGTTCTCCACTACAATTCCTTGTCAAGAACAGAAGCCAAAAGAACCTCATTTCAGTAGAGGTCAAGAAGCGACTCGACCTACTGACCATATCACAGCTGCAACTATCACTACAAGAAAAAAGGACATTGGTGAGGGGCGAAAAATGTCACCATAAGCTCATTGGTGAGGGTCCAAAGAGCCTTCATCACTATAAATTGAATGTCACCAAAGGTGACGTCGCTGAAAGTATAGGTGTTATAGTGGCATTCAAGGTTTGTCACCAATAATTATTTATAGTGATGGATAGTGAATGTGACCATTTCATATGAGAAATGGTGATGGATAATAGCCTCTGTCACCAAAAAAATGAATGTCACCAAAGTTGGTGTCACCAAAACTATGTTGCGGTGACATTCAATGTTCGTCACGAATATTGATTATAATGAAAGATAGTGACCGCCACCATTCCATATGAACAACAACGCTTTTTTGTGATGGACCTTTCATGGCCGTCACTATTGGTGCATATATATGGCGACGTTCGTTTAACGTCACCATTTCATATTTGCTGAGGGTCAAAAAATGTCATGATAAGTTCATTGGTGACATCAAGATCCATCACGAATAATGACTATAATGACAAACAGTGACCCTCACCATTTCATATCAATAACAACGATTAATGGTGACAGACATTTCATGGCCGTCACTATTCATGCCTATATATGGTGGCTTTCGTTGACCGTCACCATTTCATATTTTGTTGAGGTTTGAAAAATGTCACCACAAGCTCATTAGTGATGGTCAAAAGTGAATCCGTCACAAAAAATGATCATCGCTACTCCCTATGAACATCAGAGTACAATGGAATCGAACCACCAACCTCCTGCTTGTAAAGAAGGTGCTCTTCCATTGAGCTAGTCCCTTTAAAGAATTAGAATTTAAAATAGTAATTTCCCCTAAAGGTGCAAAGATACACCAAAGGAATAGAAGATCTAGGAAGATCAAAAGTTGCTAGCAATAATATGTTCAATATACATAATAAAAAGACAATAACTCAATTGATTAATTTCCTCCATGATACCTAATATTTACCAAAACTATTCATGATTAAATACTTCATATTTAACAAAACTAATAATGACTAAATACATTTATAATTTCAGGAAGGAACATGATTTTCTTACTACAATTTCGCTGTCTTTTCATGTCATGATTTAATACAGAGAATGATTAAATACATACTGATTGGAATTTAATATGAGTGTTTAAAAAAACGTAAATTTTAGAAATGAACATTTTCATGTTACAATAAGATTTTAAAATGGATAGAGGCCATAATTAAACTTCTACGAAATAACCATTTATGACAACAGGATAATGAGAATCTCATGTACCAACCACTAAAATCATCTTTATTTCCACCTATATTACATTGAAAGCTTCAGTGTCCTGGTTTACAATAAAATTCTTGTGCCTAAGGAGAGTAGAGCAAGAGGATATCAATAATAAGACGCTAACATATATGATGATGAAAATGGTACCGATTTTTTATTTTCTTATGGTGTTTAATAGGGAGAAAATTCTATGTCTTAGCTAACCCACCACAGTTATTAACTTGGAGGGTAGATTTATCAAAAACACAACAACACAATGGCCCATGACTTGCTAGATAGATGCACCCTCTAACCATTAGATTGTCGTGGGGAATGATTCCAAATTCACAAGCCCTTCATGAAATTTTTCATGCTTGGATTTTCTCATTGCTAAAAAAAATAAAAATTAAAACAATATAAAAATACAACTAAAGACATTTTATTGTTAATACAGTGAAAGTATTTACGTAGATTTCATCTGTACTACTTATTGCTTAAAAAATCCACAATTATAGTATAAGATACACTTTATAATTTTTTATCCAAATCTTATTGCCATTTACTAAGGTCATATAAATAATAAATACGATAGGATAACAATAAAAACTAATACAACTTTCCACATACAATGATATTTTGTGAGAAACTTCAGCTACAGAGGGAAAATTCCTGACCTAGAAATGATGTTATTGAACTTCAATTTCAACACATTATACATTGAAAATGCCAACAACCCATAAATCAGGTTATTATGTCCATCACTCTTAATAATAGAAACATTTACAATAGAAATCAAAGTTGTCAAAGGAAAAATTTATTCCATACCCTTCTAATATTAAAATTTATCTTAAGATAATTGTTATTAGGAATGCGAGCAAAGGGAAGGCATGGGTGATGACTCTTGGTGTTTGTTATAGATATCTACCTAGCATGTCCATTACATTAGAAGGCTCTGGCCATTTGACTTACAAACATGCTTGCAATAGGTTCCCCTCTACAATCAGAAAAAATATTTGAATCTGTTCATGAGTCTAATTACCCAACATTGAGAAAGCGAACAAAAGGGACTCCTAATGAAAATATGGATAACTTACATCATCTTAAAAGACGACATGAAATTATACCTATCAAACTCTCACCAGTCCTTACACAAAATCTGGTCCTTGATATCACTGACTATGCCCTGGTTAGAAAGTTCTTTGGCCCCTAGCCAACCCAACCCTTTCATATTCATGGGACTTGATCTCACTGGGACAAGGCTATATCTCATCCTTCCTCTGTAGAAGATAATTTCGTATTACTTTATTTGCTCACAAAGAGGATTGAGACCAAAGTTTTGAAAGGGAGCCTTGGTTTAGATGGCACCTACTATACTTGAATTAATGGGATATGAATTTTAACCCAATAGATATACCACTGTATGGATCCATATCCCATATCCTTTAATTCCATTTACCAAAAAAACAACACCTTGGCTCTGACTGGAAACAAAATCAGAGGTTCACATATTATGTACACCCATGAGACAGATATTATTCATATGCCAGAATTTTTATGGAAAAA